>OU744353.1:7505000-8755000 GCA_916610135.2 Macropis europaea
TTAATCACAAGTTACAAACTCATTGTCAGATGTATTTGCTAAAATCATCAATTTGATTCCTTCTTACTGTCACATCTCTCTGAAAATCCAACGTAAAAAAATGAGTTCATGGTTATTTAGATCGATATTAAACGTATTTCTGTAAAGCACAGCGGTTTCACGAAACTCTGTAGCCGCCTACTACAGGAAAGAGTACCCTAACTCGTCAAACCTCAATTTCCAAGAGCATTTTCAGAACACAGGTCTCTGAAAGTACCCTGGAATTCAGCCTCATTTCTTCCCATCGCCGCTTCAATGGGCCACTTCCAAGATTACGTGTTCGAGGTGATTTCCTGCACTCGTAAATGACGAGTTCCTTGCCTCGGCTAACGTTCGCCGCGATAAACCTTCTATTTTATTAACGTAATGGCCGGCTTCCTGTAACTCAACGATCTGTTGATATCGAGCCTGCACGCAGAGACCAGGCTGAACCGAATATTATCGTCCCCACGAAATCCTTCGCCCGACGGATTAACCAAGTCGTTACTGCACCTTCGGGAACTCTTCCAGATTATTGATCCCAAACGGTTAACCACCTGATGAACCCCTGAGAACGTGCACGTGCATCCATTCGGCTTCTCGCCAGTCAGATAGTCTCTCGTGGAAGCTCTATTAACTCCGCGAGCAGATTCCTGGGCCGTTGGCTGATTTCCAGTGAAACTGCTCGATAGCTACTCTTATTTATTCCATCATTCTTCTTTTTGTCTGCTGAATCGAGGGATAGAGGGCGAGCCGCTAGAGATTGCTAACTGGTTGATGTTAGGCAAAAAATTGCCCAATGAAATATGCTGCGTTTAACCCCTTGACATACAAAGACGTCTGGGATACGTCATTTGGTTACTATGTCATTGTAAAGCTTGCATAATTGTTAAGTTGAGATATATTAAATAATATTTTCTGAACTTATCGAGTTTCATTTTATTTGTTTGTCAAAGAGTTAAAGGGCTCCGCGTGAGAAGAGACATTAATTATTTATGTGAGCTTTAAATAATCTCAGGGTGATTTAGAAATTTTATAATTGTACTATGCACTAGGAATTGTAGGATAGTAGGGAAAATGTATGACAACAGTGGGTTGGAATATCGATATTTTGGAAGTTATAAACAATTTTGTGTTGGAGAACGTTTTCATTGTTTAGTCGATAGTTAAGCTACTATGGTTCGTAGACTATTACAGGAACAAAGAAACTAGGGCGCTCAAGGTCATTTCTTCTTCTTAATCTTGCGAAGTGACTTTCATTTTTTGCCCTACCACACGGTGTCCATTATTTTTCACTGTCACTCAAACTCTCGAAGCAAATAATTGATTTATCGTTCCATTTTGGCGCTAGTTCGAATACCCTCATAGAAGACAGCGAAAAAAGTTAGAATATTTTAACACTTATAAACATAGGTATAGCCTAATTCCTTTTTAACAAAAATAGCTAATATTTTTAAACCATACACCTACAATTTATAATTATATAAATCATGGCCACAATGAAAAATATCATTCATTCTGTAACGTTAAAACAGATTCACCTTACTTCTACCTTCTAATGAAAATGCATTCAACAATTCCGTCAAAATTAACAATTATTTCGTTAAATGAAATTTAAGATCCATTCACAGGTGGCCAGCAGGCTAGCCAGCGTATCACCTGCGAGGGAATTCGACGTATCGTATAATACGACTCAACAGAATCACTTTACCCTCTACTACATTATACCGTTCATTTCGGGACACCCTATGTATTAAAAACGAAAGTTATCCAAGTGAATATTCCGAGGGGGTCGGTGTACATTTCACGCGGGCCTCAATCTTATTTCCAAGCGTCTGCAGGAAGAGCGTCGAACGAAATTCGATAGTTCGCAGAGTGTTGTTCGCGAAATGGTAAAAGCAGGTGAGAATTCGTCGGTCGGAAGTTTCCTCCGTTGAAAGTTACACGCTTCCCGCGTTAGGAAATATGTTGTTTCCTCCGTGTCCTTTCCGTCCGCTTCGTTTGCCAAAGGGATGCCCCCACCACTTTCGCTTCCCCTCGCGCCGCCCCACTCCGCTCGCTTCCCCTCCTTGAGGCGCGACGATCGAAGACTCGGCGACAGAGGAGCGTTTTATGCAAATTTAAAGCTCGTGGAAGATCTTCGGTACACGAAACACGGGCAAGAGCTCCCGGAAACTGAATTCGCACGTACCGCAAGATTAACAGGAACTTGTACGCCGTGAAGTTTCATAGGATCGTTAAACCGATTCCCGAGGAAAAATATTTGACTTCCAACGCGTTACCGACCCTCTTTCGAGCGCGTATCCTTCGACTCGAACGAATTAAATTAATTGGAGAAGAGAAGGAGCGGGAGGTAACTTTTTAACGCAGCGTCGTTATATGCCTTAAAAGACTGACGTATGCGTAATAGAAGGATCGTTTGAATTCTTTTCTTTATTATAGTAATCATGACACATGGATGGGAAGATGTGAATTCTGAAATTTGTTAAATGTCGCGAGAATTGATAATTCTTTTTGGATGGAGGATTTAGCATCTAAAAGCAATTAGAAGAGCTCCTATAAGACAGTTGCATAAGTTACATTTTTGCTATTTTGAGATATTTCAGGTTTAGCATTCTAATGTTTCTAAAAATATTATAGCTCATTATGAAGAAATTTATTTTACATTTGCGTAATAGAAAGATAGTTTAAATTGCTTTATTTATTATAGTCATCATGGCACATGGATGGGAAGATGTGAATTCTGAAATTTGTTAAATGCCATAAGAATTGATAATTCTTTTTGTATGTAGGATTCAGCATCTAAATGGAAGTAGAAGAGTTCCTATAAGGAAGCTCTTCATTTTCAGAGTTGAATAAGTCAGTTTTTTGGTTTTTTGAGATATTTCAGGTTTTGCATTGTAATGTTTCTAAAAATATTATAGCTCATTATGAAGAAATGTATTTTACATTTGATGGCCTGTGTACTATAATCATTTTTTACATACTACAGATGTTAACGAATCAATTTTTTTATATACCACTAAGCTGACTTAAGCCACTTTCAAAATTAATATTTTCTTCAAACTAAAGACTTACACATGTTACTTGAAATAATGTATACTTCAGAAATTCGTATGTGAATCACGTGACATATTTAATATTCACGGTTATTCATCCTCATTGAACAAATCAAACAGGTTTTATTAAATCTTGAATATTACAGTTTATTAAACAATTTTTTCAATAATTGCTTCTCTACTTCGAACGCTGTAAACTTGTCATACGTTTTGACGCTCCAAAATTCTACTACATAACATAGTCTATCAAAAACAAAATCATTGCGAAGTCGACTAACGTCTGAACATCTATTGACCCAGTAGCAAGAGTTTTTAGAGGTACCAAGAAGAAAATCTTTCCGAATGAAAAGATCACCCCTATTTGTAACCAAAATGGACCTCATATTTTCCGAAAAGGTAGCTCACGTCACTTTCAAAATAAATGGTTCAGACGTATGCTCGATCCGACCCTGTTTCTGGAGTTACAGCGAAATTTGGGGCCCAGGAATTGGCTCCAAACTTCCAAATTATACGCGGGTTGAAAGCAAGGAGTACTCTGCGATATAGTGGTTTTATCGTTCGATCAAATGGCGAAGACTATTTCGCCCAAAAATCCGATGTAGCAACCTGATTTATCTAAAAGTCATACTTCATTCGGATTCTACGCGGGTAGAACTAGATCATTGGGAAATGCAGAATGTTGAAAGCCGAAGAATCGTCGGTGCATATGTCACGTGCATTCTGTGCGGCGGTAAATCATTTTTATGGGTAAAATTATGGCGCGACAGGCGACATCATTCAGACCGGTCCACTTTTTCCCGCCATTTTTCCGACAATGCATTTCCCTGCGTACGTGCCCACTTCCACCGAGAGCAATTTAAAACCATAAACATATTTTCGAGTCGACCATGTTCTGGTACGCTTCGAACGCTTTGAATATTTGAGTAGCTTCTAACATTGCTGGGATTTTGACAATTTTCTGTGGAGTTGAAGGAGCTGGGAGCCTATATCACTTGCGAGAGACAGTAGAAAATGTTTAACTATCGTAGGTTCGAAAATGAACCTTCAATGTTATGAGAATTCATGAGAGTTTTGTGCGTCCTGCGCCTCGTGCGGAAAACGCCCATGTGCGTTCAGTGTACGTAATTGATAAATGTGGTTGCGGACCCTCCGCACGGAACTGTCGACTTCGAGAAGACTAATTATTTCGATGTTAAATTGAATACGATACTCTTACATCGTGTGCAGAAGACTCGTAACACTTAACCAAGAAGTTAACATGTCACAAGGAATAATATAATAAATAAATTGTTAAAAATCCTGAATGTTTCACTGTTCAATAATTCACTTACAATTAGTAGGGTAAATGTACCAGTAGTTGACACTGTAAGACTCATTTCGCATTGTAATTATTATCACAGAGTTTTATTTTTAGTAAGCAGTGAACTGAATTCATTATTATTGACAAGTGAAACTATAATAAAGTATATTAAAAAAAAAATTGAACCCTCCAAATTGCACGAGTAGTTGACGCATCAAATTTGTAAAGACACTAGTAGTTGACCTATTTTAGAAAAATTTACATAGAATTTTAAAATTGCGAAAAAATTCAGTGCTAAATTAAATTAATTAAATTCAAATTTATGTGTCAGTGAAATTCAATGTACTGTTTTAGTAGGTGGTGAACAATTCGAAAGAAAGCAAAGCCCGTGACTACCATGAGAAAACACTTGAGGAACCTTTCAATCTAAAATGAAAATGCAATATTTCAGCGAGCCCTTGCGTCTTCTTGATTTCGAACGGGGTCACTGAATTGTTTCCAGCTTTGCCGGGGAGCTTTTTCGAATGCAGTCACGTGTCGAGAATACAGTGGACACCTTGAAGTTTGCAACCTCTGTCAGATAAAAATGTTTTCGAGACCACTCTGTCTGCCAAACTGTGCTCCTTCCTCGGCTAATCGTTGCTTCCAGACCCTGAGGTTCGATGGAACCGTTCCCATGCAATTTCATTAGCCTAATATTCAAATTTAAATGTACTCTCCACATTGAAATTGAAATTTTATTCTATTCCCAAAGCTTTTATTAAATCGAAATTCCTGCATTCAAGGTTTCCTTTATATATGCATGTACAGTTGCCAGCTTTTCGTTTATTCAGAATAAAATAATAATAAAATATGTAAAACTGTAGTTTAGGTTAGCATGCAGTGACATGTATTGTGTATGCACTTTTTCTGAAATTTATTTTCAGAGCCAGCTTTTCAAATTGTGTTTATACGTCCTTATATACTGTCGATTGAAGTTTGTTATTTAATTTACACTTCATATTAATGGCGTTAAAATACGACAATAATTCATCCAAAGACATAGGTTTATAGCAACAATAAACAATTGTGCCAGGGCCAGTACGGTGATCTATAGCACACAGCGAACGATTTATTCGAACGCATATATGTGATCATCGTTCTCAAAGGGTTAAGTGTAAACTCTGTTTGTACAATAAATCATTATTTATCTGTTGCATTATTCTAAAACAGAGATGGTCATCCGGAGCAAGTCCTGACTACCCAGTCTACCCCCACTCTGCGTCCATTCCCCTCACGTAGGTTATGGTCTGGGTATGACGTCAAAAACATCGGTGATTGTTAGAAAATACGGTTTCTCAAGGGACAGTGACGTGACAAGAACAATTTTTGTATACATAACATAAGTTTTATCTGGAGATTACATCTCTACTTTCTCATTACGTGAGGGGAATGGACGCAGAGTGGGGGTAGGGCGGAGCCAAGCGTCGCTCCGGATGGTCATCTCTGTTCTAAAACAAGCAATTCTAAGTCTGACACCAATACTAACCTCTTCTTGCAAGCAGACAACTCTGAGCTCCAACAATTCGCCTTGAAGAAGGTAGGAGTTCGTTCTCAACGATCCCTTCCCAAGAAGCGCGTTCTTCCAAATTACTTTCGCAACTCGAATCTTATCTCCTCCCTTGTTTGGAAGTCGCTCTCTTATTTCGGTATAAATCCCGGTAATTTCGCAACATCTCGAACCTCTCCTCGTTCTCCAGCTTCTTGATTAACCGTTGTAAAACGCGGCTCCCTTATCGGCGTGCAAGTTGATTTCCTCGCCGTTCCATCGGCGCGGCGGAAAGTTGAAAAAATTTCGCCCCGTTTTCGCGTGCACGTACCCCGATAAATCGTCGAAACATTCCAGCTATGATAAAGTTTCTTGGCCACGATTTGACCGCGCGTTGTTCGTGTACACGCTTTGCTTTCCACCTACCCGAAAGCTCGTATTTCACGCCGTTCAACCCCCTCAAGAATACCTTCGCCGTTTTATCGCCCACCGCTACCCGCCGGTTCCTCAGACGCGAGCAACCCTTGCAGATGGAGCCGGTAAAAAGGTAACGGTTAAGTGAAGGTCGAGTCCGGATGCGATTTATAAGTATGATATCAGGTCGTCTCGTGAGAAATGTTCCTGCGCTGGGCACTGTATATTTGAAACGAAAATAACAGGTAGAAATAATTACTTCGAGCAAAATAACAAAGTTTATTTGAAATTAAAGATTGATGCAAATTCCTGAAGCTTGTTTGAGAAATAAATGGTTTCCGGATGATTTATTTGGCAAATATTCGGTTATTGCGAACGATAATACGAAATAATAAAGGATAACCAGAATATGAACACTGGAGTAAAAGTAAACACTGGTGACACACGTTGTCCTTTCCTGGTCAAATTAAATAACAGAAATCTAAATTTCAGATAACATAACAAATATTAAAATAATTTATTTGTCAAATATATTATTATTCAAATGACATCAATTAAGGTAAAGTACCAGAGCAAATAACAAATAAAATAAACATCTTATTGGAATAAAAGTTGATTTCCATAATGCCCAGACCTGCGTAGTTCTCTATTTTGCAAGGCATGTGTTAAATAAATATAAATATATTATCCGATTTTGTTTTATAAGAATTGCACTGAGAATTTGGATCTGCATAGTAAAGACCTCTTGCTAACAATTTTCTAATAAGATTTTAGAAATGCGATTTTAGTTTAATTTGAAAAAAGTTAAAAACCCTTGGATTTTTAAAAAATAAGCCACAGTTTCGAAATAATTAAAACGCCAGTTCATTGTTTATCTAAAATATGTAAATTTTCGTTTACAGATACTGTATATAATTCTCTCATGTTACCAAATACGTATATTTGGAATTTAAGTAACTCCAGTAGGTAGTTGGCAAATCTAATTAATTTATTAACATAACACTTTCCTATCAGTCGAGAACACAGGCTAAAATTAAACACAATTTTGATTGCCTCCCTTATCTTCAAACTTTTACAAACATTAATCATCACGCGACGCAAGTAATAAAGTTAAAAATGTTCGATCTGCTGAGTCGAGACACGATTTCCTTAATCCAGAAGTTAATGCATCCTTCAAATAAAATAAAATGAGGAATGTATTGAAAAATAGCGTAATATATTTACATATCAATATTATTTAAAAATTACAAAATCGTATTGACCTATGTACAAGCATTATATCGAGTCACTCTATAAGTGACGTCTTCTTTAACTGTGCTACTTTTAGTACAAATAATTTAACAATTACACTCATTTTTAATTATCGATACATTGAATATAAATTGTTATCCTTGTATCACTGGTTTAACAGTTCTTCGATTTGATTTTCAAAAAATTTCTACTTTTAAAACATTTCATTTTAAGTCTATCGTAAGCGATTAGTATCATTGGAATATTAATCAACTAACAAATTGCCGAGCCACTTGAATGGATAGTACCTGATACGTACAACAAGTTTTCTGTTACTTAAACGTGAACATGACATTTTTTTACCAAAAATACTGTTTAGTTTACGAAATTGTTATTGCAAAATTGAGGACACTATGTATACATCTCTGACATTCCACCACGTATACAATCAAATCTTTATTAGATAAAATCGAATAATATATTCATACTTATTTCAAGTATGTTTTACAAGATACGGAACGACAGTACTTAAGGGGTGACCTGGTATTTTTCATTGCTCTTATATGACATCAAAATGATACCCTCTTACTAAAATGAAATTGGGGGTTTATACACGTACACAGGACTTGGCAAACTTTTTCATTTTCCGATGAAATTCGTACGAGCTCTCCCTGAAATAAAACCTTTTAATTAATGGTATTATTTGTGCTATCTCGTTCGAAAGTGTTGCACAGTAGCTCGCATGAACGAAACGGTACGGTTCATTAAAATTCAGCGACACGACCGTCCCGTAAAATGCATCGACACGAGCACTGTTGTTGCTTTCACAAAAACCCAGTCTATTTTGTACAACCACGCGTTCTCGCGTTGCGTAGAAATTCGTTATTTCGAGCGTGACCCATTGCAAATTCATACAAGTGTTCGGTTTCGCGTAAATTGGACGCAACATTTTAACGGGCGAACGCATAAAGTGATACTTGCGTAAAGGGAGGGAAAAACGTTTCGGCGAGGAAATTGTATTTTCGACCCGACGATGTGGGGAATAAAAAATTTTGGTGAAGTACTATTTTCGGTCATTGAAACTTTATTCGCGTCAGAACAGTGTTAAACCTGAAGAATGGCCCGAAAACCTGACAGCTTGAAAAATATTTCCATTTTTGTCTAGAAATTATATTAAATTATTTGAAATTACTGTCTGTTACGAACTACAATAATTGGAATTTCGTTGACAGAAGCTCAAAGTCTGGATGGGTTAGTTAGAGGTCACGCTAGAGTCAAGTTTAAGTTGTCTTAAGTTCGATTTAGAGTGAGTATCGTTTAGAGAGCTCGAAAGCCTTCAATTACTTTAACTTATTTTCTGATAGAAGGACAATGTGAATGGATGATCGGCAAAATTCGTTGGCAGAATCTCAATACCCGTCTAGGTCAATTACAAGTCATGTTTGAGTCAAGTTTAACTTATTTGAAGTTCGATTCAGCGAGAGTACTGTTTAGAGAGGTCGAGAGCTTGTAAGCCTACAAAATATTTCCATTTTTGTATATTGTATTAAATTATTTTCTGTCATGTGAATGGATAATCAACGATACTTCGTTGAAAAAAGCTTAAGCTCCAGCTGGGTCAATTAGAGATAATGTTTCAGTCAAGTTTAAGTTATTTTAAGTCCGATTCAGCGAGAGTATCGTTTAGAGAGCTCCAAATCCTGATAGATTACAAAATATTGCATATAGTATTTTCTGTTACAAACGACAATAATTAAAACTTAGTTGAAAAAAGCTCAAGGTTCGTCTAGGTCAAATAGAAGTCACGTTCGAGTCAAGTTTAACTTATCCTTAATTCGATTCGGCGAGATTGAAAGTCTGATAGCTTATTTTTGTCTATAAATTTTGTTCAATTACTTTAAATTATTTTCTGCTTTGAACGACGATGGTTAAAGCTCCGTGGGAAGAAGCTAAAGGACCGGGTAGGTCAGTTAGAGGTCACGTTTGAGGCAAGCTTACCTTATTTTTAGTTCGATTCTGCGGGAGTCTCGTTTAGAGAATTGATTGCTTGCGGTAGTAACAATTGCAATCGATCATCGAAAGACAGTTTGATAACGCTTTCAGATTCACTGTGCCGAGTAATGTACACTGGCGATTTAGTGTCTTCTAGCTTCTGATAGAACGATAAATTACACGAGTATTTAATCGATTTCGGTAATATTCCATACGACTATAAAGAATTATACATGAACTGCAAATTCTTACGAGTAATGCAATGCATAATTTATGTAATTATACGTGTAATAACTTAAAGGGTTTCAGGAGAGCTGCTTAGAGGTCTCTTCAAGAATAATGAAAATTTAAGTAGTACGAAATGAGCGGAGGTTTTTAATATTTTATTTGAAACATTTAAATCCCACGTTGGAAGCAAATTTGTAAAAATTTTTATGTACGAAGTTGTTAAGACCATTTATCGGATATTTAAATATGAATCTTTCAAAAAATTTATTTAGAAAATTTACTAGACCAGAACATTTGTTTAGAACAGAGAATTAATCTTCCACGATTTATATTTTGTTTATAATCGAAATTTGCACGATCTGAGGTAAAATTATGTACGTACTTATGTTACTTGTTTATTTATGTATATTGTATTTTTCCTGTCATGGAATGTTACCACGAAATGTTGATCTGTTATCTGTAATAAATTCTACAGAAAAACGATAAAAATAAATAAAATATTACATGCATAAACATAGTCGAGGTGATTCGAATTTTTCTCTGGAAGAATCATAAAGTTACTATAAAGGAAAAATATGATTTGTATAACGAGACAAAGTTACGGGGACTGTAGAACAACGCAAGAATATTTTTTTCAAGTATTCTACATGCACTTCCTTTCAGAGGCGCAATAAATTCATAGCAGAAAACAATACTTCCTCGAGGAAAGTTTAAAAATAAGAAAAATATTATTCCTTTGACAAAAGCAGCGACTTTGTAAAGTTACAAACATAACATCAGCGTTCCTCTTTGACAAAAGTATTGATCACAAAAATAACAAAAACATTACTTCTCTGACCGCAATATTACTTTTTTATTATAACAGGAGCAACAAATTATTACTTTTGCACTAATACCAAAACAACGATAACATAGGAAACATAACAGAACCGTTGCTTTGACGAAATATAAAATTTCTCTGACAAAATAACTATTCTTTGCGAATATCTGAATTTCAACCCCCATTTCAAAGGGAACCGGCATGAAATGGAATACTAATTAAACAGAAGCTTCCGTGGTAACAAAAACTGGAAGAGAAGCCTCCGTGAAAAGGACTTATAATTAAAAAAAGAACAGAGAAAGAATCCTCTGCTCCGTTTCTCGACGTCCTGATAAACAATTGTTTAATCCCTGCGTCAGCTTCTCAGTGATTTTGTCATCGTCGTAAAACGTCGATGGAACGGTCGATCGTAAAAAATTCACTGCATCTGCTTATTGACCGTGCCATTGGCGGAGGAAAATTGAACGACCAACCGAGAATGATTGAGAGGCCGGTAAATATTTAGTCTTCTCAAGTATCGTTGCAAATTGCTTTCCGCGTTTCATACGCGAAAATGGCTCGGTTCGAACGGCTCACCAAAAGAATCTTTAAGCAGTCCGTTTCATTCATAAAAGCTAACAAGAGAAAAGGAATTTGATTTTATACAGAAAGCTAAAGCGATGTGGACGTTATGAAAATTCAGTAAAATATATATTAACCCTCACTTGTCCCTTGTGTCAATTTGACACCTTTCCCTCACAAAAATGTAACAAATGTAAAAAAGCAGTATGCATTGAACATCGTTTTATTCTTTGTCAACAATGCAACAAATTTAATGCCTGAATCTACTTGAATGTACAGAAATTTCATTTTCTTATTCTCAATAAAAGAATTCCTAGATTTACTCTGTTTATCTTTGCAGTATAGTGAGTTTTTACAATTGTGCCAATTTGACACCAGGAGACAAATTACAATGGGAAAATGAGGGATGGATAAGTTAATAAAACAAGAAACAAGGATTGTACAAGTCTTCTGTTCGAACCAGAGAAAATAAAGATTAAAAATACAAACACTTATTGTCAGGACCATTAGAAAATTGTAACATTACACAATGTCAAATACTAGCAAGCCCTGGACACGACTGTACTGCGTATAAATTTCAGAATATTGTTTTATATTTTGTAGCAGGGCGAATTCTCTTTCGAGTGCGCGGGTTCCAAGCACTGCCACCTAGCGGCTGTGCGTAAACTATGCCCCCGTGGACGGCTCCCTGGTACGCCGACAAAAAATAGTTCCAAGATTTTTATCTCGATAAAATATAGCCTATTATACTCTGGAAAATGTAAAGAAGCTATTGTAAAACTTTCCTAACAATTAGTTCAGTAGCTTTTCAGATTTTCGCGAACATACAAACAAACTCTGTCTCTTTATTCTAATAGTAAGATAATATCATGAAGAATTTACTTATACAGGGCGTCTTACCTAAATGTAGCCACCTAAGTATCTCCTTCGGTTATGATAATACAAAAAATATTTTATACGCAATTTTAGTGGTATCGAAGGACGAGTACGCTGCAAAAAGAATTTTTATCCTAAGGTCACTTTTTTCGGATGCTTCAAGGCCCTCGGTGTTTGTTTTGCATATAAATGAATACTTGTTCCCGTATATATTGTAGCTGATATTAAAATGCGTTCAGAGAAGTGTAATAACATGACTCTGACCTTCGACTTCCAAAATTAAAATTAAACATCACATTTATTTCTAATACTTTTTTATGCAAAATAAAAAAAAATACACAGTACATGCTGTTCTGGCCAACTGTAACATAAATAAAAACGTAATATCGTAGTGATAATAATAATATCAGTAACGATCTTTGTTATGCCATCCTACGTTGAATGCCACAGTGAAAACAGCCATACCTGGTCAGACACGATATAATATACTATTTTTCATGTAAATCCTAAAAGACAAAAATATTCGGGTATTCAGTCGTGTTTGTATGTCCCTACATTAATGTTACAACGTGAAAATTCCTGAGGATTGGAAAATAATAAATTGTTATTTGATTAAATTAAGTTTGAAGTGCCGACCACCGAGTACCCTCGCGGTTTCCAGCGCGTTAAATTCGTCAATAATTCATGACATCGATACGATCGATTCCAAGGACAAATCGAACGAGATCAGGGGGATATAAATTTCCTTGCATGGTATGGTAGCTGCGCCGGAAACGGACCGTTCGTTTCACACGCACATCTCCGGGGAAAACGCAAATTTCCTCTCGAAGGACCGCCGGCCGGATCGAGGGCTCGCCTGATCCCCGATACAGGAAAATACCATTCCCTCGACCCAAAGAAAACTTTTCCATTTTCAGCAATTTTTTTATTCCCCATCGAATCTCGTTTGTCTAGATTTCTTTCTGTCCCCGCTTTCCTTTATTCCATTTGCTCTGGATCCTCGAATTACTTTCACTTCCTTCAATCCGTAGCAATTGCCTTTTTTCCGTTTGTTCATTTCTTTTCGCTCCGCTCCCTCTTCCATTGCGCTTTTCATTCGACAGTAGCTTGTTAATACATCAGTTGAAACTGCAATACAACTCCAATTTGTCAAACTGAATTATCGTATTATCGATTTATGAATTGAAACGTTGAATCGTTTATTTTGGAGAATCGATATTTCCATATTTCAATCTTATAACAATTTCAGTATCAACACCAGCTCTACCGACAATTAACACGCACGTATCGAAGCGATCAAAATGACACGTTTTAGGAAAAATACCTAATTCACGGAAACAATGTTTATTTATATTTTTATTTTAGCTTTATTGAGCGTCAACTCAAAGTAAACATAATAGCCGTCAAAAATAAATCGTATATAGTAAAATTGCAAAACCGGTCATTTTGACTGCCTTGGTAGTGCTAGTGTTAATTGATGGTGTTCTAGTGTTCATTATGTATCTAATGTGGTGAAGAAAGTACTGAAAACTTGATTGGTCGACCTCAAATTAAACTACGTTCTTGACATGTTGAAGAATTCCATGAAATTCATTTTTAATAATAATGAATATTACACAGTGTTTGCAAAATTGTAGATACATCAATTTGAAGGTATATGTACATTTCAATAAGATAAATAAATACTGTTTTTATTTTTCATTTCATATTGTCACGAAAGACGCAATCGTGCGCACCGCCACTGAAGGTTCATTCCTCCCGACCAAGATCAAACCGCTGTTACGTCAAAAGTATTGATTTTTATTTAGCCGAATTTTGTATACATCATATCTCAAAGCTGATAAAAACACTGTGAAAAGATTGAAGTTATACAGTATTTTTTTCTAAAAAAAAAAAATCACGAAGGTTACCTACTTTTGGCGCCCCGAAAAGCGAATACCCACTTAAGTATACAAGTATACTATTGTACTAAAGGGCTTGTCCCGCATATAAGCAAATAAATAAATAATTTTTACGCGAAACACAGTTACAGTGTCATCCATTTACCAATTACAGTTCTTATAATCGAGGTTCCACTCTGTCACTGAAGATTCTCGGACATGGCGGAAGCTTCTAGTCGGTATAGCGATTCAGTATATATGGAGTGCATGCTACTAATGTCACAATCGTTGATACTCCGGTGCACGCGCACTCGGAAATAACGGATCAAAGAACAGATAAACGATATTACGGAGAGGAGACCGCGGCAGACATTTTTCTAGAGCGCGACCGGCTGAAAAACTCGATAAGAATTTTGTTTATACGCTCTTCTCGATCCGGTTCGATGGATCAGTCGGCGCTCGTTCCTCAACGAGCTTAAACGCGTCATTCACGGTCGCGTTTGACATCATTCCGTTGAATTGCCCAACGCTCTAACAACGTTTATTAAATAAAATATTGAACCACTGTGAGTGCACTCCGGCTGGATCTTGGCCGGAGAAGATTCGCCGATATTTCGTTAAGTTCCCGTTGAATCCTGTGGAAATAATCGTGAGCCCCCGAGGCAGAAATGGGACCCAATATCACGGAAAACGAGGTGAAAGAGATGATCGGTATTGAGTTGCGGGAGAAACTGAAGGTACGGTATAATAAATCGTGTTTGGGTTCGGTATTCTATGAATTCCGCAAAGAAACTATTTTATTTTTGTTACGGTTGTTTATGGGTGTTCTACGGGGGTATTTTGGGCATTCGTGGGTTGCGTACTGGTCAAATGAATAATTTCTGTTAGTTTTATATAGATTTTGTATGGGAATTTGGAGAAGTACTTTTTAATATAATTTATTCTGCAAATGTTATAATAAAATTGTGTTATTTCTCTTATAATTGTATTTACATGTTCTTCACAAAAATATGGGGCATGTCCTATTCAAATCCATATATAAAAATAAATAATTAATTTCTATTACTATTATATAGAATTTGTAGATGCTTTTAAGGAGTATTTTTGTTTAATATCATTATTCTGCGAATGTTATAATAAAATTGTCTTATTTCTCTTATAATTGTATTTACATATTTTTTGGAGCTATATGATGCATGCTCCATTCAAATTAATAACTGAAAATAAATAAGTAGTTACTGTTACTTTTATGTAGAATTTATAGTTACTTTTGAGGAGTATTTTTTTAATATCATATTATATATTTGCTTCATAATTTTATTTACATACTTCTTGCAGCTGTAAGAGGCACGTTCCATTCACATCATTAAATGACAATAAAAAATTAATTTCTATTACTTCTTTGTAGAATTAATAGTTACTTTTGAGGAGTATTTTTTTTACTATCATTATACTACAGATATTATAGTAAAACTGTCTTATTTGTATTATAATTCCGTGGTCAGATGGCAAAATATGATATCCATATGATGTCCACATGTTACATATCCGGTTATGCCATCTGACCACAGAATTATTGCATTTGCGTATCTTTCATAACTATATTGTGTTCATCATAGAGCGTATTTCACTCAAGTAACCAAATAATTATTTTATAGCCGATTTCACGGGTTATTTACTGTTATTTCTCATTGAAATATAAAAAAGTGTAAAACAGGCCACATCCTGGTTTCTGTAACAACTTCAACCAATTTTGCTTTTGAATTTTAATCACTAATTCATCAAAAATATACTGTCATACAACTGATCACAAAGGTCAAGAGGAACTAACTAATTTTGCAAAGCAAGAACTTTTACTGTTATCTCACTGAGACTGATTTTCGATAAATGATCATAATTAAATAACAAAGAGCACTTGCATTATCGTATGATAATCGTACGATGATAATAAAATTGCTAAAAACTGGTCTCATTAATCCAAATTCCAAATGATAAGCTGAAAATAGTATTCTTGCCGGAAATGACTGTTTCTCGGTTTAAACTCTGCCGAAGGGAAATAGAACAAATGTCATTTCTTTTTTCTTTTGTTGTTGCAGGAAGTAATGCGAGATGTAGTAGAACATTTCGATAACCTAATGAGCGATACGATGTCGGAAATATTACACAGATTAGACAAAAAGGCGTCGAAGGAATCCAGAGATCTGGCTGATTCAGAAACATTCTGCAACAGAACGTAATTGTAACATTTGTTTCACGTTTCATACTTGTAGTCCTCGATTTTTTCTGTCGAGTACAAAATTTGCATACTGATCGTAAGAAATCTTCCACTTTCTCGAAATTGCACTAATTCCTTCAGTTTTCAATGATTCAATGTAATTTATTTTATCGTGCAATATAATATCATTTTCTTTGGTAAATTAAATTTCTACCGGAAGTTCAACTAAAAAATTGAAAAGAAGTTTTGAAAGAAGAAATACAGAAATTAGAATTAATTACTCATCACATGAATGTTCAATTATTGAGTAGAACTACTTTGGTAACCATATGAACTAATGTGATTAATTATTTCGAATTAGCTTTTGGATAGTGCTGTTTTAAAAAATAAACGTCTCGTTTCCAAAAATACACAATTTGGAAAATCAGTCCAATTGCCACAGCCTGAAAAATCGTAATGTTAACTTAAAAATAATTATATTCACTGACTTTTGTTACAGATCATTTTCATACTATGACTCTATATTAAAAAATTACTTAATAACAATATAATAAAATAATGTTCAACCAACAGCAAATATTACAATCAATATTCGACTCAAAACAAAAATTCAAGTAATAACTATTCATCAGACAATATCTTCATCAATTAAAAAAGTTCTATGTATTTAAGCTTCATGAATAAAGTTTTTAACTGTCGTTAAAAATTTCACATTGATATATAATTCAATTACAAGATCCAAATTCATTTTTGTCAGAAAATTTATTATTCTCTTAAAGAAACCAGACAGAGTAACTTCTTAAACAAGCCATTGTTCACAAATACACTAAACACAACAAATAAAAACTACTAAAATTAATGCTCGTTCACGAGAAGTAAATGAACATGACAGATGATTAATACAATTCTAATGATTCGTATCGCTAAATATATCCTCTCTATTCGCAGGAAACGTACGGAAGAAAACGCGTTACCTGCTAAACAGTTTCTTCAGAGGAATTCACTGTTGACCGACCTGTACGAGGTCAAACACATTCGCACGATTTACAACTTCAGTATATCGACTCTGATAATTCTGTTGATACATACCGCTGTGTACGACATTCGTAACACGGGACTGTAAGTACACGCGCACTATAGTCGCACTGACTGGTAAATAGTATACAGAATCAACCGAAGCCATCTGCTCCAAATTGACGCAAGACTCCTAATCAACATCTTGAGAAAAACATTTTCTTTTTCGTTTATTTTCTTTAATTGTTCATTAATCTTTTTAATTATCCTTCCGAATATTGTTTGTACGTACATGTTTTTGTTGTTTCGAATTTTATCTGAATGCCCTCGGACAGATCTGAGTGACCTGAAATACTGTCAAACCTAGTCTGAGAATGTTTATGCAAATGCATATTTTTATTGAAAATAAATAAAGAAATGGGATCCAAACATTAGACGGTTCTAAACATTTATTTTCTGTATTATATATTTTTGCATATTGTGTAGATATTTAATGCACGTTCGGCCGGACACCACGTTCAGTATCATTCTATGAGACAATTGACAAATAAGTTATTAACGCGTTGAACGCCACAGTGGAAACGGCCATACCCAAACAGACACGATATAATTTACTAATTTTTATATAAATCGTAAAGAAAAAACAGATTTGAGTACTCAGTCATGTTCTTCTGTTCCTATTTTATTGTCTCGGTATGAAGTTTGCTCAGCACTTTGGGATAATCAGTAATTGTTCAATTAAATTAAATTTGAGGTGTCGGTCACCGGTGACCACCGTGGCGTTCAACGTGTTAACACGTTGATTGCCTAACCGTGTAGGCTGACAATGACACAACTTTCTAGGCTTTAATACAATATGAAAGTAACCTGAAATTATACTCTTTTTAATTAATAATGTTGGTGATTATATATAGTTCTTCCTGGCTGTGTTATGTCTTCTTAAATATTTTACTAATAGTACTCGCTTTCAGATAAATGACAACTGAATTTAAATGTCACACATGTGTGAGTGACATGGCGGTCAAAGTATTAATTGCTTTCTCGTGTTTCTGTTTAGTTCTCCATGTCACACACACACATGCATTTTTGTGTCACCGCTATCAAAAGTATTTGCTCACTCACACTTACAGCGAATATTATGATGGCAGCATGTGTGTGAGCATCATTTATTGGTCATATCAATGAAATATTATGAAAACAGTTGAATACAGATCTGCCTTTTGGAAAAAATAACAAACATTAACTATATCTTTAAAAATAACAAACATTAACTAATCGGGCAAGGGATGATTCTACGTGCAAAAACAAGTTGAAAATGCAGAATAAAATTTTGTGGTATAATGATTCGTGTTCTGAGATAATCGAGTTTGAAAATTTGTCGAGTACACGTGCACTTAGCTAACTCTCGACGAGTTAGCGTGTTTCACTATACGCGACTAAGCCCGGTTGCTCTTGTGTAATAGTTTAATAAAGGTTATAGTAGAATTGCTAAAATGTGTTAGAAATTAGTATTATTCATAACTAGACTGCGGATCTTTATGCAATTTAACATACTCAAATATGTGCAAAATGTACATGTTATAAAGTACGTGAAATAAAAAATACATTTTGTTACATTTAAAGCTTAAAATATTATTTTGTCAAAATTCTATTTTATCAACTACTGTAACATCGAAAATATTGATATTTGAAACTGTATATTTGCATAAATATCCGCAGTCTACTCATAACACTATTCACTATTAACAGTGTCGTGTCTAATGAAATCCATTATGTCGAAGTTATATGTATAGCCAAGTGCACACGTACCTGACAAATTTTCAAATTATGTTCAATATACTAAAAAATTTCATTCTACATTTTCAACTGATCTTTGCATGTAGAATCATCTCTTATTCTGTTGTTCCACCAGACGTGGCTCATCCTATATACATAGCTACGGAAATACTTTTGAGCGATTGTGTATGTCTATCTGGACACGTACCAAATGATTCATCAGTGAAGATTGTGTTCATTTAGAATATTTTGATATGTTGTAATTGCATCAGCATCCGCAGTCTAGTCGTATCAATGACTCATATGGAATGCTACGTGAAAGAACAGGGAATGACCAGTTTTAGTGATTGTACGGTGAATAACGCATTTTGTCGTTATCAATTAACAATAAGAAGGTTTATGGAACAGTCGAATAACTAAGAGTTTCAAAATTAGGTTGCTCAGTAAGTTCGTAGCGAAATCTAATAAAAACTTCAAGGTAAAGTTTTTGTATAAAGTATGACACTTTATTACTTTTCTTTCAAGTATCTGTTGCCATTTATTTGATAATTTTGAAAACCTATTTTTAAAAATGCTTTCAACAAAGAATTCTTCAAAATTACTTCTGCAGGTCCCTAGATCATCGACTTTTACGTCATTAAAAAATTCTTTTGAACATTGAAACGAATGATAATTAGGTACAGTGTCTAATAAGTATGGTGGTTGGGGTACGAGATCTAACTATTTCTGGCCAATTCATCGTCAAAACGTCTGATCAGGCGTTGTAAATAAACTTATTTACTTTGAATATTCACACTACTAATAAATAAATGTCCAGCTCCCAAAAAATTACGAAATATGTCATTTGCACATATTTATCAAACTCTATAGTGCGTAACGAAAATGGTACACCCGGTCTGAAAATGACAATCATTTAAATATTGATTGTGTTAAAAACTGATGTTCTCAATAAAGCTGATTTGTGACATCCTTGTCTGTCCCTTACCCTTCATGTAGTGTCAAAAAGTGGACTTGCGCTGTTTTGGAATTCATGGTTTCAATTTCGACGAATTAATTAATCAAGCCAAAATTTCTTTGTTCATCTATGAATGATTATTTCAGACCTATTCTGTCCATTAACACGATTCGACGGGGTTTCGGAAAATTTCCGGTGGTACTTTACGTCTGGCCGCTCATGAAGTGTTCAGCGCTGGGGGTTTACGTGGCTTTCTGTTACTGGGCCACTCGTCGTCTCGAATTTCCACCGAAATGTACGTCCGTGAAATGTCATTTTCACCTCCTGTCCAAATGTCAGCGTCAAATTCTGACAAATACATTTTTTGCAGTGTTCATTAGAAGAATTTGGGATTATGCGTGGCTAGGAGGCTTCGCCGCCTTTCTGATCTTGCTCCTTGTACTTCCCACAAAGGTGGTGATCGACGAAAACCTGCCTGTAGCGTCCAGTCTGATCATACTCATGGAACAAGTATGCTTTTTACAAATTTAGAGCGTCCTATCAGAAATCAAACTTTTTTTTATTATTGACAGAAAAATGTTTCAGGTATGTTTTATTGAAGAAAGAGTACGTACAATTTTTCAGTGAAAAAATGCTGTTGATTTTGAGAATTAAAATACAGAAACATTGTGTGCATTCCAACGTCGTTAGACCAGCGATGGCCACGGGGGCACCGGTCTTCCCCCACTCTAGATCCATCCCCCTCATACAGGAGAATTCTTCACTGAAACGAGGGGAATGGACGTAGAGTGGGGGAAGGTCGCAGCTCCCGTGGTCATCACTGACTTAGGCGTTCGATTTCCGGTGGGACAGCCTGTGTAATAACAATTAGACAGTTTCTGCTATCTGATAATTTGTTTGTTTCTTACTTAGGTTCGATTGGTGATGAAAACACACGCTTTCGTGAGAAGCGTCGCACCGAAAGTTCTATCCTATAAACCCCATTCGGAAATGCCGGCAGTCGTACTGCCAGATTTCTCGAAATTTCTGTATTTCATGTTCGTTCCGACGTTAATCTACCAGGACAGCTACCCCAGGTAATTAGTGCATTAACCCTTCATCACTAACAAGACACATGATTTAAAATTTGCCCTACTCGTCACTCTACATTTTTACAGTTTAAATAATTGTCCATTGAATCCGCACACACTTTATCATTGTAGTATCAGTTTTATTTTCGTATTATCGAAGGTGATTTACGTTTGTACCACCCGTTCCAAATCGAAATAAGTTTATCGTGAAAATCATTGATCAATGCGTCAGGCACTAATATTTATTCGTTATTTCATATCTGACCTATTTCATCATTCTGGCGAGACAAAAGTGCAAACTATCGAAATGCACAAATAAAGGAATATATTATATTATGTACCTGTACCAAAATTACACTCTGTTAATTTATTTTATTATTATAAACGTAATTAGTACCATAGAACTACAAAAAGGAATTGCAAATAATTTTGCATTAGTTTTAATATTCGTGTCTTTTATATAGAATGATATTTTTATGATATAATTTGAATCGGGACACTCCGTGTGATTAATGCATATTCTTGATATGTTTTAATTAAGAAAAGAGACAACTGTAAAAAAACGATTTAATATAAACATTTGCTGAGGCTTGTTCATTTAAATTTTCATCAATTTACTCTCAATCTCAGATCAATTACTGCAATTTTGTTTCTCCGCGTCAGACTGATTTACACTCTTATTTCTCCACGTTAGACTGATTCACAGTCTTGTTTACTCACGTTAAGCTGATTAACAATTTTATTTATTCACGTCAGGCTGATACGTGGATGGTAAAGAACTTCTATCTGTATGTTTTGATAATAAAACGAAATTAATTAGCTCTGAGTAATCTGTAATTAAGAATGTGACGTGTACGAAGGAAGATTGTGCATACATTAAACTTTCTGCTTACTATTAATAAATGACATAAGCACTTTACACGGCAAAATTCGATGTCTCGCTGAAATAAAAATTGAAACATATGTGTATTTTTATAGGTTGAAGAAGACTCGATGGAACATGGTTTTGATCAACTTCACCGAGGTGTTGGCGATCATCTTCTTCGTAGCAATCTTATACGAGCGAATGCTGTATCCAACTTTTCGAAATTATGGAACCGAACCAATAGAATGGGGAATGCTGACTCTCAACATTCTCAGTTCGGTAGTACCCGGTATGCTTCTATTCGTATGCGGTTTTTATTTACTTCTGCACTGCTGGATGAACGCCTTCGCCGAGGTGCTGCGTTTTGCCGACAAAATGTTCTATAAAGTGAGTACACACATGACTGTAAAATGGTTAAAAATTCGATCTCTTGAAATGAGAAACATAATATAACTATTAGTTCCTCACTGTGCAATTCATTTCGCTATTTAAACGTTTGCCAGTTACGAAGAAATTAAGAATTAACCCTTTGAACTCCGAATTCCATTTAATTTTCTTTTCAGTAACTACCTATTATTTATAACTTTCTGTACTACTCTACGTATTATTTATAACGTTCAGTAACTACCTATATATTATTTTAAGTATTTCATTTGAGATGTATTTGAAAAGACAGTTGGTTGATAGGAACCAATTAGACGCAAACAGTTTAGTTACAAAAAAGGGTTATATACATGCAATATTGCTTATCTAGATAAAAAAAAATTGTAGCGAAATATAATACATATTTAAACTGGCAATTTAAAAATGTCGAGTGTGACTGGACACGGGAGTACCTGTGAATAAAATCGATGTCGAGTCACAGTCGACAAAGGAGTTCAAAGGGTTAAGTCAACCTGAGCCCCATAGTGACTCGAGGGGTAACTCGGAAAAGAGCAGTATGAGCCACCGTTGCTCGTGAGCAATCAGTTGTGCAGCTCTGTCCTAGATCACAGCCTATGTGAGGGGAATGGACCTAGAGTGGGGGAAGGCCGCAGCTCCGGTGGCCATCCCTGATTTAATTAGTCAAGAAGCTGAATGAAGCTGTCTGCTACTCTTCCAAGTCCCTTCTGTCCCCTTCCTGAGTACACATGATCCGTCTACTTGCAGGACTGGTGGAACTCGATCGGCTACAGCGCTTATTATCGCAACTGGAACATCGTCGTCCACGACTGGCTCTACACGTACGTCTACAAGGACATGTACGAAATCCTGACTCCAGGCGACAAAACGGCATCAATCTGCGCTGTGTTCGCGATCTCAGCGATCGTCCACGAATACATCCTGTCGTTCGCGTTCGGTTTCTTCTACCCGGTCATGTTGCTGTTGTTCGGCGGGATCGGGCTCAGCGGGATGTTCCTGTTGAAGAAAACCGGGAACATCTTCGTTTGGTTCACCTTGTGCATCGGTTGCGGAACGCTGGCCAGCCTCTACTGCATGGAGTACTTCGCCAGAATCAATTGTCCCGCCACTCGCGATGGTTTCATAGATTACCTGATACCACGATCCTGGACGTGCGTTTACAACTCAAGAACTGTAGAACAAAGTGTCGCGGACTCCTATAAGTGAACCGAAAGGTCGATGAGTCCCTATCAGCGTTCTGAGAAGAATGTTCTGTTGATGCGTGTGAAATCTCGGAATCTCCAGTGATTAACTGAGTCAGGGTGAGACGCCTAACACAGGAGACCCGAATGATTTTTCATTTTCGTGATAGGACGGAATGTTTGGGATGAAAGTTGCTTGGTTTCGAGGGGTAATTATTTCGAGGCCTTCAGAATTTTTTTGAAGAGAATGGTGTATATATATCTTGTAATATTGCAAAGGAGTGTTTTAAGTAAGACAAATGATCTGTGTCGGAACGTGTGATAGGATTGCGACTGTCAAGGAATTTCTGATGTATATTTACGTATTTATGACAGTTTGCACACCTGTGGAAAGTGTTGTTAACGTTAGGATAGCGTCAATAATATATTGTTATACACTGCTTATGTAAAAGTTATATCTGCGTTGAAACTCTGGTCCAGTTGCTAGCCTCCTAACTTGTATCATAGATCGCTGTTTCTGTCTTCAGACACTCTACTATAATGCAGAGAAAATATATATATGCAGCTCCAGTTAAACAAAAGACTGATGATCTTGAAATGATCCTAACGATCCTAACTAATTAGACTGCATATTTTTCCCTCGAAAACGGAGCAACATTCATCCGACACATCTGGTCCCATCAGGGGAATTCAAGAAGTTATTCGAGGGGCCTGTTCTAAATGAATCGTTTTGTATTTTTGTTTGTAATATTGTTTATTCATCGACGTAATTGCCACTAGCATCAACCTCTTTCTTTAGGATTTATTTTCAAGCAAGTGTGCCCATTCAGATTATTTAATTTTGAGCAACTCTGTGTGCTCAATTCTGATAAGGGAGCACTGCTTTAACGAGTTGTCAAATTCTAATGGTAAACTTATTGTATTGTCAAACAATATATTAAGTACCGCTATCCATGATAAGCGAATAAATCGCAAAGTACAATTCGAAATATTTGGGTGGGACCAGCCCAACAAAGTCGAATTTGGTGCAGAAAACTCGTGTGGTCGAGGCTCGACACTTTCAATCAAGGGGCTACTATAATACTCTACGAATAATTTATTAGATAATAAGTATAATTTTAAACCAGTGATGGCCACCGGAGCTGAGGCCTTCCCCCACTCTACGTCCATTCCCCTCGTTTCAGATCACAGCCTATATGAGGAGAATGAACCTAGAGTGGGGGAAGGCCGTTGCTCCGGTGAACATCACTGTTTGAAACAAACCCAGGATCATGGTTTTCGTCATGGAGATCCGGAATTCCACGTGCAAAGATCAAAAGCGTAGTGAGTTAAAAGAACTGAATTTAGAAAAGATTATATAGATCGCCAGGGATTTAAAAATCGATCAAACGTTGTTCGATACCGGGCTGTAATTCATACACCGAGTATATCTACAAGTATACACTTCGGTAATAGTTACTGTATTTATAAGAATATTTTTTACTAGATTTATAAACATCTATTTCGGTAATAAAAGACTGATGAACTGTTGCATTGCAAAAAACGAGTTGACTTTTTAATAACCTTTAAAAAACAATCTTAAACATTAAATTTTTATATCGTCCAGTTACATATAAAAGAACAGAGAGAAGCATGTCCTGTATAAAATTCGTCGAAACAATCAATAGCTTTAGAGCTATTTAAAACAGCACTTATTTGGAGACACCCTGTACAATAATAATAGTAATGTACACATTTTACTTATATATGATTTGCACTCCTGCTCATAAATCATAGGACACCTACTGAAATTTCATAAAGGCCTAAAGAAATGATTGGAATCGCTAAAATATTTAAAAATAAGTCTTTTGTCATATTTTACACAATTAGCTATGTCAGTGATGGACACCAGAGGCCTTCCCCCACTCTAGGTCCATTCCCCTCGTTTCAGTTCCCTCCTCTCAGATCACAGCGTATATGAGGGGAATGGACCTAGAGTGGGGGAAGGCCGCTGCCCCGGTGGCCATCACTGAGCTACGCGTACAATAACAAGTGTGTGCAATAATTTATTCAAAATCTTACCAAACTCATTAATAACAACTAAAGCTTCTTTTCATCCGTGTATCTTCCGTGTGCCTCAAGTACCGCTTCTACTAATTCTGGCATCCTAGCAATTAGTTTTCACCCCTTTTCACCCCATTATCTATCCGTAAATTCTTCAACCCCTGTTTTAAGACACCCTGCCGAGATCAATAAACTTCTGCAACGCAGAGTGACGGCAACAGATTCTCCGTGACCTAAGATTAAGCTTCTCTATTTCCGGTAGCCATTAATGACCGACGGAAGTGCGTTCTTCTGCAGCTTACGGTGCGAACGATAAGCCGAAACTCCTTCGTGTCCTGCTGTTTCGTGACCTACGCGAGTGTAAAGAGCGAATACAGCGGAATGGTTGAAAATAAATGATAAAAAGGAAAATCAAACGGTATGATGGTTCTGGTATTTTTCTTCCAGAAGCTTGGCGAAACATTGGAGATAAGGGGAGGTGTTTACGACTTGTGGGATACGGAAGAAAAGAAACGATGAGCAATAAAAGTATTGGAGCCGGTGAAATCGAGCAGAGTTCAAAGAGGAGGAGAACGGCTCGGAAAAGAAAAGGAGGAAGTTGTAGAACACCGAAAAATGTGATGAAGAACAGTCATCTTGAAATGCTTGGGGAGTCTCACTGAATTCTGTGCACATTCAACGCTGTCACAATAATGTGGAAACTCGAATATACAATTGAATACTGAAGTATCTGTTTCCTTTGTGATTTATACCTTTGTAGGATAGTGGACAATGATGTACCAGTTTATTTATGAAAATATACCTGCCATAGTTCTTGGTATAATACTCCACCACTAGATTGGCGTCTGCCACCACATTTGACGCACCGTGGGGTCACAGATTTCAAATTTTTATTTTTCAAGGATTACAGGGAACCTACAGTGTCCAAAATTCGAAGAACAGGCCAATTGTTTTTTTACTTTCTGCACTATAGAGGGCTGTATTAAAATCAGTAAACTATACACTGTTCGACCGTTAGCATCCGGATCGTTATCCTGACATACTGCTCGGGTTGCGTCTGAGTGGTTTGAAGACATGGCTGCCGAAAAGTTGGGTTGGCCATTCCAGAGATCCGATCTCAATCCTAGTGAGCTTCTTTGGGATGAACTGAAGCGTTATGCGCGTGAAGACCGCCCAAGGAGCAATGCTGAACCTCTGGCTCTGTCAGAGGCTGAGTGGAGGAACGTATCACTTGGACATTTATTAAAAAATTGATGGAGAGTATGCCAGAAGGAGTAAGGAGCGCTATGGAAGCTAAAGGTTCAGCAGAGGATATTCGAAATTTAGAAATAGTATAATATTAGAACAGCTATTAGAAATAGCAATAAAACAAGTGTTTAGTCTAAAACCATGGTGTCCAGATATTAAGATGATGACTGCTGTGGGGGTCATTGATGACCGGCTTCACAAGTTTAATTGAATTTAATAACTACTAATTATTATAAAATTTTGACTGGTATTCATTCAGTAATAATAGTATAAAGTAACAATTGTATGATTAAATAATTAAAAATTCTTGTCTGTTGTGAATTATATTTGAAGCATTCAACCTGTTAGAACGTTGACTGACGTGAGGGTCACCGGTGACAGACGCATTGAATTTTATTTAATTAAACAATTACTAAGTGTACCAAAATTTTGAATAGAATTGATAGTGTAATAAAAATAGGAGGTCAAGACTCACATATTTTTTTTTCTTAGTGCTTTGTCTTTGAAATTGAATATTCTGCTATGTCTGACCAAGTCTGGGAGTTTTTACTGTAGCAGTCACGTACAAATGGTAGAGCAATCTCTTATGTCTGACCAGGAATGGGAGTTTTTACTGTAGCAGTCACGTGCAAATGGTAAAGCAACCTCTTGTGTCTGACCAGGTATGGGAGCTTTCACTGTAGCAGTCACGTGTAAATAGAGGGCAGTCTATTATGTCTGACCAAGTCTGGGAGTTTTTACTGTAGCAGTCACATACAAATGGTAGAGCAGTATATTAAGTCTGACCAGGGATGGGAGCTTTCACTGTAGCAGTCACGTGCAAATGGTAGAGCAATCTCTTATGTCTGACCAGGAATGGGAGCTTTCACTGCAGCAGTCTCGTGTAAATGGTAGAGCAGTCTATTATGGCTGACCAGGGATGGGAGCTTTCACTGCAGCAGTCTCGTGCAAATGGTAGAGCAGTCTATTATGTCTGACCAGGGATGGGAGCTTTCACTGCAGCAGTCTCGTGCAAATGGTAGAGCAGTCTATTATGGCTGACCAGGGATGGGAGCTTTCACTGTAGCAGTCACGTGCAAATGGTAGAGCAGTCTATTATGTCTGGCCAGGGATGGGAGCTTCCACTGTAGCAGTCACGTGCAAATGGTAGAGCAGTCTATTATGTCTGACCAGGGATGGGAGCTTTCACTGTAGCAGTCACGTGCAAACAGTAGAGCAGTCTATTATGTCTGACCAGGGATGGGAGCTTTCACTGTAGCAGTCTCGTGCAAATGGTAGAGCAGTCTATTATGTCTGACCAGGGATGGGAGCTTTCACTGCAGCAGTCTCGTGCAAATGGTAGAGCAGTCTATTATGGCTGACCAGGGATGGGAGCTTTCACTGTAGCAGTCACGTGCAAATGGTAGAGCAGTCTATTATGTCTGACCAGGTATGGCAGTTTTCACTACACCACAATATTTTAAATGCAAAAATGCGAATATCCAAATAATTTAGGTACCATGTAAAAAAAAGTATAGAAGCCGAAATAACGTCAGTATCATACTAAAAAATAGGAATTACTAACTAGGGTGATACGGATACTGACGGAATTGTCATTTTATGAGTCGGTTTTTCGATATGTCACCAGAGGACACAGAAGAGTGTGAAAATTTGCAACGTTTCCACAAGGCCAACGGATTTAAACCGAATTTACCTAGGGATTACGTTTGCCGAACAAGGCTTATCGGTGAAACTGTCCCTGAACCGAACAGAGAAGCTCGAGATGAAAGCTCCGGTAGAACGAACCGACACGAAGCCACCGATCAATCGATACAGGAAAAGAATATCACGGTCAGAGCTATCCGTTTCCGTTTCTTCCCTCGATGGTTGGGGTGTCCCGTTTTTCCCCTTCATTTGAAGAATCATTTATGGTATCGTATCCCTGGTATGTGAGCTTTCGCCCCTGGAGCTCGTCGGAAATCCGTGAAAAATATCTGGGGAGAGCGTCCAATGGGAAGTCCACGTTTTTATCGAATTTTGCAATTGAATTCTTCGAAATTTTGAACTTCTGTCGAGCGAAGTCGAGCTGCTCATGCGAACCACCTTTAGCCTCCTCAAGGGGGAATTTGTTCAACTTGGAAACAATCTAATTTCGTTTTGTTATGTTTATTAATTCGTTGACTGCCACGCAGAGCTGTGTGGGGCTGTACATCAAGTATTGCCCGTTTAAATAATTATTAATTTTTATACAATTTCGACTGATATCAAAATCAAAATAATAACAGCAAATGATATATTTTATAATGTATCTGACTAGGTATGGCAATTTACATTGTGCCAGTTAACGTGTTAAATACAGATTCATAGATATTAACACGTTCCGAGCATAACAACAATTTTTTATAAATACAAAAGGTTAAAAAGACAAACATTCACTTAACTCGTGATATACTTTTAATTTTGTACTATACTTTAGTATTTATTTTAATTAAAATATAAAGAATATCAGATTTTCCATGGCATGAAACGTGTTAAACAAACAAATTGAAAATTAAATAACACAATCTAAAAGAAAAAACTGGTACTTGAATAAAAATAATTAACGGTACACATTGGCGTTAGAATCAAGGTTAACGTATTGTTTAAAAAAAAGGTAATTTACATATTTTTTTAACATGTGTACAGGGTTTGAAATAATATATTTAACCGAACTTTAACGGTTTGAATTTTTTTATGATCAAATCTCAAATGTAATGTAGTGTTTAAATTAATCTAACTTCAATTTTATGCTTCCATGATTATGCGAGATCTCCATTATTTGCCTCCAGTAGAATATACATCAGGAATATGTGCTCGATCCTGATAGCATGCCAAGACAGAGTTGTGCAATTCTAAAAATACTATTGCACTTGAAAATATTATTTCACAGAACATGGTACTTCGTTTCACGGTTGTTTCAGGTGAGAAATAGAGATCTGAGCGCAAGACTTTTGAAATAATGTTTTTCAACACGTTTCATGTCACAGTAGAATATTCTGTATGTAACCAGACAGTTCATAATGGGTTCATGTACAGTGACTCACGAAAATGATCAAACGAGCACATTATTTTAATTTTTATTAGGGTATTAACATTTGAAACAAGGTTATAATATCTGTAAGAAATTACATTTCGCATACTCCTCCGCAAATTGTAATTAGTTAATTGCAACAGAATCAGGGAAGAAAAGTAATTATCGAAATTTCGTGAGAATATTGTTAAACAAATAAACATTTACGTATTTCAGCGAACGCTTCGTATTACAGAAAATTTAATGAGGATCAGTTGCGAATTTGTTCAATTGAATTTGATGCATGATACCATCATTTCGAATGATATTATTCTATTTCAAAATTAGTACTTTTTCAAAATAGCATCTCCTTCTCAAGGATTGATTTTTAATTACAGTTTTATTTGACCATAACTTCAGATGCATTCACAATAATTAATAAGAAGATCGGTAGGAGAAAAATGTGTTCATTGAAACAAAATTACCAAAAGTGGCTTGAACTTAATGATTCTGCAATTTTTTAATGGAAGATTAATGAATTTTAGAATTTTAAGTGTTCTTTAAAATGATACTGCATATTTGATCAATTTATTCAAATATTTGCTTGTGGAAAGCGTGAAAAATAATCATTCTACAGTAATGAATACACAGTGAAAATATCGACGTACTTTTTTTCTTTCATTGCAATTAAAATGAAATCGCTTTTTTATCGTACGGGTTGCGCCATCCGCTTATAAAACACTTTGCTAATATGTTATTTTCTCGTTCGGATTACCTGCCTGGCAAAAGAGCTTTTCAGTTTGGTATTAAAAGTAACAACGTTGGCTGTTATGATGCTTTTCAATTAGAAAAATGCAGGGTATGTTACTTTTTCAGTCTCGCGGAGAAATTTTAACGTTTGACCAATAAACACGAATGTGCCACGTAAGAGTACAGAAAATAAAATTGTTTAAAGCGCACTTTTATAATTAATTATTTTTTACTGCTCCGGGAATATTCGTATCACTTTGAAAATTTAAATTAAATCGATTAGAACTATTCCTGACATACATCATACAAAAAAGTTATTAAATAAATAAAATGAATACATTTAATGAATTCTATAATAAACAATGTCCAGATATTCTGTTATTGACAAAATAAAGAAATTATTTACAACTACAGCTGCTTCCTTCAATACTTACAGTTATAAATTATTTACTTGCAGCAGTGTGTAAACATTGTTAAAATACTGGTACGAATTTTTCTGAGCTTCATATAACATTTAATAATTTTATTATTTCTAGTACCTAAGAAGTAAAATTGTAAAGAGCCTGTAATCGTACCCTATCTTTACGAGCAATTAAAAAATTCCAAGTTATATTATCTGACTGCTTATACTTACACAAAATGGTGCAATAAAGATTTTATCAAAATAATTGATTAAATTGTAATAAATATCTTTCGTTACCAAGCAGTTGAATCAACATTCCGCATATTCCAGAGGATATGCAAAATTTAAAAATTTCCAGCAGAAAATATTGCTTTATTCCTTTCATAAGACAACAAATAAACACCGATGCGGTGTTTGCATTATATTAACGTAAGCGCTATTAATTTATAGAAATAACGATTGCGGGAGCAATTTTGCTCATATCCTGTAATCCTTGCATGGAAAATTCAATAAATACAATTTGTGTCCCCAGAAAGGGTAGGTGTGGCGCAATATTATCTGCAAATGGTAGATAGAAGGAATGGTCTACAGGTGTGGCTTTCGAGCTTAAGCCTTGATGCATAGTTTTAAAGCACACCGTGATCTACAGCCGAACCTCCGCCAACGACCGATAAAAAATATGGTTCCGGTTATGAAAGGAAATTCCTAGCACACCAAATCTGTGCAAATTTTCAAACCAGGAGAAACAATAGAAAATATACAAAATATTGACGACCCAATTATTTGTTTATTTCAAACCCTGAAAATGAAATAATGGCAAGAACAATTTCAATGAGAAAGAGAAAAAGGTCGGAGGATTTTTTTTTAAGTAGATTGATAATAACGTGTTCGTACAGGTGTCATTGTTTATCAGAATGTCGCTTCAGCCTTGTATAACTGTAAAAATTTTGAAGGAAAGCTGAAAGATAAATGAAGCATGTTTTCTCGACGCTAACTTATCTAATCGATTTTTACACCGATTTGTAAAATCGCTACTTTTATAAACACGATGATAGCAAGTCATGGTGACTTGCTCGTAGATTCAAAGAATTTTCAATGATCGTTGACAGAGTTTTTCCAATTAAAAAAGTACATCCAAGTGTAAACTGTCGAATTAATTTCTCTAATGATAAAATTTCATACATATGAACTTCTGATATTTCTATGGTTGGTGAACACAGTTTGCTACCTTGAGCATATTTGTCTTCATTCATGCATATTCCCTCCGAAATCATCAGAGAAAGTACTGACTAATATCGGTGGCCTTCTTTCGCGAGATCTTCATTTCTCCACCTCTTCGTGAATTGCTACCCAACGATCTGCAGCTTTAATGCGTCCTTCAACCGCTGGCCGTCCTCGAGAAAGGAGTCTGATGCGTCACGGTCACCGAATCACGGGATCCATCATTTCACAGGGAAACAACACGATGCAGTGTGCAGTCGACCAGAGTAGTCATTAGTTCATTTCCTCCCTACTATAGTGAACAAGCTTCCCTAACGGCAAGATTTTGTAAATGAGAAAGTCTGACATCTAATGTCTGGTGAACACAGTTTCATATCCTGATCTAACTTTCCCTTAGACTCCATATTACTTTCAGAGTCATCAGAAAAAGTACTGATGAAGACCAGTGGCCTTCCTTCGCAAGGTTTTCGTCTCTTTCGTGGAATCTAATGAGTCGCGGTCACTGAAACATTGGATCCATCATCCCATAGGCAAATAATACGGTACACTCATTTAATTTCCTCCCTACAATACTGAACTAATTTTCCTAATGACAAGATTTCATAAATAAGAACATAGTTTGCCATCCTGACTCCACTTGTCTCTGTATACGAGTTCCATATTGCATCTCAAAGCATCAGAAAGAGAAAACTGATGGGTTTCTCTCGCGAGATTTTCATTTATCGTCCTCTTTGAGAATTGTTACCCAAAGATCTGCCATTCTGAAGTGTTCTTAAACTGCTCTACACACTGCGAAAGGAATTTTGATGCATCACGGTCATTAAAACCCGAAGCACATAATTCTACAGGCAGATTATACGATATGCTTTGCTTTCAAGCAGAATGATTAACATTCCTGACAACAATATTGCATAAGTAAGAAACTCTGATACCTCTAATCCCTGCTGAACACAGTTTGCCATCCTGATCCTACTAGTCTCTATACACCAGTTCCACGATTCTATCAAAATCATCGAAAACAATATTGATTAAAATCTCGCCTTCCTTCGCAAGATTTACATTTCTCCAGACGAATCTGATGGTCACGGTCACTGAAACATGAGATCTATCATTCCACCGGCATTAGTACAGTCAACCAGCGGTACAGTCGTTTAATTTCCTTTCTACCGCACTGAACTAATTTTCCCAACAACAAGATTCCATAAGCAAGGAATTCTGATATCTGATATCACCTTGCCATCCTGATCCAACTGTCTGATCCTATACTAAACTGATGTCCCTAACAGCAAGATTTCATAAGTAAGAAACTCTGATATCTAATAACACCTTGTCATCCTGATCCTACTGTCTGATCCTATACTGAACTGATGTCCCTAACAACAAGATTCTATAAGCAAGGAATTCTGATATCTGATATCACCTTGCCATCCTGATCCAACTGTCTGATCCTATACTAAACTGATGTTCCTAACAGCAAGATTTCATAAGTAAGAAACTCTGATATCTAATAACACCTTTCCATCCTGATCCTACTGTCTGATCCTATACTGAACTGATGTCCCTAACAACAAGATTTTATAAGTAAGAAACTCTGACGTCTGATAACAGCTTGCAATCCTCATTCTACTAGTCTCTAGACCCTCTTGTCTCCGGACATAAAGGTCTCCAACCTTTTGGCTTGCCTGTGCCGCATTGAGTGACGAGGAATTGTCTTGTGCCGCATATAAAATGTACAATACAATCAATGTATATAAGTGCCAAAGCTTCCTTTATTCTGTTATATATTTTATTATTAAAGATAAAAGTTAACGATCTTGTGGGGCCGCATTACTAAGTGTTCGCGCCTGCTCCAGGCACCAGTTCCCTGTTGCTATAAAAGTCATCAGATTTCCATTAAAAATTTCGCTTTCTCTGGCGAGATTTTCATTTCTCAGCCTCTCTGCGAATGGCTACCCGAAGCTCTGCCGTTGTCTCGTGCCCTTGAACCGCAGGGCGGCTCCGAGGAAGAATTCTGACAGGCGTAAGAATTCCACGGCCCGATACACCGTGCTCGCGGCCAAAGTCACAATTTCATTCCCTCCCCACTATAGTCAGCCGGTTCGAGGCTATAAGTGTGTGCACAGCACGTCGCTGACACCGAGATACCGGTTCAGTCTGTGTTGTCGCTCGTGGAAGGTGCGTTGACAGGTTTTCGCATGGCGTGCAAAAATCCGACGGTTCGCGTCGCGCAGGGCGAGCTTCGAGGTGTGCTCGAAGAGAATCTCCATGGTGGCACGTTCCTGGCATTTCGCGGGATCCCGTACGCGAAACCGCCGACAGGCCCCCTCAGGTTCAAGGTAAATCTTCTTTGTGGCCACCTCGCGCGCATGACAACTGATTTTTGAGTCGCCGGAGTTATTGATCGGCTGACACTTAATGTTAGAGGAAATCCAGGAACGTGGAATCAATTTGCACGGCCTGACGCTCGCAGAAGCTCTCAGATCCGGTCTGAGAAGATTCAGCGTTTTCCATCGCATTCACTGCGATCGTGCACGTGCTGAGGGCATCAACCTCAGAGAATTTTTATAGAAAATCGATAAGAGTTGTGGTTCCACCGCTGCTCATCGATTTTGTTGATTGAGAACGTTGAGGGAAATTCGTGGAATAAATTTGTATTTGAGTTGTTTACATTTGAATTTTCAATGCACTTTTGTCATGGTTTTGGTAACTTTTTGAGTGAGGGATAGTAGAGTTGAGGGAATTTAATTGCCAGTCTAATGTGTTCTCTGTAGCTTTACATCGATCTTATCAGATGGAATTAGAAGTGTTTGGTAATATCGTATAGGGGTTAAGAAAGTAATGCTACTCCTATCACTGTTGCTGGTAATGCTAGTAATATCACTGAAACATGAGATCTATAATTCCACTGGCATTAGTACAGTCAAGCAGCGTAATATGCTAGTCGTATTACCACCGATATTAACGATACTCGTATCACTAATGCTAGTATTACTCATACTACTACAACCATAAATGCTCATACCAATAATAATACTGATAATTTTATAGTTCTTGCCTATAACTAATGCTGTCCACATAACTAATGTTAATATTGCTCGTCACATTACTAGCGCCAACAATGCTCCTAGCATCACTAATTTTATTAATGCTGAACACATCACTACCTGTTTTTCATATTACAGATGCAACTCGTATCTCTAATGTTTCTTATACCAACCATGCTGCGTATCACTAATGATGATTACATCACGAATATTGCTACTGCTACTCATATCACTAATAGCGCTAATGGTACTCGTGGTATCACCAATATATGATTAACACAACCCTCCAAGTCGTAAAGATAGTGATGATGGACTCTGACAGTAAAAAAGACTATACATATACAATATCACTTAATCCTTTACACTCGATGTTTTTTTTTTACTCATATTACCAGCTACTCGAAGCAATTTCAATAGGAAAAACATATTTACATATAAGTAAATGATATGTGTGTAAAAAGAAAAGTCATAGTTGTTGTCATTATGTTATGAACTGAAAATTATCTGTATTTAAACAATAATGGCTTCGTAGCGGAGCCCTCGAGTTCGAAGACAAATTTTAAATGGCTCCGCTGCGGAGCCATTTAGTGCAAAGGGTTGATTAAAATTATCGCAGTTCAAAATATAAATTCTCTTTCTTCATTTTCCTTGTCATCGCAAAGTAGAGTCACCCGATTTCTTCCAAACTTTCGATTAATTTCGAATCTGTGTTTCTATCTTCTGAACACCGGGTATATAGGACGCATAACGAAATATAAATAGTGATGGCGTGACCAAGTTGCAGCGGACAGACGAAGAATCGTGTGATGCGCAACCGAGTCGCCTGCGCTCATCAAGAAAATGATCGTTTTCGAGGGGATTCGACTAGGGCGTCCCGCGAAATTACACGCGACGGCGTTTGCTCGAAATGTTTTTTTTCTATCTCGTGCTATCGAGTCGAAACTGTTTGACGCTGCGCAAAGGTCGACGTTGTTGCGTAACACGCGTGTACCGTTTAATGACACGCTAAAAGCCGGCCATTGCGCAACAATGTTTTCTCATTTCGGCGGTTACGTTGCAAATGCTCACACTTGTAACTATCGCGGACATTGCATAAACAGAACATTTTGAGACTGTGGAATTAAACAGAAAATAATGAAGGGCCAGTGTCCAAAAGTTTTATGCACCCATTCGCATCAAAATCATGCACGCTGTCATAGAAAAAAGGACCACTCTGCTTCCGCTATTGCAAAGAATTTCGAATGCATGAAAAGCGCAAATGTGCATCTACCCCAAAAATTGTCAATTGGACATTGACCCCTTTAGTATCAAGGTGCAGATGTAGAAGCAGAGAAAACTGAACTGAGTTATTTGTTTATTGTAAATTAAATTGATCCTGCTATAAATTGTGATATTTTGCTTTAATTTGTATGTTTTCTAAAATTAATATTAATAAAATAGTCTATGCAGAAGATAGCAGAGACTGCCTGCATGTATTTAAAAGAGAGAATCATAATGATTTTGAAATAATGAAACTATCAGACGATCTTAGCGTCGATTAACAACTCTAATGCATCCGGCAAAGGCTTGTTTACGTTAACAAGGCCGTCAGCTTCAACGGTTCGTTTCACAGGAGCCATAGCGAAAGCAGCCACTCCTAGCCAGACATTGCACTATACTGTTTCATATAAAAATCATGAAGGAACAACATGTGTCATTATTTTATCGTGTAATTGTTACCTGAAACTATTGTAACAATATTAGTTCTGCTCAGAATTTTATAGGAATTAATAGTTATTTAATGAAATTATATTTGACGTTCATCAATGACATCGCGTTCATGATGCCAGATGCCAGTGTGAATATCTGGAACTATTAATAAACAGTTTATCAGTACTCAACGTGATATTGTACTTTGTTATCGCTCAAAACAGCCAGGAGATTATGACACGTGGACGGACTCCTTGTCAGAAAAAAGCTTTATCTATCATATTTTGCACAATTTACGTCTGTAAGAAAAAACTTCAATCGATATGTAATGTATATATTTAATGTCATAAGTCGCATTGGATGTTTCATGCATTAAACAATTTAATCCAATGTATTAGAGTCGGGACTATTTGTAGAGTTTTTCTGTAGTCGAATATTCGAACGGTTCCGTGATTGAAATATTCGGCGAATATGATTCGAATACTATTCGAGTACTCAAGTAATTGACTCATCAAGTACCTAAACATTCGTAGTATTCGAATGCTTAGGTATTTGACTCATGAAGTATCTGAATTCGTAGTATTCGAATGCTCAGGTATTTGGCTCATGAAGTATCTGAATTCGTAGTATTCGAATGCTCAGGTATTTGGCGCAAGAAGTATCTGAATTCGTAGTATTCGAATGCTCAGGTATTTGGCTCATGAAGTATCTGAATTCGAATTATTCGAATGCTCAAGTATTTGACTCATCAAGTACCTAAATTCGTAGTATTCGAATGCTCAAGTATTTGACTCATCAAGTATCTAGATATTCGCAGTATTCGAATGCTCAAGTATTTGACTAGTCAAGTATCTAGATATTCGTAGTATTCGAATAGTTTGGCGTGGATTGCAAATCGAGTACTTTAAATTCTTCTTTCAATTCTATTTTCATTTCGAGGTTTATATTTTGGTTAGGGGAAGCTAATGTGTTAGCATTCTTCGGCTGCAAACAGATTTTCTTGACAATCGATATGTTCCTAGTCGTAAAAAAGACTTTTTCGAAGGAAGAAGTAGCTGGAACGTTTAAAAAGTATTTTCCTAATTTTATTTAGAGATACTTACTGTGTTCAATCATTGGTTCGTTTTAAAAATTGTTGAATTACTATTGAATAGCATAAAGAAAATACAGAATATACCTATACAATATTCGAATAGTTCCAGCCGCATCAAATGCCTATGTTGTCGAATTTAATACTCAAGTATTCAAAGGTTATTCATTACATTCGAATACTACACTATAATCTACAAAGCTACAAAATATTTGAATAGTCCCAGCACTAATAAATGATTTCTGATTCAAATAAGAGTATTCGAAATTTATTCATAATATTCGAATACTACATTGTAATCTACAAATCTATGAAGTTTTCAAATAGTCCCTGCTCTAACTAATGCTCTATTATTCGACTACACGAGTATTTGAAGTTTACTCATAGCATTCGAATACTCAATTATAACCTATGAACCTAGAAAATGTCCAAATAGTCCCAGCACTAATAAATACCTTTTTATTCGAATTTAATACTCAAGTATCCGAAGTTTACTCATTACATTAGAATACTAAATTATAATCTACAAACCTACAAAATATTCGAATATTACTGGAATAGTTCTAGCTCTAGTGCATGCTTTCTTATTCGAATAATAATATACAAACACTCTGATACTCAAAATTTACTCACAGCACTGGAATACTAAATTATAACCTATTAACCTATCAAATATTCGAGTATTAAATTACTCGAGTAGTCGTAACCCTATCAAATACATTCTTATTCGAAGTTTATTCGCAGCACTCGAATACTAAATTACAACCTACAAACCTATAAAATACTCAAATACGTGTAATCCAAGCCCTGCCCTCAACCTGTATAACAAACATACTTCATTAAATATTTTTCCATCCCAGAATATTGAAGTAACTCATCAAAAATAACAAGATGAATAACCTAACATGAGCTGTATCATAATAGTCAACGTAGGGGGCTGGCTAAAGTCTCACTGCTGGAAAGGGTTAAGACTCTGAAGGGCTTCGTCTGTCTAGGACCCTGAACCTGCAGAGCCATGGACCGGGGTGAGGGACGCCTTGGAATTCGGTGGCACTTGTGCCCAGTTGGACTTCTTCACGCGCCAATTCATAGGAAGCGATGATTGCCTTCACTTGAACGTATACACACCGTCGATCGATGCATCCTCGAAACGGGCTGTCATGGTGTGGATACACGGTGGTGCCTTTATCCATGGGTCTGGCAACAGCGATATTTGCGGGCCCGATCACCTCGTGCGGAAGGACATTGTTCTGGTCACGATTAATTACAGACTCGGTGTCTTGGGTAGGTGGCCGTTATTGATATTACCTATCAGAAAGTGTCACCTCCTCCTGCAGTTTATCGACGACATTGTTAATTATTTTCTCGTGATACTGATATATCAAAGTTGGCTAACGGTGCCTGTGTAATTAAACATTCATACCTGAACTTTTAGACCGAGCTATCGATCGTTATACAGGGTGAGACATCTAAAACAGGCAACCTGAATAACTTGCTTTTGGTTGGTTTCAAGTAGTAATCATTTTAGGATTCTTCCTGAATAATAATTGGGAGGAATAATTTTTTCGTAGGTGAAGGAGTAATGGACACACAAAGATCAACTTTATTATTTTAAACAGAATGATATGTTTCTCTACTTGCCTTCTGATAGAGTGGTTTCAAGGTCGTTGAAAGTCAATTACAATGAAAAATAATTGGGAGGAATAATTTTTTCGTAGGTGAAGGAGTAATGGACACACAAAGATCAACTTTATTATTTTAAACAGAATGATATGTTTCTCTACTTGCCTTTTCATAGAGTGGTTTCAAGGTCTTTGAAAGTCGATTACAATAAAAAATGATTTAGTTCATCGAACAGGTCGAACACTTCGGTGATTTCCAAATTTGTTAGTCATTACGCAAGTGTTCGAGTTAGTGTAGGCGTCTACAAGGAAGAAATCATGCTTCTATACTTGTCCTTCAACGATCTTGAATGACCATTAACCATGGGTCATTATATGCGTCTATAATGGCGCTATTAGTTGCTAAGTAAAGAAACACGTCATTCCATTTAGAAAAAAGAAACAAATTGATCGCATCTCCTTTCATCTTCATCTATAATAAACTGTTGACATCAAATTTTGTTCCGTTTGAAACCAAGCAAGATTGGTCTTCTGTATTCTTATTTATCACTAAAATCAGGCGAATTATTCAAATGGCCTGGTTTAGATGCCTCACCCAGTATAAACGAAATTTTAGTAGTAGAATGACAGAGCCGTCTAAATGCAATTTGAGAGCAATCTTTTTACTGGTGTACGATCGAACAGGCTTCCTCAACTTGGAGGACAAAGTGGCACCGGGCAATCAAGGCCTGAAGGATCAAGTGATGGCCTTGAAATGGGTTAAGGACAACATCGCTAGCTTTGGAGGGGACCCTAACAACGTCACGATATTCGGAGAGAGCGCTGGTGCAGCTTCCGTGCACTATCTGACCATATCTCCATTGGCTAAAGGTACCATTACGATTTTTATGTTCTCTGCTCTATTTAAGTCTAGGGGGTATGTTGCTTGATCAAACACTTTTCTATTTTATAAGTTAGATGCTCCCTTATGCATTGAAATGTGGAAGTTCTTCGAAGTCACCTAGTATCATGTTTCTTGATCAACAGACTCGTGACTAATTTGTTTCAGTGACTTGCCAGTCTGCTCTATACTTTGCAGCAAGTATCTTCGTTTCATCTTTGAAATATATAACCTGCGGTGCTTTACGCAACGCGTCGTTGTCTATGCACGATCAGCTGCAATTATTCTAAAGGCTCTACTTTGAAAATTTTCATTGCCATCTGTGCAGATTGAATTAATGGTTCAGAAATGTTTTCTGTTCTTTTTCTGAATGATGTTCAATTTATTTCTAATTGTATAACACTCTGACTTCCAGCGATAATTCGACTATTTATTTCTCTTTTCCTTATAGAAACAATATGTTAAGCTATACTGTAGCGTGCTCTTATATCCCAGCTTCGAAAACATGTTTGTGTTTTATCTAGCAATTTCTGAAGAAAATTCGATGCTTCTGCAGGATTTTCACGCGATGCCTGTGACGCGGTACGTTGCTGCAGGGATATCATCTTTGTATAGCATGATCTGGGCGAAAAGTTTCAACAATATCCAAGCAGATACTGTTATAGAGAACTCCAGTGTTTATTAGATATGTCTTAGAAAACTTCTTATTAACACTATACAGGCCGCTGATGTCGCGAATTTTTATGCACGAGTGGCCGCTGTTTTTTATGAAAATAATGAACTCATTATCAGAATCTATATAGACTTTTCGATATCAGCTTTCCTGAAATTATATGACGCTAATGTGTTTTAAACGGCCGTTAACATTAGAATCACAAATGACGCATAAATGCGCCAACGGCCGTTAACGATAGTTTCACAAATGACGCATAAGTGCGTCAACGGCCTGTATAGTGTTAACGTACACTCATAAGTGGACGTTGAGTTAGATAAGACTTGAACGTAAGATAACAGTTTTCCAGAGATTAGGTTTAATTGCACGATGTAGGCTTTCATGCCCTATTCTTTCAGGTAGTTGTCGATAAAGCATGTTCTTTTGTCCTTCCATATGTATCACAATCTCGATTGTTCATTTACCTGATTAGCAGAACTCCTGCTACTCGAACTCTCGATTATCGGATATGTATAATAACAACTGATAACGGTTAACAAATAAAAGACTTGGAGTCAGAGATGATTTTTGTGTGTATTATTATTGTATTATCGGTATCAGATGAGTGAATGTACACTTCTGTTCACAAGTGACAAAGCACTCGTTATTTTTAAGTTTGTTAAGGCCGAATACCATAGAGTACTAAAATAGAAATCATAAAATGGCTACCTCAATCTTTCAATCTAGATCTCATAGAATAATCGTAGGATAAACTACACTGGTGTATAATCTAAATACAAAATTACCTACATGAATGTCAAGTCTTATCTATAAAGGTGGAGTACCAGGATGAGATAGCACGTTCAGTTGTTGTTGAGATTGTTGTCTCATGAAAGGAATTATCTTATCGTGGCTCTGTACTTTAACACTTTGACTGCCACGTCACCCATATATGGGTGACACTTCGATTCAAGCATTATTTATTCAATAATTTCTAGTATTCATAAATTTATTTACTAAAGTTTAATGGTACCAATACAAAAATTATGAGTATTCCTAATATTCTTGATTCAAAAGATTTTTACTTGCAATTATATTTAGTTGTGTAGAAATTTAGAAAGATTGTCACTTTGAACCAATAGAATGTGGCAGTCAAAGTGTTAAAGAAAGTCATCGTGTACAGTAATTTATTTTATAAACAAATGTGGTCTCGGTAATTTGTCGCCAGACTTTGATTGGATCTCTTATTGAATCAGGATTTAACCAACTCATTTCGGTGCGGATGAAGCTAGAATCGAGGTTCAAGATTCTATTGCATGTCGAATCCATTCACAACCCAATATGAATGTTTAAGTGTACAATACCATTGCTAAAAACCGAACTGATGTCCCATTATGTCTTCAATAGAACCCTAATGTACCGAATCTTTTCATTCGATCATTTAACCATGCAACCTACAGTGCTTCATGCCACGTGTCCTTGCGCATTCAGCGGATGTTAGATATCCTGAGAGATCTGAAAGTTGATTGCCATATTGAAATGCAGAAGACTGAAGGTTTTCTTCACGATCTATTCTCCTTGTCATAGGATTATTCCACAAGGCGATAGCTCAGAGCGGAGTAGCAGCAAATCCCTGGGCCTACATAACGAAGGATACAAGGAAGAACGCGATCAAATTGGCCGCCAGTTTGGGCAAGGACACCACTGATCCTGAAGAATTGGTCAAGTTTCTAAGAACGGTGGACCCGGAGAAGCTGGTCAATGCCGATAATCAGCTTCTCACGCCAGAGGTAAAGTACTACGACATTTCAAAACCTTTCCCTCTGATAGAAGTTCGCATGGATTTCAATTTTGAATAATTATTCATTGGCTGGCTGGTTGTGCCAGTATTCGAGAACTAGGTATCCGGGGTGGGCAGGAATATCACAAGGACAACTGGAAGTTTGGCATACGAATCTCCTTGAGTTGCAAGGGTGAGTTCTGTCCGTTGCAGAACTGTCAGGGGTATTGTCTGAAAATATTCTCGAATATTGCCAACATCCTCATCAGATAGGCAACAACTGGGTATCAACAATTTTGTTGGTGTAGAAGAAAATGTCTTATTTACCTAGATATTTTGAAATTGAAATAACCACTATGATTCTGTGTGAAACAATCGAGTTTATAGTCGGCTAAAAGTGTTAGACTGGGTGTTTCAGATTTTTAGAGTTGAAGGGTTGTTTGTTATTGTAAAGATATTAATAATAAATAGATCTTTCGACTACTTGACGATCTTCGAGGTCTGCATTTTCCTAGAGAAGTTCTAAGAAGAGTTTCTTATTGTGAGAATCGTTCTTATAGTTTTTTATAGTATCTTAGAAACTGTTGAGTAGCTATATAAATTATGCATCAATTTTTTAAAGATACCGCAGCTGTTACGTGATGTTTTTATACGCAAATTAGTGTTGCAATCGCGAACTCTGCCAACAGCATGTATCTTTTTCGATAGAAAAGATACTGAATTTAATTGAGCAGGCATAAGTAGTGCTCTATAGTAATTATTCAAGCAACATTCAGACGAAAATTATAAAATACTAGCATGCTGTAAATGCAACTTCACCCGCAATTTTTCTGCGTATAGAATTCGAAATATTATAATATTTTTCCTTATATGAAGGGTAAGGGGAATAAAGAAGGAATGCTACAAAACTGATTCATTGACAAAATCAATCTTTAATACTTTAGTCCACCGGTAAAAAGACAAGGTTCAAGTAATTGAACTCTACACTGTTTATAATGTGAGATTATACTCTAAATAAGCAACAGGAAAATAATAACCATTTTTAATAAGCACAGTTGAACACTTGAGAATAAAAATGCATGTTCCCTGTTTTTTCTCCTTACCCTTCATATCTTGTAGCCGGGTGAATTCTGTTTCGAGCGAGGTTTGCCACCTAGCGGCAGTGCGTGAACTACCCCCCTGTGGACGGCACGTCGACAAAAAATAGATCCATGTTTCTTTCACGATAAAATATAGCCTATTACACCCCGGAAAATGTAAAGAAGCTATTGTGAAAATATCATAACAATCTGTTCAATAATTTTTGAGATTCTTGCGAACATACAAACTCTGTCTCTTTAATATTATAAGAACAAGATTTATACAATTTATCACATCTTTGTCGATCGCTTATTTTTTATATGGAAGTGAAAATTTCGTTCATGAATATTACAGGAAAAGTATATTAGGTTCGGAGTGCTCATCCCAAGCATCGATGACAAATCTCCAAACCCTTTCATGCCTCAACACCCGATGACGATGATGAAAGCGGGGGTGAAGCTACCGTTCATGATTGGCCATAACACCAACGAGGGAAGCATGTTCACGACACGTAAATATTTTTCACTGAATTCTACAAATATTTCGTTTTCTTATCGCTAAAAATAGGGTTGTTTATTGTGAACGGTTTAAAATATTTGTTGACGATTAGGAAAATGATTCAATAGCGAGTCTGACTTGTCATAATGTTTGCCGCTGTACTTATCACGGAATGATAAAAGGTATCAATATCTATTTTAGAATTGAATTTCATGAATTGTTTATCGAATCCACCCGTAGAAAATAAACAACGTTTATGCTCGTTTCGGTGTACATGAAATAATTGGTGATCATTGGAGTATAATCCGGTTATTCATTTTACATCATTGGTTACCGATTTAAATAATAATTATTGAACGTTGTTTGATTTATTGAAACAATAAATTACTGGTATATTTATTTCTTCTTTTTGCTAGGACAAACATTCGCACCATTTCGCAGTTTCACACGATCTTAACTTAGATTGTATATAACTGCACGGCTATTTGTTTGTTTATGTCAAGAGGACACGCAATATTAACTATGTATCTACCATAATTACGTAGTCGCGGCGTATGAAAAGTCTAGGTCATGCACAACAGTCACATTGGATGATAATATGTAATTCAAACCATGGAGTTCGATCATTGTTCACGCTTTATGGAACTATGGAAATTTATTAGCGTGTGCCATGGAAAATTACCATAAATTAACTAACATCGATGCCAATTATGCAAATCTGATTGGAATCTTGCAATTAATTCAAGGTCGCATAAATACTATCCATCTATACTTGTTAATTAGTGCACATTTGCAGGAATATGTATTCATATTCTGTTCTATGTACAGATTTGCATAGAATTTAATAAATAATGTATGCACGTTTTTAACGCTTCCGCGGTGGAACCACGCAGTGTAGAAAAATAGAACAATCCAATGATTCACACCGGTGCTATCACTTTTAACTGATGCAATTAGTAATTACCGGATGACGAACGTTTATGCAAGCTACTATATCAACATACGTATAATATACAAAGTGACGAAATAATGAACACCTTGTTCAGACTATAAGAAACAGAGTTACGAAATGAACGCGTCAAAACCATAAATTACTGTGTAATAATAAATTAAATGCACGAATGTACAAAACATGAAAATATTTATTGCGTACCGTGTTCTTTCCGCAATTAGTAAGTTGTCACGAGTACACTCACACGCATAATTAACCGTGTGTGAGTAAGTTGTTTTAACACTTCGACTGCCATGTCACACTTAAATTCAGTTATTATTTGTCTGATTACAAACAGTATTAATAAAAGTATCTGAAAACGGCTAACACGACCAGTAAAAAACTGTGAAGAACTATTAACATCAGCGATTAAAAATGGCATAATTTGTGATTGCACTCATGTTTTATTAAGGTCTAGAAGGTGTATCGTTTTCAGCCTATATAGTGTGGCAATCAACGTGTTAAATTATGAGAGAGAGTTGATCGTGCACTTCGATTTACTGTGTTGTTCCAGAGATATAGTTATAAGGGTCATGACGTCAAACAGCGTGGAGGTCTTCTTCGGTGTATGTTTTGTAAACGACTCATGAAATCGGTGAAAGCGACGACTTTGTATACGGTTTTCGATAACTTGGTCCGACCAATCAGCACACAGTGCCTCACCGGTCGTCCAAATCGCACTCGCGTACCTGAGTTGGTGGATTTCGGGTGAAGAAACCCAAAGGGGTTGCCGCTCGCATCGTTTCTGATGCGCTTTTACCTAAAATTTCTAAACATAGTCGTTGAAATAGTGTGGGATTCAAAAATATGACACAAAGTGTGAGTCGTGAGTTGAAATAATAAAACTAATATATATATTAAAATAATAAAAGACAGTACAATATATAACTCCTCACAAACAGACTTCATGAAAAACTCTCCACGCAATACTTTCCACGCAATACTCTCCACGCAATGCTCTCCACGCAACAAGTCGAACGGTTCTCTTCTGCACTCTGACCCGGAGGTCCCAAAAATCTATATACACACATACACACATTCTACACGCATTTCCACACCAGATCCATACAGAGGAGATGCATTCCCAGAAAGTCACACGATCCGTTCGATACTTGACTTCTGAGAACGCACGCACCTCTCACACCACGCATCCCATCAATCCTTCCACACTTTTCATTCATGCACCTAAACAGTTCGCCTAACTAAACTGTCCTCGAGACTAAACAAGAAACTATCAAGCGCCGAATTTCTCCTCGCCTAAACGCTAGCACAAATACACTTAAAAGCATCCACCAACTCCACACTAGGGAAAAATTATAACTCACAAAATTGTTCAAATATTTTTATAATTACTATTTTTCCTTAATTCCGGTGCAGCCAACCAACTGCAAATTTTTCAAGCGAATTTGAAATGTTATTTATTAGAGACACCACATCCTTGCTTCAGATATCAATGTCCTCAAAAGGTGTAAAATAGAAGAATGTTCAAATAACAGTTTCAAAATCATCAATTTCGTGAGTCAGTGGATCTACATGGTTTGAATCACCGTGATATTTGACTGTCGAGAAATCTCAATATACAGGATAAAAATTAGCATTTGTGCCTCAACAATATTGACGTAGAACATTGATGACTTGCTAATGAATATTCTTTGTGATTGAAAAGGTTTGGAAGTACTTAAATCAGTGATGGCCACGGGAGCTGCGGCCTTCCCCCACTCTAGGTCCATTCCCCTCAAATAGGCGGTCATCTGTGACGACGTTGGACTGAGGGGGACCGAAACAAGGGGAATGGACCTAGAGTGGGGAAGACCGCAGCTGCTGTGGCCATCACTGACGCAGAAGGATAAATTTCGCATAAAACCCCGCAGTTCAATGATGATCGTCTACTTTTAGCGTTTTTGGGACCGAACGCTGCGGAGAACCTTCGCAAGATCAGCTCAAACTTCGAAATGGTGGTAATTCCGGAATTGGAGGTCATACTGAAGAAAGATGGAGTGTCTCCCAACGATCTGAAGCGTATATATTTTGGTAACGGACAGATCACACCGGACATGAAACAACAGTATGCGAACTACATAAGCGACACGCTGTTCCTTCGAGGGATTTATGATGTCCTGAAAGTTCAAGCCGACGTGAACAATCATTCGACGTATTTTTACAAGTTCACCTACGCCTGCGAGGACTCGATTGCCAAGAGGAGGTTAAATGTGACACTACCAGGTATATTTTCAATATTTTTCATCCAAGTGTTCACTCCAACTTGTTCCTGAATGTGGGGATGAAAATGACCAGATTAAAGTTTAATAAACAAGTGTATCGTAGAGCTTGAGGGATATGTTTTAGGGAGTTTAAAGTTGTTTGCTACTGTTGAGTAAAAAAGATTGCTTGTTTATTTCATTTGGAATTGGACAGTTTGATTGTTGGTGTAGCGCTGTTTGTCAGAGCCATTTTTTAAAAGGATTTAAGGTGTTTGTATTAGTATGCTTGCTTACGTTGAAGCAGAGAGCTTAATTGTTTGATTTAGAATTGAACAGTTTGATTATTATTGCAGTACTGTCTATCAGAGCCATTTTTTAAAAAGACTAATGTCATTTGTATTAGTATGTTTGTTCGCGTTGAATTATTTAATATAACTAAAAATTAATTTCCCTTCTACAATTTGCTTTGGGCGAAAAAGAGTTCAAAGTGGTATGCCTTGAACTTCAGAGTGTAAAACGTGAATCTGGATATGGTCCTTGAAATTGGCAAGATCTGCCTAATCAGAACTAGTGGACGACACTGAATTACGTAAATTTAAAGAAATTATTGAAACTTCATGCATGAAGACAGATATAAAATGACAATTTTTTATATTTATCGTTCCTTTATAATTCATTTATATTTATTCATTTCGTAGGAACAGCACATGCGGAGGAATTGGCCTACCTGTTTTACCCGTACCTGATGAAACTCTTAGGCGTCCCTCCAGTAGCGTCTGGAACTACCCAGTACAAAGTCATGGAGTACTTCACTCAAATGTGGACTGACTTCGCTAAAACTGGGTACGTTTTCTGTTACCATGAATCGCAGACGACCTAGTGCAGCTGATATTCGATAAATCTATACAGTTTCGATTTATTTCGAATGTGTTTATTTCATATTGTAGAAAACCAACTCCGATGACGACAAACCTGATTCCGACGATTTGGAAACCAATCGAGTGCGCCGATGCACCCAACTACATGGACATCGGTGACACACTTCGAATGGAGGCTATCAAAAAGGAGGATCGTACCTTCGAGTGGGGCACAATCAAGAATAAATTATAATGACTGGTCCTCTAATTTTTCTGACTTGTACATACACGCGTGAATCGATCCAATGACTCAGCGTTCTCGAACGAGAGAAACGCGAAAGTTTGGGATAGCAGAACTATCGTATCCACGCACTTCAATTAATTTAGAAACAATTCCTATATTCTGTATATTTTATAAGCTGCTTTCAACATTCGAATAAATGAATTTCACGCAAGTGCGATCGAAAAAGCTGTGTATAAAGAAATTATTAAGAAAATACTGAAATCTGGATGATGCTGCAGTTTGAAACGGTAAGGATAAGTCGCCGATCAGACTATAGTCTTCTCTCGCCGGTCAGAGCATAGGGTTAATGCGCGTAAATGTCAAAATAAGAAACGTATAGCCTAATTTACCGTTTCTACTTTTAAACAGGGGGCTGACAAATATTTATATTACAAATATAAATGATTCGAACGAGCTGTCGTTTCAAGTCGTGCTCGCTCATCAGCGACGCAAATACGAATGACGAGACCTACGCTCGTTGGATCATTGCCAGGCGAACTCGTAAACACGCGACGCGCATGCGCGTGGTACGTCGCACGCTATTTCGTCATAATCTCAAAGCCCTTCTTCTTTTTCTGTTTGTACATAACATAGCATCCATTGCTATGGTCGTTTAGCTGGATGGCTTGCAGTTTTTTGTCAACATCAACATGAAGATACTGCAAACTGTCACCCATCTTAATGCTAGTCGTATCCAGCGTAGCTTAACTTCGACAATAGTACGAAAACCGGTGTTTCTTATTAGGCGATTTTGTCGAATGCGTTTTCATGCGAAAGACAAACACATTCTAGGTTAGGTTTATTTTCTTTCCTTCTGTGCAGTGTTTCCCAACCTGGTGTGTACCATGCCCCGCTTGAATGCCTTAAAGATTTTGATGCCCCCCTAGCATAGTAGTCAAACAAGTTCTAACAAGGTGTAATGTAAATAGGTACGTCAAATAAAAAGAAACGCCTGCTAGCATAAAAGAATAATGGTTATTTTTTGTAGTATATCGGTGTTAAAATATTCGAAATTGGCCCCCTGTGAGGTGTACGCCCCACGTTTGGAAACTCTGCTTTAGAGTCTTTTAATTCTGCACTCTCTTCACAAGATGGCGTTTCGATAAGTGCTCTTATTTTATCCAACTGTAACTTCTTTGTTTAATTATAACATGCTACTCACTTCCGCCTTCTTTCGGTTTACAATTTTCTTTCAATTACAGATATACGTATTGAGTTCCTTCATTTCTATTATTTACTTCATTCTCTTGCAACTATTATTATGGTCGATGTTTCGTAGAATTCGAGCTAGGTTGGTTTGGTTTGGTTTTATTTTTTCCCCTGGCGATTACATTTCTTTCAGTTTTATCCCCAAGAGATGGTGTTTGAAAAGTTTATTACTTTGTTTTGCCCAACGAACTGTTGTCTTATAATTAGAGTTCTCTATTTCACGTGTAATTAATATATCCGTGTAGTTTTTAATACACGGGTACACCTGTATCAAAATATAGGGGTACACGTGTATTCACATATTCATATTTTATTTCGTCTGATTATTAGTGTATAACAAAATACCCGAATATTGAAGTACATTTACGGAAGTCATTTGCGAAACAAATATATGATTCTCTAGCTTGCAGGCAACAATAAAAAACAACATAATTTCGGAATAAAATATGAATTAATCAAATATTAAAATCAACCAACACACTTACGGATAAAGTTGATTTTTTCAGTGGCTCTATTCATAGTTTTAAAAAATCTTTACACATGGCACTGCGCACTATTTAAATAATATTTAATTATAAATTCTTTATAATTGCATTTGTGTTTAATATTATATTGTGGCGACTGTTTTTACTTTTCCTATTGTTATAATTCTTACTTTTGTATACACATTGGGTTCATACCCGTACAATTTACAAATAAATAAATCAATATATCAATATACCTGTACCCGTATATTTGTATACACGCGCATCCGTGTATTAAAAATTACACGGACTGAAACACGGATATATTAATTACACGTGCATCTTTAATGCACATTCATAACCATGGTCTCCGCTTATAATTCGAGCTGGTCATCGAACGATTGAAGACTCGCCTGAACGCCGTCGCGCGTCGCCAGTTGCGAACCGCCCGGCCTAACCTGAGCTGACCGGTGAAACGAGTGACGTTTGAGATTCCCGTGGATCACCGTTTCGATCACGGACTCGTGTTTCGTCGCGAAGTGATCGTTCAGCGCAGTCGTTGAATATGGCTGACTCAAATTCCCTGTGAAACTTTCAAGCACAACATCGAAGTACGTGCGAGCAACGTCCATCGGCCTGCGCCGGAATATTCGTCGAAATTCCAGCGAGCTTCGATCGGAAATTCGATCTATCAGACGGCTGTCGCCGCGGTGAGTACCGGGACATTTTATTTTCGATTCACGATCTTCGAAGTCGCTTCTTTCATTTCGAAGCGACCCGGTTCGCATACCTTATTCCTCCTGGCGTAATTTTTTTCTATGAAACGTTAAATCCGAGCTTTCAAGGAAGACGCAATTGTTGGCGGATCGGCCCGTCCATTGCAGAAAATTTGATAGATTGGTAACGGTATTGATAAGAGCAGCTGCGTAAAGAAGATGGCGGACTATTGTCAGTGTATCTTAATATTTCTTTATTTTTAGTAGATTGCGTGGGAATGTTTGTCCTTCTCGAGCTATTTACATTCAGCCGGCTACCAAATGTCTCAGGCGCCATTATTCTATAATTATAGAGCACTCTATGCGGAAGGTTTAATTGTATTTTTATGTACAGGTTCGTCATTAAATTCTGGGATCGAAGATATGCTAACAAGGGACGTGCACGCTAATATTGATCTTATTTTAATATTCTGGTAGACTTATTGATCGAATATCTTGTAAACTGACATAGAAAAAAATGGTCAATATGAAAATTGTATAGTTTTCAAACTCGTAACAAAATTATTTGTTTAAATGACATATTGAAAATTAAATTACTTTGGCGAACTGCCTGGTAAGACGGTGTTCAGTTTTGATGAAACTTTGAAATATTTCTTTCGGATCGATCGAATTTCTATTTTGTTATTTTCGATCGATTAGTAATCACATTTTGTATGCAGATTATGGGTGCTGTCATCACTTAGGGCGTAACATCGATAGTGCTGAATTTTCGATTTTTCCTCTGAGTCACTGGCGGTGACTCACGGAATATCTGCTATAAATGTGCAGCCACGCGAGAACAGGAAAGTCACGTGAAAAAAAGAATGGATAACTGAAACTTTGCTGGTGTAATTAGCTTTATTGGCCGCCGAACGAACTCTGGATGAACTTTTCTTCTTCAACATTTAACGAACGGGTCACGGAGTTTCCCCGAATTTCTGAACTCGACACGTAAACGATCGATCTCTCGTTTACACTTGTTCGATGGAATTCGATGCACCGCGCTGTGCTAAAATAACGAATGATTTAACTAGAATGTTACGAATTATTTTAAAGACTTGATCTCGTGTGTTGGACGTCACGCAACTGATTACTCACCTTTCGCCATTATTATATTTCCTGCATTGTAAATTGTGTAGTATATAAAATCGTTATCGGTACATGATAATTATAATTCTACAATAATAATGTATATTATTTATGCGTTGATAACCAAGCAGCTTGTTCCAAATAATTAAATCAAATTGAAGTCAGAGCGCACCCCAGTATAGTGTACCGCAATTGTGAAAGTAATTAGGAGTATTTGTCGTGAGTAATGCGAAGATAAGTCGTCATCCGATAACTTCAAATTCAGATATTGCATATTTCGAGTGGAAAAATTTATTGTTCCGATATTGCTCGTGGGATGAGCGAAATGAAATGCCGAACACACGGAATTCCCAAATTTGACAAACATCTTAATGAAATCGGTATTGGCCGGTTAGCGATCGCAGGCCTAGGATCTAATCGTAATTCCGGGAATTGTCCGGTCTTATCTTTCTCTTGCTCGTTCGTCTCTGTGTGCAACGAGGACGACAATGAAACGCATTGAGAACGAGTGAGAGAGAATGAAATGCTGTTTGTTAATTAGCCGAAAAGAAATGCCCGAAATGCGACCGGTTGAACGAACTGGTGGGAATGGTATCGCGATTACTTACAATTAGCGGGAAAAATCTGCAACCGCTACCCGGACACTACTGTGTTTTCGAAACGCATTTGCAATGTACCAGTGTTTGTACATATAACTGCAATTTTACACAATTTATTCAGGAAAGAGGTATTCCAGGGCTACAGGATAAATAGTACTCATCAAACTGAAAAGAAATGTCGACAAATGAATATTAATTAATATGTGAACGTGTTGAAAATATTATACTGAAGATTCCAAAGGTAGACAATCCTTATTTTTCTACTTATGCTTATTAGCCTTTTTATTCAGTTTGTTTAAGTACTGTCTACCCTTTAACAAGGAAGGGTAGTAGACCATGCCCTCCCGATTTTAATAAAATTTTTCAGGCTTGTAGAATAGCCAAAAATAAGAGACACGTATTTTTTTTAGCTGCAGAAATCACCCGCTGAATATTGGTACCCCCAAGGCTATCTCGAAAACTATTAACTATTTCTGAAAATCTTTACCAAATTATTGTACATAAAAAACCATACAACTTTGCAATTTGAAGTGTATGTATATCTTTAATAGTTTTCGAGATAGCCTTGGGGGTGCCAGTATTCAGAGGGTGATTTCACCTCGTAAACTTGAGTATCCGCAGCTAAACAAAAATACGTGTCTCTTATTTTTGGCTGTTCCACAAACCTGCAAAATTTCATCAAAATCAGGAGGGGACGGACCGATACCCTTCCTTGTAAGTCTTAAATACTCCTTTTCAAACATCCTATAAAATTCCTATGCGTTCTCTACCAACTAAAACAACAATTCAATGTTTACGCAGCGCCTAACCTTGGGTCAGAGGCAAGATGGAGGTCCAGACGCCTTACTTGGACGCCATACAGGCCATACCGGGCGACGTTCCCGGCGAGAAGTTCAAATGGATCGCGAAACTGATAAAGGAACGTTTATCCGAATGCAAGGACCTGGAGGAGGTGATCGACTCGGAGAAGATCCCGCGATACCTGGCGCCTCTGGTGCAAGTGCAGGCCGCCATGATGCTGAACAAAAAGAATCGCGAGAATCAGTGCACCTACGCGGCCATAGCAGAGGCACTGAAGTCGGACGATGTTGTGGTGGTGAACAGAGCGCTGCAGGCGAAAAGCTTCTTCGATGGAAGCAACAAGAACATCACCAACGTCCAGTACTTCTTCGACAATCTGTTCCCGTTCGTCTCGCTGAACACGAGGACGCGTATCATAAAGAAGCTGTCCATTCATCTGGCGCCGAAGGAACCCTCCCTGGCCGAGGAGTTCTTCAACAGCGTCGCGACGACCTACGGGATCGAGCAGGCGTTGCCCCTGTTGCCAGCCTGCAGCGAGTCCTTCATGTACCGCACGATCATGGAACGGAAGATTCAGCTGAGCCGGAAGCTCGTCAAGACGATCTTCCGCAAGAACCCCGACTTCATCGTGCGCTATTTCAAACTGAACGAACCCGTCACGAGCCCCTACACGAGGAACCTTCGCAATTTGGACATTTCTGACTTCGCCGACTTCGTGGCGGTGCTGGTGAAGAAAAGGCTGGACTCTTTCGTCGAGGTCTACGAGATGCACTCCTTTCACATACCCGGCCTGTCTCTGAGCAACAAATGCGCCGAGGCGTTCATAAAGAACGGCAAACGTTACCTGCAGGAAGAGCCGAGAAGGTACATCAAGCTACTGCCACTGAAGATGATCAGTGAGTCGCGCATGGAGACGATATATCCTAAACTGTTTCCATTAAATATCAAGGATTATAACACTGACACAATGTTGGATTATTTAAAGTACTATCCGCAGGAGAAGAAGCTGGATCTTTTCCTCAGATCCTTCCAGAAAGCTTATGGGAGAAACGTCTTGGATGAGCCGAAGCACGTGACACCTATGCTGATGAAGTTGTTGCCCAGCGACGAGCGAGCCAGGCAGGCCAGGATCAAGATGAAACAGGACGACTCGTTTGAAATGATGTACTACGAACGTGTCTGGAGGTGTTACCTGCCCATCAGCGAATCGGTACCGGAAATCAAGCAGGAGATCGCAACAACGTCACAGATGGCGTACAGAGCGGCCCTCCTGTGTCAGATGATCTACTCGTGCAAAGTCAATAACGACCAGCAGGCTTTGTTAGAAGTTCTGACGTACCTCAGGGACAGGCACAAGAACGAGCAGTCGTTGTTCCTGCTGAAGGTGTTCGAATGCCTGGTGAATCTTTATTCCAGCGATCTTCCGCAGATGAGCGAGGCCCACTGGGCTGTCTTGTTGGACATCATCATACGCGCACACGTGAAGAATGATCTGCCCCCGATACCCTCCATCAACGTGCGGATGCTCGAGGCAGCCATCCACCATAAAATCCTCCAGAATCAACCGATCGAACAGCTGATCGGTATATTCATAGACGCGACGATCACTTGTTACGATACGTGCTATAATATCCTGGTGACCTATCCCGAGTACGAACGAACCTGTATCGAGGCCTGCATCGCCGTACTGTCTCAGAGAAACAGCGAGGACGAGTCATCCTGGAAGAAGGATAAGGTTTCCGTTTTGTACGATGTGTTTCGCTCGATCTACCGCTTCAACGAGTCGCACGTGAAGCCGAACAGTCGAATACAACGAATGTCCATCAAAGACTATCCCTGGCTGTTGAAGGAAATGGAGAGGATATTAAACCCGGAAGAGGAACGCAGAAGCTACGTGATCGAGAATATATGTTCCACGCTGCAGAAGCACGAGAAGGATCTCTACGAACGACTGTGCAAGGACAAGGAAAAGAAAAAGGGACTCCCTGTTATTACCACGGACGAGGCTCTGATGTTGCTGAAGAAGAACCCGGAGAGAATTTCGGCGGAGTGGAAGGAGTACTTCAAGGCCTGTGTGTCCACAGTGAACCTTGCAGCCATGAAACGTTTCGTGAAGGCAACGCGATGGTACAAAGAGATTCCAAAGAAATTCGTGGAGCAGTGTCTTCACGAACTGACGAAGGAGAAGCAGAGAAGATGTTTGAGCATTTTGGCTGCCCTAGTTCACGGCCACACGTACGCCAAGATCATCGAACCGATGATTCCAACGAACAGGACCATCGATATTCATCACGAGGAAGCAAAGACCGATTACAATTTTTCTTATTATCTGATCAGTGGAATGAAGATCGCAAATCCACCCGTCCCCTTGACTCTGTTGGGTAGATTCTGCGACAGTGACTACCTGTCCATAGTTCTGTCAGCTTTGACGAATCTCTGCAGAAGAACACCGCTGATGGACGTCATTTCGTTCGCCAGAACGCTGGCCGCTCAGAGGGTGTCCGTTCGGAAGCATGGAATAAGAATGTTGCATCTGGTTGCGCCACGTGCCCAGCTTCACGATTTCCTGCTCTCCCAATGGAAAACCGAGGAACACTACTCGATTCAAGAGGTCCTGTTCAGCAAGGCCTGCGATCTGTTCCGCAAGGAACCTGGCCCAGCAACCTGGTCATTGCTCAGCGAAATGGTCTCCACCTTCACGGCCAAGAACGCGGGACAGATAGACGGCTTGATACGACTTACGAAAGTCATTCCCAACGAGTACATCGTGGACTTCATAAAGCTACTGCTGAGGACTATAGACAATCTCGCGGATGCAGGTTTCTTTTCAGACAGAGTGAACTCGTTCTTCTGCTCCCTGCTGACTAACATCGGCCCCGCCATTTGCAATCTGATGCCCGAAGAGCTGTCCGAGCTCCTTCTGCGAAGGTTCCTCTTTCATTCTGCACCGAATGTCTCGAGAGCAGCTCGCCACTTCGTGATTGACGCCCATCTGGTTGCAGAGAAGGACCGCTTCGATGCTCGAATGAAGACGTTCTCCAACATCTTCGTGGAGTTCGTGAAGAGCGGCTGGAACGTTCCTTATCCGACAAAGCCGCATTATTATCCGATGAATTATGCTGTGCACAAGTTCATCGATTATTTCGTGAACCACACCCTTCGTGGGAAGCTGGATTCAGCACTGATCGACGCAATGTTGGAAACGTTCCTCGCGGTGCTGACGCCTCAGATGGACGCCTCGTCGTACCTGTCGCTGGTATACCTGAAGGAAAACGCGACCGCGTCCACGTACAGAGAATTTGGCGCGAAACTGGGCCAGAGGGTGCCTGAACTCGTTCAGACTTTCACACCGTTGTTCATCTCCTTCATGGCGGATGTTCTGGAAAAGTTTTTGTCCGAGAGAATGGTCGACAACGAGGAGGATCTTAAGTTAGGTGCTATGGAGGGACTGATGGAGGCTGGCTCGGTAGAGGCTACCCTGATGGCTGTGAAACTTCTTTCGTTGTTTGTACCCGAGGAATATTATGACAGATACAGCAAGTTGCTGACGATGTTCTCCAAATACGATCATCCGGCGATCAAGAGTCTCCTTTGCGATGCTATTAATAGAATGGAAGGTTGAATGACTGACGGCGCCAAGAAGTGTCGTCAGGTGGTTGTTGATAATTTTCTGACTTTTCTCATTTTTATACAAAACATAAAGTGTCATGGTGCTTACCTCGAGGGATTCACGGAATCCCCAAAGAATACTTATTTTTTTTCAAAAACGTGCATTTCCGCTCTTTGAAATACAAAGCCTGATGTATACTTAAACGCTATGCTGTAACTCTACAGAGGAAAATGTTGATTAACTGAGAATAGTTAACGCTGTTATACGATCGAATGAAGGATCATTTTTTGTTTTTCTTTTTTTACATATTACATATATTGATGTAATAAAGTTGTTGCGAAATGGCGTCCAAGTGTGTTTTTATTGAAACCAACTTAACCATTGATGCAGAGGGAGTTCAATTTTGATTTGTTTGTTTAGCAGCGCTGGATGCCCTGGGCAAATTTTAGGAGAGCGTTCTTTTTAATTTGGTGCATTCAGGTAAATAAATGTAACAACGCAGATAGTTAAAAAAATAGTAAAATAAATATGGAAATCACTTACGGGACGCGTCGAAACCAGTGATGAAATTTGGACACGGAGCGTACGCTGTTGTTCCAGCTGGGGTGTTCGGCCAACAGGACCAGCCATCGAAAGTTATTCGGCAATATGGTTCTGAAAAGAAAGGAATTACATTTTAAAATAACATCAATGACTCTGGACAGAAATCATGTACAACTTCTTAAACAGATCATTCAATTAGTTCTTAAGTAATTTGTCAAACACAACATTAAATTGGTTCTTAAATAAATTCTTAAATAAATTCTTAAATACAACACTTAATTAGCTCTTCAACAGCTTCTTAAATACAGCATAGTATTAGTTTTTAAATATCTTTTTTTTTTATTTATTATTGTATCAGCTATCAGAATACAATTCTACGAGCTAATTTGCTGATTTGGGACTGTCTACATCACCACTTATGGCGTGAGAGTTTTTAAATATAACATTAAATTGGTTCTTAGGTAAATTCTTAAATACAACACTTAATTAGCTCTCCAGCAGCTTCTTAAGTACAGTATAAAATTAGTTTTTAAATACAACACTTAATTACCTCTTCAACAGCTTCTTAAATACAGCATTAAATTAGTTCTTAAATAATTTGTTAGACACAACTTTTATTTGGTTCTTCAGTAAATTCTTAAATACAACACTTAATTAGCTCTTCAACAGCTTCTTCAGTACAGCATAAAATTAGTTCTTAAATGTAACATCGAATTGGTTCTTCAACAGCTTCTTAAGTAAAGCATTAAATCAGTTCTTCAATAATTTTTCAGGCACAACATTAAACTGGTTCTTAAGTAAATTCTTAAGTGCAACACTTAATTAGCTCTTCAACAGCTTCTTAAGTACAGCATAAAATTAGGTCTTAAATGTAACATTGAATTGGTTCTTCAACAGCTTCTTAAATACAGCATTAAATTAGTTCTTAAGTAATTTGTCAAACACAACGTTAAACTGGTTCCTAAGTAAATTCTTAAGTGCAATACTTAATTAGCTCTTCAACGGCTTCTTAAGTACAGCATTAAATTAGTTCTTAAGTAATTTGTCAAACACAACATTAAACTGGTTCTTAAATAAATTCTTAAATACAACACTTAATTAACTCTTCGACAGCTTCCTAACTTCAGCATTGAATTAGTCCTTACCTAACTCCTTAAATACAGCATTAAATTAATTCTCTAAAACATCAGACAGGTATTCCTTACTCATATCTTTTTCTTCATTTATACATATTTTCTTTTCTTCTTTCCTCCCTATGCTCTGCCAGTGTCCAATGCTTTATCAGTGCTTTAAATCCCCATTTCCGAAAGGAACCTTGCCCGACAGACTCACAATTTCACTGCAGAATGTTCCTCCACCCCTAATCGTTGCTGAAAATTGACAGTACCGCCAGAATCCAATTAAATATCAGAAGATGCATTGCTATTCCGAGATACAAGCCCGTTTGGAGGCTTGGAGCTGCAATTCGGCGTAACAAAGAAACGGAAATTTTTCTGAAGCCTGTTCAGCGGTCCCGCGAAAATAATATTCCTCGCCCTTCTGTCCCATGAATACAAAGTTTCGCAGCGTAATGGCACCTGTTACGTGCACCGAATCCCCCGTGCTCCCTTTTTCCTTGAATCCCGGGGACTTAATTAAAGTGGCCGGTGTCTTTTGTGGCACGAATGACTGCGGCGGACACTTCCGAATCACGCTCCAGGGGCCGAGTTAATTCGAGATAGCTGGCTGCAGTGAACCTGGGTGCAAGGGACAAACTGGAGGACTCCCTGTCCTCGATTTACGATGGCTATAATAACCGACCTTGGAGATATAGCCATCCCAGGAAAGCTGACTTAGCAGGGTGTGATTGCTTCGCACCTAGGTGGAGACTGTCTGTCGGAGTAAATTTCCTGATCAATCTCTTCGGAGACGGATTACAGTCAGATAAAAATGATTTAAGCACTTGAAATTGTATCAGCTCATCCTATTACAGTGCTCCACGGTTGGCTGGGAGTTCTTGGTCCCAAATGCTCTTCCAGGTAGGCGAAGACGATCTGTCGGAGCAAATTGTAAGTTGCACTCGATTTAAGAAAAAGAATGTCTTTATAGAAGTACATGATTGCTGACACGTGTCTTTGTAGATCATATAATTATACAGAGCGAGTCTAATAATTGGAAAAGCCATAATTCTGTTCTGAAAATAGAACAAAATAGAAGGGGGGAACTTTCCATTAGTAAGGTTCAACTATTGTATTCTTTTAATTTGATCGTTTAATTATTCTCTTCAGTTAATTATTTTATTATACTTTGGTAAGTGATAATTTATATTATTATATTATACTTTAGTAAGGTATAAATAAATATATAGGTAATTAACAGAATTGAATTTGATATAATTACACAATAAAGTGAAGAATTTATAATGGTAGAAAGATTCAAAGAAGTTAAATTCTTGATTTATTAGTTCACAATCAATTATATTTTATGCCTTCTTAAGAATTTGATTCAGAAATAATTGGTAAATTATATTAATTTAAACTTTATTGTTACAATACCTGGCGGTGGAACAAAATGTTTCATGGAAGAATTACATAGCTTCTAATATTTTGCACGAAAGCAAGTATTTTCCTGTACATTAGTAACATAACTATTTATCTATGCTGCATACTTATGTAACTCCGTTTTTAAATATTAATGGTTACGTATGTACTAACCAATGAGCAATAATCAAGAACACGACAAAACGAACTTTTTACTTTCGTCTAATTTTATCTTTCCTTGCAGGAATTTGATATTCAACATAACTTATCTACCTGGCTGTACAATGGTCAGTATAAACATAAGCACTAGAAAAGAATAGAATTTCATTATTTGTTAAAACCTTACGGCCATGAAAAAGGATTTGGTTTACAATAAATTTACATAGCATTTTACCTTAATTCTAACACACTTATACTATCTATTACCTGCCTTTTATCTTTTCCTTTTCTCTCTACTTTCCTACTAAAATAATTATTAATGAAATTCGTTACAAATATGTAAGGAAGCGGCAGTCGAAATCGATATGAAACATGTAGGGAAACTTTATCACCAGCAGCTGCATTAATTCTATTCGAGATCACATATTCCACCATTGTGCACTATTGGTCCCAATTGTGCAGCGATTGCAAATAGCAGGTCCGCAATCTGCATCGATCCTTTCAAACTCTCACAATGTAAACTGGATTTCTCTTTCCATAAATCACTATTAAATTCGAACTATGTTTCTGGTATTTCTAACTTGCCCGGAGCATTCAAACATTTCGACAGAATTCATTAAATTCTGTAGGCAAACAGTTCACTGGCACTTCGAAACGTTTGGCCACGTCCAACTGAAAGCTGTTCCCAATAGAATTTAAAGTCGAAGTTAGTGGTGCAAGAGAAATTGTTTAATTAAATATTTTTCATTCGGGGTATGATTTTCGAACAAGATAAGAATTTTGAGGGAAGCTTAAAATGTTAAACAAGCTCAGATAAAATTATGAAAGGTGGCAGACGTTGTATCGAAGCGCAAGTAGAATCATGCCTGCCCATGACCAGCCACACTAAGCTACAGTGTTACAAACGAACACTCGAAATAGACAGTGTTTGTCTACAGATAGGTAGACATAATTTGAACAAAATGCAGTCTTCTATTTTCTCTGGAATTAAATCATTTTTAATTTAAAAAATTGGATATCGCATCATTTATTATATTTCGCAGTCACATAACTTCGGCGAAAAATAAAACGGGTGCATTGAAATGTTCATTAGTTATTGACAGCGCGTTGCTTTCCATTCATCTGAAATCGATTTTCCATAAATTTCGAAAAATCCGTCGATCGTCGAGCGTTCGATTGCGTCTATTAATTGAAACGGCGGCTCATTTGGCGATGCACGCTCGGTGGAACGAAATGCAACAAAACGCGCGTTTCAGGGAACCTTCCCGACAATATCACGCAATTCCGGGGAATTGAATATTACACGATCCGAATGACAATACGATGTTTAAATCTGCGGTGAAACTGACATTTGTTTGCGACTGCAAGATACCGTGCAATCATGGTAAATCGATATTGTTTAGTAACGAGCAGCCTGCATAGTTGCTTGCCAACGCGCGTCAAGTTATATCGAATTATAATTGAATCGGTGAGTTGAAGAACAGTACAAGTCCAAAAACCACATTTCGAGATATTTGAAAAAATAGTGTCACTTTTCGTGTATCCTCAGCATCATTGATTTTACAGTGCTGTTCCAATTTACACACGATTATCCTAATGCAGATGAACTTTCATATATGTCTAACTATGGTTAAACTTTGTTCATTAATTTTTAATAATTAAAATAAAACCATTGGACATGTACTGTTTTTCAACTCAAGTATTCCGTTTATTACATAAAAAATTAGTTACTTAATATTATCAATTCATCATTATTTTAAATATTTGTAAGAGAAGGAGTGTATTATTGAAATTTCGCTTCAGGTCTACGTCGTCTGATGTCATTGTTAAAATTTAATTAAACCAACATTAATTCTTATAAAATTCTGAAAAATATTGATCCTAAAATAATAGTATAAAAAATAAGTTATACGATGGAATAGTTAAATATTTTCGTACTTCATTATTCACATATATTAAAAATAACAAATTATGTTGCACATTAACTTGACGCGAGAAATTAAATATTAAACAAACATATTGTGCCTTTATCTTTAAGATTAGATCAATATCAGTAATCTAGGTAATTCTACGTTCATTGTAGACAAGATGAAAGATTGATTCATGTTTTCTACGAGTACAGAAATAAATTTATACGTACTACTTTAAAAAGTAAAAAATTATGCTTAATGCTTTCTACGACTATAATAAACACATTTTCTTCAATTATGGGCTACGTCACTTGTCAACTAAGAGGCTCAATCGATCTTAATGAACAAATTCTTTACACGGCTACGTAAATATTCCGCATTCAGGAAATAAAACATTAAACAAAATGTACATACGGCTCATTTACCAATAACAATTCATACATTGTTTAAAACTTTGTATTAGCGTCATGGACAAATTTTTTCTACATACAAACAATATACTTGCGAAAGTTGATCGAGGACACTGTAAAGTTCGGACTGATCTTCGTTCTTTCGAGGAAAAATAATAAAACTCGGCGAACGGTTTTCGAAGTGAATAGTCTACATGTTCCATCGAAGTTCAGAAGTGCTATGCCGCGAAGTTCGCTTTAAAGCTCAAGGAACTGCCACCAGATGGATTGAGTTTCCCTTCGATTAACATTGCGTCAAGTTTAAGAAACCGAGCAACCTGTGGCAAACCAAAGAATGTTCCGACTGGGAGATGGATGGCCTTTTCGCGAGACTCGATTATGTTTCTTGAATCAAGACTCGTTCTTCTTCCATGACAGGCAACATTTATTCCTTTATTAAGCATCGATGCTTAGATCTGTGATGGCCACTGGAGCTGCGGCCTTCCCCCACTCTGTGTCCTTTCCCCTCGTTTCAGTTCGCTTCTCCTCCCCTCACAGTCCATTGTGGACTCAAATTACAGTCTACACGAGGGGGATGGACCAAGAGTGGGGGAAAGCCTAAATTATTGAAGATAGTTCCTATATTTATTCTTCCGTTTCCTTCGTTCTTTCATTTTTCTTACAGGATGGACAACGTAATATGATCACCTTAATTATTTCCCTTACCACTGGACCAGTTGAAATTCTTTTTTTTAAATACCTTGGTTTAGAGAAGCCTACAGGCTAATTACAGTACATTTTTTTGTAGGTCATTTTTGTTCAATGTTATGAAAGTCACCTTTAGCTTTTTAAATAGAACCTTACATTTTTTTCTATTTTTCAATTTTTTAACTTGACTGTGGGGTCCATTTTTATATTTTCACATATTCCTTATTAAACTGAGTAACTTTTGCTTGAAACTTTTTTAAAAATTTTGCACGTATCAAAGGTTACGATGGTTTGAATTGTCTGTACTATGATTCTAATATTATTATTGTATTAATAAATATGTAAAGAAGAGACACCGTGTATATTTATTTCTAAACCCATTACGGATAGCTTTTACTGTAGAATTAGGAGAGAATCGAGTTGTACATGGTAATAATAATTTTTTTTTTAAACTAATTGCTTGTGAAACGTGTGATCTTCTGTTTTAGGCATTTAATAGGTAATAGATATTAATTACGATATTGATATTCATTAATATAGCATCAATGTCCATTGCCATAAATATTCATCAGATGTCCATTGATATTCATTTGAATATTCATTGTGACAAGCTACTTGAAATGCATTATGTATTCTGTAAATCGATTCTCAGTTACAGAGAATTATTATTCGGAACTAAATATGCCTGTGAGAATTAATAACGAGCGATTCATTATCACGAGCCTTTATTTACGTAAAATTAAATGGAAAAAATCCTTTCAACCTTGAAACATTCAATATACACTGCTCAAAACAATTTGAGATTCACTATTTTCAATCATTTTTCCAAGGTCATCTCATGAACATAGTATCATCTAGACACAATCTATCTAGTACAATCATTCTCTTTGACATTTTCTCGTATCTTCAATCCTAAAAGCGATACTTAGGTGTTCTGTTTCTCGTGACTCACCCTGTATATCTCAAAGTATGAGAAACATGACTTAAACCAATCTCAAAGTAAAGAGCTCACATTTCTTCCACCAATAGTAAATAGCTTCTGTTAATGAGGGAGACATTCAAGTGACCTGTTTTCTGTGGCTCACGCTGTATATTTCACAGTACGAGAAAAGTAGCTTAACACTTTATCTACTGCTGATGATTGAAGTTGCCACTCACTAACGACCGACTCAGTTGTGCGCGGATTCGTCGCCCGGCGAATTAAAAATTAAACAAAAGAGAAACGACAAACCGACCAATAGTTCCTTCTGATCGATAAACTTGGACAGTCAAAAGGTGGTTAATAGGCTACCGGTCGATAAGCATTGACAACCGCAAAGCCGATTATTAGACTATCGGTCGAATAAGCGTTGACAACCGAAAAGCCGATTAATAGGCTTCCGGTAGATGAAGTGTTAAGACAGTCTCAAAATAAAGAGCTCACATTTCATCCACCAATAGTAAATAGCTTCTGTTAATGAGGGAGACATTCAAGTGACCTGTTTTCTGCGGCTCACCCTGTATATTTCAACGTATGATAAAAGTAGCTTAAGGCACTCTCAAAATAAACATCTCACATTTCTTCCACCAACAGTAAATAGTTTCTGCTCCAGAGTCGGGGGAGATATTTTAATGACCTGTTTTCTGTGGCTCACCCTGTATATTTCAAAGTACGAGAAAAGTAGCTTAAGGCAGTCTCAAAATAAAGATCTCACATTTCTTCCACCATTAGTAAATAGCTTCTGTTAATGAGGGAAACATTCAAGTGACCTGTTTTCTGTGGCTCACCCTGTATATTTCAAAGTATGAGAAAAGTAACTTAAGGCATTCTCAAAATAAAGAGCTCACATTTCTTCCACCGATGGTTAGCAGTTTCTGTTAAGGGATGGGGATAGAGTTCCCCTCGTTAACAGGACAAATGGTGGGGGGTCATCGCCGTCGATTCTTTCGTCAGCCCGACTATAGAAAATTCGCACGGCAAAGGGTTAATTAAGTGAATTCTAGTTCGTACAGCGGTCAGGTAGAGGCAATAACTCAGAACCAGTCCGATACGTAAGCACGTATCCTTGATTAATGTAAACGTCGAGTGTTCCTCTTGTAACTTATGTTACACTTACTGCAGCTCGTTTCCAGGGTCTAGCAGAAATTACTGACCAAAGGCTGTTGCAATTAACGTGACCGGAAAGCTGATTGCACCTTCGCTGCAATATCCCTCAGGGAAATAAAGAGTAACGCGGGCCTCGACTTTCTACCGGACTAACCCTTTTTACATAAAATATTTCGTGCAGCCTAACGCAGCAGGAGTTAGAATATCCGAACTGTAATTAGTAATAGGATGATTCATAAGTAGGACAACCATGTGTCGCACAAAAATAATCATTTTATTTGAGAATGTGAAATACACAGTGGTGTCAAATTAGCACACAGTGATGCCAATGATAATGTTGAGGACAACGATGTTAAATCTATCGAGTCACCAAGAAAATTACATTTTTTTTAAAGTGTATTATAGTGGGCGAAATATTATTTATATTAAGCAAGTTATCTTGTTTGCTAGTGAATATTCTTTATGATTAAAAATTTTTGGAAGTACCTAAATCAGTGATGGCCACGGGAGCTCCGACCTTCCCCCACTCTGCGTCCTACCCCTCAGGTAGGTTGTGGTCTGGGTAGTTCTTCTCAAGAGACAGTGATAATAGGAACCATTTTTTTTTTATAAATAACACGAGTTTTATCTAGAGATTACAACTCTACTTTCTTGTTACACGAGGAGAATGGACGCAGAGTGGGGGTAGGGCGGAGCCAAGCGTCGCTCCCGATGACCATCTCCGATATATCTAAATAAAAACGCATTTTCACACGTCTGACCAATCACAGGACTTTCCACTTTGACACTGTGTTAATTGAATTCTTTCGAAAATGTCCAAAAATAATTAACTTTTGCAAAATATTTGTGATCGTGAAAATGTGAATGTATTAAAGGCCGTTCAAATTAATTCCTAAATTGAGTCTCGCAGTTAGAAGGCTATTATCACATTTTCGGTGAGTGCAGCTCGTGCATGTGGGAAATAAATACGCCCGTATTGTTATACGACGACAACGTGGTACTGCAGCGAACAATAAAACAAATACTGACATAGGGGAAGAACAAAAGGGGAGCATGTCCGTTTTCGGGCGACAGAAATTTATTAGCCGGCTTCTGTGGATGAACTGTTTATCAAAATATACTGTCCACACTAGGTCCCCTAAAAATTATCTAGATTTACCTCTAAAAAGAAAATGATTCGCCTAATTGTGATATTCAGACTGCGGACCTTTTATGCAAATTATCATATTCTAATATGCGCGAAATGTAAAAGGTACAAAGTAAGTGAAATAAAAAATTCATTTTGAAACACTTAAAACACAAAATACAATTTTATCGTAATTCTATTTCTTCAGGTATATTAAAATAAAAAATATTGATAAATAAAATTGTATATTAGTATAAACATCCGCTGTCTAGTGAAATTTATAAATAAAAATTAATAATTGCCCTTCTGATTGTTCGTTGACCAAAGTTCTCAGTAAAAAGGAAATAATTGAATTTTGATTTTGGAAATGACTTGATGATGAACAAAAAATTCATCAACTTCTAAAATTTCTCGAAGATAATCGAATATTACAAATTTTGTAACTATGATTAATATATAGTTACATATTGCTGATAATAATGTTTACATGTACTTGATACGATGTTAACGTCTTCAAGGACAAATTGACTGAAGTTAGGAAGAATAATTGCAATTATACCGGGTGTCTGTATAGATCTGGACCAAATTTATGTAGCATATCAAAGGTTGTAAAATGAACAATAGTTGAGAACAATTCTTCTCATGAATATTTAAACAATTATAACACTTTAAGAAAATATTTCCGAACATACATTCATGTAGACTTCTTTCGCCTACTCGACTCTGTTAATACGTTGACTGTCACAGTAAAAACAGCCGTCATTGGTCGGACACGACATAAACTTTTCCTTTCTGTATAAATCATAACTAAAAAAAAATGTTTAAACATTCAGTATTGTACATGAATACCTGTATCAGCGTTTCAATGCTAACATTGCTCAGAATGTAGTGAAAATTAATAGTTATTTAAATAAATAAAATTCGAAACCGCGCCGGTCACTAATGTGTTTGGTCCGACCTTTTCGGACTTAAATAACTTTGGAGTGAACAATTAAAAATTAATATTAAAACAATACTGAGCGTACACATGTGTGTCAGGGACCCGGAAAAAGTTAAAAAACAATAAAAGTATGCTGCTAGGCAATAGCAGAACGATAGCATAATCGGAGGACAGCGACAATAACGGATAGAAGATAAATACAGGGGGAACGGTGCGAAAATCCGCCACTATAAATCCGCATCAGTCGAAAGCTGGCGTTAACCTTTCACCTCCGAGACAACGCGCCATTTTGATTCGTATTTATCGGATAATATTGACGAACATTCTTCGATATCAACAGCGAAACGAGAGCAATTTCTTCTTATGCGATAATCCAGCCAATTTTATGATGCGTCATGTCCGTTAAGTGAATTTTTCGCTTAACCATGACAAAACAATGTTTTATCTACATTCCAAATTTTTCTATGAACTGAAAACCTAAACGTCTTTAAATGTTTCAGTGCATTAGATTAAACCTAATGAAAGTTGAGCATCCTTCTACATGAAGTTAAATTCATGGGAGAATACAGAAAATATAAAATTATCTGACGGATGTAGCAAAGTGACAGAACAAAATGGTGCATATATTGTTGATTAAATATTTTCATGTAGGGTGTTCTGATGTACTGCGTTCTTATTTTGATTCTGAACACTGTGATTATAGCAGAGGCAGGAAATATTGGATGTTCAGGGGCACTTGTTCGATTGTAAATTATGGTGAACGCAACCAGATTTAGAATTTTCGAACTTGCTGATGTTTTAAAGTTTTTTTTGATCGCTTTATGAATACCTAAAATGAATTGCTTTATCTAATTAAGTTGAAGTAATAGAATAACAGGAAATTACAAAGGAAATAATTATTGTATTTGCTTCTTATGATACATGTATATTTATATATATAGAATATGTAGTAAAATATTATGTATTTAGAATGTTTAGAACAGTATGCCTACGTATATTTAAAGAAAGCATGTTTTACGTGTCTGGCCAGTTACAGAATTTTCTACTTCGAACCTTGCCATGTGCTTGTAACCATTATTGTTATTTTTCTTCGTTGCAGTTGATTATTTTTAATATACTGAATATTCATAAGAACAATTATCCTTTTTCTGCAGTAAATGTGGCCTGTACGAAGTTAATTTTAGGACAGTACATTACATTTGTTATTGTAATTAAATATTTTCGTGAAATGAAAAATCCAGCTCCCATCAGAAAACAATTTCTGGTTACTAAGTTTGATATGAGACGTAGAAATCACGGTTGTGAAAAATACAAAGTGCAACGAAGAAAAGAACAGTGATATGCGAAGTCGTAAAATACAAAAAATTAAACAGAAAATATTAAAGTGTGATTGTGCTCACATTAAATTTTAGACGCACTTGTGTCTATTTTACTGTTCGTACTAAAATATTATTAAGTTTGGTAGTAGGTCGTACATATTGTTTCGTAACAGTACACTGCGTAATGTTTTAATCAGACAGCTGATAAAGTGTTATTATCAACTGTTTTAAAAACTTCTTAGTAAAGTGTTTCTATGAATTTGCGATTAATGTCAGGTTTACAAATTTTCATACGAAATTGCGAATGCGCTCACCCATTTTAACAATAAGTTTAAATAAATTATCATAAATATCCATACACTCAAAGAGGATGACTTCTGTGTCTCTAATTTTAAACAATTTACGTTCGGGACTTCGTTGCCAAAAACTGCGTTGTAAAATTTATTTTACAATTTATTTGGCATGCAATTACAAATCATTATCGTATAAACTTATTTCGAATCTCTGCTGTGTCAATGTAAAATATACAGGGTGTTAAAAACAAGGTGTCTGGACTTCAAGGATATGCAAAATGGAGAACAAAATCTTAATAAATATGCGTTGAAAAAGTACTGAATCGGAGAATTGTGTATAACTCCGACAATCTGAATTTTTCGACCCATGTTTATTAGTATTTCCTATCGGAGCATACAGGCTTGACAAAGCCGCTCACCACGTACTGTTGACGCCCATAGGCGTTCAGTGCAATAGCTCATTACTTACTACTGCATCTCAACCGCACGCAGCGTTCGCCTCATTTCCGAATAGCCCGCATTCAAAGCGTTAAAGACCTGAATCATTTTTTAAAAAACACTGTATACATAAATATACCATGTTTTTTCAAAAATAAGTAATTTTTACTCTTTCGAAGTATGTACAGTTTAATACTTTGAGTACCACGTCACCCATATCTGTGTGACAGATAGATTCAATCATTATTTATTTGACTGTATACGGTATTAATAAACGTACATAATAAAGTCTAATAGAAGCAGTAAAAAAATGACAGGAGTTACTGATATTATTGATTAAAAAATGTAGAATTTATGGTTATATTCATTTTGTGTAAAAATTTAGAAATTCTGTCATGTTCAGCTAATGCAGCGTGGCACTCATTAATCTTCGATAGTTCTGGTGTTAGGTGCGCTAAATGCTCAATGAAACGAAGAGACATGCGATTTTAGGATTTATGAATTCATTTTTCGGTTTTTGATCGCAGGGATCAGAAGAATGGCAGGTCGATCGTGATGCACGATCGATACTCGTTTTCCTAACCGGTACAAAAGCTCCGCCGCACTCTTTGACGAAGCGAAGCGATGCACTTTATTTGCAACGTTCGCTGCAGCTGCGTGCATTAACCGCTATCGATTCTCTGGCCGGGCATCGAGCTTTTTGCGCTTTCAAGGGTACCCTCGATCACACCGCCAATTAAACGATGAAATACCCCGCGATAATGTTTCTTTTTTCGCGCGTTTTTATCGAGTACGCTAGGTGCGCGAATATTTCGTCAAATTTGTTACGAAACGTTACATACCGCGGTTTATTTATCGATTTATTTTATATTCAGATAAATTTCGGTTATTTATTGTTGTATATAAATACGTAATATTCATTCAGTTATTCTGGTATTATGGCTGACAAGAATTTGCTGTGCTCAATTACGCGTGCCAATTATTCGATTCAATACAAATCAATGCGGATATTTTTAATATGTTTTATATACGCGTGTGTCAAGTTTTGTAATATATTAGGTTGGTGAGAAAGGGTTGTGGAATTTTTGAAATAACTTGAAAATGAAATTGCACGGTTCGATGTAATTTTTATGAATAAAATAAAAAGGAACTATGCCGAGGATTAACGTCGTTCTGGATCATGTTTCATGTAGTAAAACCGCTGTATATTGTTTTAACAAATGAAGATGAGCAATTTTATTTAAATCAGAGCTTCACGGGCAGGCGAAAACAATTTGGCATCGACCCAACAGTTGACTGCTTTATTTTTAATGTCACGGTATTAATTTTAAAATAATTTTCATTTAGAAGTAGAATGAACGTCCGTAAAAAAGCTAACGAGGAAAGGAACAGAAGGGGAAACACTCTTTTCAACAGTGTGGAGCCTAAATTCTGGTGATAGCCACTTCAACAAGAATAGGGTAACCCAGTGATGGCCACCGGAGCTATGGCCTCCTCCCACTCTAGATCCATTGTGATACAATTTGAATTAGTATATCGCAGTTGAAGATCACAAACAATTCCACCACCTTTTTATTTTTAACTCACCAAAATTCCTCCACCTTTGCTACCCTAACAATCACGTTAGCTACTCGCTAACATCACGCTGTACAGGATGAACACTTTTTCTTAAATCATGTCACAGCTAAAGGTTTAATATATAATAATTACATTTTTGCGTAGACGAAAATGATGCACCAGGAGAATGACAGAGATTGATCGCAGGATATAAACGTAATACAAAACGAACAGAAGACTGATTGGTGGCAGTATACCGGTAGAATATAGTTCTACACAGTGATAAACAAAAAAGAAAGAAGATTTAAAAAATATATGTACCTAGGTTGATTCCAAGTCACATGGCGGTATAGAGGTTTGAATCATATCACAACCTGTGTGCAAACTAAAACGTCACATCTCGTCTATACCAAACGCAGGACAGATGAAGATCGACCAGCCCCTAGAAAATCGATCGAACAGCTTGCAAATTGTTCCCTAAATTTCCTGTAACGCGGAATATCCGCCAGGACCATCCTCGATCTGTTCTGCAATTTAACCAACCATTTCACAGGGTTATCCTATTCAGCTTGGAGTGGCCAACGCAAGCTCGTCGAACTGCTGGCCGTGAGAGCTGGACAGGGGATCTCTGGGAGCAAAGCACCGGTCAGTCTAAGGGAACCGCAAAATGCACGGGATGGACTCGGGGGGTAAATTAAGGTCTCATCGCCGTTGTCTTCCTCGAAAACTGGACGTTCCAACATCCTAGGAAGTTTATAAGTGCTGATGTCCCTGAGAACTCCCGTACCGTGATCTCTTAAACCCTTCGGCTGAACAATGGCCGGTGGGCGGACCGTTTTTATTTCGAAATTCTCCGTTCTGACAACTTGGGCGACAGCAGGGCTGAAAACTTTTGGCGAATTTACAAGTTGTACCGTGAATTGTAAATTCTGGGATCGCGGAGGATTTGTACTTCGGGCGAGTGGAACTGGCAGGGCTGGTAACGTTCGCAACCTTGGAATTTTAAATCGCAGCTTTCTCGTGAGCATCTGCCGCGAGCTCTGTGAAATATTATGTACCGCGATTCTTCAGAACTTTTATACTGAATACAAATATGCAACAAGTCAAAATTTCACGAACTGTACTTTTTGGAAATTGCTCTGTACGTGCACAGTCGTGTTAGTGTTCGCGTCATTATTATTAGCACAGTAGAACGTCGGTTGATTGAAATATTAAGCGCAAGAAAGTCTGTTGGAAAAATTGGAAAGATGTGGGCAGATTCGTTGCAAAATTTATGTTACGAAGATTGCTTATTTTTCACTGCTGTTAATATTGAAAATTTTCTACCATAGTGAAACCTGCCATACCTGGTCAGACACATTGAAAAATGTTTTTCCAATGTTGTCCACGCTTTTGTTAATTATTTCCCGAAGATTTAGTTGTACAAACAATGAATTATTTCGAGAATTTGACATTTGGAGCAATAAACCTAACCAATTATTTAACGGAATGTGTAAACAGATTGGTTCGATTAAATGTAACAAGCTTCTATAAAAAATTTGTTTACATAAAGCTCTATTTGAAATAAAATTAACAATCCTTATTCCTTGAAAAGCTTTTATGGCTACTGTAATTTTCCTTTGTGAAAATAAATTTTGTTACCTGTAAACGGTCTTATGTTTCCTTTTCGTTTTCTCTTAATTAAGAGATATTATTTCAAAACATTTCACGTGCATCAACCTAATTGCATATTCTCATGATACACGGCAAAAACAAATGCGAACTATGTTTGAAGGAGTGTGACTGTTCATAAAGGGTAAATGAGCTTTGCGAAAGCACATGGAATTCTCGCGTAACGAGTTACCCATTGCTTAATCAAGCCATCTTCATTTGTCATCCTTCATGAGTTCATTATTAAACCTAATCTTCACCTCGAGATTATTACGTCGTTGCGCAAGATCGAATCACTCTTAATTATCATCGAACGATCCTTTTTTTCGTGGAAAAATGAAAGCTCACTTTTAAAATATTTATAAAAATACACGAAATGTGTCTGATATGGTTTAATACAATATTTCTCATTCTCTCTGTTTGATATATTAACAATTACTTGTTTGTTCAAAAGAAAAATATTTGCAATAGAGAAATTTTAAATACACAAATATTTTATAATTAAGGTTCTTATTGTTCGAATGAAATTTACATTCTCTCTGTTGGTAGTAATTTTTCATTCCATTTGTTAAAAACAATGTTTCTTACTCTGCTTCCTATTTATAAAAATTGAAAATTTGAAAATAAGCTTCAGATTCGAATTGTTATATTCTACAGTCTGAAATAATAAACTGTTCTACACATCTGTAAATAAGGTAAACGAATAGTCAACAATTTTTTTATTATTCTGTCTGTAAATAAATATTTTACTTTCGACAACCATTTCGTGTTGCATCTATTAAACACAAACAAATATTTCAAACAAAATATTTCTACTTTATTGTAATCGAATAAAATGACAGATAAAATCGCATATAAATTCTCTTTGTATATCAAAAAATAAAACGCATCACAGGATGCTCTAACGAATTTTCCATTTTCAAACACACAAATTTCCACAGGCGTCTAGGTGGAAAAGCAGGAAAAAATGAACCCATTACCTTATGCTTTACCAACATATTTCATCTAGCATTAAAATTTATTATTCAATAATAATGGAAGAATATTTATGGACGCGTACAATTCGCTTTAATTAATTATCTCAGACTCGAGCGTGCTGTAATACGAAATTTCCAATAATTCATTCTCAAATAAAACTCATATTTAAAACGCGGAAACCATAATCTGCCACACGAGCGTGGCTCGTAATTTCTAGGCAAGGGTTTGAAAATATTGGTTTTCAGGGTGTTCACCTTTTTTGTCCAATCGAACGAATGCTATCGAATTTCGAGTCGGTTTCCATTCATCGGCGAGGGTCGCTTCATCATGTTCGACGCCCCCCTGTAAAGGATTAGCAAAAAGAGACCACGAAGTCGACATGATCGGCCATTATCCCTTGACAGAACTGATCGCCAATTTCCCGGACATCGTCGATCCACGTGGAACTAGAAAAAGGGTGGTTAATAGCTTTTCCATCGAGTACCGGGAGCTTTTTGAGAAGGCTGGAGAGATGCTACGTAGCCACAAAGTTCGAGATGGACCTGAGCAGTTTGATGACCGCTGTCACGTAACTCAATTCATGAAGAGAAACTTTCGAAATCGTTTAATCGTACACACACACTTCACGAATTTTAACCCTTTGAACTCCTAATATTTTTTCATTTTCTTTTCAATAACTCCCTATTATTTTAAGTGTTTTATTTGAAATGTACTTCAAAAGACATTAAACAATTTTGTTTACTAATTATATTGAAAATAGCATTGGAACTTTACTAAGATCTGGTATTTGTGGAATTTCTAAATATTTTTTACTGGAAAATAAGAAAATTGTGATAGACAAAGGAAATATAATATAATACATATTTAAAACTTTGTTATTTATTTAATTACTTTCAGTATGCATGAATTTATTTACTAAAGTTTAATGGTACCAATAAAAAACTGATGAGTATGTCTAATATTCTTGATTAAAAAAATTTTAAATCGCTCCTCCCTTGAAAAATCGTACGATTACCTTAATAATTTATTTGAAAAATTTTCCAACGCAGTAAGAACTTTCTACATTTAACTATCTGTAATCAATTTTTCAATTTTAATAAACTCATCCCTGAAAATGTGAAATTATTTGCAAATCAATATTTTTTGACCTGTAATTTTTAACGACCGGAATAATTAACGCCTAACTCCCCCATGAAAGACTCCGCATGAACATCGCTTCGTAACACGAATTTCTTCATCAGTGAAACGTGCTATGGTCAGATGCATTTATGCGAAAGCCAAGGCACCAATTATCCCTTGCAATCCTTATTCAACAAGGTTCATTAGCTCACTACGTTCTCCGTTGGACGACCTCTTTTTTACGTCTCGTTAAACACGGCACAATAAATACTATTATTACAAAGCTGCCCTCTGACCAGTCGAAAAAAAAGCCACTGAGAACAACAGTGCAAATAAAATAAATTGTGGAAAACAAAAGTTCCTTCCAAGCATAAAGCTCGACGTAATACCTTTCAACTTTCGCGGTACAGTCTTTCCCTTTATTCGCTCTGATGAAAGTCTGTCGAATGATCTAGCGGCTCTGCAGACGGTAATTCGAAGGCATTAGCCTGAGCGATAAGTTCCTCAGCGACTTTAAAGCTTAATAACTTGTCGAGAACTTGTCAAATGTTTACGCGTTTTTTAATAGAATTGAACGAGCCCCGTTCCAGCTGCAATTACCCCTGGACAAACTTGCAGCGGCTTGTTAATCGAGTTATAAGCACCCTCCAGCTCGTGTAGTTCGTTCTCCAGCTGATCAGAATCGAAGAGCCCTTCCAGGAAGTCTTACCCCCCCAAAAATGCTGGTGTTGCTGGCCTGATTGTAAGCGACGTCAATTTTAATTTTTAACTTGGCTCGTGACACCGAATAAGATTGATATCTTACGAATACGAACTTCTGTACCAATTTTTTAAAGTTTTGCACTAGAGCAGATTAGCCCTTAACTACTATAGACGTTGAAACTTAGGCAACTACTATAGGAGGTCTTACAAACAGCTAATGTTTATTGTGTTATTACGTACATACGCCGAATAAAGATCGAATCCAATTGTTCTTGCTTTGTACGTTAATAATAAAGACACCCAAGCCTGATTGAACATTAGACTCTAATTGAAAGGTACATGGCGTGAGAAGATGATAAGTCCTGCAGAAAGGGAAATAGGGATGAATGAAAGTTTGGAGCGATCTCACAGACGTTCTATAGTAGTTAAAAGTGTTAATGATCGTCAAATTGTTAATGTAGTATTAATCAAACGTTACAAAGAATTGTTTAAAAAACTCCATACAATTTCTGCTGACAGTGTTCCAAAGTTTTCAAATAATTGTAGTGGAACCTCTAATGTGGAAGTAAGTATTATTCTAACGTTCTACTGACTCAACTATATTACAGTGGAACCTCGATTATCCGAATTGTAATTGGCAAAAGGCTGACTCACACTGTAACTGTGTTTTGTATAAAAATTATAATTTCATTTTAGAATATAAAATACATAGTGGTGTGGAATTAGATACACCGTGTCTGTAATGATAATGGTAGCTCCTAACTTATATATGAAGACTAATTTTTGGATAACCAGTGTTCCGATAATCGAGGTTCTAATGTACTTCTTTTACAAAATTGTTAATTAGAAGAAAATTCATCGTGCAGTCAATTACAATTTACGATAATAACGAACATCATGGCGAATATACGTGAACATTCTTTAATACATTTTCGAAATTCTTGCTAATTTTTATTTAACAGCTATGAATAATTTCAATAAATTTGTTCTTGAAAAAATTCGATTGGACATTGCAGCTACTAATGTATCTGCCATGCAACGCGACCGTGAACATGAAATTCAGATAAAATATGCTGGAAATAATCGAAAGTTACATAAGTGTGACTTCTTTAATTCTTATTACAGATTGCCCGGTGATATTGACAGCAGTCAATCAAGTGTTCTTTATCGTTTTTCAAATCAGTCAGAGCAGTATCACGTTCCCGCCGCGTTGTATTGAGTAATATTAGTTTATCAATGTACAGTTCGCGATACTCCGATAAGTTGCAATAAAAATTGCTAAAAAGAGAAAGAAACTACGAGTGACTCATTTGGTATATTCTGTTTGTAAAACTGATAAAAAAAAACGCTTAGTCGTTGTTGGTCGAGCGTTTATTCTCGTTGAACTGAAATTTGACTGATAACGCGCGTCTGCGTTTATCACGTGTACCGTGAGAACATTTCGTATCATTTGATAGCGGTTTTGAAACTCGTCAAAAGCCGTGCCCTGCAGAATTGTAACGAGCAGAAAACTTCTAAATTTGTAATTACAGGTTCTTAATAAAAACTTCTAAATTTATAATTAAATTCATAATTGCACGAAGACACGCAGATTAACATTTTAATAGGATGTTCATAATTTGTTGCAGGGCTCACTTTTCACAGTTTTATGAGATTCTTTATTCCGTGGAATATCGTGTGCAGGAGCCCGTGTCGAGACCAGTGATTTGCCTTGATGAATTATTTTGATGTAAAATACTTGAACGTACTGAATACTGTCGGCACTGAAATGTTCTGAATGGGTAAAATTGCGACGTGGGAATGAAATTTTGTTCCATTTATTTTTCCACGAGGAATCATTCTGTTCCAGCTCATCGGATCATTAAAATCGCAGAAATTACTGTGTTGAATGGTGTTTGACCATTTATGCGAGAATTCTTAAACAAAGAAACGTTTTACAATATTCTTTTACACTGAATATTATACAGTTTACAGTGGCCTGTAAAAGTTTCCGGAAAGTACATTTTGTACCTTTACTTTTGTTTATGATAAATAAATTGTGTTTTAACCTGATATTATGTTGAAAAATAGCTCAAACAGAAGATAAAGATAGAATGCATGATCCTTCTTTTCATTTTTTAATGTATATGTAAGTCTAAATTTATTATGAATTGTTTAAAGCACGATTAGAAATATGAAGTACACCGGAAACTTTTGCACGCCACTGTATATTTTATTAGTGTTTCATTATTCACTTGCCATCAGTCACAGTTATGCTCGTTTATTTATTTTGCATGAGTATTGTTCAAATGAATAAAATCACGTGTTAACAACGAGTACTTCTTTAGGCTCACCCGTTCATGCAAAAATCGTTTCAAAGGTACTTTCTAAAGGGCTTCCCTCGACTTAACCTCCGACTGCAATTTGGTATACCACGTCAGGGCACTTGCGAATTCTAAATCAAACAGAAACTACGTGTTCAACTGTAAATCGCCTTAGTAAACGCGAAGAACTTCGAACGCGGTTTAGCATCTTTCGAGTCTAGTAACTTTTTCAATTTCATCCCCAGCGACGGAATAAATCTTTTCTTTTTCTAACCTCCTTTCTCTGCTTTTGGTACTTTTTCCTTGTGATGGCTCGATACCACGCTTCAGCATTTACTATAGAAAAAGAATTAATTGTGTGACCACAATGATTGAAAAAATGAAATGAAAAATTTGAAAATTGCCTTGTGTAGTCAGACATATTCTTGCTCAAGGTCACGTGAAAGTCACCTTGTTAGAGGTCACTGAATTCGTCTCGATATTAGGGAAGTAAACATTGCTGTTTAACACTTTGACTGCCATGTCACCTATATGTGGATGACACCTACATTCGGTTGTCATCTATTTGACTACCAGTGGTAATAGTAAAAATATTTAAAGAGGTCTAACAGCATCATGACAAAAATTATAAAGAATTACTAACTCATTGATTAAAAAGGGCATAATTTGAGATTACTCTTACACTATATCTAAACAATTATACTGTATCAATCTAGAAAGGTGTGTCGTTTTCAGCCTACATAGTGCGACAGTGAACATGTCAAAATAACATCGATGACCTTCAAATCTTGAAAAATATATCTCTGAGAGAAATTTTTTACTGATCATAATATTTGTTCATTTGAATTAAACAATTCGTCCCTGAGACACTTTATTGTACCCTCAAAAACAATAAAGATATTCTAGGTGGGCGAATTAATCGAGACACCCTGTAGAATTTCTATTATTGACACAATCCTGCGTTCACTGAAGTTTTACCATGATTTTTAATAAATACAGAGTTTCGTTAAGTTAATCTAACAGGAAAGATGTTAGATTTGTAAGAAAATACGTAGCAATAAAATGTAAATATGATAGAATAAAATATTTTATCACAAAGTATAAAGGGACAAAGTGCTTCTCTTTTATCATTAATATCAAAGGCCAATAAATTTGATGAATGCTATCGGCCCGTCTACACAGACAGATTTCAGACAATTAACTGATCTGATAGGGATTTTCGATAGTTTCGATTCGATCTGACGCGACGTATTGATAACTCGCGATTATTTACACAGTTGCTCGTTCTCGACGATTTCAAACTGTAGACAAAGTATTCAGTCAGATCAACACAGTGACTGGCATGCTATAGTAACTCTTTGATTGTTAACAACGCCTATAGAAGCTCGATAAGTCGATTCACGTATGTGTAAATTCATTAAAATATCAGAATTTATTAACCCTTTGACTGTTATTGGCGCTTATAGGTAAAATCGCTCACGCTGTACTGCCGACGCCCATGGGCGTTTGGTACAATGGCTCATTACGTACTACTGCAGCTCGGCCGCACGCAGCGTTCGACTCGTTTCCAAGTAGCCCACAACCAAAGGGTTAAAGGAAGGTTCCAGTCTACAGCCCACAAAAATAGGTCATTTTTACGAATTGCAGCCTCAGATAAGACAATTTTCATACCACGGACTGTAAAACAAACGTACCCGTGATGTGAATACAAAAATGTATCGTCACAACTGAAAGTAGTGACTAATTATAGCAACTTTTAAAACCATACCACTGTATGTACAGTAGAACCTCGGTTATCCGAATTCAGGTCACCCAAAAACAACTCAACCTATGTCAGTAATGAGCTAAAATTATCGCTAATAACTAGACTGCGGATGTTGATGCAAACATACATCTTTACAGTTCAATATTTTTTATATTAATACAGTTATAGAAATGGAACTTCTACAAAACTGTATTTTGTTCTGAGAATGCTTAAAAAATGTACCCTCTTATATTTTTCCAGTTTTAAATGTTCCTTTTTCAAATATTTCATTATGTTACATTGCATAAGCTTCCGCAGTCTGCTAATAACAATATGTACTTAATTTTGTACCATTATATATTTTACATTCTAAAATAAAATTATCATTTTTATGCAGAATGTCCTACTGCACCACATACAATTTTATATTTATGCACAGTCATTTAAATACACTTTATTAAATTGGAAATTGGAATTGGTTCTCATCCCATCACCGAAGGTAAGCTACAATGGCCACGGATCGGCCCTAGGATGAGTGACCGTCTCTAGGGCTTCTGTGATGCTGTCGACGATATTGGTGATTCGAAACCCACCAAAAACTGCAGGTTCCCCGGCTGAATGATCTTAGCAGTCGATGCTGGGTGACAAAGAAGCGAACCGCAAAGAAAAAGCGTCCTCATGTCCTTTGTTCCGATCGTGCGAGGGCGCCAGGACATTTCTCATCGTAAGCTCTGTGTGCCTTTGGGAAATGTCGCGGGAGAGGGACGGTGGTTGCTGCTTTAATGAAAACACCGCCGCTAAGTAAACTTCTCTCTAACCTGGCCTGGAAACATTTGCACTTTGCACAGCTTCACAGTAAATCAAAGCTTCCCGCCAGATTTCGCTACCTGCACGCGCGTTCAACCCTTTGAGTTAGCATTTTCGTAACGAGCCGTGTTAATCCTGAAAAAAATGCCCGTCCTTCCGCGAACGTGGAAAATTCAGATTGATTATGATGAATATTGAAAGGGTAAGGGGAATGAACAAGGAATGTTACAAAGCAGATTTATTAACCCTTTGAGCTCTGAAAATGTCGGTGAAAAGCATGCACCATGTGCTGACATTTTCAGCGGTGGAATAACGTGTTGAACTGACTATTTAATTATGATAATATATATGATATGGATTGTTCAGTTGTTTTGATGCTGTGAAATTGCAAAATATGTAACGAAATATGTATATTTTAAAAAAATGAGCTAAGGTGATAATTCATCCGAGTACACAGGTTTATAGTGTGCGATAAACAGCTGTGTCTGGGCCAGTACGGTGGCTCGTAGTACACGGTGAACGATTTTTAAGAACGCATATATGCATGCATCATTCTCAAATGGTTAAGAAAATCAGTTTTTAATATGTTAGTCCGCCAGTAAAGAGACGAGGTTCGAGTAATTGAGCTGTATTGTTTACAACATGAGGGTATACTCTAATTAAGCAGCAGGAGAAAAATAAGCATAGAAATAATTGTTTTACATTATTTTAATTTTTATTCAAGCTGAACACTGTAAAATAAAAATGGATATCCCTTGTATTTCCTCCTTACGTTTCATTTTATTATTAAAAAACAAAAATATATTAATGTAATATAATAGATACAAATATACGCTTTTCCAATGAGGACTTCAGGATATTTTTTGTAATAGAACGCTCTTTGACACGTTGAGCGACACAGTGAAAACAACCATACCTAATCAGACACGATATAATTGACTATTTTTTATTACTATATTTTACTACCCAATCGCGTTCTTGTGTTCCTACATTATTGTTTCAGTATGAAGTTTACAGAGCATTTTGTGACAATCAATAATTGTTTAATTAATGCGTGGCACGTAGCGCCGTCTTTGGTCATGAAGAAGATGCGTTTTGACGTCGTTGAAGTATTTTGAGCTGCAGCTTTGCCCCACTCTAGGTCCATTCCCCTCGTTTCAGTCCCCCTCGGTCCACCGTCGTCCCAGATCACAGCCTATATGAGGGGAATGGGCCTAGAGTGGGGGAAGGCCGCAGCTCCGCTGATCATCACTGGGCTAAGTGAAAGGTAAGATGCATACAAATCATCCATGAGCTCAATGACTAGATTCTTCGCGTTATTCGTGAGATTGAACCGCAATTATGCGCTCCTATCATCAGAAATTTTGAAAAATGAGTGACTTCCTACCAAAAGAACCGTGGTGGCTACTTGGCCGATATTGTCTGTAAATCTCACGAAAAAATTAATGTAATTGTTGCAGTTAAAGTAATGATTCTTGTCAAAATCCATTATATCGAATGATGATTTAACTTTTACACGCTAGGAACTCTAATTGTAAGAATCGAACCTGCTGTCATAAAATTACCATTTTGTGTTTTACAAAGTATACATATGTGAATATTATCAGCTCGTTACGTGACATAACAAAGCTTCTTTTATTATCTATAGCATAGATACGTAGAATAAACAATGGAGTATGTAACATTGAAACTATGTAGATCAAGTTAAGCATCAGTTAGGATAATCAAGGCAACGAATTACAAGGACAACATTTGTATACATTGAATGTATTCTGCGAATTACATTGAAAATGGTTCTCAATGTTTAGCCTAGAAAAAACTTTTAATTGTTTATTATTTGTTTATTCAGTAACAAATATTAAATTGCCCACCCTCATGTATATAGTAATCAGTGGCAATGCTTACTATTTTTTTTTTTTGATAATGCATTATTAAATTCTATCTTCTACTTGTAAATTTTATTTATGGTCTGCATTAATTGTAGTTTAAATAGATAACTATAATATGAGCAGTTTTTATTATAAAGTTTGATATGTAGTTGATTTACTCAACAAACGCCTCAGCCAGAATTAGACTTATACATTCACATTATTCTTTTTTCTTATAATAGAGTATATTATGCTATCCTATTATATTCATTATTTATTTGCTAAACAAATGTATAATTAGCCTGCTTTACTGATACTATTTATTATTACTTGTTTATAATAGAACATATTATGTCTTCCTATTATATTTATTAATCATTTACTCAAACGTTTGAGTCAAAGCTAGCTTGATAGACTCATGTCATTATTTTTTTCTATTTATGACAGTGTATTATATTTAGGATTTATTTACTCAAAAAACGCTTGAATGATAACTATCTTGACCCACTAATATTATTATTTTTTTCTATTATTAATAGAGTATTATACTATTCCATTAAAATGGCTGAACAAAATTTCAGCCCACGTGGCTTATAGCGCCATGAATATATTAATGTGGTGAAGTTAATCTTGGTGTTTTGTCAAAACAGCAAATTTTATGTAAATTTATAATAACTATGTAGTGACACAAAAAAAGAAATAGCGTAGTGAGAGTTGCTTATCCAACATATCTAATTAACACTGCATAATGATTTCATCGGCGATAGTCAGGTCAGTTCGACGGTGACCGCGACTCGACACAGCTCGTAACACGTTTTTAAACATATACTAGTTAATTGTACGAGGTTCCCTTAATTATCTCTGATATCTTACAAAAGATAACAGGAAACAATATATATAATACAGCGCGTCGTGTGATTCGATGAATGCAAATTCGTGCGGCGCATCGTTCAAAGGAAACTCGATTTTGCTGACAATCAAAAAATTCGGAAATCGCGCGGAAGATTCTGTGAGAAAGTGTGAATCGATCAGGTCAGTCCATGAATTCGTGTGCTTTCTTCCATCTTCGTTTATTATTTTCATTCATCGAAACTACCTAAAAATATTAAAATCTGATTCGTCAGTTCTTCTAGTAATTTTGGTAAATTCCAGAAAATAGTACTTGTTCCACACCTACGATCACTCACAAGTATGTTGCGAAATTGAGTGATTTATACGGTTACGTTCGAGAAGAAAAATGTGAAACGACAGCTCCAAATCGAAGAATAAGATACTTAAAAGATTAAATGTTCATTCAGGTGTTATCAAATTTCCAACAATTTCAAACACTATACACAGTGAACGCTGAATGATGTTACAATATTAAATAAGGATTATTTCATTCTCGCCTAATGTTTGATATGTGGACACTCTCTTAAGCTGCGTCTATACTATATAACACAACACGTTCTACAGCAAAGTTATAAAACTTGTTAGAGAAAGAGAAAGAAAAATATTATATATGTAAATTATATTCAATACATTTGTCGTGTTGTATAGCAAGTTATACAGTGACTCACGAAATTGTTCAAATACTTTCATAATTACTTTTCTATCTTAATTCTAGTGCGACCAACCAACTAGAAATTTTTCAAGAGTGTTTAAAATGTTATTTATTAGAGATACCATATCCTCGTTTAAAATAACACTGCCTTAAAAAAGTATTAAATAAAAGAATATCGAAGTAACATAATGATGTGAACAAATGGGTGAGTCACTGTATGTGATTCATAAAGTGTCAAGGATAAAAGAAAGTGTCAAAACATTGCTATGCGACATGTTGATAATTGGTCCAAACCAGTGTGACGCGAATATTATGTTTTTTTTGCCTTATGTCTTGTAGCCGGGTGAATTCGCTTTCGAGCGCGCGATTGTCGAGGTTTGCCACCTAGCGGCTGTGCGTGAACTACACCTCCATGGACGGCTGACCGGCATGCCAACAAAAAAATTGCCCCATGTTTTTTCTCGATATGTTACTTATTTCGCAATAAAATATAGCCTGTGACACTCCGAAGAATGTAAAGAAGCTGTTGTGGAAATTTCATAAGAATCGATTTAGTAGATTTTGAGATTTTTACAAACATAACAAACTCTGTCTCTTTACTATAATAGCAAGATTTACCATCTACCGTATGCAAGCGGTTCGTCACCTCAGTTTAGCTGTTACATTTGACCAAAAGATATTCATTTATTGTTTGACATCGTTTTTTACAATCATAAAATGAAAAGGACCGCTCGTTTAATTGAATCGTCCCGACAGAAACATGTCTTATGGTACCCCACGCTTATGGACTGTAAAGAACGAAATTAGGAGCATGATGAGGGATTGAATTGGGCGCTGATATGGGGGTGGATTGAACCGAAATAGAAAGAAAATTCGAGTGTTTTGAAAATTCCTAAACGTGGCGTCATTATTAGTAACAAGATGCTAAATGTTCTACAAACTTCTTACAGACCTGTTACTACAATAACAAAAGGTATAATCTTGTATAACGTTGTACAAAAAGATTATAAATTTGTTTTATAACGCTGTTTTGTTATATACTGTAAACGCAGCTTTATGCAAAAATATATCACAAAATAGTCACACGAATTGTGCATTTAATAGTTTATTCAAATATTCACGAAAAATAGATACGAACTTATAGACTGACTTATTTTGAAATCTCAGGATTACCCTAGTGCACTGGAGAGCTTGGATCAACTTAGGGTAGGCGGTGAAGCGCAGGAGGAATAAGTGGATATCAACGATGAAGCTGTTGCCAATAATTATCCTTTGGACGGTATTATCAGTGAGCAATGGGTATCGAATTTTGGGAGCGTTCCCCTCTCAACTGAAGAGCCATTTCACGATGTTCGAGAGCATCTTGAAGGGCCTGGCGAGGAAGGGCCACCAGGTGGACGTGATCAGTCCGTACCCTCTGAAGAAACCGATTCCAAATTACACGGATCTGATCGTAACTGGGCAAGGCGAACAAGTGAATAACTTCACTTATTTGAGCGTGTCCAGTCTGCCGTCGATGGCTTATGCGATGGGCAACACATTGGGGACCACAGGCTGCCGTGCCCTGGGCAACCCTCAGATTCAGCAGCTGCTGAAGAATCCGCCGAATGATCCGCCGTACGATCTGGTTATCATAGAGGTAAAAATGACTTTTCAATCCTTTCGTGTTTGAAAGAAAGGATTTTCACCTGCTCGATTCCTTGGACGAGATTTCTTGGGAATTGATTTTTATCCTCCACCTTCGTTGTACGAGATATCTCGCGTTTAAATGTCATTTGTTTGGACCTTTGGACGTGATATCTCGCGATTTCATTGCACTATTTAACGATGCTCCACATAGGATATTTTATAATTGTCTTTATCAGTAAGAAAAGAGAGAAACGGTATTCATTTTTTTAGAGAAATTGTTTGTTTCATGTTGCTTTTACGTGCAACGCTTCAAAACATGGTCTTATACGGGGTGTCTGATTTTAATTTATTATTGCAAATGCAGTAAAAGTTGGATAACTGCCTGCAAATCGGGACCCAAGGCGGGCAGTTAGTCAGTAGGAGAATCGATTCTAATTATAGACACGGCTTGAGCCGAGGTTGGGTTTGTTGACAAACGTACAGAAGGACAACGAGTGACAGAGAAAGAGGTCCGAGACACAAAAGAATGCGAAAACTACGTATCGGTGAGACAATACTAATGCAAACATAAAACTTTTTTAATTTTGATTTCTTTTAAGTTAAACTTTTACTGGCGTATTTCTGAGGTTTTTCTGGTTAAAATAAGACCAAGCACGGAATTAAAGAAAAATGATAGAAGCGATGTGGAATAAAGAATGTTGTATAAAAAATGTATATTTAAAGAGACATGTTTTATTTAAAAAAAAAGGATCGAAGGCCTGCATATTTATTATTAAAAAACTACTGTAAATTTTCAATGTGGCTACTATTTTCTCGTGCAGAAAATTCAATTCGTCACAAAACCTATTGATGCATCCAGTGCACTGCATTTTCAGTGCAAACGTTCTTAGCAAATAGTATAAAATTCCACAGCGTAGACAAATTGATTGTGTAAACCGTATTGGCGATGTTGATCCTTTCTTTACTGAACTCGTGGAAAGTTCCACTAAAGAGAATTCATTTAAGACGAAGTTCGAAAGCTGTATTTGAGTTTACGTCAGACGAGACTCCTAGATAAAAATAAACATCATGGCTGGCGTTTAATTTTGTTGTTTACTTTGCTCATTGGTGCAGACTCTAGAGTCGCGAGAAGCTGGGAAACGTTCAGTAACCATGCAGGAACTATTAAACGTAGTGATCAGAAGGTCGAATAGGGTAGGTTTAACCCTGCAGAGGACACGATGAGCTTGAGTGGCCTATGCTATTCCAACAATATGTTATATGATAATTACATTTGCACTGCTTTATTTTTATTAAAGTGCTTTGAACTGTTAATATCGTAGGAATGATTTTAATTAAATCCCTCGTGTTGTTTATTAAACAAAAAGTCAACAATAAAGGCTCAGAGGATAAAATTAAAACTCACAATGCTAGCTATACAAAATTCTCTCAAGGAGTTCACTTCCTAACATCATCAGTCACTTTAATAATCATCACCTGCTCGAACTCGCAACCAGCACATGCACACTTATAAAAATCTTATAAAACAATCCCACGAGATTGATAAAAAAAATGTATCTCTGAATATTGATGATTATTTTCCACTTGAAAACTGATAACATAATAATCTATCAGGCCTGACGTGTTCACTGTAGGGTTAATAACAATGTTTAATTTTGCAATGATTTTAAGCAGAATATAGTACTGAAATGAAACGAACAAATCACATGAATTTACAAAGACGTTTACACTTTTTAAATGATTGAAACGAATTCATAATTATTCTAAACCAGTGGTGGCCACCAGAGCTGCGGCCTTCCCCCACTCTAGGTTCATTCCCCTCCAGTTCGCTGCTCCTTCCTCCTCGGTCCATCGTCGTTTCAGAACACAGCCTATATGAGGGGAATGGGCCTAGAGTGGGGGAAGACCGCAGCTCTCGTGGCCATAACTGCCCTGAACTAACGAATACCCTTGACACGTGGACTGCCATACCGCGTAGGCTGAAAACAATGACTTTCTAGACTTTGATACAACATGAAAGCAACCTGTAATTATACTCCTTTTCATCAATAATGTTCGTAACTATTTATAGTTCCTACTGGCTCTGTTAGATCTTCTTAAATATTTTAGTAATAATATTCGTGTTCAGATAAATAACAATTGAATTTGAGTGTCATCCACACATGGTGACGTGACAGTCAATGTGTTAATGCTCTACAGATCCATCGGATGTAAGGGGGAATTTTGCGTGTCTTTGAGAATAGTTCTGCAAGTCACGTACTAGCGAATCGAAGAAAACATTCGACTGATACATGAAAATTACTAGTGATGGTTCGACTGTGGATGTTTATGCAATTTAATGCATTCAAATTGGCGAATGGCGGACTTTTAATCGCTTGGCTAAAAAAAAATTCGCATACTTTAAACATTTTATGGGACAACTGCTGTCTCGTTCAAATTTCGTTTGTTTAACTGCATTAACATAGGAATATTGAATATTCATATCGTTGACTTTAAAACAGAAAATAAAACGTCGTATGAAATCTAACGAAATAAATTTTCGTATACTTAAACAATACTGTATAATTCGATTTTTTTAATTCACTGGTTTGTGGAATGAATCTTCTGTGGACAGGAATAATTATGGATCCAACGCATTTATACCTTTTATATGGTAATTCAAGTTTATTGTTTCAATATTAAAATATTACTATCAATCAAAATGAATAAACTTAACCCAGTTATGCAAGGCAAAAAAAGGAAATTGTGAATAAATATATCACAATGAAAAATGTACTGGACGAACGCCGAAACAAAGTATTGCAACGAATAAAACAATTGAATGAAAAGGAAAATAATTGAGAAGAGAAATTGATGTAAACTATATGCAACTTAAATGATGCAAGTAAATAAAAAAATATATCAGTCTGTAATCTTACGCAAACCAAGCCATGAAATAAAATTGATTTATTTAACACGCTTGACTCAAGAACATTTCGTCCGAAAGGAACGCATTAATATTTTTTTAATTTCTCAACTAATCACTTAATTAGTTTTCAATTAATCACCTAATTATTTTTCAACTATAAAACGAACAATTTCTGCAACTGAAATTGTAAAATTCTTATATCAATCAAGATACTAAATCAATTTAATACAACGTCTTAATCTTTAATCTTGAAACCAGTCAATATTGAGAGTGGTTGAAGATAATGATCGTTACCGCTACAGCCATCACCTTGCAATTCACCTAGCACGTGTCACTTCTAACTCACGATAAACATAAACGAGTTTATTATCCTCTTCAGATGACAGGATTTAATATTTCCTGAAATATAATTTTCATTTTCAGCGGTCACAATAGTCCTCATAAATTCAATAGTTACAATCGAGAACAAATTGCGTTTCCAATAATGAAATAAATATTTACAATAACTCTCGATATATTATATCGAGTTACAACAAACATGTGCGAAACATTCTTTTATACATGATCGTCAAAAAGAAACATTAATATTGTTTAACTTTCCAACCAGTCACCAAATTATTTTTCAACTACAATGCGGACAATGTTTGTAACTAAAACTGTACATTCCTTAGAGTGATCAAAATTCTAAATTAATTTAATACAATTTCTTACTTTTCCTTCCTCTAATCTTGCTCGTCCGGCAATACGTTCGACAAACGTAAATTACTGTTTCGTAATAGCGCAACGAAAATGCACATACGCATAATGCTTGGTAATTTTGCCATAAATTTGAGTCATTTGAGAAAAGTACACCAACGGAAGTACTATTTATTGCAATACATATATATACGCTGTTTATGCTTGTCACGGGACGTCAGCAAGTAACCCCGTGGCTTCCGAACCGATGAACATCGCAAACTTCGACAGTTCGTCTTGGTATTCCCATTCGAGAGGCATTCGACTAATCGCGAACAAATACTCGAAGGTGAACCATCCACTTCAACCACAGTTGATAAGTGAAAGAATTGAGCAAGATGAGTTCGAAATCCTGACACAGAGCTGGTATACTTTACACCTTGAATCTAATTAAGAAATTCTAATCAACTTGTGTACTAAACTCATTCGTTCTCGAGATAGAAATATTTTTAGTTACATTCTTCAGGAATGACACGCGCAGTCACTCAAAAAAATATTTGGAGAAATTGAAAGAACGTAACATACAGGGTGTCGCATCAGGGACACCCAATTACCCAACAGAAAAATTTATTTTATTATTAACCTCTTAGCTGCGAATGACGAGTTTACTCGTCATAAAGAAATGCCAAGTTTTTGAATAATGACGAGTATATTCGTCATGCGAGAAAAGTAATTACCATTTGTTATTTAAATATCAATAAATTTAAACAATAAAATTCTTGATTTTTCACACAAAAAACAAGTGCTATTTCCTTATAATTTAATTCAATTTTAGAGCAGTTGCACATACTCTGTGTTTGACGAGTATACTCGTCACCGCGTCGTTCTAGCGACACAACGTAGATACACACTTTTAAAAAGCGGCACCACAGCTAAGACGTTAAAATATTATAAATAAATAATGTGTGCTCGCCTTTAAAACGAGGACAGATACATTACAACTAAAAGTGGATTTATCGCCGAAACGATTCGTTTATCTGAGTCCTGAAAATTTCACGAAAAAACGTGCACCTTGTGCTCTAAAATATCAAAATACGTTACGAAGCATATATATTTAATCAAATAAGCTGAAGCGATATCTCATTGTCAGCTTGACTACAGTAAACAGCTGTGGCTGAGCCAGTCCGGTGACTCGCAGCACACGGTGAACGATTTTTGGTAACGCGTGCAAGCGTCCATCGGGCCGAAAAAGCCTCAGAAACGTCGTGTCGGAACTTCGAACTCGGACAGCACGATCATCCTAACCCAATCGAAGCTGCTCGATCGGTATCTCTGAAGAGTAGTCTGACAATTGGTCAGACATCTCCCTCGTGATCTGTTATCGTAACACGAGTTATCTACTTAAAGGTCGAATTTATCTACGGTGCTCTGATCGTGCACGAGCCCACTCTATTGACGTAGCTCGAACTGTATCAGAACATGTTCGGAACAGTTCACGCTGGCCACTAGTCCAGTCGAGACTTGAAAATCGTGCGGACTCGCGGTGCCATCTCCATCTGAGAGCCATCCGAACCATACAGAAGGCGGGCTCCATTGACTAGGAAACAGGGTCTGAGTAGATCAGAAGGAAAAGGAAGCAGCAGTTTCAACGGAATATTTTTATACGTGACCTACACTGATTTGGTAATCGGTGGAGCCACGTGAACCAGTACGAAATTACCAGTGAATCGAACGGACAATAAATAGACGTCGACGATGAAGTTGTTGCCAATTATAGTCCTATGGACCGTTCTGTCAGTGAGCAATGGGTACAGAATATTGGGGGTGTTTCCGTTTCACGGGAAAAGCCACTTCGTGATGTTCGAGTACCTGATGAAGGGCCTGGCTGACAAGGGCCATCAGGTGGACGTGATAAGCACGTTCCCCTTGAAGAAACCGTACCCGAATTACAAGGACGTGGTCGCGCTAAAAACACCCTTCCACTTCCTGAACAACCTGACTTACGAAGAGATGAGCAAAATCGGAATGTCGGTGGCGAAAGCTGTGAGCGAAATGGCCGGGAATGACGTCTGCCAGCATCTAAGCAATCCTGAATTGCAGCAGCTCGTGAAAAATCCGCCCAACGATCCGCCTTATGACATGCTTATCTTCGAGGTACGATTCTTCTTTTCTTATGGAATTCTAGGGGACACTGATCGACAGGAACGCTGGGATTGATCAGAATTCTCAGTGGGTCCTCATTGAGGGTACATCTCGTAACCAGAGCTCCCTAAGCGGTCGTCTCATGATCAGACTTTAGTCAGCTCTCACACGTTGATAAATCAAGTTATTAGGAATGTCTCTATGTATGGCTCAGGGCGTAGACGGTTAATAATTTAGGATATTTAATGTTAGAGGCCTGACAGGGTTTATCTACCCTACTGTGGGAGGTGCTTTCAAGTAGAGTGGCGTGTTGCTACGCAGTGGTTCTTTTTTACATTAAATATCTTTCCAACCATTGCCCCCCTATGCCGGGAGATTCGTAATAAGATGATCTATCAACAGGAAAGGGCTGATTAAAATTTGAGACGACTACTTTGGCAATATTCCTGGTCAGAAATTGTTAATAGAATATATTTGTTTTTGATAAAAGATGTTTAGTCTGTTCAGGGATTTATTTTTGTTATTTCTAACAGTTTGAGTGGCATATACTATACCACCACATGTGGGTGATATATAGATTCGATTATTATTTATTGGGTAATGTATAATGTTGATACATATACCTAATAAAGTCTAATGGAAACAGAAGAAGAATGATGAACGTTACTAATATTATTCTGAAAATGACATATTTTCCAAATTTGTATACAAAACAAATATAACTTCAAATTATACAGCTTTTTAGTCAAAAGTACTAATAACATCCATAATTTGTTTCACTGGTTCCATTAGATCTTACTAGATATATTTATTAACACTACACGTGATCAAATAATGATTGAATCTGTCAGCCACGTATGGATGATATGGCAGTCAAAATGTTGAACAAGGTAGAATTTATGGTTATAAATTCTATATATTCACTTTGTATGAGAATTTAGAAAGTTTGTCGTTTCTAGCTGATGCAGCATGGCACTGTGGCTGTTAATTTAAATACAGTATAGCGTGTGGTAAACATATTCTTGTGTTCGATATGAAAGGTCGTTGCCTAGTTCAATGAATCTCTTCTAAAGAGATTAAAGGCCAATGAGTTTGACCTGCACTTATCTGGAATTCAATGCAGCTAATTTTTGCATAGGGAGTGAAATTGCGTTTCTCTATATACAATTAATGTATGCAGTGTATGTATAATACTTCATCCCTTATTTGCTGTTAGAATTACGTGTCAGTTGTCTTTTGAATAAAAATAAATGAGTAAATAAATTTATCTGGACAGTTCAGTGCATGAGTATTTAGTTGATGTTCAAAGGAATTATTTTTAGAAACAATTTTATAGAAGCAAAGTGTATTCCATGATTGCAATTTAAGTATGGAAAAATTGTGTTCGGGCGCATTTACACAGGGCGAAGTTTAAGTGGCGAGGCTATACTAGGCTCTTATTCAGGAATGAATGTTGGAGCTATTGTTTTCTTCTGCTTACGTTGCTCGCATGCCTAGAAGCGTACACAAACAGACAGTTATTTAGATGACGAATGGTTATTTGAATTTATTCGTAGCACGAATAACAACAATAGGACAAATGGCTGTTCTATGAGATACTTCATTAGAGAGGAAAATTTGAAAATTAGTATCTTTCAATGATTTATAGTTCTATCACGGCAACAAGTATGCATATGTATAAATATACAGTAAAATAACAATTCGAAGTAGGTGAAATAGCTATGTTTTTTGGTATTTGCAATGTATATAGACATTCAATTTTTATGTTTAAATTAATAATGTTCACTGACTTGAAGAGGACATTATTATTTTAATTTGGGCTTTTAGATGCATGAATTCTATGGACTAGGGAAAATTGTTAATTTTCGAACTTCTATATTACTGAGAAATTGATTAACTTTTCCAATTTTTTATATTATTGAACATAATTCTACATTTGTTTAATTTTCTAATTTCGATATGACTGAGAATAATTTTCGATTTCCTCATTCATATGTTACTGAATATATTTCAAGGTACAACGAACAATAAAATGAATTAGAAAGTTTGTAGGTATTTTGAGTACTACAAAAAATTCATAATTTAAAATTACGTAAACTCTATGTCGTGCACGTAACGTATCGTGCACGACACGCGGCCTTGACCTTCATGAAATTGCTGTCATTCGTACGACCATTATATAATGTGTCATAATCATTTTATAATCAACCGTCGTTTAGAGTTCATTATCAAGTATCATATCGATTCACATCTACAAAGAACACCTACATGCAATCATATTTATCATGTTCTTCCATACAACACAGCCCAAATTCAGGACACACTCTAAGATTGTTCAAATCTTCACCTCTTCAAAGATTCTTATCCACATCTCTCAGCATTAAGTATCTACGAAATATCATATACGTGCAGAAAAGTCTACGTCAAAGAAACTGAGAATAGTGTGTCCACTTCTGTATATTCAAGGAAGTATAGAGGTGCACCGGATTAGGGTACACGAAATCAGCAGTAGCAGAACATCAATTGGCATAAGATACTGCTCTGCAGACCCAAGTAGGCTAGCTTAGCCAATGTCAGGGTTACTGTCCTCGAAACTACTGAGAAACAATATAAATAATGAAAAACCCTAACAACATCGATAGGGATGCAGGTGGTAAACTTAACTCTATCTAGAGTTTCTAGAGCATCTCCTCCCGCTTTTAACTCATCAAATGACCAATTAAAGACTGATTGACTGATCGATCATTCGAAACATGGTCATGGGCGCTTTGGAAGAGCGAACATCCTGAGGCACATCGGTAGACTGCGGATGTCTGTGCAAATATGCATCTTCAGAGTTCCATATTTCTTATGTTATTGCAGTTATAGAAATGAGACTTCGACAAGACTGTATTTGGTTCTGTGAATGTTTAACAAATGAACTCTTTATTTTTCCACGGTTTTAATAGTGCGTTTGCCAGGTGTTTGGGTATGTCAAATTGCATAATCATCCACGTTAGTGTCCCCAGACCTCTGACGAAGTTAGCTGCGGTGCTGGCGCAGCATTGGGAGTATTTTCTCCAGGCCAGGCTTCAAAACAATCATTTTAAGCGCACACTTCTGACACACCCTGTATATGCTTAAGAATACAGACGTTTCACTGTTCGATGGCACGGTGCGTGGGTTAGTAGTCTGATTGCAGCGAATTTGGCTCGCGAAAGATTGAAATTTCTAGCGTTCGGTGTGTTTCGTGAGGAGCTTGCAAGCTGGCCGATAGAAAACGAAGATGATCGTTAAGTAACATCGCTTGCACAACGCTGGATAATGCTACATTTCAGCGTGTTCGTGAAATTGCAGCCTCACTGCCACTGAACAAAAATCCGTAAACTTTTCGCGAGATTAGGCTTCGAGTGTCACGGTGACTTCCCAATACTTGATAAATCATTATCAGCAAACTTATAATTAGCTTATCGACACGCAACCGATAGCTGCGGCTGCTGTATGTATTTTTTTTCTCACACATTGCGTATATAGTAGAATACTGACAGAGCACTATTAAGTAATATACTTGCTTGCACCGATAAGATAAATCGTACATATCGAAGTGTAGTGTGGAAAATTCAGGAGATTACGTGAGTTTTACAAACACTTTAAAAGTTACCCTTACAATTGAGCTTTCTTGTGCAATAAAGCTGACTCAGAGAAAGCGCTAGGCTGATGAACGGGTTGTTACGGTACTTGTTTTTATAGTGCAATCTTACAATCAGATCAATTAAAAAATCTGAAGATACATTTGTAAGAAGACATAAGAGGTAGGGAATGATTCAAAACGAGATATCGTTATTCTGCACAAAATGATCAACAGAAACATTAAAAGAAATCAACCATTGTGGCTCAGCTATTACTATCCAACACACAGCAGCTGTTTGTCAGTGATACCGTGTTGCAGGCAGTATGTTAATTACAAACGATTTTTATTATCCTTGCTTAAATAGCTATTCAAAGTCAATCATCTCAGAAAGTAACCTTCACAGCGATTGACATGTTGCTACTGAACTGGTTTCGCAAAAATATTATAAGACGACACAGAAAAACGTATATTTATATGATCAGCACGAAGTGTATTAACACCACAGTAACAAACCATTTGAAATAATAAATATATTTCACAGTTACTATGACACAGATTTTTCTTGATGGACCAAAATGTTCGAACACTTATGTGGAAATGATACTGCACAGTCCACGTATTTAATTACGTCTACAATCAAATTCAATTCAAAATTCAAAGCACCCTATCTAACGCCTCCAACATTCCAATAACATTACTCAAGAATTTTATATCGTTTTCAGGTATTCGGAGCGCATTGTTTCGCAGCCATAGGCCACGTTTTGAAGGTGCCAACGGTCGGTGTCAGCTCAGCCCTCCTCTATCCATGGAGCAACGACATGATCGCCAACCCTCCGAACGCGGCGTTCGTTCCAAGCACCCTGCTACCTTACTCTCAGAAGATGAACTACTTCGAAAGGATGAGCAACTTCCTAAACATTTTATACAACAATTTTTACTTCAAGTACCTGACGTCCGTGCAAGACGAGCTGATAAGGCAGTACGTCGGACCGGACGTGCCTGGGGTCAGGGAGCTGGAGAAGAGGGTTTCGATGATCCTCACCAATTCTCATATGTCCCTGAACGGAATCAAACCGTCGACACCTGCTCTTATCGAAGTCGGAGGCCTGCACGTGCAAGAGGAAGGAGTTGAATTACCAGCGGTAATAGTCTTTTTTATGTTTTTTCTTTCAACCGCTCCGGTATAGTTTATTCAAAATCGTTTTTCTCCTATACAGAGCCTCGTATGAAAGAAATTTGTTGCATGTTTTCGATTTTTATGCGAGGAATCGGTTCCTCTTGGGTGTACCATAATTTTCATTGCAACCTGTGGATATGCACACAGGGTGGTCCACTCAACCGGAACATGTCATACCTCTCTTCTGATTGCAATTACAAAAAAATGGTAGAGGGCAAAGGTAAATGGTTCAAAATGGTCTACGTTTCCAGGATCATAATTTTTTCATAAATGCAATGATGCGTGAGCATTATACAGTTGCACTATTTTTTCAAATGGAAACGTATATTCTGTTTTACATAAGTCAAATACTTTCGTCATTTTGAATAAAAAAGTATTAGGGTAAAGAGGTCGAAAAATGATTAGTTTATGAGATATTTTAAATAAATGTCTACATTCAAGAAGCTCAAACAGAAAAGTGAAAAAAAAACAAACGTTTTCTTCTTATTGCACGAGGATAACCAGAGGTCATCTGGATTCGGTTACGAAAACAATGGAAATATGTGTGTGAAGTGTTTAGAATTGAATAGAAAAGCGTTTGAGACAAAAAAATTGACGTAAGTATAACATATTTGCTGTTAGTACTACAGAATTAGACAAGGGTGCACTATATAAAATACCAGCACGCTCCAAACGCGGTATTTTTTTCCCTTATACGTTGCGACGGGGCGAGTTCTGTTTCGAGCGTACGGGTGGCAAGCACTGCCATCTAGCGGCGGTGCGTGAACTGCGCCCCGTAGACACCTCGCCGGCACGCCGACAAAACATGGTCCCACGTTTTTTATCTCGATATATTAGTTGTTTCGCGATAAAATATAGTCTATAACACTCTGGAAAATGTAAAGAAGCTATTGTGAAAATTTCATAACAATCGGTTTGGTAGTTTTTGAGGTTTCTGCAAACATGGAAATTATAATAGTAAGACGTATACATTTTTTAACACGTTCACTGCCACAGTAGAAACTCCCATACCCAGTCAAACATGCTATAATATCCCATTTCAAACACAAATCACGAAGAAAAAAAATCCAATTCCACAGTTTTCACCTTCTATTATTTTTACAATACTCATTCCATTCACAATTTTAATAAAACCGGTACTTATTTATTTAAATAAAATCCAATGCGGCATGGCAGTCAGCGTGTTAATGTTCGAAAACCATACGAACTTTCTGGACCACTCGACAGAATGTACAGACGGAGAATGACTCCATAGCTGAAGAAGCAGCTGAATGATTAAACGGAGGCGAATCGCGATACTGCTTTCAGAAGTTGGAGAAATGGATGAATGAGAGCACGAACGGGTTTATCTACTTTACATTCGGCTCGATGGTGAAGATCGAATCGTTTCCGCCGAAGTATCTTGAAATATTCTACAACTCCCTGGGAAAGATAGCACCGGTTCGTGTCCTGATGAAAATACCGAATCCCAGCGAGCTGCCGCCCGGCCTGCCGAAGAACATTCTTATGTTACCGTGGATCCCGCAAGTCAGAGTGCTCAGTGAGTGACCTTTTCGCTAAAAGCATCGAAAATAATACGAAAGACGATACTGAAAGTGAAACAGTTGAACGAACGTGGCCAAAAACGCGTTACACCACGAACGTGTTAAAGATTTCTTTTTTAACGCATTGATCAACATTTATACTTTTTTCTTTTCAAGTCAAAACAAATTTACACTGCAAAAGTATGTTGGAGTTGTCGGTCGATCGTATAAAAAAATACTCGGAGTGCAGAGTTAAATAACTATTGATTTTTACTGTATTTTGAGCAAATTTAACATTGCAATGCTAATATAGGTACGCATATGTAATACTGAATATTTAAACATTTTTTTTCATTTACGATTTATATAGAAAAATGAAATTTATGTCGTGTTATACTACGGGTGGCTGTTATCACTGTGGCAGTCAACGTGTTAACACGTTCGGCCGAGTAAATAAATGGTAATATTCTTTATATTGCAATAAAAACGAACGCCACAATAATAGTACCAAATGAATGGTATATCATAAGACAATTCAATGTTTGTCTTTTTAACGTTATGTATTTATAGAAACTTATTTTCACGCGTCTGACTAGTTATGGAATTTTTTACTGTGGCATAGAACGTGTTAAAGATTTGAAATTCACAGTGAAAACAGCCATATCTGATCCGACACGATATAATTTACTATTTTTTATGTAAATCGTAAAGAAACAAAAATTTGAGTACTCAGCAGTGTTCTTCTGTTCCTTCATTATTATTTCAGTGTGAGTTTGCTCAGAATTTTGCGACAATCAATAATTATTTAATTAAATTAAATTTGAGGTGTCGGTCACCGGTGACAATCACGGCGTTCAACGTGTTGAGCAATTTAAAGATATCTGGAAAATAGTTTCCTTGGACAATGTTTTTATATTGAAAACAAACGATCTCAGAACTATTTTATTAATTTCGTGTCGTGGAGAACAGCTGCATATTTTTGTAATGAGACTTTGGGCTGTTACTGTGTAGAAGAAATTAAAAGACACACTCGTGTTTAATTAAATTCTCGAGGAATACTGACGCATGCGTTTAGTCTTTCTGTAATTGAAATACAAAATTCTATTGTTGAACGTATTTTTACAGAGCATCCGAATATTAAAGCATTCGTCACTCATGGCGGTCTTATGGGCACCCAAGAGGCTGTACATTACGGCGTTCCTCTGGTCGGCATACCATTGTTCGCCGATCAATTTATCAATATCAATACCTACGTACAACACAACATAGCTGTGGAATTAGATCTTAAGACCCTAACGGAACAGAAAATGGACGCGGCTTTGAATGCCATTTTAAACGACCCTAAATACATGTAAGTTATTACACTTTTAATATTTAACTCAATTTTTCTACATAGATCTAACACTTTAATTTAAAAAATAGTAATTTTTGCGGTAACTGCATAGACTGTTTATATGTACAAAAACGAATAAAAATTATTCAAATATTTTTAAGCTATCACAAACATATACATACAGCGGGGTGTATAACTTTAGCACCGCCCACATTTTCAAACGTTTCTGACTTTTGAGTAAGAATATTCAATTATTCAAATATTTTTAAGCTATCACAAACATATACACACAAAAATCGATTACACGAGCTGAAACAGTGACATACAATGAATTTTAGAAGAATTTTTTTAAAATTCATTGTTTATCATACCATTTCAGCTCGTGTGATTAATATTTTTTCAAAAGCCCAAAACATTTGAAAATGTGGATGATGCTGTAGTTACGCAACACACTGTATATATTTTGTATAGAGATAAAGCAGTGGACAATGCCATCAAATCATTTCCAAAAATTCACCAGCTACTTTTCGGACACCCTGCATAATACGCTCATGCGTTTCAGGGCCACAGCGAAGAAGGTATCGAGGAAGTTCCTGGATCGACCTTTAAGCGCCTTGGACACTGCAACTTATTGGGTCGAGTACATCATCAGACACGGTGCAGATGCACTCAGATCTCCGGCAATGGATATGCCCTGGTACCAAGTGGAACTTCTGGATGTTTTCGCAGGCCTGCTGCTCATCGCGCTTATTGCAATTTATCTCTTAACAATCGCGTTACGTTTCGTCTTCGCTCTGGCGAACTCTAGTCCCGTGAAACAAGGGGTTTCGCGTCTGAAGAAACTTTCTTAGCCCCTTCGTTCCAGGGTGGACGATTCTTCGGTTGAAAGATTGACTGTTTATTGTAGTACAACGTCCCCTCGGACAGTTCTGTCTCATCGCTATCATATGAACGTAGAACTCGTTCGGGATTATTCGTGTGACATTCACAGCACGGTATATTAAATATTTATTAGCACGAGTGGAGAATAGTTGTGAACTATGAGCTAGAAAACTATTAGGATAGGTATAATGCAGTGATGGTTACGAGAGCTCCGGATTTCCTCCACTCCAGGTCCATTCCCCTCACGCAGGCTGTGTCTGAGACGAGAACTGAAGAGGAGGGAGCTGAAACGAGGGGAATGGGCCTAGAGTGGGGGAAGGCTGCAGCTCCGGTGGCCATCACTGGTATGACGTGTAGTAGCCACGTGTGTGTCGATTCGTTTTTGATTTCGTTATTTTGCACACCGATTTTGATGAAGTTTTTACACAATGTACTGCTTGAAAAAGTATTCGACAAGTATTTGATTTTATTGGTCATTGTCCACGTTGAAAAAAATTTATTTGATTAAATATCTCGAATACGACTGCATGCAGAAAAATAGTTTGTCTGTGTAAAGTGTGTAATTTTACATAACTGGCTGTAGTATGGGTGCAGACATTCCTAAAATCCATTTGTTTAAAAAATATATTAAGTAACGTATATTAGTAGTCGATTCTTTGTCTCACAGGGAATATCACACATTCGTATGTTTGCACACACCGATTTTAATCAAATTTTTATATAATATGATGCTTGAAGACGTATTTAACAAGTATCTTTCGTCAGACATTGTACATGTTGAAGAAAAAACATATCTTATTAATTATTTCAAAAATAACTAGTAAAAAAAAATTCAATCGAGAAGAATGTGTATGTTCAGTAACTGCTTATTCCGCGGGAGTAGATCTCCCAGAAATCCATTTGTTTAAAAAATATATTAAAATTTGATACATTGCCAGAGATTGCTAAATCCTTCCAATCTTCATTTCCTCAATTCTTCCAATTTTCAGTCATTTTCTAGGTTCAACACACCGAACGCAACTTTTTAAAAAATAAAATGACGTATTATAACTAACACAAATATACAAACAAATTTATGTTACAATAAAAATTTATTTAATAATTGCGTTTTGAAAATTTCCCACTTCACTGATGCACCCTATGTAATCAGAGGACTAAGGAAACAAAAAATAACTAGTTGCATGTATTACAATGCCGTCATTGTAAAAGTTATTAAATAAATGAAGAAGCGATGGGTAAAAAAAGACCCGAAAATCGCACTACGGTTAAGATCAGGAATTTTATGACTAGGTAAGGGGCTGATAGTTTATAATTCATCATCACTATGCAATTTAGTTATTTTCGGGAAAATTAAACTCTAATTGAACGTTCTGCACGCCGGCCTCCTCCTTTCGCGGGAAACAATTTCCCGGAGCCGTAATTTCGTAACAACGAGCACAATTAGCGGGCGAAGAATTCCACGGGTTCACTTAAAAATTAATTAACTTATTGAACGAACGTCAGTGGCGTCGAGTCACGTGGCGAAGACGACGCGAATCAATCGAGAGGACAACACACTCACGTAACTTTTGCAATGATCTTGCAAAATCACCCGTCTTTCCGAGAAATGTCTCGTTTAGTATTTTGTCTGATACCACATCGATACTTTCCATCTGGTATTGAGTAGTATCAAACAGCCGCTCAAAAGTATATGGACACTTGCCATTTTTAATAAACCAATGTTGTGTAACATAAATTATTATTGTTAAACGATGTTTATTCTGAAATTTTATTACGAATATTTCATGTACTCTAGTATTATTATATTGACTAATTTTATTATTTAAATCCTTTAAATCCTTTACATTTTTTAAATAATTAAATGATTATGCGGCGTGTCTACGCTGCATTATATTCTGACGGGGGCAGATGGTTTCTAAGGATTTCTTCTGTCATTTTACGATGGCTGAATTGATTTAGTGTGTTCCTCTGTCTTCCTTAGACCAATACAAACATTTAGAATCGTGATTCAATGTGAGGGAATTTCAGGTAAGTGCATAGGACTGTTCTGTCGTTCTATCGAAATCATTTTTGTTTGAACACTTGCGAGAGTACGATGGGTACAAGAAGAACAGAATTAAGTATTCAAATGCGTTCTCACATAGTTATACGGTCAAACGAAGGATATTCTGTAAGGGAAATTGCAAAAAAATTGGGAGTTTCAAATTTAGTGTTTATTAACGATTTCATAACTTCTTTCATGTAGTTTTTACAGTCAAGAAAGTGTCCACATACTTTTGAGCGGCAGTGTAGGTATCGAAAAGAATCAATACCACTTCGATACTTATATGAAAGTATCGATGCCTGTTTGATACTTCTACGAAAATATCGCTACCGATCTGATACTTCTTTTCAAGACTGATATCTGTATTCGCAGAATGTAATTTGAGCCTCTCCGCATCTTTACAGAGTGCTTTGAAGATTCCGACTTTTGGACGACCTAATGATGTCGATTCATTTTTTCATGGTATAGATACCTACTTGGTCACCATAGGATTGGTATTTATGGGGGTTATTGGCCTAGGGGGAACGTGGAGCGAACTGGAGGGGACTGAAACGAGGGGAATGGACCTAGAGTGGGGGCAGGCCGCAGCTTCACTGCCCATCACTGCCGTAAACTCACATTATTGTAATTATTGTAGTTTATGGATAAAATAGGATACTCATGATCGAATGAATTGCAATGTAAAAAAACTGGGACACTCAGATGGTATTAAATCGTCACAATTTAAAAATTGATATGTCTGGTAAGGCTTAACTTGCATTTTATGATCTTGTCGGTAGTCGATGACAAGTTGTGATATAATTATCACAGACGATGTTTATCTGTCTGGAACTGATACTTACAAGATACTCGTGATTTATGAAAGATTTTTCTCATTATGATTATATCATTTTTTACTTTTATACTAACACGGAGCTGCATAGTCATACGTAAAGATTCATGGTGCTATTGTATGTACACATGCGGTGCCATTTTTTGGCGAACTAGTAGTTTATGAGGATCGTCTATAGAACCTTAAAGAAACCGGTTTAATGCGGCTGAAAATGACTCAGCAGTTTCCGGTTTCACTATATCATCCGTTACTTTTCTAACAGAGCCTGACCTACTTTCTTCTATTATTTATTTCATATTTTGTATAATTCCACCCCTTTCTGTTTATGAAACCCTACATGTTCTCATGTATCTTCATTATTTTGCAGAATGTTTACAAAATTTTCTGAAATTTGAAGATAAAAATTAAATACATTTTTATATTTATTATTCCATGTTCCGATTATTTGTTCCCCTCTTAGTCTATCAAAGACTACGCCTTTTTGTTTTTAGTTGTTATTTTACAAAATTTGCTGACAGTTGAAAATTAAATATGAATACGTTTTTAATCTTTAATCTTCAATGTTTCAATTATTTTTAACGTTCCATAACAAGTTTATTGTATGAGACAAATTATTTTTGTTGATTACATACAATTATTAAAAATCCTGAGCCTCTAATTGTTTCTTTTTAAATTCAATAAAAGCACCGAAGATGGTACACAGTAAACATTCCAGAAAAATATTATTATATTAAACACAAATTATTTTTCTTGACTGTAAAAAATGATTAAAAATCCTGAGCCTCTAATTATTCCTTTTTAATTTTTTCTATAGCACAAAACACTGTACATACTAAACATTCACCAAAAATATCATTATATCAGACACAAATTATTTTTCTGGATTCTAAAAAATTATTAGAAATCCTGAGCCTCTAATTATTCATTTTTAATTTATTTTATAGCACAAAACACTGTACATACTAAACATTCACCAAAAATATCATTATATCAGACACAAATTATTTTTCTTGACTGTAAACAATTATTAGAAATCCTGAGCCTCTAATTATTCATTTTTAATGTTGATAAAAACACCAAACACTGTACACCCTACACATCCAACAAAAATAACATTATATTAAATACAAATTATTTTTCTTGACTGTAAATAATTATTAAAAATTCTGAGCCTCCAATTATTTCTTTTTAGTTTTGTTAAAAGCACTAAACACTGTACATACTAAACATTCACCAAAAATATAATTATATCAGACACAAATTATTTTTCTTGACTCTAAAAAATTATTAAAAATCCTGAACCTCCAATTATTTCTTTTTAGTTTTGTTAAAAGCACTAAACACTGTACATACTAAACATTCACCAAAAATATAATTATATCAGACACAAATTATTTTTCTTGACTCTAAAAAATTATTAAAAATCCTGAACCTCCAATTATTTCTTTTTAGTTTTGTTAAAAGCACTAAACACTATACATACTAAACATCCATTAAAAATATCGTTATATCAGACACAAATTATTTTTCTTGACTCTAAAAAATTATTAGAAATCCTGAGCCTCTAATTACTCATTTTTAATGTTGATAAAAACACCAAACACTGTACACCCTACACATCCAACAAAAATAACATTATATTAGATACAAATTATTTCTCTTGACTGTAAATAATTATTAAAAATTCTGAGCCTCCAATTATTTCTTTTTAGTTTTGTTAAAAGCACTAAACACTATACATACTAAACATCCATTAAAAATATCGTTATATCAGACACAAATTATTTTTCTTGACTCTAAAAAATTATTAAAAATTCTGAGCCTCCAATTATTTTAATCAGTATATTCCCCTACACCACGAATGTTCCCTTAATCCAAATTGCTCCCTCGACAACAGTGCATTAAAAAAATAAATCACCGAATCACTCTGAATGAACCCGCTTCAAGAAGCTGTGTGACGCTGTCTGACGACAGATTCGATTATGACGCGGTCATCGTTCAGAAGTACGCTCTCATTTTGTCTGAACATTCCAGTGGCTGCTTAAATAGCTTCTCCGGTCTCGAATAGGCCACGACGGAGCCGGTGGATCAGTTCATTTCTGTCTTCGATGGTCACAGCATCGACAGCGCCGCTCTCTCGTCGTCAACATTTTTCTGGTTTCCCTCGTCGCGTCGCCAGTTTGAGAGGCAAGTGTCACTCTCTGTGCAATTATACTTCGTCCTCGTCGAAAGGAAATAAATCGACGTTCCTGAACGTGCGCACCGGGTGATGGTTGGCTATATCTGCCTGCACACTTGTTGAACGTCTCCTCTGCACGACGGGGAGCCGGTAAAATTCAGAATACAGCAGAATCTCGATTATGCGAACTGAAACTAGCGACAAGATTGCTCACGTTTTAACACTTTGACAGCAGCAAATATTTTGCAAACACTAATTATCTTTGAGCAATTTTGCAAGAATCCTCAAGTTAGAAAGCATTATACACGATTCCCTTTATATTGAATATTTTATCATTCCTACTTTACTGGTACCTGAATGTTTATTTGTCATCGGTGATAGATATGTTTATTTATTTATTTGACAAGTGCTTCGTTCAAGTTAATAGAAATCTCGTGCCACAGTGGAAGCTACCATAGTCAGACTCAATTCAATACCCTGTTTCAATACTTTGACTGCAATGTCACTCATACATGACACTTCGATTCAGTGATTAGGTATTCCATCATGTGTAGCACTTGTAAATATATCTGAGCAGGTCTAATGGAGCCAATGGAAAGATGATGAAATTTAATGTTATAGAGGATGAGAAGATTGGAGAATGGGTCAGAAAGTTGACAGTAGGCAATGCTAGAATAAATAGAGCAGTAAGGAGAATTAATAAGGGGAACATGAACTAGAAGAATGAGAAAGGAATAAGTGAACGACACGAATGGGTGGATAAGCTACTTTTGTTAATGTACGATAAGTGCAAACCAAATTCAAATTTCTTGGCTGTGAGATTGAAATAGAGAATGTACACATTAATATTATTGATTAAACGGTGTATTATTTTGGAGTACATTCATTCTGTATGAAAATATAGGAAGTTTGCAATTATTATTATTTATTATTTACTTTTATGGGCCTCGACCTGACAGATCATTGGTCCTAAAGTTTGCAATTTTTAATTATACAGCGTGGCAGTCAAAGTGTTAAGTATAAATTCTAGAGCAACATAATATTTTACTCTTTGAACGCATAGAGAACATCTTGTACTATCATTACTATATTAATATTATCCCAAAATTTTATAAGAAATTAATTAATTGTTCAATGAATAAAAATTTGTAGAGTCGGTCACCGATGATCCCCAAAGCAGTCAACGTGTTAACTAGTTTCATATAAAAATGATCATTTTATTTTAGAATACAAAATACGTCGTGGTGTATGAAGTACCATAGTGTCATTAATGATTATTTTGGTTTGTAACTGACGTAGGAGGAGTAATTTTAGAATGTTTGTACGATCGAGGTTCTGTGTTGCTGTTTGGTTCAGATCATTTGATCGTACGTGAAAAATATTCTGAGAAATTTATAGATTCAGTATATTTATTTACGTTTGTTAATGTTTGATGAAGACCTATTTAAAAACGACATTAGTTATGAGATGATCAGATTCCAATCGTTTTTGGAGTACCCTATATAACATTTTCTGAAAAATAAAAGATAGACACGTCAATCGATATAGTATATCGACCAGGAATTAAACTTTTTAAAATTTTATTGCGAAATGAATGCAGGAGAGTCTTGAACAATTCGCGAAAAATGTTCTAACTGCCTAAAAATTTCACTATGCTGGCCTACTATTCACCGGAAGACTTATCGTGTATGCTACTTCGTGTTATTATAGTATTTTTACAATACAATAACTTAGAGAAGTGAAAATTTTATTAAGAAAATCAGGAGACAGAGAAAATGAGAAGTCCTATTCCATCATCCTACGACAGACGACACCGTTACTGTGGCAAAAGTAATTTACCGCTTATGGTTGTGGCTAATTTATTCTGGAGAGCATAAAGGCAAGCTAAATATGCAGACTGATTCGAAATGAGCACGTGGCTGGCCTTGGAATTTTTACGAAAAAATTTCGCGTGTAAGCCGCGTTGTTGGATGTTCAACCAAATTTCAAATTCTGTTACTTTTCTGATTGTTGATTGGTACCAGTTTGGTCCAATTTTGAGTCGACATATTTTTCAATCGTTTATTTACTTTTTGGTCTCGCGTCGATATATAATTTACAATTATTTATTTGCAAATGTATTCACAAAAAATAGAAAAGAATGATGACTACATCCGATTTTACAGTATAATTATTTTTCTGTTACAGTCAATTAACTTGTCAATCAGCTCTAGATGCTGGAACATCTGTTGCGCTAGAATTCAATTTTAGAGTATGATCGTTCTCTCGTTCGAACATGTTATTGTATAAGCATGATTCTGGCAGAAATTGTTCCAATAATAGTTAAGAGGAGTATACTATTTAAAGAGTCTAGTACAAAGTTCTGTCAAACTGCAACTATATTACATAAAAATGAATCAATAATATTCTTGTCTGGTTACTACAGTGTGCTGCATAACAATAGCATCATCCACATTTTCAAATGTTTTGGGCTTTTGAAAAAGTATCAATCAGACGAGCTGAAATGGTATGACAAACAATGAATTTTAAAAATATGTTTCTAAAATTCATTGTATGTCACCATTTCAGCTCATACAATTGATTTTTGTGTATTCTTACTCAAAAGTCAGAAATGTTTCAAAATGTGGACGGTGCTTGATTTATACACCTCACTGTATGATAACAGCATCATAAAATTTCTTTCGATCAATACTGAATTTGGATGACTCAAAATATTTTTCGTTTGTTAACCAAATAGATATTGAAGAACTACATTACTGAAGAAAAGCGTTTAGAAATAATTAGACGATAAATACAATTTTTTACTGCAAAATGGAGCCTGATAGGTTTTATCTCTGTAGCTTTGTGAACACATTGTCATTAAATACAGTCAGTCACAAAAGTCTACGTACACTGTAGAAATTTACTGTAAATATTTGTTATAGAGAACATAGTCTATCACAATTTATTATATTATTTTTCGTTTCAACAGCAGCGAAAGTAATTTCTTCCAACGAGCGACAGAAACGTTGATAATATCACTGAGTGTTTACAATTCCTCGTATCAACGTTTCCGCTTGAGTTCCCTACCTATCGGCACACAGTACAGTCATCTGTTCATACATACGTTTCTTAGAATATTCCACAGGCAACAATCAGAGGAAATTGTTATAAAAGGTGCTCCAAAAACAATTAGTATCAGAGTATCCTATGAGTAATGTAGTTTTTAAATATGAGTTCAATACTGAATATATAAATTTCTCAGAATATTTCACAGGCGAAAACCGGATGAAAATGTTATATAGGGTGTTACAAAAACAATTAGTATCAGAGTATCCTGTAAGTGATGACGTCTTTAAATATGACTTCATCAAACATTGACAAACGTGAACAAAGATATTGAATATATAAATTTCTCAGAATGTTTCACAGGCGAAAACCGGATGAAAATGTTATATAGGGTGTTACAAAAACAATTAGTATCAGAGTATCCTATAAGTGACGACGTCTTTAAATATGACTTCATCAAACATTGACAAACGTGAACAAAGATATTGATAATATAAATTTCTCAGAATATTTCACAGGCGAAAACCGGATGAAAATGTTATATAGGGTGTTACAAAAACAATTAGTATCAGAGTATCCTATAAGTGACGACGTCTTTAAATATGACTTCATCAAACATTGACAAACGTGAACAAAGATATTGATAATATAAATTTCTCAGAATATTTCACAGCCGAAAACCAGATGAAAATGTTATATATAGGGTGTTTAAATAATGATTGACATTAGGTCACCTCATACGTTATGTCGTTTTTAAATATGACTTCGTCAAACTTTACCAAACGCGAACAAACATACTGAGTACTGTATAAATTTCTTAAAATATTCCATAAGCAAAAACCAAACGAAAATATTATATAAGGTGTTTCAAACACGATTGATGCGAGATCATCTCATAAATAATGTCATTTTAAACATGATTTCATCAAATATTAATAAACGTGTACAAAGATACTAAATATTAAATTTTAGTGTCCTGGTTCTACTACTTCGACAGTTCATTGATTCCATCTTCAACATATGTTTACTATTTTAAGACAATTTGTTGATAGAACAAAATTTGTTGTCAGCAGACAAGCTGTCAAGCTACCAAAACAGGTAACATTTGTTAAATACAACTAATTTCGACTGTGAAAAACGCCAAGACGATATTTTTCCACTAAAATCGCATCTTTATTTACAGAATTGTTTATGGTAATCCAAATTTTCATCGAAAAATTCTGAACCACATATAACAAAATTATATAGTATAAATATATTTATTTAAAATATATTTTAGAGGATAGAGAACGACATTACTTATGGGATGACCTGATATAGCTAAAAAATTAAAAAGTTAAGAAAAAATTCCCTTCATACGAAGCTTCTCTTTCGAGCAAAAAGGTTTTAAACATTTTCGAGATTCCCTATAACGCCTATAGTCCAGACGCCGAAAGTAGGCATCTCAAGATCACTTCTCCTTTACTCAACACATTCAGCCTGGAAGATTCCTCAAAGTTACCCCTGAGAGCCAACAAATCTTTGTTATCCTGTTTCCATTACTTAGTTACCCTAAAAAATGATATAGCACATATTTTATAATGAAAAAGAAAAAATTACGAACACCCGGTAGTTGCCAAAATGATACTGAAGTGGAATTCATGCATATGAATCAACTAAATTCGAACCTAATCCATCGAAGTCCAGAAATGGCTCAGCATCTTTAATGAGGTGTATTATGTCTTAACCCTAGTGCGGTCTTCGGGTCTTTTTCACCCATCGCGTCTGCATTTATTCAACAAACTTTAACAAACTTCGCTATGATGACATTATAATACATGCAATTGGTTATTTCTATGTTTCTCAGTCGTCTCACTATATTATAAAGTTGGAAATCTGAGCTCCATACACTCGGTGTACAAAAATACTTTTTGACTCAAAGACCTCGAATGTACAGACGGAAGAAAGTGCTCACAATCAGCAGGGTTAAGACATCAGCCGCCCGACAGGTCCACCCGGTATATCTTCTTACATCATCCGGGCTGAGTGTGTTAATTTAACATGTGCGAAGCTCCACTGTCAAGGTCACGTCGCTCTGGACATTCTAACGAATGTGAAATGCACACGGTGTACCAGATCGCGAAGCAGAGAACGCTTGACGAATTGAAGAGTGTGAAGTGACTTCGAGACGCCTAATCGCTGCGTTAGCGTGACTGTAGTAGCAGATAACAACCATGACGTCACTTGTGGATTTTATTTAACAGCGTATAAATCGTCGAATGAAGAGGCTCCATTAAAAGACGAGATTCGAGGGACCACCCTCCTTGCTCGTGATCATTCTAGGCCCACCAAACCTCGAAGAACATCGAAGCATCATCAGTACTTGATGTGGACAATTCGGAGGAACAAGATTTCGCAAGTTGGAACGATTAATTAGTTAAAGTTGCTGAAAGGAGAAGATTACTAGGATCCTTGAAGAATGAGGTTCCTTTTGCCTATTCTTCTGGCGATCATCGCCAGTGAACAGCTTGCACATGGCTACAGAATACTGGGGATATTCCCCATGAACGGGAAGAGCCATTGGCTGTCTGGAGAGAGGTTGATGCTCGGTTTGGCGAAGAAGGGCCATCAGGTGGACGTGATTACTCATTTCCCTCAGAAGAAACCTGTGCCGAATTACACGGACATATCTTTGGCAGGAAGTATACCTGACGTTGTGAATAACGTCAATGCCACCGACGTGTCGCGAATACGGAAACAGGACTTTCAGCACGTGATAAGCAAAGTCGGCGATGAAATGTGTGACCTCATGGGACACCCGAAAGTTCAGCAGCTGATCAAAAATCCACCGAAGGACCCGCCCTACGATCTTGCGATCATTGAGGTGAGAGAACAACAGGACTCTTTTTTAATAGAAATTTTGTTCATATTGAAAATTTTATTTGAGCATGTTGAGTAGGGTTTGTTGGTACGTCGACGTCCACAGTGAAAAATGTCACTTTGTAACCGTGTCCGTATTAAAATAATTAAGACGTGGGATAAAACAGTGACTGTATTAACATGTGAAATCAAATACGATTTGTTGGTTGTAATATTGACTATGATTCGAGAATATTTTAGAAATTTAACGAATAATCGTTATCATCACGATGGAAATTGAAAATTGTTCAATTTGAAATCGAATGTAAATCATAAGGTATTAACAATAGAAAAGGTGGAATTTTTGAATCTATGGTTAAATTGAAATTTTGGATATTAATAATTGGAAATATAGAATTTCGGAATTTTCGATTAAATTTAAGTATAGTGTATTAACGATAGAAAATTTGGAATTTTTGGATCTTGAGGTAAAACGAAATTTGAGATAACAATGGAAATTTAGAAATTTTTGTATCTTAATTTATTAAGTATAAATTCATATTGTATGAAAATAAGTGTAAGGAAGATCGAATCGTTCTTTTGTCTTTAATAACGTAGTCTCTGAAGAGGTTAAATAAAGATACAGTAGACCTATCAATGTTCAAGCAACTTGTTATCTAATTCTATTTTTTGAACAGTATATTCCTGTCCACTTGCTATATTTAGATACGCATACAACAATGAACATGAGCTGTATTTTCGACACTTGATTGTTCTTATGCTAACGTCATTCATTCGCAAACGTATGAAATTAAGTTGAAAATTTATGGATTCTCATTAACAGGATCATTAAAAGCTCAGTACAACGTTCCTTTAAATTATCATCATATGCAAACGATACGAGTTTTAATGAAATTCCAGGAACAAAAGTCTCAGACAAAAGGAGACAATATTTTTAGTTTATTTAACAAATTTAGGCCACACTTAAAATTCAAAGTTGTTTCAAGAGAAATATATATGCATTTTGCTTAAAGAAGTGTAATTCATTAGGAACGACAGTTCATCAATATTCTGCTTTAGTCTGAACGAACGAGACTTGATTTAACACAGTGTATTTTCTGCTATCATCATTTTCCTGATTTGCTCAATAAATGACGTTGCGCAAATCTAGCATCTTATCTAATATGCACGGTCGTTAGTATGTTAAATGAAATGATGAACGAGTGTTGTTGTTCAGTCATATATTATGATCGTAACTTACCAAACGATCGGTCATCTTGTCTCTTCGTGTAGATGTGGGATAAAACAGTGATTGTTTAACATGTGAAATCAAATACGATTTGTTGGTTGTAATATTGACTATAATTGGGGAATATTTTAGAAATTTAGTGAATAGTCGTTATCATCACGACGAAAATTAAAAATTGTTCAATTTGAAATAGAATTTAAATAATAAGACATTAACAATAGAAATTTAGAAATTTTTGGATCTACAATTAAATAAATTTAGGATTTTAACTATAGAAAACTTAGAAGTTGCGAATCTTCGATTAAATTTAAGTTTAGTATATCAAGGATAGAAAATTTGGAATTTTTGGATCTTGAGGTAAATTACATTTAGGGATAACAACAGATGTTTAGAAATTTTTGGATCTACAATTAAATTAAATTTAGGATTTTAACTAAAGAAAATTTAGAAGTTTCGAATCTTCGATTAAATTTAAGTTTAGTATATCAACGATAGAAAATTTGGAATTTTTGGATCTTGAGGTACAACTAAATTTGGGCTTACAAGTGAAATTTAGAAAGTTTTGGTAAAATTAGGGTATTAACAATAGAGAATTTAGAATTTTCGAACGTCAAATTAAGTTTATATTTAGAAAATGTATTTTTGCATGTGAAATATTTTCGTAGGAGATGCTTTACGTCAGAATAAAATTCAAATGAAACGAATAATTCATGCTGTAACAAAGGTGGTATGACTTGACTTTTATGAATCATGTCTTCGTATCTCGCAGATCAGACAGTATAATTTGGGCTAATCTGCAGTCAAGTGTTAACACACTCGAAACTGCCAACAAATGATTCAGCTTGTTTCTGTTTACTCCACGATTACTCAAAATTATCTTATAAATGTAGAACATTATTAAACATAAAATCGTACGGTGACACACCATTATTTGCATTTATTATCCAAACAACAACTCTGGCTGATGTATAATCTTAAATTGTTTGTATAATTTTTTATTACATCGTATATTTCAATGCAACCTAAATCACTAAATTCTGCAATGAAATAAGTTTAAAAAGCTTAATTTCGATTCTTTTAATCTTAATGACTCAGCCGGGGCATCTGGCAGCAGCATCCCTTTATCAAACCAATTTTGAGAAATTCATGATAAGTTTATCTGAATCGTATAGGTTCGCCAGAGTTAATCAGTTTAATATAATATATAATTTTTAATTTAACAGTAATATATAATTTATTTTTCTCCGATCGGATTCTTGCCCGATCGCCAAAGTTAGGCTACTCGAGGCACAGTCAGATCTAAGATGGATGACCGTCTACAGTGTTTCTCTTTTGACACCTGATAGTTCTGCATCTACCTAAAACTATAGAACCCCCGTCTAAATGGCCATAGCAGTCGATGCTGAGTTACACAGAAAAAAGGAGCTACCCTGGACACAGTCAGAGCTAACAATAAGACAGATGACTGTCTTCAGTGCTTCTATTTTGACACATGATAGTTCTGGACCTAGCTAAATCTGTAGAACCCCCATCTAAATGACCATAGCAGTCGATGCTGAGTTATACAGAAAAAGGAGCTACTCTGGACACAATCAGAGCTAACAATAAGACAGATGACTGTATTCAGTGCTTCTATTTTGACACATGATAGTTCTGGACCTACCTAAAACTGTAGAATCCCCATTTAAATGACCATAGTAGTCGATGCTGAGTTATACAGAAAAATGAGCTACTCTGGACACAGTCGGAGCTAACAATAAGACAGATGACTATCTTCAGTGCTTCTATTTCGACACATGATAGTTCTGGACCTACCTAAAACTGTAGAACCCCCATCTAAATGACCATAGCAGTCGATGCTGAGTTACACAGAAAAAAGAAGAAATTAAGCTACACTGGACTCAGTCAGACCTAACATTAACATAGGCGACTGTGCTATCACTACTCTACTGTTCTTATTGACACATAGTGGTTCCGAACACCCATAAAACTGTAGATCTCTCGGCTAAAATGACCATAGCAGTCGATACTGGTCTACACACAAATAAGAAGAAGAACACAACAATGTGCCTCTGATGTATGTTTCAGGTGTTCTTGGCGCCATGTTACATAGCGTTCGGCAGACACCTAAACGTCCCTGTGGTCACAATAATGACCTCGACCTTCTTCGAGTGGATGTCCTACGAGACAGGAAATCCGTATAAGCCCTCTTTCGTACCGGGTATATTCACCAGCTACGGACCGCGAATGACCTTCACGGAGAGGCTGATGAATACCGTGTTAACGAACCTTGTGTACTCGAAAGTACAGTACTACATGGGCCATCAGTCTGAATACGTGAAGAAACATTTAGGCATGGACATCTCGATCCGAGATATCTACAAAGACATATCTCTGACCCTGGTGAACTCGCATCACAGCTTGAACGGAGCCAGGCCTTTGACAACAGGAATCATCGAAGTTGGGGGGCTGCATGTCAGTGACGATTTTACTCAACTTCCACCGGTGAGCAGATGATTCATCGATTCTAATTACACTTATTTCAGGAGCATAATCATCTTTTTAAAGATACATCCGGATACCCCATATCTAATGTTTCTTTTTCTATTTTATTCTTCGTACCCTGCAATCGAAATTTCACGGTGTACATTTCGGAGTGTAAGGGACGCGTTTCATTTCGAATTTTCTGATAAAAATCGGAACGTGATAACCACAATCTGCAGCCAATCATATGAAATATTCGAAACCTTTTCTGCAACTATCGACTGCTATATGTGCTAACAGTGTGTAACTTTTTGAATCGGTAGATAACCCACTGATCGCTTGGGTTGAACTTGATTTAAAAAAAATGAGTCGAAGATTTAACCAATCGGTCGTACAAGGACATTATCTGAATAATTAACAGTGTCTGTGCTAATGGATTTACGCCTCAAGCTTTAATTAAATTCAATAATTCTGATTCTATGTTATAATTATAAATTTTCAATAATTCTTATAATTGTCAATCTTGGTCGAATGCAGTAGTACATAATGAGCCATTGATAGCAGTCAAAACGTTAACATAATTTCTGGTGAAAACAGGCATATAATTTATAATTGAAATATAGAATTAGAGACAGCAAATTTAATCGGAAAGATATTTAAAAATTTGTTAAATCATTTTGACTTTGACCGACACTTCGACTCTACAGGATGTACAAAAATGGTTAGACGAAAGCACACACGGCTGTGTTCTCTTCACGTTTGGATCGATGGTGAGGATCGAGTCATTCCCGAGGCCCCTTTTAGATGCTTTGTACAAATCTTTCGAAAACATCGCACCTGTTCGCGTGCTCATGAAAATTGCAAACAAAGCTGATTTGCCACCCGGACTGCCGAAGAACGTGATGACCCAGCCATGGTTCCCTCAAATAGCTGTCTTCAGTATGTGATTAAACAATTCTTCTAACGCGTAAACAATTCTGATAAATTTATGACTCTATAACAGTAAAGATATAAGTGCAATAGAACCTTCAGTCTCTGAAATAATAGGGAAAGATAATTGTTCAGATGAAAGAACGTTTGAATAATGGAATGTTCGCTGTCTCTATGTTGATCATTCTATATTGAAAAAAATACTAGTGACTATAACAAAAAGAAAATATAATACACACAATTTCAGCTTCATTTAACAGTTCAATTTTAATTTAATCTAGAGTTTCACGATAACACTTTGAGTGCCATACCATCTATGGAGGATAGATGATACTTATGTTACGTTCAATTATTATTTATTTGATCATGTATAGTACTAATAATTGTATTTTGTAAGATGTAACGTAAGCAATAGGAAAATTATGAAAGTCACTAATAATATTGACTGAACAGAGCAGTGATGGCCACGAGAGCTCCAGCCTTCCCCCACTCTGGGTCCATTTCCCTCGTTTCAGTTCCCTCCAGCTTATATGAGGGGAATGGACCTAGAGTGGGGGTAGGCCGCAGCTCCAGTGGCCATCACTGAAAGAGAGTATAATCTAAGGTTATATTAATTTTCTGCAACAATTTAGAAATGTTGTTATTATAGTAGAGCAGGGTCTGAGATTGACACAGAAATTTTTCATTTTCAGAACACAAAAACCTGATAGCGTTCATCACTCATGGCGGTCTTCTGAGTAACCAAGAAGCGATTTATTTCGGAGTACCAATGATTGGTATCCCCCTATTTGGTGATCAGTCCGTTAACCTGAAGACCGTCGCTAACAAAAAGATTGCTGTGAACCTTAACTCTATAGAAAATGTCACGGAAGAATCTCTGACCAATGCGATCAAAGCTGTTGTGTACGATGAATCATATCGGTGAGTATGCATGTAGACACTTTTTTGGCATTTTTTGGTCGTACCATAGCGGAGACATCGAGATTAGACTATACAAGGTTTATAACTTTGACTGTAACGTTTAATTTCCCTTACATCTTATTGTAACTTTTTGTGGTGTTCTATTTTATTTTCACTTTATATTCGTATATTGTCTATAGTATTCTCAAAATAAGAAAATAAGACATTTTCGCACGTCTAATATAATAATTTTTGCAATGTACTCGATACACAGTGTATACTTTATAAATTTAGATTCATACGAAAGTATGATAACATAATAGTAAAATCAAGAAAACAATGCAATTTAACAAATTAGTCTGAGCACCTTAAACCTAATTAATGATCAGATGTTTATTGTCGTATCCTTTTCGACTGTTAATAAAAAAATCTTGCTAATCGTTTAACCCTGCAGTCGAAGGGTTAATAATAAATGTAATGAACTTAAAATTGAGATACAAACATAATAGTAAAATCAAGAACACAATGCAATTTAACAAATTTGTCTGAGCACCTTAAACCTAATTAATGATCAGATGTTTATTGTCGTATCCTTTTCGACTGTTAATAAAAAAATCTTGCTAATCGTTTAACCCTGCAGTCAAAAGGTTAATAATAAGTTTAATGAACTTAAAATTGAAATACAAACATAATAGTAAAATCAACAAAACAATGCAATTTAACAAATTAGTCTGAGCACCTTAAACTTAATTAATGATCACATGTTTGTTCTCATATCCTTTTCGACTGTTAATAAAAAAATCTTGCTAATCGTTTAACCCTGCAGTCGAAGGGTTAATAATAAATTTAATGAACCTAAAACTCAGACACAAACATTTTCAGTTAAAATAAGTGTCCAAAAAGCGATTGTAACGTAAAATATACTACTTTTATTTTATTTTATATAGCCCTGCGGTGTTTTAACGACACGATTCGCGAATTTTCAGAAACAATGCGAAGAAGCTGTCAGAAGCATTCAAAGACAGACCCATGACCGCTCTGGACACTGCTATTTACTGGTCCGAATACGTCGCGAGACACGGGAACATTTTACAATCACCTGCCATCCATCTTACCTGGTGGCAGCAAGATCTTCTGGACATCTACGCTGTTCTGATTGCCGGTGTTCTCGCGGTGCTCTACATTGTTCTTTTAGGCCTGCGAAAATTGAAGAACTGGCTGACGGGCTGTAAAACGTGCTCCAAAAAGGACAAGAAGTCCGAGTCGAAAAAGAAAAAATAAACTGCCCCCGTTGCGCGTTGTGTTTGCAAGTGTGTGCATATGGGTGTCTGATGAAAATTTGAAACATAGCGTGTCGATAAAAAAGAGAGCCTAATAAATTTAGAGAGTACGTATAATATTTGCAGAAGTGTCTGTAAAATTTGTTATAAGGATAATGTAATTTCGAGTGGAGATTGTAAATTTTTAACATCTAGTTCGGTGATGTAATGTAAAGAATTTTCGATATTCGATATTCGATATTCGATATTCGATACTGTTTTAGAAATCTCAGGTTTACTTACAATTAGTGCCCCGTCACGGGTATGACTGCCACAATGGTGCTGAATTAATATTCCTTAACTATTTTATGTGAAACACGAAAGGAACGTAGAATTAATTTGAAAATTTTCAGTGATGTAACGTCGGCAACTATATTGTCGGAGAAGTTATAATTTAAGCGCTAGTAGAAAGTTTCTAGTATTTTGTAAAAATTGCGTAGATAGTGAATAATTATTTTAGATAATTGAATTCTATTCTACGTAATCGAATATAGAATGAACATGACCAGAACAAAACTTTTGTGGCCACTTTTTATACTTATTATAATAAATTTCTACGTTGTTTGTACGCGTCTCACAGAATTATTCTGCATTTTTAACAAAATAGTAAGTTAGCGCTGAACAATCTGAATTATGATTAATACAAAATTGAGCAGGTAACAATCAATGTGTAAATGATAAAATTGTTTATTAATAGACTGTTCAGTGTTTATAACTGCCAACTCACGATAAGTACCTCATTCACACGCATTTAAAAGACTTAGCACTTAAGGACAGTGAAATGAGTTTATAAAAACGTACGTCCGAATTGATCTTGTTTTATACAGAATTTTATGTTCCAATAATTTGTTAACGAGTTAAGTAAATCAAGGTTAATTAGAACGTATGTTTATGTGAACTCACTTCAAAGTTTTTAAGTGGTAAACCACTGTATAACAATAGTAATCGAATCTTTTATCTTCTTGCCAAATTATTACACACGTATACTTAAAAGAGTATGCAAAATTAATGAAAAATGAAACTGTACCGATTTCAATAAATAAGTTTATTAATTTTCCAAATGTTTCTTCGTTTTATTACACCCTGCACATACTGTACCGTCCATAATAATTACCACATTTTTTAACAGTTACAACCTTTGTAATTATATACGCGAAAACGTAACAGTTACTGCGTGCGGCTATGCAATTTAATTAAAATATTTTGTTTAATAATCAATGAGAAGTTTAATCATCGCGAAGACTCGAGTTGTTCGTCAGAGCTCGTGGAGGCTCGTAGAGGTTCGTCAATGCTCGCGGATATCAACTATCGTCAGACAGGAGAGCAAGAAATTTTGAAAACAAAATTAGGGAAGAGGTGGGATGAAAGGGACACTGCAATTATCTGGAAGATCAAGGATTCTCCATGACAAAAATAATTTTTTCCGTGGCAACACTAACGCATGCACAACTCCAGTCATCCAGGAAAGTCTTCATACACCCCATAAAAAGGCCATTTTGATTAAAATATACAATAACATCGTGTGATATCTTATTTATTTATTAACATATGAGATAATGATAACTGTTTTATAATAAAATGTATTATTCTACAGAAATGTTCGGACAGATAAGTAGAAAATGAATTATGTATCTCACAAAAGTGATCGTGAGATTAATAAAAGTAAAGTTAGTACATTCTATGCCAAGAAGATTAAAAAATATTTTAGAGGCAAGAGGAGACCCGAGAAAATATTAATGTAACCCGTAATCTCGAAAAATAAGACTGTACGAACACTTTTGTGAGATACGTAATTACTTTTTTTATTATCTGTTCAAATATTCCTATAGAATAATACATTTTGCTATAAAATATTTAATATTACCTCATCTGTTAATAAATAAATATGTTATTACACGAAATTATTCTTTATTTTAATCAAAATTGCCGCTTTATGGGGTGTACGAAGACTTTCATGAGTGACTGTACGTCTGTCTGCAAGCCGCTGTCATTTCAAAGATGGCAGGGACACAGTTGAATTTTCTCGTATTTCGAACGAAAATTTGTAGTTTTTTCTTCACAAAAACGTTCTGTGAAGTGCTGTCACCATTTCTTTCATTTCCGAACCTCTTCTTTCAGCAGCCAGACTATAGTCTCGGCGTTTCTACGACAATAAGGTCTGAGTCTTACCTGGCGGGAGTGTAGAATTCATAGCTTGCATCTGCAGGCATTCTTGCTCCCTTTCCAGCAGAATTCGCCGAAATTCCTCGTCCAAAAGTGTACTGCCCGCTGTAGTGTTCCCAGGCATCTGTGGCAGAACAAATTTCGGGTCAGTGTGAATAGAATTATTTAAAAAAATCGCGGAGAATTTCGGTACAGTAGAACTTCGATTATCCGAGCACTGATGAACTTCCGTGAGCCTCCACGAACTCTGACGAACGTGGATCATCCGAAAATTGGTCATCTTTAGTCTGAGATGTCTATGCAATTTGGTATACCCAAAACGGCAAACGATGGACATTTAATAACTTACAATTAGCAAAATAAAAATTATGTACTTCAAACGTTTCAACAAGTAAATGCAGTCTTCTTGAACTTTCGTTTGCTCAATTGGATTAACATAGAAATTATGGAGGATAGAAATGTATATTTGCATAAACATCTGCAGTCCAGTCATCTTATGTCAGTCACAAACCAAAATTATCATTAGAGATGCTGTGTATTTAACACATTGACTGCCACACTGTATTGGTTGAAACTGGCCTTCTTTCCAGATTTTTATGCAGAGAAAATATGTATAATATCAAGTTAAAATCTTTTTAATAAAGAATATTAGGAATATTCGTAATTTTTTATTGGCACTGTTAAACATTAGTAAATAAATTTATGAATACTAGAGACAATGGAATGAATAATAACTGAATTTAAGTGTCGCCCATATGTGGGTGACATGGCAGTTAAAGTGTTAATTATACACCTATGTATTTTACATTCTAAAATAACATTATCAGTTTTATGTGAAACAGTTACAACGTGAGTCATTCGGTTACTGATTGCAGTTCGGATGATCGAGGTTCTACTATACTGTCACTATGTGTCACTTGGCTTACTCAAAAACACCTAACGAGCAACACAAACTTTGAACAACTCTTGTTAAATTTATTTGTGCAAGCGAGGATAAGTAATTTTTGCACACCCTATATATTGGACTACGTACTGACTCCAGCTTCACTTTATTCAACACTATTGTTAATGGTTCTTCGGTTTACAAACGGCTTATCTTGCAAATGGAGATTCAAGTCATACATCAATATAGATTTTTTAATAGTTGTTCTTGATTAATTATTTCGCGCGTTTCTGTGGACAGTGTGATAACAACTTTTTTCCAATTGTAAATTTATGAATTGTTATTAACAGCCTTGGTAAAAATTGAGAGAAACATACTTTTCTTTTAAATCATCACAAGGGTTAATATATTATTAACAAATATATCATGTCCAGCGATTAGACTTGTGCACATTATTTTTCTGAGGCATTTCTGAATTTAGATCAATTTTTTTGAAGATGTACGAATTTATGTTGAATTGCGTTTGATAAAAAACATGAAAGAAGAAGATACAAAGTATTTAAATAAAAAATGAAGTTAAAAGAGATGGATAGACGCAAGTATACATAATATTTCTTAAATTAAAGAATTGCGATTGACTGACATCCGAGCGCACTTTATCACGGCGATGTTAAACAGATCGAGTACAGAGCACGAGTAATTAACACAGTATTCCGTTCCTTCGCTTCAGGAAGCGCAAATATTAAAGCTTCTAATAAAACACGAGGACGGCCTGTGTGAAGACCGAGCGAAATGTTTGCCAACGCGGGTCCATCATATTTAACATGGTTAAACAGCGTTACATTTCAACCAGAGTCTTTTATTTCTCACGTTCGCCGCCTCTTTTTTTACCATTTATTTATTGCATTACAATCGACGACACCTGGACTGGAAAATAAAATATTTACCAAATTTTTCAACGAGTTTAACAAACATGTCTGATGTATGCCATTTGTAAACGTAACACAGTGACGAATAAATTTGTTAAAAATGAAACAACTCTTTTTAACAACTGAAATTTTCAGTAGGGTAAACGTACCAGTAGTTGACACTTTTATTTTCAGTCGCGAAAAATAAGGTTTCTACTAAAAAAAATGTTTTTTAATAGTGTGCTGTTTGTAAGGTGAAAATTTATTAAACTAGATTAGTAATTCAGATTTTATTTGTTAGAGTCAATGAGTTAATCGTATTGTAAATAATAATATTAATAGTTTACAGCGTTCTGTTGTTAGTAGTACAAATTCTGAACGCTTTGTCAATGTTAATAAAAAAGAAATAAAAAATTATTAGTGCATTACCCTTCACTCTGTCGATTGTCACTCAAATGTCCCTCGAACGTAAGACACGCGCAAAGAACTGCAAATAAAAGCAAAAAGAAAAGAAAAAATTAACAAGTAACAAATAAAAAGGCGTTTACATTCAAAATCGATACTCACATTCGTGGAGGGAAAGGCAAAAGAAATCTTAAAGCAAATAAAATAAAGGACAAAGGTTTATGTCCATACGTTCGATTGCCTGTCAGAAGAGCAACCGATGTTTCGTTCCTCACAAACATACACAGGGTGGTCGAATAGAAAGGTAACAAACAATTTCAACATACAGTAAAATCTTGATTATCTGAGCATCGATTATGCAAACATTGGTTGCACAAGTATTCGAACAGTTCCAAGCTAAAAACGAAGACTAAATACAACATTTATTTTGAAAAATAAGAATTGACTGCGGAGTCGAGGATTTTGTGCTACCAAATAAAAATCAAAATATAAATTTCGATGAATAATACATTGCCATGTGCTTGGGCCATTAATACAATTTTATGATTGTACATGAGTAATGTTATAATGAGAGAAATAAATAAGAACCTGTTCTTTGTCAGAAAAGTATTATTATAAATTCAACATATATTTTGAAAAATAAGAATTGCCTATGGAGTCGAGGATTTTGTACTACCAAATAAAAATCAAAATATAAATTTCAATGAAAAATACATTGCCATGTGCTTGAGCTATTAATACAATTTTATGATTGTACATGAGTAATTGTGTAATGGGAGAAATAAATGAGAACCTGTTATCTGTCAAAAAAGAATTATTATAAATTTCATTTGTCAGGGAAAGGTATAGTTGTTCGATTATCTGAAAAATTCGAAGTTCTGCTGTGTTTGTCAGGTCACTGTGAACTGGAATGGTCGTGCACATGAGGAGTTAAAACCTATTTTTTATCAACATAAGCGTCGTTCGGTTTGACTCTAAAGGTTGCAGACATATGTTAGCTATTAACGGAGGTGCAGACTGTCCATAATGTCCAGTCTATTCCACGTTTTGAATAGTCCATTCAATGTGCATGATGGTGGATATTCAAACGCTGAATACACAGATATCGTGTTGGTGTAGGTCTTTTATGGGAATGAGTCGAAATACCCCAATCGTTGCATTCATCAAGGGGCAGTTTAAAATACAGTGGATTCCGGTTATTTGGGACACATCAGGACTAGCATCCTTTGGACCGATTAAGCGGCTGTCCCAATTATATGAAGTCACATAGGTAAATACAGTAGCTAAAATGATATAAAACAAATAACCCTAGCTTAAATGAGCAATGAAGTGTTTATTTAAATATTTTTAGAATAAATCAAAGCCAAAAATCTAATATGTATATATGTAGATATTCTTCATGCAGAACTTTCTATTTTCACTAACCCAACCTTCAACACCTACGAAGAAGATTATATTGAATTCTCAGAGAATTAGAACAACTTTTGTGGTTTTACTTTAACCTTGAACGTTTGAATAGACAATGTTTAATAATATAAAATAATCAGATTTGTAAAATATTGCCTGTAACAGACACATTATTCGAGATAAAATAAAGGTCTGTAAACCTTATTACACCAAAAGTAAAAATTCAAAGAATTTTAGTATAGCAGAGGGGTCTAGACTAGGTTATTCAAGATCATATTCTACTGTATTTATTTCACTTCCTATTTTTTAACACAATTTTCAATTTGTGCCTTGTTTGTCCCTTTCAGTCACATAATCAATAAACTGATAATATAATTAAAAATTCAAGAAGGTTTGCTATGGTAGAAGCAGCCAGACAAGGTTTTCCAAGGTCACATCCCAGACTATTAATCAATTTTCCATTCTATCATACGATTTTACATTTATGCCTTGTTTGTTTCAGTTAATCACATAATCAGTAAACTAAAAATATTATTAAAAATTCAAAAAAGTTTCCTATAGTAGAGGCATGCAGACAAGGTCGTCCAAGGTCATATCCTAGTCTGTTAGTTCATTTTCAATTCTCAGATATGATTTTCAATTTATATCGCAAGAACTATGCCGTGTTAATCAATAAACTATGTATTCAACAAAATGTACTATACTGCCTCCCCTCTTGTCTGTTACACAAAGAACAGAAACACCACTATAATTCAGATCACAATCGCACTAAAACGAATGTTTTCGTGCGAAAGGCGTTGCAACTCAATCTAAAATGTAGTTAGAATGCTTCCAGCTCGGTTTGCTACTCATTTGCAAGATGAGACGGAGGCTGAATACAAAATAGTACACAGCCGTGGCGAACTCTCGCAACAAGAAGAAAACTGAGTGACAAGTTAGGTGCTGCGAGCCCTTTCGAACATCGAGAAACTCGAAATCGTTTCTCGTGCAGGTTCACGGAAAAAGTATACCAATCAATACTTCGAGGTCTTGTAAACAGAAAAGGAATTTTCTATAAAGGTATTTTGCTGACCAATATGGGGAAAGGGAGCCCTTTCGACCTTTGACACGTCGAATACCATGGGGTCACCGGTGACCGACACCTTAAATTTAATATAATTAACACTTTGAGTGCCACGCTGCACCAGCTGAAACTTACAAAGTTTCTAAAATTTTATACAGAATTAATATAACTATAAATTGTCCTTTTTCAATCAATAATATCAATAACTTTTGAATTCTTTGACTGCTGTTATTAAACCTTATTAAATATATTCTTTAATACTATACATGATCAAATAAATAATGATTAGATTTTTGTGTCACCCAAATATGGGTGACGTGGCCATCAAAGTGTTAAATAATTATTGATTGCCACAAAATTCTGAGCAAACTTCATACTGAAACAATAATGTAGGAACAAGAGGGGACGATTGAGTACTCGAATCTCTTTTTTCTTTACGATTTACCTATATAAAAACAGTAACTTGTATCGTGTCTGATTAGGTATGGCTGTTTTCACTTTGCAACTCAACGTGTTAATACATTTAACACATTGACTTCTGTACTGGCGCATCAAATTATATTAATTTAAATAATTATTAATTTTAATACCATTTTGAATAGATTTAATATCGTAATAGGCGTAGAAGGCCAAGACTGTGCATATTCAATGATTAAACATTTTTTTTTCTCAGTGATCTGTGTCTGAAGTGGAATACTATAGTATGTCTGACCAGCTATGGCTGTTTTCACTGTGACGCATAACGTGTTAACCCTTCACACTCGAGAGGCAACTCTCAGTCGCCATAATATTCACGTTTCAAATTTCCTATTTTAAATAAACACCTAAAAATTATGTTCAATTTCACGTATTCTACGATGCACGTTTTATGTAAGTATTCAACTGCAGGTATAACTGTACTCAAAACAAAAGAAATCTTCCTTTTAAGATTCCTTACATTTGTATTTGTAGCTTATATACATTAGTTAAAAAATACGTCGAGTGCAAAGGGTTAAAGGGTGAAACAACCGAGTAGACGATGACTTTGCAATCTAACAATGAACCAAAAAATAGTAGAATAAAATTTGTTCATATAAAACTTCGATTAGACACACTATTAATACGTTTTCTACTAGACCATATTAAACAACTGAACTTTTACAATGAATCAAACAGTTTTTTTGTTTTATGTCAGCATTTAAAAATAATCTCTGTAACTCCTTGCGTAAGCAAAACAGAAACACGTGCTAACAAATTTGTTGTAATCATTATTGTACCTTATCGGGCACTTACTCGTGTAATAATAATAATAATAATTATATTTTTGTCATCATTAATTAACTGTTTACAGTTCCCCGCAACTTCAGTTTAGCGCACTTGTCTGTGTAATAGTAATAATAATAAACCCAGCATAAAAAGCTGTGAGTACCCAATACAATAATAATAATTATCATTAAATTTTTGTCATCGTTAATTAACTGTTGCCAGTTCCCTGCAACTTCAGTTTAGCGCACTTGTCTGTGTAATAGTAATAATAATAAACCCAGCATAAAAAAGCTGTGAGTACCCAATACAATAATAATAATAATTGTCATTAAATTTTTGACAGCATTAATTAACTGTATCCAGTTCCTTGCAACATCAGTTTCACGATAGAAGTGTTGTCGTTGCGGGTGTGATGATTCGATACGAATTCACGAGAATTCGAATTGAAAGGGGACTAAATTACCCCGTGTGTGGGGCGACGAATTAGGTGATTATACTGTTCAAGTGAAATTAGTTGTAATTGAAGTTACGAGCGTGTCGAGCGATTGCAGAATATTTGCCGGCAAATACACCGACTCGATGAACTGCTATCGGATAGATCAATTAGATCTTGTGGGTTCCTTTCGAGCTGTTCCACTTGTTACTCGAAAGCCGAGTATTATCTGATTAGATCAGATTGCTACAATTATGTTTCTTTATCAATTCATACGTAATTTATTACTTATATTTGCGTCGAGTGTTCATCGATATCAATGATAATAATTTTTAAAAATCTGAGACGATGAGGCATGAAAATATTTTAAATTTTGCAACGTACAAAAATTGATGTAGTTGTTTTTATTTATAAAATTTCATCAAAAGTTGTAAGAAGAATATGGAATTTAAAAATAATAGACTTAGTATTGTATCGCGGGGCGTAAAAATAGTTAATATCAGTAAATAGGAATAAATGAAGAGCTGCAATTTAGTGTCTAACATAGATCAGAGTCACGATAAACAATAAATAATATATTCAGTAAAATAAAATGAAAATGTGATATAGTAAATTTATGTTTTCTATTAGTTCAGTGTTGTATCAGCAGAAATATTCGACATTTTAGCCCTTTGGCTACGAAAGATATTCATTCTGGAAAAGTAAGATTTCGTGTGCGAATAGCCACTGCAATGGCTTCTAGAATTGGTTATAATTTCAGAATAATATAAGAATATCCAAAGCTTAATTAAAACATACAAATAAATAACAAATGAAAGGATAACAGTAATGAATAAATTAACCATTTATTTATGCAAAAGGACAGAGTATAATGAAATAATTGACTAAAAGAAACCAACTGTCGTGAAAATGTGAACACGTGGAAACATGCCGCTGTCAAAGTAATACATGATTAATAAAGCTACATGAACCACCTGTAATCCTCTGAAATATTAAAGATTTTATAAACTGATTAAATAAATATCAACGGACTGTCCTCTTAAACTTTTTAATCTGAAAACTTGGACACCTTGTACATGAAAAAAAGAATGCCTCATTTCAATGTTGCATACAAAATAAATGTATATCATTGAGCAAGAGTAATAGAATTTTTTTTCTTTTGTTTATACATTTTTTACTTTTATGTGAGCTTTAAAGCTCGTATAAAAGCTGAACGTTTTTAGCACAATGGCGTTATTATGGTCGAATGGACACATACAGAAGTCATAAATGTCACATTGTATCACAACAATTTGTCTGTGTTCTCTATAATGGAGAATAAGATTGTACGATTTAAACCGTGCATTCTTTTCTCAGAAAGTCCTTTCATTCGCATAAAAACAATTAAAACATTCAGTTATTTTCATTTACTCTACAGGCTTGGTATAATAATGCAAGCACTGTTGTGCAAACAAAATAATAGGAATTTTTTAGCGAGTTAAGAAAGTGATGAACCTAGGAAAAAAAACAAAAATACATTAATACAATGCGATACAAATGTGAGGCTTAAAAATTGTATAAAAACGGAAGCATTGTTGTGCAAACAAAACAATAGGAATTTTTTAGCAGTTAAGAAAGTGATTAACCTTGGAAGAAAAGACAAAAATAGACTAATGCAATATAATACAAATAAAGGGCTTAGAAATAAAAATAAGCACAAATTGAGAAGATAATCAATTAACCCATTTCTTCCCAACGTTGCGTATACGCAACATCTAAGACAATATTTGAGTAATATTCAAAAAATGATAAAACAAATAGCAAGAATAGAAATATAGCGAAAAAAATATTAATGTATAGTACAATGCATTCTCTAATAACGCTGTGAGAATAATTTCTATTGGTGAAGAAACTTGGTGGGAAAAAAATATTTTCTTAGATGTTGCGTATACGAAACATTGGGAAAACATGAGTTAATACAATTAGAAAAGAAATTGAAAATGGAAATTGGAAATTAAAAGAGTGAAATTCAATTAACTCATTTCGGTGAGGTGCACAGGGTTAAGTAAAAGGAGGGTGCAACATTCGAGTACTCATTTTTCAGATTGAGCGGGTTGCATGAAAAAGAAAGAGTTCCAGGAAATAGTGATACGACCCACAATTCGGCAGTCCATGAATTACATAAACCTCGAAGACATTGGAGTTGGCCTTGAAGTCACGGATGCTTTTATTTTCGCACTTGTACACCACATGCGTTCTAATTTTGCTATTGTGTCGGTCGTATCGTAAGGAAGAACGTGCACTAATTAATTGTCTCTTTACGCCGTTACGCGGCCATTTCCACACGTCTTGCGTAGATTTTTCGTATTATGAAAATGTGCCGGTGCGATGCTAAAATGTAAGGAGCACAAACTTTACAAAGCTAAGATGCTTTTTGCGGGCGCACACTATTGATCGTTGTTACTTAATTTATACGAACAAGTACACCTTAAAAAAAAGAATATTTCGTCGAGGTTTGCAGAGGTTTGCAAAAGTTTGCAGAGGTTTGCAAAGGTTTGCAGAGGCTCTTGGGGTCTCCCAGTGTGACGGTCTAAAATGAGGCGACTTTCGGGAATTTTTTTAAAGAACAGTAATAAACATATGAATTTAAAACTTTGTAGCTGTATCAGACAATGTTTGGAGAATATGTAGGAATTATTTAGTGCAGAAATAATGATTCTGTCCAAAGCTATAGCGGTTCTGCCAGTGCGCCTAAGAAGAATATGTCTGCATGGCTGCCATAAAATCTGCCCTCCGAATTATCTCAATGGAAAAATAAACTAAAGGATACTTAATCTGTATACGTATTGAAATACGTCGTGTGTGAACAGTGTGAAGTGAAAATGCCAAGGTATTCTACTTAAGAAATGACAGATATGCACCTAATGTATGGGCTTGCCCAGTGTAGTGACAGACAGTCATTGGTAAGACATCTGCAGGCTTGTATTCAGATGCGAGGAGATCATTTCGAACATATCTTATGGAAATAAGCAGATACAGTTTCTCGAAAACAAAATCAAATAGGACATACACTGACTCACCAATTTGTTCACATTATTATGTTACTTCAATATTCTTCTATTTAGCACTTGTTTAAGGCAGTGTAGTTTGAAGCAAGGACATGGAATCTCTAAGAAAAAACATTTTAAATACGCTTGAAAAATTTGTAGTTGGTTGGCTGCACTAGAATTAATACAGAAAAGTAATTATGAAAATATGTGAACAATATCGTGAGTCACTGTATGTCTATATGAACTTTTGTTATTGTTTAGACGTACTGAAGTCACTCCAGAATATTTCCCTTATTATATTCTGGGACACCCTGTATAAAGAACACTAGAATCACATGCAATAATTTCAATTTCTTATCAACTTTAGGGCATAATTGATGAGTAGACTGCGAATGTTTACACAATTTAACACATCCAGGTTTGTATAAAATAAACCGAGAAATAAAATGTGTAATTCTGGTACCTGTGCAGGACAAAACCAATTATTTTTGAAGTCCTATTCGTGGATCTGTATTAGAATGTAAAAATATTAAAGAATAAAATTGTATATTTGCATAAACATCCGCAGTCTATTGATGAGAAACCCTTCAAATTACTTTGAACGTATATTGTTTTTCAAGATGAGACCATCGAGTCCATCCTGATATTAGCCATATCATGGCATCGAGAAAACATCGTTGACCTTGAAATCTCGAAAAATATGAGCCTGAAGGAAATTATCTGCCTGTCTGTAACATTTATCTCTTTGAAACAAGTACGTAACACGTTCCTGCGGCACTTTTGTGTCTTCAGAGGTAACGGAGACATTGAACGCGACCGAGTGAAGCTGGACACCCTGTGTATCGAAAAAGGGCATTCCCATCGATCCAGTGGTTCCAGTTTTCGAGAGAGCAGATGTATCGCGAATATTCCTCGGCTAGAAGCAGCGAAAGATAAACGCGTTACACGCGTGCTGCGGCTCGATAGATTCAAATCACCGACACGTACAAATTGACCGTACGATTAGTTGCCAGCAAATCGCCGGATAAGTGGAATTGCGGGTCTCGTGACGAATAATCGTGAAATGCCTAACTCCTACGAGCCTGGTACCCCTGTACAGGACATTTCAAAAGAGTCAGTCAACAGTTTGGGTACGTGAACTGAAAAACAGAGAATAGAACCAAGAAGAAACGTTCGTACATGCCTGGCCAGAATTGCTCAATTTTCGAGATACCCTCGAAAGAATGTGATAATTAAACTGCGGATGTTTATGCAAATTTACATAATTGAACATCAATATTTTATATTGCTATATAGCTGATGAAACACAAGTACGAGCAGAACCACATTTTGGGGTTGAAATATTTATAACTGAATATTTAATTTCTTTTATTCTATAAAATGTACATTTTTCGGAAACTTGGATAGGCTAAATTGCATAAGGTCCGCAGTCTATTAATGATTTATGTATTAAATAATAATTATTGTTGCTCCTGAGCATGTCTACGTGTGAACACGTTCCATGCCACAGTGAAAAATCCCATAACTAGTCAGACGCGTGAAAATAAGTTTCTATAAATACATAACGTTAAAAGCACAAACATTGAATTGTTTTATGACATACCATTCATTTGGTACTATTATCGTGGCGTTCGTTTTAATTGGAATATAAAGAATATTACCATTTATTTAGAATAATCGAATTTGGTGCGTGGGGCGCGTACGACCCACGCGGCACGGAACGTGTTGAGGATTCTTATCTTGAAATACGAAGCAAGAATCAATCCAGGTAAGCTGTTCCAATTTTTAGAATGGAAAAAATCTGTTATGTGTCGGAAGTTATTTATGACGGAACCCAATAATTTTCGCAGTTTTGTACGCGACGGACGTGCTGCATTTCGACCCCTTCGACAACTATTATGCTATCGATACTGGCATTGACATTCCACGCGAACGTCATTCACATGCACCGTATGCATACGTCGAAATCGATGTAGCCGTATCAGCAGTCCCGTTTCATCTGATTTCCACCGTTTCCCTGTGCATGCGACAAGAAAAGCAGACGAGCTCTATCTACCCCCGCCACGCTCTTTTCCCGAACGTCCATTCAGTTGCACCTGGATACGTATTCAAAATGATGCGACACGAATAGCGCAAGATGATGAGACACGAGGAACAATGTTTCTGTTCGAGCTGCAAGTACTCGAAAGTCTGTTGAACATGATGTACACTGTCCTGAAGAACCGAGGGGATCATTTTTTAGGAATCATTTCTTCAGGGACGAATTTATTAAAACTTAGTTCTTCTTCAATTATATTTATTTTAGACGGTTCCAGAAGAATCGAGGGAATCATTTTTTAAGAATCTCTTCTTCTGGGACCAATGTACTATAGTTGGAGTGAATTGTATATTTTTGTTTCAAACTATGTTTAGTTTAGACGGTTCCAGAAGGACCAAGGGGATTATTTTTTGGGGAATCACTTCTTCAGGGACGAATTTATTAAAATTTAATCTTTTTAAATTATATTCATTTTAGACGATTCCAGAAGAACGAATGGGACCATTTTTTAGGAATATCTTCTTCAGGAACGAATGTACTGCAACTGGAGTAAATTATACATTTTTTTTCAAACTATGTTTAGTTTAGACGGTTCCAGAAGAACCAAGGGGATTATTTTTTGGGGAATCACTTCTTCAGGGACGAATTTACTAAAATTTAATCTTTTTGAATTATATTTATTTTAGACAGTTCCTGAAGAACCTAGAAGATCATTTTTTAGGAATATTGTCTTCAAGGACGAAGGTACTATTGTTGGAGTAAATTATTTAGTTCCCCTTTTTCCAATTATATTTATTTTAGACGGTTCCTGAATAACCAAGGGAATCATTTTTTAAGAATCTCTTTTTCAAGGACGAATGTACTACAGTTGGAGTAAATTATTTTAGTTTTTTGTTCAATTATATTTATTGTTAGATGCGTTCGTATCTGCTGAGAAATTTAGAAATCTGTGAGAAAGTAATGTACACACATGTGTCGGTATGCCTGAAGAGATTAAAGTCATCAAAAGTTTCTCTAAAAGAAGAAACTAGGTAGATTAATACATGTAGTCGTTTATATTCACTTAATTTTAATTTCGATTCATAAATTTATTTAATTAGTAGACGTTCCGTAGATGTTATTTTATAAAATAATTTTGCATGTACCTTCGTTTCAGGTTCAAACGTTTTACTTACAAAATGACAAATGCTCTTTTATAAAACAATTTTATTGTTACTATTATTAATATATTAGCCGCTGTGTCACCTATACATGTATGAACGACACGTATATACCACCATGAAGCGCGTTATTTATTTAATCATCAATGATATAAACAAATATTTTTGTCAAGCTGTAGCAAGACCAGTAACATTAAAAAAGAAATACAAATAAGATCGATTAAGAATAGAATCATTAAAAATCGTCTTATAATTAATTAAATTATTTCAAGAACTTATTAAAATGTTGTAATAATTTACAAAATTCCAAACAGAATATAAGAAGTGACACAAAGAAACTGTCGTAAATGAAAATTTCAATTCACCAGTAATTCCTGCATAATCCTTGCACAAAAGTTTCTCAATTGTCCCAGCGATGATGAAGCTCCATCCGCTGCTTTGAAATTCGAAAACCTCGCGGCGTGACGGGGAAAAAATCTTCCGCGCGAAGTGCAGAATGCAATTTCGCATTAAGAACAGCCGATAATTCGTTCCGTGGTTCACCGGCAGATTCTTCTCGTTCCAGGAACGAATTCCTTTCTTTCAACGATAAAACAACCCACTGGAATTACATTTTCCAACCCCCATCTCGGAATAAACGAGCCGGCGAGCTGTCCGGGAAATGACTGAGCTCATCAAATAAGATTCAATTTAAGGAAAATAATAACGAGCCACTCTCCGGTCGAGAGACGCGAAGAAGCGGCGGCATCCATCCCTGAAGACATTTTATCGTCGAGTGCAGATGGATCTGTCAAGGCGAGGGAAACGAAGGCAAGCAAAGCGAAAGCTTCGATTTCTGTTGGCCTCTTCACTGAAGCACCGACAACGACTATCGGTTTATGCTTTCGAGGAAGTCGATTCCAATTGTGACTCAAAGAACGAGAAAGACGGACCCGAAGGACGCTGTTCCCTTCCATTCGCACCTGTTAATTTCAGATGAAAATTTCTGAAGGGACACCGAACCACCTTGCGTTTGTTCAAATGTTTGAAGAGATAAACCGTTTCCAGTGTTTCTATCCATCCGCACCCGCTAATTGCAAATGAACATTTTTCAAAGGATAGTGAACCGCTTTGCGTTTGCGCAAATATTTGAGGAGGTGAAATGTTTCTAGTGTTTCCATCCATCCACACCTGCTAATTGCAAATGAAAATTTTTTAAAAGATAGTGAACCACCTTGCGTTTGTTCAAACATTTGAGGAGGTGAGATGTTTCTGGAAGAGATGTTTTTTTGGTGAGGAATTTTCAGAGTATTAGGAGAATAATGTTGAAGATATTCTATTGTAAATGGAGCAGGGAAATTGATAGATTTGGTGCAAAGATACTGATGGAAATATCCATCATAATCTTTGGTCTTTCTGAATTGTAGCAAAATTCTGAATGAACTAAAAAATTATACAGTTATAGGTAAACGAGTGTATCAAGATAAATGTTTTCAATCTTGAATGATTCTGTGCTATAAGAACATTCAAATTACTGAATTTTAAGTTAAAGAAATAAAGTATTCAATCCTAGGCAAACATCATCAATCTTTATTCTTTCTGTGCTACAATGATGTTCAAACTATGAAATTCTAAATGAAGTGAACTATCCAATTCGATGCAAACAAATGTACCAGTGCAAACATTTTCAATCTTTAATATTTCTATACTACAACAGTGTTCAAACTATTCAATTCTAAGTCAAACAAACATATGAAATTCAGGGCAAACAGACATACCAATCGAAACATATTCAATCTTTAATCTTTCTGTGTTATGACAGTTTTTAAAATATTAAATTGTAAATCAAACAAACACATCTAATTCAGGGCAAACAAACATACTAATGCAAACATTTTAAATGTTTAATCTGTCTGCGCTATGACAGTATTTAAAATATTTAATTGTCAATTAAGAAAACAAATTATCCAATTCAACAGAAACAAAGATACGAATGCAAACATCTTCAAACTTTCTCAAACATTTCTCTCGACATCTGTAATATACTTCATTATTTCATACTTAAGTCTTACCATTTTTATTGTCACTTCCAAGTATAGATAAGTCTCAGTGAGATTTTTTGAATTATTTATTCATATTACATCACCTACTTTTGTACCATCAACATATGAATGATACTTTAAAAACCACCACACTATAGTCGCTACCACTACCTTAAAAGACAATTATCTTGCGAAAATATTGTGAAAAGAATTGAAACCTACTACTTCGCTTTCTAAATCTTCAAACCTGATCGAGAGTATAACATACATTATACCTGACTCCGGGTCATTAGATTATAGTCACTAAATAACCATTAAAAATTAATACCAATGATGAGAAAATAAGTCAATATTAAGTATTAATAAAATTCGGTGCACTGAAAGCGACAATATTGTGAAACGAGTCTTTGATCACGTGAAAACGTTAATAAGCATTTCAGAGAATATTAACATCGACTGGAGCATGATGAAAAACTGTCTCGAATGCAGAACTCACTTTGATCTGGCAGCTCGACCATTTATTATACCCCTGAGAACAATTTCTTTCTTATTCTGCGCCCGGAGCAGAAACAAACTTCTGTGAAGTCACGATCGAAACAATTGTAAATGAAACAGCACCCTGGCGGACAGTCATTGTTGTTGTGCCTCTGCAATGGAAATGCGCATTCGTTTTCCAGCACGCTCAATCACTCTTGTCTTTTGCTTCTGAATTTATTTCCCCCCGACAGAGTTCCCTTCAGCCATTCAATGCTTGCACATTTAAATTCGCTCCTTAACACAGTTAGATGCGATCGTATTATATAAACGACGATTCTTTTGTGTGTGTGTGCCCATTCGATTCGTTTGTTTTCTCATTTACTTGCTGAATCTTCAGAGAAACGATCTTAAACAGTGATGGCCTCCAGAGCTGCTGTGTTCCCCCACTCTAAGCCCATTCCCCTCGTTTCAGTTCCCTCCAGTTACTATATGATGGCCTCCAGAGCTGTTGCCTTCCCCCACTCTGGGTCCATTCCCCTCATGCAGTAACTGGAGGGAACTGAAACGAGGGGAGTGGACCTAGAGTGGGGGAAGCTCGCAGCTCCGGTGGCCATCACTGATCTTAACCCTCAACTGGTATGTTGGATTCATGTCACATAAGTGGTAAGGTGCAGGACAAAGTAGCCTGTCACTTTCGTCAGTCATACCGAAATAGAAATAAAAACTCACAATATTTGTTACCATCTACTTGCAATGTATTGACTCTAATAAAAATATTTTGCAAGGAAAAATTAACTCCACTATTGTATACAAAGTTTCTAAAATGTCTCTCCAATTACTTCGGTCAAAATCATCTGCTGACGTACAACAAATCTTTTTTATTTCACGTATGCAAAAGTAAGTGTGTGAAGGAAAGAGAAGCATGTGCATAATATGATATGTTCGAAGGAAAAGTAACAATCACTTTGAAACATATAAGCAATTTCTCACGTCGACTTTGTGGCCTTGAACAGCCAATTCTCATCTCTACTATGTATGTATGTATGTACCATGTTGAAGCTCATCACTCTTTTTGGGAACACCCAGTATATTTGAAGCGATTCAAAACAGGGCGACAGTTTAGGGTGTTCAAATACGAGGATGCTTCCAAAGTGCTGGGAATTGTTCTCTAAATTCTTTACTTTACCAGCGTGAAAGTACTTTTCTCAGACCCCCTTCGAAGAGTTTTTGGGGAGTCTCTTGTATCCACTGATTTACAGTAGTGATTGATCATTAAATCGATCACCCCAACGATAAACAATACTTTGAGATTCCGCAGAATTATCAAATACTCCATGTAGTCGTTAAACGACTTCAGATGGCTTTATGCCCTATTTCCATAGAAAGAAAGTGATGGCTCTTCGAGAATTCACAGCATCTTCCATAGTGGCAGGGTTAGCACCTCAGAAACACACCTGTACTCGCCTAGTGGTCGAACAATACTGACCAGCATTGACTGGCGTCATTAGGAAAATGTGTCAGTGCATGCTTGTGCATAATAGCACCAGTCATTACGCCTGCATTCCTGCGCTGATTCTAAATGGCCCGAACTTTGGAAACATCCCTCGTATTTTTCACCATGTGCCTCGATAAAGGTAACAGGGTTCGGCCAATTTTTCGAAAAGCACAGCGATAGAAAGTTCGTTGGAACGGATGCAACGTGTAACCTGTTGCAATCTCCCCGACCGGCCAAACACCCGACTTGACCTAACTGAAATCGATGCTTTCTCGTTGCAAAGGCAACATAAGCGCTTCCCAGTTTGCCGCCCTAAATGCAGCTGCGACTTACATTCATTGCCCTGCTCTCCGGGTCAATTGCTTTGAACTCTATAGGCCGCGGCGGAGCGATGCTTGAAAAATGGATTCGAATGACGGGGTTGAGTGAGGAAATCGATTTTTCTCGGTTGCTGGAAAATGCGAAAATGAGAAACGGAATGTCCGAGTCCAAGAACGAGCTACAACAATGATTTGCAAAATATGTAAATGCAGGAAAGGCGTGTGCAGTATTTAAATCTTTCAGTACCTTACAAGTTTTCACGTACCGCCCAGAAATACCTTGGAAAATATGCATTTTTGAAGACATTTATTAAAATTAACATATTTTTCTTAAAAATAAAGATAACCTCACGCTTTTTTTGTATTTTATGGTTAAATGTATGTAGTCTTACAGCTCTAGGGAAGAAAAAGGGAAGATTTCATCTAAGGGTAAGAAAAAAATTATTTTCCATAAATTAAAGCTTGTAATCAATGGTGAAAGAAAATTTGAAAAAAATGAAAAGCCGAAATATTGGCTCAAGGTACTTCTCGGGAAAATCGCAGGGTCTATATATCGGCCCTGGGGTTCTAAGAGGGTTAATAGAAATGCATGTATGTATTTGTGTGTGTATTTGTATGTGTTAGAGTCTCACTTGTTTAGAAAAAAGATGTACAGTAGAACCTCAATTATTCGAACTGAAATTAGTACCAAGATTACTAACGTTTTAACTACGTCTCGCATGAAAATGATAATTTTAGTTTAGAATATAAGATACACGGTGGTGTAAATTAAGTACACAGTGTCACCAATGATCATTTTTGCTTGCAACTGACATAGGATGACTAATTTTCGGATAATCGAGGTTCTATTGTATTCTCCTGTTAATCTGTAATTACGCTGCCCACCATAATTATTCGAAGGATACTAACAAAGAATTAATACACATATTATTGTGTCAGACAACAATTATTTTTGTTCCACAGCTAATATTTGGTAAATTGTCTAAAATTATTGAAGATCTCGAGCTTCTAATTGTTTCAAGCAGTGTATCTTGCATATTTTTATGAATTATAACTGCGTAAACAACCGCAGTCTAGTAATGAACAGTATTAAAAATTTAGGGGTAGGTTTTACGGATTTGGAAACTCCCCTGCTAATTTGATGTCACACGGTCAATGTTCCATGACTAATATTTGCTAAATTGTCTAAAATTATTGAAAACCTCGAGCTTCTAATTGTTTCAAGCAGTGTATCTTGCATATTTTTATGAATTATAACTGCGTAAACAACCGCAGTCTAGTAATGAACGGTATTAAAAATTTAGGGGTAGATTTTACGGGTTTGGAAACTCCCCTGCTAATTTGATGTCACACGGTCAATGTTTCATAGCTAATATCTGCTAAATTGTCTAATATTATTGAAAATCTCGAGCTTCTAATTGTTTCAAGCAGTGTATCTTGCATATTTTTATGAATTATAACTGCGTAAACAACTGCAGTCTAGTAATGAACGGTATTAAAAATTTAGGGGTAGGTTTTACGGGTTTAGAAACTCCCCTGCTAATTTGATGTCACACGGTCAATGTTTCATAGCTAATATCTGCTAAATTGTCTAATATTATTGAAAATCTCGAGCTTCTAATTGTTTCAAGCAGTGTATCTGGCATATTTTTATGAATTATAACTGCATAAACAACTGCAGTCTAGTAATGAACAGTATTAAAAATTTAGGGGTAGGTTTTACGGGTTTAGAAACTCCCCTGCTAATTTGATGTCACACGGTCAATGTTTCATAGCTAATATCTGCTAAATTGTCTAATATTATTGAAAATCTCGAGCTTCTAATTGTTTCAAGCAGTGTACCTTGCATATTTTGATGAATTATAACTGCATAAACAACCGCAGTCTAGTAATGAACAGTATTAAAAATTTAGGGGTAGGTTTTACGGGTTTAGAAACTCCCCTGCTAATTTGATGTCACACGGTCAATGTTTCATAGCTAATATCTGCTAAATTGTCTAATATTATTGAAAATCTCGAGCTTCTAATTGTTTCAAGCAGTGTATCTTGCATATTTTTATGAATTATAACTGCATAAACAACTGCAGTCTAATAATGAACGGTACTAAAAATTTACTATACAATTTTTAGAAGCTATCCTGTTGATCTGCGCGAAAGTCAGCCTAATCAGTCGAATGTGATAAACAGACTGCGGATCTTTATGCAATTTAACATGTTCAAGTACGCTAATATTGCACACTTTATAGAGTAGGTGAATGTAAACTGTACTCTTAAACATTTAAACGGCAAACTGCAGTTCTGTCGTAATTGCGTCTCATCGCCTACACGGAAATCGAAAATATTGAACTGTAAGAATGTATATTTGCATAAACATCCGCAGTCTAGTGATGCGTGTCACACAGCCAGTGTCTATTTTGCATATCTACTTTCCCGCTTCGTGATGGAAGAATCCGTCGATTTTATGAATAACGATGATAACGGCACCCGTTCGCGCGGACATGGCAACACCGTGTAATTGAATATCATTTTCCCGAGTGATTTGCATGACAAACAACCTCCGCTAGTGATGCACGGTCGAAGGATCAAAGAACGAGGCGAAAGAAAGCACATCGTTCGCGTGCAGAAGGAAATTCTCCGTTACAACACGAGCCACCGCCTTTTGAATCCGAAGGATATGCTTCTGCACCCTCTTCAGGAGTCTGCAACCTATTCGTCAAGCTTCATTTGAAAGTGATTGATCGGCGAATCAATCCGACCGATGACAAGGATTGATCATTGGACTAAATGGACACCTCTATCATAACATTAACACCGCCAAGAAAGAGGATTTGCAGTGTCCAAGGATAAGCATTGTCCATTAGAACACCCTGGAAATTACTAGTGACACTGCAGAATGGTTTTTTAAACAAATTCTTGTATATATAAGGTGTCTAGATTGAAATTAATCCAGTCGAACGTCGTGAAAATGATTGGTGACACTGAAGAATGTCTTATGATAAATATTGTATGTTATGTGTATCGTTTGTGGTCCCTTTTCTGTGGGCCTCAAAGAGTTCAAGATCAACCTGGTTGCTTATATGCAACTGTAGATATATCGTATTAATACATTACTGCTGTCATTTTTCTTTATTACAAGAAAGTATTATTTAGGAATTTTTACCAGGACTTGTTAGTTTAAGAGATATTTTAAATTTGTCAAATAAAAATTTTATGTGAGAATATGTGTAACTATGTTGAATGACATGGGTGCCTTATTTCTCAAAATTAAGATTGAAATATCTCTTAAAACAACATTTGCTTTCGTTTACTGTAAAAAGAGGCTACATCTATTAATCCACTGCATATAATCACACCAAAAAACAAAACGAAATTGATCTTTGAATCTGTAAAATGTCTGCACCTAGAAAAAGGCTAATTTCTGATAAATAATTTCATAATTTCAAAACAGCACTAATAATTTTAATAATAATTTTCATCGGTCACTCATAAGTAATTCTAATTGTGTCCCCCGAAATTTTCAATGCATTTTTTAAAAAAACGAAGCTTCTGTAAATCGGTCTGCCCTTTGTCCTTACAATATCGAATTCTGATTTTGCATTTTAATTAAACAGCATCCACTATAAAGCTTCAGCTACGAAGCATTTTCTGTGGTCATAAAAGCATGCCGCACATTCCCGTACATATACAGGGTGTGGAAAACGAAGGGTTCAGGACTTTGAAAACAGATGGAGGAAAAAAATCTTAATAAACGTGGCTAGAAAAATTAATATCGTCGGAGTTATAAACAAACTTTCCGTTTTTAGTGAAGCAAATGACTTGCTGGCTTCTGGTGCTCTCGTGCTGCATGAAGGCAGCAGATTATTTTGTCACTTCTTCTTCCAAAAGAAGAAAAAGGAAGAATTCTGTGACCTCCACACTTTACAGAAGATTTTCTATGCGTCCTCTCATTTGCACACACGTTTTGTATCTTCGTACCACAGAATTGCATGCTATAATCGAAACGAAAAATTATTTATAACACCGACAGTATTCATTTCTTGATCCATATTTATTAGAACCATATGCATATCCATATTTAATAGAAAAATATCCATATTTATTTCCTCCATTTCAAAAGTTCTTAAATCTTTTTTTAACGCCTTGTATATTATTCGATCAAGAAAGAAGAAGCAGTTTCTAATGCAGAATACAAACATCTCTGAATCGCAAAGTAAAGACACAGTGTAAAAATTATACAACTCATCATTCCACTGATGCACTTAACACGTTGACTACCACAGTGGAAACTCCCATACCTGGTCAGACAGACTATAATTTCTTCAGTCATCTGGTCTCCGGAATTCTCAAAATATAACCTAATGTTAGAGAGAGTGCAGCATAAATTCATCAGGCATATTGCTTTTAGATTAAACAGACCCATGTTGCGCAATGATCATGATTATGACCCATTACTAAAGATACTTAATATGACTTCTTTGTATGATCGCAGGATTGTCACTGATCTATCTTTTTTATTCAAAATTATACATGCTCAAATCTCCTGTCCTCAATTATTAGAACTTATTCACTTTTATGCTCCCTCAAGGTATCTTAGAAGAAGTCATGTATTTCATTATGCTACCATAAAAACTAAATATGGTTCTAGTGATCCAATTATTCGTATATTAAAATCTGCCAACACAGTTACCGATAAGGTTGATTTTTCAGTGGCTCTATTCCTAGCTTTAAAAAATCTTTACACTAAGCACTGCGCACTGCTTAGATAATGTTTTATTATAATTTCTTTACAATTGCCTTTTTGTTTAATACTACATTGTGTGACTGTCTTCATTTCTTTTATTTTTGTTATAGTTCTTACTTATGTGTACACATTGGGTTTATACCCGTACAATTTACAAATAAATAAATAAATAAATAAATAAATAATATGAGCCCCTCAATTGACGAGTGGCACAAGTCCAAAATTACGAAAAATGTCTTTATTACAGAAATAGTAGGTATTAAGAATACTTGTTTTATTTACCAAATTAACTTGCGTATATTTTCTTTCATGTTGATAAAAAATAAGAGTCAATTTTACATCGTAAGTAAAGTGGCTGTAAGAGTATTACACGAAAGTACAATTTTCACAAAACTAAGAAAAGGAGCTTAATTCACTTGTCAACTAAGGGGCTCATATGTCAATAAAATGTCAAAACTCTCATTAACACGTTCGCTACCATTGTCGATTCCATAAAATCGTCCACCACAGATCACGCTTTATTTTATCAATTATCTCTGTCACACATGTGTGACGTCGAGCTCTCAAAGCAGAATCGACGCGTCACACATATGTGACGCTGATAGTGAACGTGTTAAAACTCTATAGTGTCTACGACTGATCGAATAAACTACTTTTCCAAATGCTTGCCGCTGGGTATACTCACTTTTCGTGAACGTGTAGCAATATTTGACTGGAAAACACTTTTATCGCGTACAAACGACCGAGCAGAGACTTCGCGTCTCGAAAATCGAAAACGAAAATTTGTTCAGGCGGACGATAGAAAACTAAAATGTGTAAAAATGTCGCGTTCCCCGACTGAACGTAAACAAAATCTGATGGAAAAACTGGGGATGATTGTGAAATAAAATCTCGACTGAACCAGAGGCGGCGTTAGTGAACTGTCGATACAAAGTAAAAGGCGTGACATTAACTAACGTTAAAAAGTGGACAAGGATATTTTCCAACGAGACCTCACCGGCAAAACATTATTAGTGAACGTGAAAAACGTGTTTCGACGTCGAACGATGGTCGTTCGGAGCCGGGAAATCGCAAAGTGGCCGAAGAAATCCTCGAGGAAAAATCCGTCGAACAAACTTCTCGAGTAACGTCGATAGGATGAAGTTGCAACATCGATTCTCAGTCATGATAGATTACTGCAAAAACGCTGATCACTTTTTATCGTTAACTCATCGCTCCGACCTCGCGTCTCTCTAGTACGCTAAAAACCGCACCACGTTGAATAACAGTGGAATATCGTGCGAATATTGTGAAACAGAAATAGTAAGAAAATTTGGACGACAGGAATTGAATCTATGAACTCCAGAATAGCATGAATTCATCTATCAACGTTTTGAGAGAAACAGTTCTATTTGGTTTATCTTCTTTCATTTTTTCATTAATCGATTTTTCTCGCGAATATTGTTTATACATAAATTTTTGTGTTTTTTTTTAATATCTTTGGATTGAGTGAGCTGGAAACGGTCATACAAGTAACTTGTATGGTGTCAAAAAGTGGACTTGTACTGTTTTGGAATTCATGGCTCCCATTTTTTGTACTCTCTTGTTTTTTAGTTACAATCGAGGGTAATGATAATTTTGTTGATGGAGCTTTCCATGAAATATGTGCTGAAATAATTTCAATTTTGCTGGTGCAAGGTGGAGCTACGATTACTGCAATCAAATGTAACAAGGTTCGTGGAGGTTCGTGGAGGTTTCTGGAGGTTCATGGGGGTTTCTGGAGGTTCATGGAGGTTTCTGGAGGTTCGTAGAAGTTCGTGGAGGTTCGTGGAGGTGTGTGGAGGTGTGTGGAGGATTGCGGAGGATTGCAGAGATTACTTCAATAGAGCAGAGTGAGAGAATGGCGGTCACTTCAGAAAAGCTGTATGAAGACAAGCTTGTATTGTCTGATTTCTCTCCATTTTTTTTTAATACACAGCAAACTGTCTCTTTCTTTATGACAAACTCTGAAATATATAAAGCTATCCTTCTGAAAGCAATATCAGAAAGAAAGAAGATCATCCTCCCCTACAAACGGACATTGGAGATCCAAACGAAGAACGGTCCGCCGTTCGAATGTTAACAGCTACAAAAAGTATTCGTTTGCATTTCTATGCACACCATATAACAAATAAACCATTCAAGAGGATATTCTGACGTTCTGAAAAGTCCAAGGTCCACTAAATCGATCTGACATACATGCATTCACAGATGTGCAGTAACATTTTATTTCAGAATTCTAACTACGTAACCTTGTAGCTACGATGATAACAAAAGGGTTAACAATTTCCTTCTTCTCAAGTGTACATAAAATTTAAAAATTTTTCTAGACTTTCGAGTCGCAGTATACTTCATTTTCTTCCAACATTTCGTGCTCGTTCGTTTATCGAAAGCATTACCGACGCATCGTGGAAAAAATTCCATCGCCGCGAAGCAGAGTAAACTTCATCATTCCATTCCTGCTCTCCTTGTACAAAAGCATCTCAGACATCTACTGATAACCTCCCAGTGTTCCACATTCCCTCGAATTCCCTTGATCGCTTTATTTGATTCATTTATTCTGCCTTATTGCACACCAGTCGAAACGTCTTCCATTTCAATGAAAACCCGCCGCTGACGTTACCGCACGCTCGACTACATTCTATTCGTTTAACCGACAAATTTTCCTTCCGCCACCACGAGATTTCGTGCTCGATCATCTGTGCCGGCTCTCCGAAATTAGAAAATTATTATCGGTGTCTTAATCGGCCGGGTCGGAAGCAGAAGCTGGAAATTTCGCGACACGTCCGTTCGAACCGACAGCTGGTGGCAGTTCCGAGCTCACTCTTCCACGGAAACGCAATTTCATTTAATTACATGACATTCTGTCTCTGTATGGCCGAATATCGTTTGCAATTTCCGCTTCAAAGAATGTCTGTAATGTCTTGAATGCTTTGGGATTTTGATCACGATTTTTAGAACACATTCAGAACGAATTTTTATAAAAACATCTCTGCACATATAAAAGTCAGAATATGTACGTTTGTTAGGTAAAGGGTTCTATACCGTACAACGTATCCGCACCAAATTTGGCAAGAATATTCTTCGACACCCTAGAAAAAATACTGTGGGTGTCCCCAACCCCCAACCACCCCTGAAGCCCGTCCCCTCTTAACTTAAGCCTGAGTAACATTTTCTGTAGTAGCTCAATAATTTTCAATAATTTTAACGGGGGATATGTGAGGAAAATTGATTCTTCACATATCCCCCCTCGAAAATAAAATAAAAATAAAGAACTATGACCTTTTAAAGAAATATAAAATGTCCGGATGGTTTTACAAATTATTGTGGAAGTATTGGTTAATAAAAACGGGAAGTGAACGTGTAAATTAAAATTTGAGCAAGTGAGGATTTAAAGAATCCTCTAAATTTTTGTTATTTACGTAAAGCCCACCCTCTCAAAAGCCCGAGCAACGCCGGGTGCACGCAGCTAGTTAGTTATAATTATTAAATTGCGAGATACCAGGGTTCACCACTAAAATTCGAGTCATCCAGTTACAGTACCGAATCCACGGCAACCCTTAAAGCGAGCGTCGGGTTGCAAAGAAAGAATTCACTGTGCTTCTTCATGAAAGGCAGCTTCGCCGGGGTAAATTGATTCTGTCAGCGAGACCGGGCCTCTTGAATTTATCTCCGGTTCTCGCGTGGCCGCCAACGAATTCATGAAGTGCCATTTTTCCAACGTTTGAAATCAAATCGTTGGTTTTCGCGGCGGTTGTTTCGTCCACCGACGAAACGCTCGGTTCTCACCGCCGTGAAACGCGTTGCGCGATACATCAAGCTGACAGAATCAAGCCTCGATCATCGAGAAACGTCCTGGCTCCCTACAATTTCTTAAACACGCAATTTTTTAACCCGGAACGGGCCAATTTGTCAGTGGAACGACGAATCTAGAGTGAACTGCGGTTTTCCTCTCTGTAGGAAATATACACAGCTTGAAATAATTAGAGAATCAAGATTGTCTTATTATTATTACTGACAGAGGTGTTCTGTGTATTATCAAATTTCCATTCGAGGTTTATTCCGTCTATAGTGGAAGTTTTGAGGGTGCCACGCACTGGTTTATTACAGATAATACCGTTTGAGGCTTCCGGGTGTAAGCCTTGTCCAGTAGGAAAATGCTCCCAACGTTTCACCGGCATTGCAGGCAGCTTCATCAGAGGTCTGAGGACGCACTGATACTGCTGTGCGTCAGGATGTTCGCTTTGTCAAGGTACCATGTTCGTGTTACGGATTATTAACCAATCAACCAGTTTTTAATTGGCCAACCGATGAATGACTGAAGTTAGATGTCCTCATCCTAGACCCTTAAGTTAGTCTGTCAGGGTACAACTTTTGACGTAAAAACTCCGGATCTGCTCAAAACTGTGTGTCATAATTTGGCTAGCACCTATCTCTGCGGCCTTCCCCCACTCTACATCATTCCCCTCGTTTCAGTTCGCTCCTCATTCCCCCTCAGTCCACCGTCGCCACAGATCACAGTCTACATGAGGGGAGTGGCCCCGGAGTGGGGGAAAGCCGCAGCTCCGGTGGTCATCGCAGATCTATCTACTGTTGGGAGCTGAGACGATGGCAGTCGGCTCTGATTGGCTCTAGCCCAGTCACACACAGAGACGACACACACGAATTTCCCTAATTGGCGAAACGGTCGCATCTACCGATAGAGATCATAGAGCACCGCGTTTCGGAAGCATCAAAAGGCATAATAGCAGAATAGCATGAATTCATCTATCAACGTTTTGAGAGAAACAGTTCTATTTGGTTTATCTTCTTTCATTTTTCCATTAATCGATTTTTCTCGCGAATATTGTTTATACATAAATTTTTGTGTTTTTTTTTAATATCTTTGGATTGAGTGAGCTGGAAACGGTCATACAAGTAACTTGTATGGTGTCAAAAAGTGGACTTGTACTGTTTTGGAATTCATGGCTCCCATTTTTTGTACTCTCTTGCTTTTAATTACAATCGAGGGTAATGATAATTTTGTTGATGGAGCTTTCCATGAAATATGTGCTGAAATAATTTCATTTTTGCTGGTGCAAGGTGGAGCTACGATTACTGCAATCAAATGTAACAAGGTTCGGGGAGGTTTGTGGAGGTTTCTGGAGGTTCATGGAGGTTTCTGGAAAAGGCGGAACGAACAGCATACCCTTCTTGCCCCTGTATCATACCGACTGCCAACTTTCTAGCTCCCAACAGTGCATAGCAACGTCTACAGAAGTTCCATCATCTTTCACTGAAGATTACAAGGAGTCTAAGGCGGTCCAGTTAGGTGACTCACCCTGTATATGTTGTACATAAAATTAAACCAGTGATAATATACTCAAGCCATTTATTTAACCCTTATCACTTCAAGAGTGAGCATGCGGTTGGAGCGGAACGCTGGCTTGCGTTTGGCAGCATTTCTGCCGGTCGGAGTGACGTGGTTTAAAATTCACCAGATTTCATTAAAGTTCGCAGCTAATTTTCGGACACCTCGTATTTTCACGAGCGACAGTACACGCCTCGACGCGTCGGCGGAGCTCGCACGAACGCCTGCAATGTTCACGTTTGATGTTCATTAATATTACTTCCGCGATTCCGATCGAAATTGCAATTTTAAACGAATAAACGACAGCCGGGTAGCAAATGATATCGACGGGGCGATGATGAATCGATTTCGAGCGGGACTTCACGGCCGGGTGAACTTCGCACCCCGAGGCTCGATTTAAATGGAACTGAAAAACGTTTAAACACAAAAGGATTCGTCAGGATAACGATCCACGTTTCATCCGTAATTTACGCCTCTTAATCTCCGAAGAATGATCGCAATTTCCAGGCTCGGCCGCGGGAGTAACGAACCGGCGCGGAAAAAAGCTCCTTCGACGAGATACATGCAGTATAGTTGCGCGTAACGAATGGCAAATTGACTGGATACCTACGAATACCAACTTCTGTGAAACGTTTCGCGAAGATGCAAGCGAATTTTCGTACAAGGATGTCCCTGGACCCTTCGCAGACACAGAAATTGAATAATTGGGTTACCGGACAATAAGTACTGTGCACAGATGACAAGTTGGCTAGCCTAAGGAATGCAGGTCTAATTGGTTAACAGTGGAATAGGCCCACCTATTCCGACGCAATCATGAAAACAGAGCACACGCATGTTCCTTATTGTCATTTCCAACTTGTCATCTCTGCACAATACGTTTTTGTTGATCGGTCGAAATGCTAAAACTGATGATCAGGTGGTAGATTGACAAGTTAGAGGATGTCTATGATTAACCCTTTGGTGCATATGTATTTACGACCTGGACAAGTAGCTTCTTATGTGTGAACGGCCACTATAGTGGGTTCGAGAACTGGTTATTAGTGAATAGTATAGGAATATAGACGAGACTATATAAATAAATAATGCATGAAGCGTTTATGGAGACAGAAAAGCGAAGTATAATGAAATACAGTAGGACCTCGATTATCCGAACTGCAATTAGTAACAGGAAGACTCAGATTCTGACTATATTCTGCATACAAATGTCAATTTTATATGAGATTATAAAATACATGACAGTGTACGGTTAATTACACAGTATCACTAATGATATTTTAACTCATAAGCAACACAAGGTAATCAATTTTAGGATGATCGTTGTTCAGATAATCGAGGTTCTACTGTAAATGTATGAAAGAAATCGATTGTTGTTGCTCAGCTATTATTATTCTGCATATAGTGAACGTGGAGGCTCATCAGTACTTGCTGACGTTTGCAGAGGTTTGCAGGGGTTTTTCCTAAATTCTAAAATACGCCTATGAATTTCATGACACCACCCTGCATAATAATAACCCAAATTATGAAAAACTTACGAGGAATGTTACGGAGTTGACAGACGCCGATTTTGATGAAATTTTGACACGATATAGATCTCGAAAAAATATTAGACACGTATTTTTTTATATCAGCCATCGTCCACTCTGAAAGGGTGAAACCAGCCCTCGGAGTGAGGGGTGAAAAACCTATTTAAATAGGTCTAAACCATTATAGTTTATATTTTTGTTCTTTAATTTTATAATAAATCATATATATAATAGATTTAGTATTTATTTTATAAATATTATATAAATATTTATAGAATACAAATTTATACTATAATTTATTACATTAATATAATATATAATAGATCATTTAATAGATAATTATACATAATAATAAAACATATAACGACTAATTAATCTATATGTACATACTAATTTTTAAAATATAATAATAAATTCATAGCTTATTATTATTGAATAAATATATACAAATTCAGCATATATTTATTTTTTCTTTAATTTTATAATAAATTATATATATAGCAGATTCAGGTTAAAATTATTTAAAACTATTGGAGACAGAAGGAGAGTTCAAATGTACAGTTAGTCTATTTTTTAACGCAGAATCTATCTACATAAACAATTTTATCAAAAAATTAATTTGTTAGAAAATATCCTTCTGGTTATTTAATTTCTTCAAATTGCATCTTACGTTCCATGAACGTGATATTTCGAGTAGGAATGTGACGTTATCGACAGCGAATGTCTGGCTGGTGATATCTTGAAAATTTGATGAAGTAAAAGACTGTAGTAATTTTAAATTACATCGAAGAAGATATTCAGCGACTCAGCGTTTGATGGCGTGGATCACAGGGTGAGGAAGAATCAGTTATTAGGGCAGAGTTCAAGGCTGTGTCTCGGCAGATTTCTGGTGGAAACGCGTGGAAACCGGAAAACGAAGGAGAATCGAGGAGAGACCGAGCTTTACGAGAAGACACGTACAAGTTTCGCACTCCGTACAAGCTAGGGAAGTTTCCTTTTACGAGACTTCGCTGCAGAAATATTGCTCCTTATGTTCCACCGCGAGATAATGGACAGGATTCCGCGAGCCCTTGGAACGCGAGCATTTTTTCAAATCTTTTTAGGTAAAATATCCCCGCGCTATCGCTGCTTTATGGCACTATCATTTCTTATTTCTTCAAATTTTTATTAATGAGTTGGGGGTGGAATTTATTACGCGGGAGAATGAATTCTTCCGTTCCATTCAACCCCTTTAGAGAGAATTCTTTAAATCGTATTTATTCGATTTAATTCACAGCTATTGCCAAAGATGGAAGAATTCATTAATATTGATTCATTTTGAAATCTCTGAGACAAATAATGCAAATAATTCCTGTGACAACTGTATATTATTTTTTTTTAATTCAAACGCAGATGTACTTGACAGTTTTCCTCAACAGGAAACCAGAAATCGAACAAAATTCTGATATCCCTCAGGAAAATAATATAACCCTCTATGACGTCATGTGTTTTGGAAGTTAATTAAGTACCTATGTATCTGTATTTTTTAAATCTTATTTCGTTTATTTATCACTCTGTACAATTATATTCTATGATTATACAGTCACCAAGGAGACTGTTCGTTTATTATTATGTTTATGCCCCACGATACAAACTTTATCGTTTATCTCATTTTTTATCTTCGTCACACGTAAAAGAACTCTGGGTATAGAGGGATAAACAAGTGTAGCCTTGGATATTTGTAAACAATTTCTTAATTTAAAAGAAAAACTCTGGTAAAATCCCTGAAGAAGTTAAAAATACTGTCAAACTTTAAAGGATCTTCTTCATATTTTTTTCGGAATTGTAAAAGCTTCGCAATATTTTAAAAATCCGATACTGCCATTTATAACTCGAGTAGCATGCACAAACTATAAACAATGGCAACATCGAACGAAAAATGCGACTGTTTCGTTCGAAATTCGTGCAAAGTGCTTGAAAAGTCACTAAATTGCGATATAGATGTGTGGAATAAAAAATAATGTTTCATGCAAGCCACGAGGGGTTCCATACCGGAGCATGATCGAAGTCGAATAATTCCTGTGACAATTATACATATTTTCAATATTTTAAAAATCAAACGTACGTATTTGTGACAGTATTCCTGAACAGAAAACCAAAGATTCAACAAAATTCTGAAATCCCTCAGAAGAATAATATAAACGTAGCCTTGTATATTTGTAAACAATTTCTTAATTAAAAAAAGAACTCTGTTAAAATCCCTGAAGAAGTTAAACATACCTTCTTCATATTATTTTCAAAATTATACAAGCTAAACTTTGCAATACTTTAAAAATTCGATACTGCCATTTATAACTCGAGTAGCATGCACAAACTATAAACAATGGCGACATTAAACGAAAAATTCGACTGTTTCGTTGGAAATTCGTACAAACTGCTTGAGAAGTCACTAAATTGCGATATAAATGTGTGAAATAGAAAATAATGTTTCATGCAAGCCACGAGGGGATCCCTGCGGGAGCATGATCGAAGTCGAAACACGTGTCGCGGTATCAATTAAACGTGGAAATGAATCTAGCCGAGGTTTCTGGCGTTTCGCCGAGAGAAACTGTCGCGGTAGGGAAATTCCACGGGCAGAGATGAAAAACGAGGAGCAGAAGGTTCGTCAACAAAATCTATTTGCCCGAAATCGATTTATCCGTTGCGTGTGCTGAATGCGAGAACCCCGTAACCGGAAGCTGAGCTTTTAGACGCGTGAGAATCGTCCGTGCAAGAAATTGTTTCGAAGGATCGAACGCGATTTATGCATTGAAGCCTCGAACCTGATCGAGGCGACGTGGTAAAAGAATTTTCTGTTCGAAAAATAAGGGCGCTTAAATTTTTAGACGTCCTGTGCATCGTGGGTCACTGAGGACCCACGGAATAAATTCGATCGAATCGAGTAATTGGATTTTATTAAGAGATCGAATAACTACTGTTGACATGAACATAATATTCTGAAGAGAAGTTAATAAAGATTTAGAAGATTAGGAAAAATTATAATACTTTTTAAAATTTCTTTTCAGAGTAATACTGTTTAAATAAAATTTATTTAAACCTATGGCGTTCTTCCATTCGATTATACACTCATGGTTTTTGAATAAAAGTTGCCCTGAATACACGGAACTCATGTTTTCAACTTTATAATATAATGAGAGAACTATGGAAATAGCCAGTCGCATGTTTTATAATGTCATCATTGCGAAATTTTTTTAAATGAATGAAGAAGCGATAGGTCAAAAAAGACCCGACGACTGCACTATGGTTCATTAGTTAAACGAATGGGTATATGTAAATTTGAATGCAAAGGAAATGGAAGACGATCAAACATGAATTCAAACTGACTGTGATTTTAAAAAGTCATTTACATAAATTTCTACAACTTTTAATAGAGAGCACAGAGATCATGCCCTACTTTCATGTATTATATTCACGTGTTTCCAACATTTCGAAAAATATTTTGGAACTTTTAGAATATTTAGAATCTTTTTCTGTGTGATTATTATTCAATACTAGATATTATTTTATAATTTTTCTGATCATTACTTAATTAACTTGATATTCTAGGTTATTGTAAAAAGTATTTTTGTAGAATATAATTTGTTCTCAAATAAAAATTATTTATATACTTGTAATTAATATTGAAAAAGTTATTTCCTTTTTTGTCTATACAGGGTGCACCGAAATTTATGATATAACAGAGAGAGGGATGATTCTGTTCTTTAAAATGATTAAAAATAATAAAATATATTTTTTCGAATAGAGCTTTGTTTTTGAGACACATCATTTTCAAAATCAACGAGGTTGCACATGTCTGAAGTTTATGCATTAAATTTGATTATAAATCGTTATTATAGATGTCTTATGTACTATCCAGATTGCCTATCAATTATCCTTTAAAATTAAACAGTCCAACAAATTAATTTTTTTAAAAATATTTATTCTTCAAAAGTTTCAATATCATATTTTCTCGAAAATCGAATTTTATTTCTATGATATTTTTCTATTATCAGAAATATTTGATCAAATAAATAATAATTTGAAAGGATCAAATTGTTAAAATGGACATCTATTCGCACAAAATTGATAATTTCCAAAATTAAATTTCAAAGGCGCCTCAAATTCTTTACGAACGCTCATTTTATTCAGCTCAATCGAAGAACACTCTTGGACACGTGTTATCCGTTCCCTGTACTCTTGTTACGCGGCTATTGAATAATTTATGGTGCAACACGACCATAAACTCGCTGTCGTTGCAATGTAAAATTGCCACAAGGTGGAACACCGTGGTCAATCAGGCTCGAGACAATTTTCACGCTCGCGTTTCCCACGATATCGTCGGTAAATGTCGCGAAAAGTTTCCGGGAAATTCTTTGGAACCCACAGCAGCGAAAGCAATTTCTTCCTATACCTTTTATGATTATTAAAAAATTTCATTTCCATGAAAACACTGGACATGTCTGTTGAATCCTCCACGTGGAAATCATATTATTTGTTTGAAAATCGAGAAACGCGGAGGAATTGTATTAGAGCTGTCACATGTGAAAATTGTTTAAAACACTCCTGACATTTGCACGCGCGAAAGCTCTGCTAGAATTAAGCAATTATATTTTTACACTTCTCTTCTGTTTTAAATGTTGGGGAAATTGTGTTTTCGTTCCTTTCTTTTCTTAAAAAAATTCTGTCTTTGCTATGATATAAAAATACCCTTGATTTTGAGAGGGCAATTAGTTTTATTAATTGTGATTGAAATATAAAAAATTTATAAATTAAGGTTAAATACTCATTTATTGTTTGTCACAAGTAATAATAATTATTTTTTGAGGACGGAATTATTTTTATTAATTGTGATTGAAATATAAAAAATTATAAGTTAAGGTTAAATACTCATTTATTGTTTGTCACGAGTAATAATAATTATTTTTTGAGGGGGGAATTATTTTTATTAATTGTGATTTCAATATAAAGGATTGATATTGGAATCAGTCACAAATAACTTCCTATTCGTCTTTTTAAAAATATGGATGATTTGTTACAGGATGATTATTGTTACTTCTGCAGTCTATAGTTCAGGGATTCTTACCTCTAAATATGAAGCGAAAATCACTATCCCAGATAAACTATTTGAATTTTTAGACAGAAACCAGTCTGTCGCGTGTCTGCACAGTTGTATAACAAATTCTGGCTCATTCTGAATTATTAATGCCCGTATCTTCGTATTCTAAGTATTAACTACCATTGTTCTAACTTATGAGTGACGAAATTTCTTACACTTATTAAATTCTCGCAATCAGATTAATAGCTGAAGGTATAAGTCAGTGATGGCCACTGGAGCTGCGGCCTTCCCCCACTCTAGGTCCGTTCCCCTCGTTTCAGTCCCCTCCACGTGCCCCTCGGTCTACCATCGTCTCAGATCACAGACTATATAAGGGGAACGGACCTAGAGTGGGGGAAGACCGCAGCACCAGTGGCCATCATCGATATAAATAAAATACGATTGCTTAAATCGTTAAATCACCTATAAAACACCTCTCAGTCTTCGAATCGTGTGCTATTATCGTCTCAAGAAAATAATCGTCGATATTTTATTATTTAATATCGCACATTAACTACCAGAAACAAGAGTCCCGTTTAATAGCCATAAACTTCTGATCCAGAGCATACTTGCGATACGATCGCACCCCTGTCGCTGTTTATGGAAACGTGGCCAACTGCTAAAAATCCAGCGACCGTTTATTTCATCGAAGATTCGTTCGATTCCGCGCTTTATAGCCGGAGAAATAAAATCGTTTATATCTTTTATGCGACAATGGCTGACGCCCGTAATTCAACTTCGATGGACGATGATGGAACGCGTGGCGAAGGGGAAAATACGTCAGAGGGCAGTAAAAGTCAATTCTAATAAATACTTTGGACGATAAAAACAGTGGACCAGGAAGAAACAACGGAGCAAAATGGGATTTTGTTTAATACACTTTCAATAAAACAAACAGAGGCAGTAACCAAACATTTTTTTGCCAAATTAAAAGAAATACTTGATATGATATTCAAATAGTCATTTAAGGCTCAATTTCATGTTTATTTCATGTTATATAATGTTTAATTGAAGTGTAATTCGTATTTATATTTGTTATTTATTTTTACATTCGTTGTAGAAGTAATTAACTTATGTATCCCACATATACAATTTCAGCTACCTGCAATGAAAGTAGATTTCAGAATGTATAAACCTAAAGTTTCTCAGGATCCAAAAGGACAATGAAGTATCAGTAAATGACTTTACCGCTAACTAACAATTTTTAAAATTGTTCCATAATATTGTAATTACTTTAAAATAATTTCTCAATTATATTTGCAGCACTGTATGGAGTCTATTCGATTTAAATTAGTAGAAAAGTTTGAAATAGTCAACATGCTCCAGTTTTGTGGTAATAATTCTTAGCAACACCCACTAGCATTGCTATAATGAAAAGTGCATGTGCTATAATTAGATTGTAGCTTGTAGGGAAATCTACTTGATTTAAATTTGCAGAAAAGTTTAAAATGTTCAACGTGTTCGAGTTTTGTGGTAATAATTCTTAGCAACACTTACTAGCGCTGCTATAATGAAAAGTGCACGTGCCAAAATTAGATTATAGCCTACTTGAAATACAGGAAACGCCGGGGAAATGCTTGGAACGTAAGGAATACAGAACCTATATTTCCCAGAGGTGTAATACAAGTAACAGCTCATATAGGATTAGCTTCGTACCCACGAGTATTACCCTATCACGCGAATAATAATTAAACAATAATTAGGTGGCTTCTGTTCCAGCGTGTTCTGCAGCCAACCTGTTTTTCTAATTGCTGTCCTTGGCCCAAACATTCACCCCAGGGACGAAGAAATAGAAGTTCAGATACAATAATTATTTACAGACAATATTCATTGATAATCATTATTATTTACAGAAATGCAATTGGCAGCCGTGTGCGTCGATTAAACACGCAGCAATTTAATGGTGATCGGTGCTAATTAATTGACAAATATCAGAATTATTATTCAAAAATGCATTACATTTCAAATTTAACAATCGTAAAAGTACCAATATCAATATTTTAATTGTGATTGCAACTTGGAATATTCGATACTGTAAAAAAACAAGTAATCATCTTTTTTATTGAACTAATTAATTTTGGAATTTCGTCTGATATTTTTAAAAGCTAAAAAAAATTATCACAAATTCTTCCAACTAACAGCAAGTAATTAATTAAGCTTACAATCATCTATTTTGTATAATAAAACGATTGGATATAGTGCATGATATAACAAAGTTGTTGTGTGCATTAACTTACTATAATGTTTGATTTTTCCGCTCCAGGAGGGTATTTTTTAAAAATTGTATTACTTTTTCGATTCACGAAAATCTGCAGTTTGAAACTGCGAGGCGACACCACCTGTCAGAAACTCTGCCGTTAATGAGCAATCACGTTCGAATATTCTCCTCGATACCGACATTTCTGACAACGTTCATAGTCTGCGGCATGAGCTGACTATACTTCAGCGGTGTCGTAATTAACGGAACACGCATGAGGGGTCGATGAATCTCATTAATCGAGACGACAAACCATGATAGATCATCGTCTAGCTAACAGCAACCCTCATCTTACAAGCAATTCGGGAGCACCAAATGTAATAAATTACCGGTTACCATCTAACCTCCATCTCGATGCGCGTTCTCCGTAACAGGCTTCCTCTATCTTGTAAGATGATCTTTTTGATGCACGAAGCATATCTTGAAAATTGCTTACATCGATCTGAGAAGTAACGGAACTTTTTAGTTAGGCTACAGAGATTGTCACCGGGTTTTCTGGACAAACTAATGTCGGTATGTGTTAATAAATGCTTTGTTACAAAAGACTAGGAAAATAAGAAATGTATTTAAATGTAGAAATATAGAAGTAGAGCAATAGAGGAATACAGGAATATAGCAATATAGTAATATAGCAATATAGCAATATAGCAATATAGCACTGTAGCAATATAGCACTGTAGCAATATAGCGATATAGCGATATAGCGATATAGCGATATAGCAACATAAAAATATAGCAATACAAAAATATAGAAATATAGAAATATAGAATATAGAGATACAGAAATGTAGAAATTCAACTATTTTTTATTAAATATTCTTATCAAACATGCCGATACATCCTGACTATAAAAATTTAAAACCTTAACAGAAAATTTAACTGAAACATTTTAATTCAAAATATGGACCATCATTGACAGGACCAACAAACAGAAAATTGTTAAAAATACTCGATGTGGCATTTGAAATATTTTCAATCGAAATATTATAAGATTCAGGAAACGTAAAATGTTCGCGAACACGAACAAATTCTTTAAAAACCACGTAAGGTGCAACTAAAATGAACAGACAGACGCTAGACGCTGCTGTGAAATATTCATAAGAGTGGTATAACTCGATCAGGACGAGTGCCATGTTTTCGAGTGCAGCGTCGTGCGACGTGGATGACTGGGAAAAGAAAAGAAATCGCAGCGCTTCGGGCATTACGAAAGATGCAAGCAGCATCAAGATGTTAGCGTAGGTGGCTTTCATTGCACTTAAGCTGGGCATTAAGATCACGAATAAAGATGCTTTTGGTCGTTAATGTTCTCCTTTGCGAATCTTCGACATTCTGTTTACGCCTGAGATATCAGGGTAGTCGTGCATGTAAAATGACACATTTCAAAAGTGGCTTTCTTAATCTTTAGACGTGCATTTACCTATCTGTACAGCTGTGCTGAGCACGCCTCATTCAAACGAATAAATAAATTATCAACATTGTAATATTAGGTTGCTAAATTTGTTAAAAAAAAATATAAATTTAGGTTGTTAAAATTGGTCTCGTTAAATTTAGTATTTTATTTAAAGATAATTCTTTGCTGCCTGCAACATACTTAATTGTGAGTTTCAGAGATGATTACCTTCTAATATCTATATTTGTATTTTCCTGTCAGGTTTAGCTGCGTTCCATTGATGTGAATCAATAAATAATATGAAGCACTAAGTACTGCATATTATCCAACATTGTAATATTGGGTTGAGGCATAAATAACTTCCAATTTGTCTTGTCAAATTTATTAGTTAATTTATTGAAAAATAATTTTTTTGCTGCTTCTGAAGCATATTTGAGTTTCTGGGATGAATAATTTCTAATAGTCTGGGTCAGAGATGGCCACCGGAGCTGCGGCCTTCCCCCACTCTAGATCCACTCCCCTCGTATACTGGAGGGAACTGAAACGAGGGGAATGGACCTAGAGTGGGGGAGGGCTGCGGCTCTGGTGGCCATCACTGGTCTAGGTGAATCATTAAGTTTTTTAAGAACAGTAATATTTATTATGTATCAAAAGTTATTTATAACTCGACCCAATACTTGTTCATCATACACAAATATTAATAATCAGAAATAATTCTAATTTATCGTATTTTCTCGTCAGTTTGAAAACAGCTCCTTAAAAGAATATGAAAGAGTAACTTTCAGCATCTGAAAAAATAATGTATATGACTGGAAATTAAATGACAGGAAGTCTAAATATTAAACAACAATTTAGTAACGTAGAATATTAGATTGCTTATAAAAATGTATCTGCACATTACTCTGAGTACTTGGCATTTATCTAAATGTTGATCAACAAAGGCAATCGTTAGAAAAGTAAATAAAAATTGAACAGATTGGACAAATAATGTAAAAAAATATATTTCATGCCCGCAGAGATAATATTTAGGCTCGAGCTACCGATCTGATGTATTATTTCACAAAAGCAGACACAATTACTGTAAATTTATGATTTGACTAGGTATCGTTCGAAAGAATCTAAAATACAGGGTGAGTCACGCAACTGGGACAAGTCATATCTCTTTCTCATTGCAGATTGAAAAAAAATGGTATAGGAAAAACTTGAACATTACAACGATATCCATCTTCCTGTGACCTGACTTTTTTCTTATGCACGACTATGCATCTACAGACTGCAGTTGCACTATTTTATTTGTTTAACTGCAACTTGCGCTTCGTTTCACCTAACAAGTCAATTTTTGATCACATTTCTGGACCAGAAAAATATCCGATTAAAATGCTCGAAAAAATTAATAAAAGTCTCGAAGTTTTCGTGCACTTTTTGTTTATTGCGAGCAGTGTGTTTTTAGAATTATAAATAAGCAATTTTGCAACATGTTTCATCGTCTTTATGGCCCTATTAAATTCGTCGCTAATTGCTCGTCCATAAAACACTTTTCAGCAACTGCAATAACAATTATGTGACTGCGTGACTCGTCTGTGCAATTTCTAATGTAACTTTTCAGTATAATCGGTGAAATGATATAATTAATCGTACAGTAAAACCTCGATTATCCGAACACTGGTCATTCGAAAATTCCTCTTCTATGTCCATTACAAAGTAAAATTATCATTCTAGACACTGCGTGCTTAATTTTATTCCATCGTGTATTTTTATACTCTGAACCGGAAGTATCATTTTTCTGCGAAATATACTTACAATGAGTGTCATCTTGTCACAAATTCCAGTTCGGATAATCGAGGTTCCACTGTATATTTTGTTTGTTCGCAAGTGACTTCGATGTTTCAAATTCTGACACCATTCGACATTTTCGAAATCGTTCCATTTTCTGCCAATTATAACTCGCGAAAAGTATGATCGTTTAGTGCAATTCAGAATTTTGCAAACGAACGTCGAATCGAAAATCGTAACGCGGAGTAATCATTGCTTCGATAACAATACATGGCAAACTATGGTCCTCGCGTTTTCCGTTAATTACGTTACATGATTTAACGCCTTGAAAACCGTAGTCGTTACGTGTATACATTAATTCACACATAACCGCGGCTGTCAATAGAACGAATAAACTTTCCTCTTAATGAATTCCGATCAATTAATTCGTATTGCATCAGTATTGTTCTCGTCGAATGCGATCCTATTTCATCCGCGTTACAGGCGAATTCTACGTTCTTATTGCAAATGATTGTTATTAACAAACAGAATCTGATTTAAGACAGAAATTTAAAAATGTTAATAATATTAGGAACACATTATGTTCTTTTTTTAAATTGAGTAACATGTTCAAGAAATTCAATGTGCACGTAAATTTAATTAATTGGACCGTTGGAATTAATTAAAATTCTATTCAAACTTTTATTTTAGCTTGGTTAAAAAGACAACAGAAAATATATTGAAAATATAATTACATTCATTGTACTGGTTATTAATATTCGAGAAATTGATCACGTACAGAATTGGCTCTGGAACATGTAAATGTGATACAAAATATACTCTCAATAAGAAACTTGTGTAAAAATAAATAATTTTTATGCCACTTATGGTAACGATATAATTATTCCACGAAACTGTACTTAAAAAAAAAACATTGTAGGAGCGACTACTTGTAAAATTGTCCTTTTAAACATTGCACTTTAGTGTAAGGTACAGGATATTATTATCAGGAAATTAATGTTATTAGTATTATTTAATATTATTTTAAATTTGATACGTATCAATAGAATATTTTTTTCCAAGGTAATTTGTTTCAATTTTGTCAAGATTATTTGTTTTTTTTTAATGTAATGATATATACTGCTGTCAAATATAGTGATATGCATTGGACACAATAAATGTATATTATACATTCATTTTTTCTGTTGTTACGATTAAGTTATGTTAATTAAAATCCTGAGAACTCAAATTCAAAGTTACGACACTTAGAATTCAAATACAAAATTAAAACACTAAAAATTCGAGTTCGAAGCTAAAATACTAACTGTAAGAATTCAAATTCAAAATTACAACACTGAGAGTTCAAATTAAAAATTGAAATACTAAGAACTGAATTTTAAAATTAAATGCGAAAGTTCTCAATTATCTCTTTCTTCCGAGAAACACAAATTTCTGGACAAAATGAGGCGAGCGATCAGAACGAAGTGCAATTAACAGCGTCACGTAATTGCATCGCATCGCATTAGTGACCCGGATGAAACAGATAAGCCACACGAAACTATCTTTTCGCATGCTTTTAAATCGTTACTCCGTAATGATCATTAAACACAGCGTACCTATTGCATGTTAGGCAACGAGCACTTGCACCCTACGAGGTTCTATGCTTTTGTGAAAACACTCTCTAATTGTTTTCATTGCAAGCAAAACAAACTTCGCTCGAGGGAATTTCAAATTAAATCGAACAGCTAATCGCGTACTAATATTTGGAAGTTTCAGTTTGATATTCTAGAGGGAATGAAGAGCTTAAATACCCTACCCCTCTTCTGACGGAATAAATCATCAAAATAATAGTGAATTTGTGGAGGATTCAAGAAACTGTCTAACCTCTTTGACAATTTTAAATAATTATGAAATACTTAGGGTGAAATGATGCGGATACAGTTGAATGTGTTCCTTATGAAATCATCCTTACCATTCATGTACAGGCTGATGATAAAGAAATGTAAACTGACTGACAGATTGAAATATCTTCAAATTTTATATGTAGTAATGACACTTCCTAATTTTATTAATAGTTTCCTATTAACGTACAGAAATTCTTACCACTTGTATTTAAAGCAGTAAGAATGTTTTGAAATAAATAGGTGTCAAGTAATTCAAAAGTAAACTTAGAATAATCCATGAAAAAAATCCATTTTTTAAATGTTATCCTACTCACATTCGTGTTATTAATTTTCTGTTTTAATCTACCCTGAAATAGACGTTCAAAATTACTAAATTTTCTACTTGAGTTTTCAGTCAATCATTGATTTGAAATAAATATGTAACGCTGAATGTATGAATGTATGTATGTTAGATAGGATCAGGTTCAGGTTTAGAACTAATCCAGGTTCGAATTCCGGAAATGTCCTGATCTAAGCCAGATTTATGCTACATCTGGACCAGATCTGCATCTAGGACATATTCAGATTCAAATTTAGAACGTGTACACATTCGGATGTAGTCAAAGACCAGGTCTAGGGCATATACAAGTTCAAATTTAGGACATATGCACGTTCAGAAGTAGTCAAAGTCCAGGTCTAGGGCATATTCAGGTTCAAATTTATGGCATATCCATATTCGGATCTCATTACAGTCCAGATCTAAGTCTGGTCCAGGTATAAGTTTGAGTCTAGCCTAGGTCCAAGTCTGAATCTAATCCAGATCCAGGTCTGAGTCTAGTTCAATCCAAACCTGAGCCTAGTTCTACCCTAGACCTATCTAGGATACATTCAACTTAAAATTTAGAACATATCCACATTCAGATCTCGTCAAACTGTAAATCTAAGTCCAGTCCAGGTTTAGGACAGTGTACAGTCCAGAACTAGGTCTGAGTCTAGCCCACCAGATCCAGATCTGGTCAAGCTCTAAATCCTAGTCCAGTTCAGGTCCAGGACAGTGTCTAACCCAGATCCAGGTCTGAATCTAGCCCACCAGATCCAGATCTAGTCAAGGTTTAAATCTAGTCCAGGTCTAGTACAGTGTCTAACCTAGATCTAGGTCTGAATCTAGCCCACCAGATCCAGATCTAAGTCTAGCCACGGTCTAGACCAAATCCAAGCCCAGTTCTAGGTGCAGCCCAGATCTAAACCAAATCACCTATTCAAAAGAATCTGAAATAATAAATTAACAATAACTATATGATAATTATTAAAGGTGTTTCTAAAATTTATTACTACTATCAATTTACTTGAATGTAATTCTGTTTACCAAAATTAATACTACAGAAGGAACATAACCGCGAAACGTCTACATTTCTTCTACCCATGGTTATATCCACTATTTATGGTTATATTATCGATTAAGCGAATCCACTCGTTCGATGGTCTGCCTAATATCTCGAATGCCTTCAGGGTAGTGCCATTCTCGTTGTGCACTCGAAAATTGCTATAGCTAAATTCCTGTTGCGCGATTAGCGCAGAAAGCGTTAATTTAACGGCTGCTGGTGGTAATCCAAGGTTTAATTGATTTACGAACACAACTACGCATTCTGTTTCGTTCCTATGCAGCGGATAATATCAGAAACCTGAAAATTAATACCGTACCAACAGGAACACGAATTTAATTTCATGCCAGTTACACCGATAACAAGATATTTTGATAACTGCTTTTCTTAGTGAGCTCTGAACTCAGAGATTAAATGCAGACACTTTTGTTATGAGACTCACCTCTGTTTGCATGTCCATATTAACCATTCTTGGGGGTAAGTGAAAATTTGGGCCCTCGAAATCTGTAACAACAACGGAAACAATATTATTTAATTTTCAGTTTGAATATACAAAACATTCTGTTTCTGCTTCGTAATAATTGTATGCAGGTTTTAACATGTAATGAGCAGGAGTTTATTTATTTACGCAGATCGTATTAATTAGAGAGTATGATTAGTGGGCAATTTATATTACCATATTATGGTTACAGTTTTATGTATATAATTTAATATAATAATATAAAATCCCGTAATCCTTATTTACTATTATTTATTCTATAGAATTAGATTTGGAAGAGAAAACAAAATTTGAAGAAAAAGAAAAAGTCTTTGATTGCAAACTCAATATTATTACTCAATAATGATTAACTCAGCATTTCAATTTTTTCACAATATGTTAACACAAAGTTTTATGCAAATAATTCTTATAAACGTCTTTAAACGCAATTTATGATCAAAGGTGTAATCAAGACATGTTTTTGGTTAAGAAATTAAATTATTACAGCTGATTTTCAGATCGACAGAAGTCAGATAAGAACAATTTATCATATGTGTTTTACAAAGTCTGTTAACACATTGCAATAAAGGAATTAATTAAAGAAATTCTTTAATATTAAACACGATTATCGACAGATAAAAATTCTTAAATAAATTCTGCCTTTAAACATTTTTCGTAGCACTAAAGTTAAACTAGATATTTATAGAACTGTATAGATAAACTTAAATAAAATATTTACTTCAAAATATTATTTGTTTAAGTCGCTATTAAAAAACTTATTTAAGATACTATTTAATTAAACAACTACCGTTTCGAACAATTTTTCTCCCGACATCTTGCGTCAGTGGAAAAAAATCAAAAAATGGTTTAAACTTTTACAGTTCATTTCGAATTGCCCATTTCAAATTTTCCATCTGCTCCGCTGGTTCGCGCCAGTGATATTACCTGCATCAACATTAATATACATATGTACAACACTCGGTGGAAATTATCGAAGCCGCACAAGTGCTTCAGAAGTTAATCAAACTTTCAGGTACCCGGTGTAATTACGTTACAGTCGTTGTTTCGTCAGTCGTAGAATTATTCGCTCGATTTGCTTCGACGTCGAAACAATCGTATCGAAGAACAAACATAACGTAACTATACAATTGAATTTGACTCCCATGTGCTGGATATCTGAAGAAAATTGCTGCAACGTGAAGCACCGTAGCTCCTCAACACGTTGAGTGGCACAGTGAAAACAGCCATACCTAATCAGGCACGATATAATTTACTATTTTTTATATAAATCTTAAAGAAAAAAAAAGTACACTATTGTTTCAGTATGAATCTTGTGACATTCAATAATTATTTAACACGTTGAACATCGTGGCGGTCACCAGTGATGGACACCACAAATTTAATTTAATTAAATAATTATGGAGAGTCACAAAACACTGAGCAAACTTCATACTGAAAGAATAATGTGGAAACAGAAGAACACGATTGAGTACTCAAAACATTTTTTTCTTCACGATTTATATAAAAGATAGTAGATTATATTATGTCTGATCAAGTATGTCTGTTTTCACTGTGACGGTCAACGTTTTAATTAAATTAAATTTGAGGTGCCGGTCACCTGCGACCCCCACAGCATTCAACGCGTTAATACATATTTTTAAACGCACACAAATAAAACATGCGACAATTTAGAAATACAAAAAAAAATTCTAAAAATTCAGCGATAAAATAAAAATGTTCGAGCGAAGCTAAATATAAATACATTCCAAAGTTTGCTGGAGATCCTATATGATAAATAATTACCCCGTCTGCAATATAAAACACGGATGCTTCATAAGAATATCTAAAAATAAATAAATAATATAAAATCGTCCAGCATAAACACAGAGAGAGGAAAAATAAAATCAAAGGATGGGTCAAAATGTTGTATCCAAGCAAAATAAAATTTGAAGAAGAATTCAGTGGTCTCGAAATAAAATTTTCTGCTGCAAATATGCTTCTGCACGGAAGGAATAGTTTATTATATTTTTGTTAGTTACTTCCCTCGGAAAAATCTTTGTTGTATATTTAATGGGATACACGGGAATAATAAAGCTCGTTTATAGTGTGTTTAGACGTGCTCTCGTGAAATATTCGATAAGGGGATTCTCCAAAAAGGATTTTTAAAAATGAATTACGTTACGTAAGCTCCGGCCACGGAGCGCCGGCAATTTATTTCGAGAAACTCGATATATCTTTAAATTCTATCTGCCGCCACAAAAAGAAACTTGTTCCAATTTTTCCTACTCTTTAGAAGATATTTTCGTGGCCGGCCATGCGTCATCGTTTATAACTCTGCTATCTGGATTATTTAATAAGATCTCGATATCGATCTCATCGCTTCCTGTTAAACCTCAATCTTCAAACTATTAATCTCGGGTTTTCTTCTTTTATAAACTGGCAAGGAGCATGTGAAAATAATTGAAACTCCAATATGTATGTAGGTAATTTTAATTGCATAAACTGGATTTTTTAATATTTTTAATACGAATTTAAATTTTAAGATCAGATTCTATTACTTTTCAAATAGTTATAGCAAATCTTCTTTTATGTAACGACAACGAGCATGTGAAAATAATTGAAACTCCAATATATATGTAGGTAATTTTAATTGCATAAAATGGATTTTTTAATATTTTTAATACGAATGTAAATTTTAAGATCAGATTCTATTACTTTTAAGATAGTTATAGCAAATTTTCTTTTATAAAATGGCAACGAGCATGTGAAAATAATCGAAACTCCAATATATAGGCAAATTTAGTTGCACAAAATGAATTTTTTAATATTTTTAATACGAATGTAAATTTCGAGATCAGAGTTTATTATTTTTTAAATAGTTGTAGCAAATTTTCTTTTATAAAACGGCAACGAACGTGTGAAAATAATTGAAACTCCAATATATAGGCAAATTTAGTTGCACAAAATGAATTTTTTAATATTTTTAATACGAATGTAAATTTCGAGATCAGATTTTATTATTTTTTAAATAGTTGTAGCAAATTTTCTTTTATAAAATGGCAACGAACGTGTGAAAATAATTGAAACTCCAATATGTATATAGGTAATTTTAATTACATAAACTGGATTTTTTAATATTTTTAATACGAATGTAAATTTCGAGATCAGATTCTAATACTTTTCAAATAGTTATAGCAAATCTTCTTTTGTGAAACGACAACAAGCATGTGAAAATAATTGAAACTCCAATATATATGTAGGTAATTTTAATTGCATAAACTGGATTTTTTAATATTTCTAATACGAATTTAAATTTTAAGATCAGATTCTATTACTTTTCAAATAGTTATAGCAAATCTTCTTTTATGAAACGACAACGAGCATGTGAAAATAATTGAAACTCCAATATATATGTAGATAATTTTAATTGCATAAACTGGACTTTTTAATATTTTTAATACGAATGTAAATTTCGAGATCAGATTTTATTATTTTTTAAATAGTTGTAGCAAATTTTCTTTTATAAAGTGGCAACGAACTTGTGAAAATAATTGAAACTGCAATATATAGGTAATTTTAGTTGAATAAAATGGATTTTTTAAATTGAAAGATCAGATTTTAATATTTTTTAAATAGTTATAGCAAATTGTGGGATAAAAATTGGATGTTACCTGGTCGAAGTATATTTTATTTTTATACCGATGAAAATTATGTTGAAGATGTAATATCGCGTGTCATGGTTGCGATCTATATATCAAACTGAACACGATAAAAAATGCAAATGTACCGATAACACGATAGCGTGATAGTGAATGCAAACATTTCGGAGGGGACCTTGAATTGTATTAAGAGAATTAAAAAAAATGTCACTCCTCTTTTAATTAATCACAAAATACTCTCTTAGCTGTACGTCAACGTAAAGAAACATAATTTCCCAAAGTAAGAAATATTTAAAACTTGTTGCCTCTATTTTAACAGGAGCAATAATAAAATTAATTGTCACACAATACTTAAAAATTTTTTACCTTTTTTTTTAGAAACTGTTTCGATTAATAAATATTTTATTTTGATTATTCATCAACCTCATACACAAGAATGTTATTAAACACTATCGCTGGAAGTCTGACACACTTCTGTTTCGTCGTGTTTAGATTCCTACACATACACTGTGCAAACAAGTATTTTTACAAACACCACTAACAAATCGATTGCAACAGTAATACATGTTTAAATAATAATATAACGCCACGTAGATTTCCACAAGGTTAACGATCGTTTAAAGTGATTTTTCATTAATTAATCGGTTCGATGTTTCTCGTCGAGAGACAGTTTCAATGGGTCCTGTTTGATTGTGTTGCAAATGGAATTGAGAAACAAATTTACAAACGAATTATCGAATCAAAATTCATTACATCGTGTTTCACCTCCGGCCATTTATTTCACGGCCTGTGTGTAAATCCACTTCATTTCCAATCTATTAAGATTACCGAGGAAATCTGCGAGTTTTCAAAAAAACGAAACCACGAAGAATTGGCAGACAAGATTTGACTGCAATCACTTTGTCGGTTCAGTAAAGCTAAATGTCTGGTTTCGCCAATCGCTTGCAATGTGATTATAAAGTACAGTGAGATTAATAAGAAACTCGTGGCCTGTTTCCAAACTCATTTGCAGAAAATGTATCCTACAATTTCAGCTTATTTTTTCGTGTAATATCAACCTCTGCTGAACTGTATTACCCCCTTTGGACGTTTATTGATATACTGTGAATTTGTGCAATGTAATTATAAAATACAATTAAATTAATAAGAAACACGTGGCCTGTTTTCAAATTGATTTTCCAAAAATGTATCCTACAATTTCAGCTTATTTTCTCGTGTAACATCAACCTCTGCTGAACTGTATCAGCCCCTTTGACGTTTATTGATATACTGCGAATTTTTGCAATTTATGGCCCCTATGGCACGTGTGCAATAAATCATTTTCCACAGAAAATAGTATGCAAGATTTTCTTCTTGAAAAAGGAATCAATTTTATTGAGAATAACAACATACACAGGGAATTCGAAAAATAAATTATCATATTATATAGAATATTTATTTGTTCCTGGATATTCATTTACTATACTTTTTCTTATTTTGAACCTGCATGCTAGAAGTGTACCCTATTAAAACTAGGATGCTGAATTTCCCTCTTCTAATTTCTAATCTCTGCTCTGATTCTATTAATGGATTATCTCTTTAATTTATTCTCATTTCTTTTCCTCAGGACAAATGTTTAAAAAAATATTGAAATAATTTATTCTTAATAAATGTGAAATAATGAAGGAGTAAACGCAACATTTAAATACATTGAATATTAAAAAGAAATATTTAAAAACACAGTATGTACTACCTGTGGAAAAGTAATCTTTAGTTCGGGTCATACAGACCCGAGGAGAACAGCAGGGTTAAAACTTATATTTTGTGTTAAATTTCGAACAGGCGCCACTTGTCGACCGGCGGGCTCAATTACGCATGACGTACTCGCACACCTGATTATTGGGAGGAAGCACGGGTTATTTTTATGGTCGAAAGATGAATTGCCGTGAATTTCCTGCGTCGTTTCCAAGAACATCATAGCATCTTCGATTTAGCGGGAAGCGCTTTCGGTAGAAACGTTGCGGCTTGCGAGCGGTGTCTGGCTCTGTGCCAGCTTCCGACCAGTTAACCACCAACCACAACTTTCCAATACCAATCTACCATTCATCACCGCCGCAACCGACACGATACCCGCTGGACTAAATATTTCTTTTGCTCCACAGCGCATTCCGTCGTCGCTCTACAAATCGCGCATTCCGTCGCCCCCCTATAGCACAGACGAGCATTGTTGGCTGTTCAAGGCCATTGAACGGTCCCTCCACCCTGTCATTCGATTGCTTACCTTGACACTGGAATTTGGAGAAACTGTACCGCTGAGAATAATTGAAAGGTAAGGGGACAGAACAGGGTACGTCCATTTTTATTCTGCAGTGTTCAACTTGTAAGAAAAATTAAAATAATGTAAAACAATCATATTTTCGCTCATTCCTTTTCTGTCGCCTAATTGGAGGATACATGTAGTATATTTATTTCAGCCTCACTAGCTATGAAATGGACTTGGTTCATATCAATATCTTACCTTGCATTTTCATCATTCACACACTCATTCGTTCATTATCTCCGCCCTTTAACGCTCTGACTAAATTTGCTGGACTAAATATTTCTTTTTCTCCACAGCGCATTCCGTCGTCGCTCCACTATAGCAGAGACGAGCATTGTTGGGTGTTCAAGGCCATTGAACAGTCCCTCCACCATGTCATTTGATTATTTACTCTGTTACTGGAATTTGGAGGAATTGTACGACAGAGAATATTTGAAGCGTAAGGGGAAAAACAAGGAATGTCACAAAACAGCTTCATTAAGAAAATCAGTTTTGAATACTTTAGTGCATCAGTAAAGAAGGTCCAATGAATGTAACTGTATCGTTCATGACATGGAGTTATACTTCAGTTAGGTGACAGAAAAAAAAAATCAGTGAAAATATAATTGTTTTACATTATTTTAATTTTTAATTGACATACCCTGTTCTTTCCCCTTACCCTTCAATCCTAAGATTGTTTGAATGATCCATTGGCTATTAACCTGTTAACTAAGGAGGACGAGTTAACTCGTCCTGTGAAAATCGCTCCGCCATAAGCAAGACACCCGTTAATTGGTCTCACAGTATTTCCTAAAAAATATTTAAGCCAGTTGCTCGAAGAAGTGGATTTAACGAGTCATTTGAAAGTGTCTCTGGGACCTCATATTTATTCCTTTTTAACTACAAACAATAGGCACTCCAAATCAAAGAACGACCCGGTTAACAGGTTAAGTGAGATAAAAACTCTGAGTGCTATTTGCAAGGAATATTGAATGAAAATTTTATAATATTACATGTTATTAGAATATTTTGTGAGGATTTGTATTATGACTCTAGCTTATAATCCTCCCTATAGTCATTTTGGAGAAGGGTGATTAATGTTCGTTCATTCATTTAACACTAACCGTACCGGCACTTCACATATACCTATTCTTACCGTAACCGGTCATAAACAAGCCAGGCGATGAATTTTCCTCAATAAAAAAGTAGCAAAAAGAAACAAAAATTGAGAAATTGATTAATCAGATAATATAAGAATTTACATAGAGTTAGATGAACAAAAAAAATAACAATGAATGTACAGTTTTAAATTAAATTTTGAGACCGGTCATTTGACCGGGCCTGGTACGGTTAGTGTTAATGTTTAATTTCATTTGTAATTTGTATTTATATTTTATTTTTATGTTCGTTGTATAGTTAGTCTCTTTACGTGTCCTACTTTATATTATTTTAAAGGACTTATTATAAACTCAAGCATCATATGAGCCGTCTAATGCAAAACTGATGTGAGTTAAAAAAGTTGATTACTGTATAACGAGGGATGAAGGGAATGTTCTGTAAAATGCAATAATATCAAAGAATGTTACATCTGTCTTATGCAAGACACTGCAAAGTTATACCTTAAGATAATAATGACGTTTTCCTCTGCAAATAAAGATACATAAAAGATACATGGTTAAACCGAATAGGCAAAAAGTTGAGTTACACCGCTTTTGCATCAAACGGCTCATATGATGCTTGAGTCCATAATTCACCATCCAAGCGACTTTGAACACCCAACACCCCGTGTCTCTGTTATACTTCGCTCACCAGCTAGCCTCGAAAACAATTTTTTTTTGTTTGACATCATTAAGAAAAAGAAGGATAACATTTCGTCTCCGTGTTCTATCTCAATGTCCGTTTATCTCGCTGTTTCGGATGCAAAAAAAAATAGCAAACGATTTTTCACAGAGAGCGGAAGGTAAACGCTGTACCGTGAAAACGACAGTGATGAAAAGAAGACCCAAAGAAAAAAGGCTCGAGAGTGTATTTCATGAATAAACGTCCGGAGTGTGCACGTTAAAATAGATTTACGACAACAGCTGCGGAACAAAGTCGATTCGATGTAAAACTTGTCGTCGACTTACAAACGACGGAGGATCCTTCACCCGGAGACCTTCTACCCTTTGAACCCTGAAAATTTCTGGAAAAACCGTGAACTTCTTCGCGGTAAAAGACGCGTTGAATTGAGTGTTTCATTGTAATAATATACAGGACGATTCAACTACTGCGACCGCCTCGAATTACTCATCAACTGTTTATTTTATGAAAAAAGTTTCCAAACAAAATTTGTATGATATCAAAGGAAACATACAGTGTAGTAATTAGTTTTTTGTAATTTTGCTTTGATATCGAGATATGAAGGTCACCTTGTGTCTTTTAAATGGATTGTGTACGAAAGAGTATTAGAGACTGAGTAAAAAGTGATTAGGGTATATGAGTTCAAACACAGATTCTAATTTTTAATTTTTTTAACTACGACGCACCTTACCGAAAAATCAGGAAAAATTTGAGGCTAATAGTTATGATAAGGTGTCCTTACCATAAAAATATAAATGTGGTGTCTTTGAAACATCAATAAGAAATCCCCTTTTTGTATTTTTTGAACGTTCTTAATTTTTTACAACTATAATCTGCAACGAAAAAATCGGAAAAAATTCTCTGATACATACAACCATATCCAGAATATGCTACATTTTTTTCAAAATTTTCGCATGCGACTAAATAGGGAAAATAGTGCAAAACCGGATAATCCGAATTTTCCCTGCTACTACCCCTCCCCACGAGATAGAGGGTTGAAAATTTGTGTAAAATATTTCCTTTTGGTAAGCTATCGAATGGTCCATTGCAAGTCAAATTTGGTCTAATTGTAAGGGCCCATTTGACCCCCTTTTCCGGCTATACCCTTTATAGCGTACAATAAATAGCCGCGGCTGGGCCAGTACGGTGGCCCGTAGCACACGGTAAACGATTTTTCAAAACGTGTGTACCGTTCATCGTCCTCAAAGAGCTAAGAACCGGAAATTCATCGAATCTGAATTATTTAGCGGTCGTGGCAAATCCGCAAATCAATTTGTCAATTGACGCAAGTAGTGCAATAATATTGCGGTTCGCAACAATGTAATTAGCGAATATCGAAATAGTGGAATCGGTGTTACGCAAACGGTGAATTAATTTTGAATCCATTAGCAAATTCGAGGGATCAGAGTCGCCCTGGATTTTTGTCGATAACCATAAACGATCACGTTAGCGGACGTTTTATTTTTTAAATGGATTAACTTCAACGCGGACGACCAGCCTTTTACGTAATATACTTCTGCTAAAAGTCTGCTGATTTAAACGTGACCTTTGAAATATTGATTCCGTAAGTAGAGTGTGCAGTTTGGCGAATTATTTCTGCAATGTTATTATCGCAAAGAAATTATTATTCCGATACGATCATTTCTGCGGAATAAATAAAATATATAATGTGGTCTGACGTTAAAAGAAACCATGACGCGACAAAATGATTGTGTGCTAATTTTTGTATGCATTGCAAAATAATAAAAAGTTCAACCGTTTTGAGCATATTTAGATTAGTAATTAGTGCCCCAAAGAGTTTGTAATTACTAGACTGCGGATGTTTGTGCAATTTAATATATTCAAATTGATAAATGGTACATATTGCATGGTTCAACAAAATGAAAATTACGTATATTAAATATTTGGAGGAGCAACTGCGGACCTGTTGAAATTTTATTTATTTAACTGCATTAACACAGGAAATATTCATGTCTAAAGATGTATATTTGCACAACAATCCGCGGTCTAGTAATTACAAACTCTTTGGGGCTCGTGTGGAAGGTAATCGACTTTGAAAAACTACGTCGCGATAAAAATAACGAATTGTAATTGCACAAAGTTTTTTACGGGACTATCATTAAAAACTGGGTCGAATGCGATTTTGGCCATCAGTAAACGGCGTGTTGAATTATGCTGTGCGCGGTAACTCGTACGTAAATAGTCCATAAATCAGCCAAAAATTGTACCATCCTAACGTATTTTCTCTCCTAGCCTGATTTATCTGTTGGTATTTATAAAAAGCACGTTCAGTGAAATAACAAAAAAAGAGGAAGCATGGTACACTTGTAAAGTATTAAAGAAACTAGAACAAGTATTCATTCGAGAACTCATTGAAAATTTACAAGACAAGCTGTTGAAAGCATATCAAAGAAAATGTAGGCCGACATTTATTGAAAACCTGAAACAAAGGTTCAATGTTTGAAAAGTTGTATAGAGGAATATTTATCGATAATATGGAAGATATTTTTGAAAATATATTAACCCTCGTCCGTCCTTCGTGTCCATTTGACACAGTTTTCTCACAAAAATACGAGAAATGTGAAAAAACAGTGTACCTTGCACATTACTTTATTATCTGTGAACTTTTTTTTAGTTTCTGTAAACAAAAACTTGCAAATTTAACTATTTATCTTTTTGTTATATCGATTTCTTACCATTTTATCAATTTAACACCAAGGGTTGGTGAAATGGGGGACGGATGAGGGTTAAGCGCATGTGTGTATAAAAAAAATGAATAAGATAACAAATTGAATTGCACAAACTGTGTAAATTTATTCTTTTAATTATTCCACCTTGTCCCAAGCGAAGGATGGAATTTTTTACGAAAAAATAATGGACTTTGTCGTCATACTTGTTTGATGTAACAATGAGTAACGGTATAATGCGAAAATTATAACATGCTGTGACACTGCCATAACTTCATACGAATTTCATTTACTTCAAGTAGGTTTCATTTCAGTTACTTTCAAGTATTCATTGCTTCATCTGCGCATGCAGTTCAATATTAATCACGCTAATTATTATTCCCTGCAAAGCTCGCTAATTTTTTGTCAGCATCGTATAGACACTAATTAGCATACACCAATGAAAAACTCCTTTCCAAAAATAATTTTGATAACAACACATAGACAAGAAGCTCACGAAATTATTGAATACTAAATGTTCAGCGTGTAAGAAATCAAACTAATCAACATCGTAATTACAAAGTTTGATTAGAGATTATGCTCCATGTGTTAGAAAAAGAAACGTACTAATAAAAGAGTTGTACTAATTTATAAAAATTAATATGAAGGAAGCTTTTTCGGCTTTCAAAGGACAGTTAAAGGCAAATTGTACATTTTAGTATATGTTCTTTGTAGTATTAAAACACTTTCACACTGAAATCAGTGATGGCCACCGGAGCACCAGCCTTCCCCCTCTATAGGTCCATCCCCCTCATATAAAATGTAATATTTCTGAATACGTAAAAATAGGTAAAGCCTAAATATCTTATCTCGATGAAGTTATCATGAAATATGAATCCCTGAAAATTAACATTTGCTTGCAGTAGCTCACAACCATATTGGTTGCATCATCAGATTAGTTATGTTGGAGTTGCTGGTCTATCGTATCAAAGAATGCTTGGAGTGCAAAGGGTTAAATCATGTCAGAAAATTCTGTCTACGTTCTAATAATCATTTTGCTCAAAATGAACAAGTGGCCGGTGATTTATGGACGGGGGTGTGCCTACTCTGGCGCTAATGAATTAGGCGATCGCAGCCCAGGTGACGGGTTCGAAACTCGTATCGACAGCTCGGACGGACAAGCGGAGCCAGCGATCAGAGGAGGAAGCAAAGATGACTCCGACGTCCATTGAAATCATTGGACGTTAACAACGAAGGATGGCTGAAAGTTGAAATGCCGTCGATTACGGTCAACACGCATTCATGAGATCGTCCTTGCGATCAGCCGCTTCCACGAAATACGCATTGTTATCGCTGCTCCTCCGTGCCGCATGCTCATTTTTGCCTTCCTATCAGACGGTGAATCGATGGGACGATTATTCAGCGTTCCCTGCCACCTATTACGTTCATTGTCATCGCAGCATCCACGGGCTGCTATTCACCGTCTACCCAAGATTTCCGAACCGTAAACGAAACTTTGCAACGGACGTTCTGACAATGAAACGCTCCGTGCCTGTCGATATAAATAGACTGCTCGAGAACTTCGGAATCACAATAAAAACTTAACATATTCTCTAACAGAGACAGATATATACACTGTCGCTCAAAGGTATGTGGACGCTTGCCAGTTTGAATGAACCAATGTTGTATGCAGGGCTGTGGAGTCGGAGTCGGAGTTCGGCAGGAAAAGGTGGAGCTAAAATCGTTCTTTTTGAGTCGTGTCGTTGTTGCAGCAAATGAGCGATATGAGCCGCTGAGAAGCCAAACTGATCACCTCCACTTTTAATCGAATTCCCAATTTCATTAGCCGAGTACATGAATCTTTGTAACATCATCACTCTTTCCTACTTTTCATGTTGTGGAGTTGACAAAGTTGACTTCTGAGCGGCTCGTATCGCTCATCTGCTGCAACAACGACACACCTCAAAAAGAACGATTTTAGGGAAAGTGGGTTTGAATGTTTCGAATCGCTGCGACTTCACTCGTGGTCGATTTTAGAATTTCAGACATATTGTTCTAACAGTAGAAACTACAGCCAAAGACAGTTACTTCTCTACCAATAACTCAAAACTGGCGAATTTTGAGTAGTGTCGTTGTTGCAGAAAATGAGCGATATATGGCAGCAATCATTTTCCATATTACAGCCGCATGAAGAAATGGAGTCTGCTCTGAAAATCTGCAGTATGTTATAGAACAGTAGAATGATAGTAAGGTCCAATAGTTCAATACCTCACTGGACACCCTGTATACGGTACTCGCATTTAATAGAGCTACCAAAAATGTAGTGTCGTCTGTGGTAGACGTTTTTCTCTTCCAACCGCGACGAATGTGTTAATTTACAAACTGATAGTAAAGTCCAATAGTTCAATACCTCACTGGACACCTTGTATACGGTACTCGCATTTAATAGAGCTACCAAAAATGTAGTGTCGTCTGTGGTAGACGTTTTTCTCTTCCAACCGCGACGAATGTGTTAATTGACACACTGATAGTAAGGTCCAATAGTTCAATACCTCACTGGACACCCTGTATACGGTACTCGCGTTTAATAGAGCTACTAAAAATGTAGTGTGGTCTGTGGTGGACGTTTTTTCAATTGACTGGTGCCAGGGACGTGTTAAACTTCAAGGTTCGAGCTTCTCTTTACAGGCGGCGGATCCTCCGGAGGAAAAATTACTCGGCCATTTTCCACGGTTAATTGAAATCGAACGCGTCTACGGAGAACGATCGAATAATGACGCGGGATGCTCGAAATACGCGAACAATTCTATCTGTTCCGATGCAGCTGCCCACACGCTCTCCGTGGATATTCGCAATTGTTCGCTCGCATAACAGCGATTTTCCTTCGAAAACCAACCAGCGTGCACTTTAATCCGTCCTCGAACGTCTCGAAATTCCCCCACATCTCCGTGTAACTCGAGCCCATCCCAAAGAATAATAAATATCCGAAATCAAACCATCAGGGAGTCTGACATCGGAAACTTAGCCCTAGTGCATTCTTCCGTTCGACTGTACAATAAAAGTTTTTAGATAAATAACGCTCCGAATGCATGGAACCGATATTTTCAACTTTGTAATATAATGAGAAGAGTAAGGACACCTAGAAATAGGCAGTCATGTGTATTATGATAATTTTTTAAATAAATGAAGGCGTGTTGGGTTAAAGAAGACCCAAAGACCGCACTATGGTTAATACGTTGACTGCCACGGTGGTCAGCGGTGACCGGCGCCTTAAATTCTATTTAATTAAATAACTATTGATTTGTACTATATTCTGAGCAAATTGAACATTGCAACTCAAATATAGGTACGCATTTGCAATTCTGAATACTTCAACATTTTTTCCTTCACGATTTATATAGAAAAGAGAAATTTATATGGCGTCTGAATGGCGATGGCTGTTTTCACTGTGACAGTCAACGTGTTACGAATGTAAACCAAAAATAGGAATTTTCTATCGTGAAATTCTCACGAAGTGTAAGTAAAGACTATAATCGTTTAGACTAAAGACAGACTATAAAAAAGTAATCCCTTTGTCATCTGATAATCATCGGGACCATAAAAGATAACATTCTTTACTTTTTAAATTAAAACCTTGAATTTTCGACAGACTCGTTATGTAATGATAAATTTAAAAGATAACTTCGATGATGGAAATAGTAACCATAACTCACTGGCGTTTTTAAGGAGAGTAATAAAATTAATTCATAAACTGTATTCATAAATCGGTGTTCGGATAATCGAGGTTCTACTGTATTTCGATTTAAAATTATACAAGTAGTTGTATTTTCACGTGACCTGTGCGAAGTATGTTAGTATTGTAATATGTATATTAACACGTTGACTGCCGTGGCGCCTAAAATTTTATTTAATTAAATAACTACCAGTAGTTGTGTAATTTTGGACCATACTGACACTGTAATAATAATATAAGGCAACACCTGTACGTTACGATATTAAATGCTTTTGTTCCTTCTCGATTTGTATTTAAAATAGGACATTACAATCTGCCTGAACAGGTATGGAAGTTTCCACTGTGACATTCACGGTGACTGTCACAGTGAAAACTCCCATACCTGGTCAGACATACTATAATATCCCACTTCAGGCACGAGTCACGCAGAAAATACATATTTAACACGTTGACTGCCACAGTGAAAACTTCCATACCTAGGCAGACATATTGTAATATTCCATATCACGCATAAACCACGAAAAAAAAAAATATGTAGCAGTTCAATTTTACAGTCTCGACCCTCTATTCTCATTACAATATTAAATCTATTTAAAATTTTGATATAATTAGTAATTATTTAATTATAGAAGATTCAATGCGTCGGTCACCGGTGACCCCCACGGCAGTCAACGTGTTAATTATTCAATTGCAAAGACTTCACCTTCTACACCTACTACAATATTAATTCTATTCAAAATTGTATTAAAATTAATAATTATTTAACCCCTTGCCTTATAATAACGAGTCACACTCGTGATGCAGATTATGATCTACATGTTATAAACATGAGGTTCACTCGAATATGAATTCTTGAAAATTTTGGTTTACACCAACCTTGACCTACGGAGGATTACTTGAAGCAAATTGTACATGTTGATAAATATTCTTCCTGTGTTTCGCTTTTAGAACAGTTGAGTAATAAGCTTTAGGGCAGACAGCTATTCAAAAAATCATAAGGCAAGGGGTTAATTCAATATAATGACGGTGACCGCCACGGCGTTAAATGTATCAACACGTTGAACGCCACAGTGAAAACAGCCATACCTGGCCAGACATCATATAATATACACAATTTTTAATATAAACACTAAAGGAAAAAAACATTCAGTTATTCGTCGTGTTTTTATATTCCTGCATTAATGTTACAACGTGAAAAGTGTTCAAGATTGTGTAATAATAAATAGTTATTTAATCGAATTAAATTTGAATTTGAAGAAGGACCAAATTTCGCTGGTGACCCCCACGGTATTCAACATGTTAATAATTAAGATGAACTACTAAAAGTGTCAAATGAAAACTGAAGAACGTTCTGAACACTATACGTGTAGTGTACGAAAACATTGATGTCTGAAATGACGCAAAGTATAACTATAATAATTTTTAAGCTAGATTCTCTTCTGCGGATGGGATCGTCCTGCGTAAAATTTCGAAATGCACTCGAAACACGCAGTAATGAAATACACTTTTCGTGGAAAAAAGAGCTCCGACTGCAATACTCGTGAATCTGCACGATGGGATACTGGCGGAGACTGTTGCTGATGATACTCAACTGGAGGACCGGACGTAATTAAATCGTGCTGGAGATGCTCCTGGCCGGAGGAACGTACGATTCCTAAGGCAAATTGATTTGCGTTCACGAAACAGCTTATGCTAGTAAACTATGGCCCTTCTGGGACCTCGCATATTACGTTGATGACAAATATTTGACCCCGGTTAATGGTCATCGCGATCGCCCCTCCTATGCGCTTGTACTCTAATGATGGGAACTGAATAATTATCACCCTCGACCGCGAATGTTATTGTGAAATTATTTCAAGTATTCTTTCAAATCTGCCGTGCCAGATTCTGAGGAGTTGCTAAACTATTTATTAATGAAATAAAAAAATGGTTAATTGGAGTGTGTTCGATCTGTACGGGTACCTAACTCATTTTTTAGTTAATGATGTAATTAGACCTGTGAAAAGTTGTGATTTTTAAATATTTTCTGATTTATAATATTCTGTGTATTCCTTATGCTAGATAATTGAAATATTGTAATACTGTGAGTTTGTAATTGAATAAAAATTGAACAGTCAGTGCTACAAGTAGCTGTTTCTTTATAAAAAATAAAATAAGAGGGCTAATTGGATTGTGTACATTTTTTGTGAACATAATATTAAAACTGTGAAAAGTTATAATTTTTAAATATTTCCTGATTTACAACATTCTATATTATTTCTCCTGCTAAACAGATTAAATTATTGTAATATTGTAAGTTTGTAATTAATTACTTCATGTGCATAGATTTAATTAAAAAATGTTGATGATTAAGTTACCCCAAATTCTATGAAATATACCTATCAATTATTTGTTTGATTATATCATATCTCATTTAGAACGCACAAGGAAATGAATCCATCTTTATTACACAATTTTAAAATCAATAACTCAAAGCGATCATTTTCAATCATCGTTAATCATTAAATTGGCTCCTGTTCGCAAATGCGATACATCAAACTGTCACGTTCGAAATGTAAAATAAAATTCAGATTACATGAAAGTTGCCAAAGAGAATTTCAATACTCAGTTTCAATACAACACTCAACGATATTAATTATTATCAGTGTAAAGAAAGCTTGAAACGCGCTGGAAGTCAAATAAAACACGACATAAGATGAAAACCTTAAATTCAACTTTTTCGAGTGCGTTCAACGTGACAGGAAGCGGCGAGAAACTTTGAGAGAACAGAAGCAAGTTTTACGACTCTAACCGGAAGAATAAACTGTTCTTCAGGGAAGTTCCATTCAAATATTTCGTCTGATCTAGAAAATAAAAATGTCACGGAACCGGGCGATAAAACGAGCATACAAAATTTCGTGATCACGTCAACCTGAAGGAACACATCGATTCGAAAATCAAATGTTTACCTATCAGCCGGATAAAACGTTTCATCATCGTGTGTTATTTCAGCTGTGGCAAAACCATGTCAACGATGTAATTCACGAATTTATCGCATGCATTTTGCCGGCTCGAGGCTACTGAAAATGTGCATTCGATTTGCGGTCCCCTTGACAACGAAACGTTTCTCTTATAAAATAAAATAACATTCTAAAGGTTTATTCAATTTTTATTCCTGTCACATTTAATTACAATTGCACTTCTTTTCATTGGATCTTCAATTCTTCATATACGGTTTATATATATAAATATAAGTACAGGCAGAGTGGAGTAATTTCATCAATGGACAAACTTATGCAGTAACCTTACATACCGTGCGGTCGCCTAATTAGGTTACTACATAAGCACGCCTGTGGAACGCCTTTAGGCGTCTTCCGCACAGAGAGTAGTGTCTTACAAGAATTAATTTGAAAACCACATGTTGATTTAGCAATTTTTATGGCTTTGTATTAGTACTGTATATAATTGAAATCTTAGACCCCTTTTTACCCTGTATGATATAGCTATTAAATATTTAGAAATTTAGAATTTAACACGTTGACTGACACAGTGAGAACAGCCATCTCTAGTCAGACACAATATAAATTTCTCCTTTCTATATAAGTCGTGAAATAAAAAAATGTTTAATTACTCAGTATTGTACATGCACACCTATATTAGTGTTGTAATATTAAATTTGTTCAGAATATTTAATTATTTCGTGGAACACTTTTTATTTTATACTGCTTTAAAAGAATTTTCTTTAAGATGTTCTTTATTGCCGCAAAAACTGTATATCAGTCTTATTAGTTTTCAATTAATATAAATAATGTGTTAAGATAAGTTTAAAATTGCATAGGATTATTAATTTTATTAAGTTTTTAAATTTAAATAGAATAACATAAAGGTATGGATGGACGAATGGAAAATAATATTTGTAAGCCAAACACCATTTTGTAGCCAGCAGGCAAAAATTAATAATGAAATCAAATTAAAATGAAAACCAATAGATATTTAAATAAATAAAATTTGAAACGCCGGCCACGGGGACCACCATGGCAGTCATCGTATTAAATATGTTTGTTTTTAAGTATACTTTCATTAATTTCCTCCCACCGTTATCATGCCACTATTTCGTATTTCAAAAAGCGTTTTGACGCTGAATATTTCCGGCTAGAAATGAGAACGAAGTATTTTATTTTCATCCACTCATTACGGCGGCTGTTTTATCCGAAAACATTTGATACGCGAAGCATAATTATAAAGAACACCGTTCTGCCATCGCGCGACTGTTACGAGAAAAATTCATGCGTTTCCGGTGTTTTAAACAGACATTCCTCGCGTCGAGTTTTTCAAATCGCGCCGATATATTTCGCCGGTGCTTTCGGTTTTTCCGTGTGCGCGCATTCATTTTCCGGGCGTTTTCAATCTGAACATGTATCCCCGGCGAAACGGAAGCTCATGTCGTAAATCGTATCGAGCGAAAAGTAAGCAACGCTCGCAATGAAAGCATCACCGAGCACACACGGTCTCTACCTTTCGAATTAATTCTCTCCGGGGCAGATTATCTGCTAAAAGTCGACTGACCAATCGACCGGCTTCGTGCGAAATTTATGTCGCACACAGACAACCAATCCATGATCAGAATCGAGAACAATTACGTTTGTTTCGAGCATGCAGTTAGAGATTTATTGCCGGGAGATGGGCAAGGAAAGTGTTATTGTTCCTTTTTTTTGTCTCTCTGGCGACAGTGAATTATTTTCTGAAACAGATCTTAAATTTCACATGACAAGTGTTGTTTGTGAGATTTATGTCTGTTCTTATGTTGAATAATAATTTTTTAATTTCAGTTGTTTGTACATTCTAATGTTAGGGAAAGACTGTTTAAATTTAAGAATGATCGCTTGATTATTCCTCCCAAAATATAATTATAAAAATCTGTGATTACTGTTAATTTCAGTTGTTGTTTGTACATTATAATGTGAGTGAAAGATTGTTTAAATTTAAGAAGGATTATTTGATTATTCCTCAAGATGTAATTATAAAAATTGTTGATTACTGTAAATTACAGTTATTGAAATACAGAACAATTATGGAAACGATTTAATTTTAGATCCAATATCACACTACCTATGAAGTATTTTTTAATGCAAAAATAATTAAAAATGTTGAGGAATGATTGTTTGATTATCCCTGAAGATCTAATTATAAAAATTTTTGATTACTGTAAGATATAGTTACTCAACTAAAGAATAATTATGGAAACAACATAATTCTAGTTCCACTATAACACTATTTATGAAGTATTTTTTAATACAAAAATAATTAAAATTTTAGTACGTACTGCAGTTTCATTATAAATAAAATATTACTATTTTATAACGAATACATTAATGATATTATTTTCTTTATAATCTCCACGCGAGGTAGGAGCTATTGTTTAAATAATTTTATATAATTCAATTTCCATAAATTCAATATCGAAACAATTGCCTTTAATGAATTTTTCCTGTGCAAATTAATAACTTTTGAACAAAAGCTGGTGCGGTATTGGACAGAAATGATCAACCCTGGTATAGTATATTACATCTCGAAGTATATAAATTTCGGATTAAACGTTCATAACGCTGAATGTGTTTTATTAAAGTCTCCATTCCAGCAAGACGTTACACGTACAGTACATCCTAGCGAGCTCTATTCGGTTTAAAATCACGTCTTACATCACTTCGAAAGCACCACCGGGACTATATTTCTTAAGTCTTTCAGAACGAACGAAATTCACTTAGGAACACGATGTACTGGGTGTCTCAGAACTTTGAGGTAATACGTTCACTGTTCGATTGACGAATTCATAAAATGAAGCAAAAATGGCGTCTCAGGATAAATAATCTGCATTTCGTGGAACTATTATAATATTATACAATGCTTATTCTAAATGTTTTTGTTTGTAATAGAATATGATACTTATGTATTATTATTTAACCGATTTAAAATTATATTCCCTTTATTTATATTAGTACTGTTTGTATTACTCATTTTTTGATTTGCATTTATTATGATTTCTTTTGTCTTTTTTTGTATATTATATTGGATAGGTTAGAGTCGACCTATAATTCTGAAACACCCTATATATTGTAGAGACATACGATTTTTTTAATTAGTTTTAAGAGGTTTTTAATACATTTTTACTAATATACAAATTACGCGAGGTTTATACAATTGTTCACCTGTAATTCGATGTTTTAAATTGGAATTCAATGAGGTGTTCTTCTTTCTAAGTCTGTTTTGAAGGTATATTCTGGGATTTTTTTTAAAAAAACTAGGTGTATCAATATTTAAGAATTTTAGAATAGTTTGCAGATCAAAATATTGGGAAAAAAATCGATATTCAGTCTTCAGATTGATGCTATTTGATCAACAATCACCTTCTCTCATTTTTCGTAGTTCAGACGCTAGCCACACTCATGCTAATTAAAAATTTCTATGAATTTTTCATTTCTGATGACTTCAAGGGCAGTTATACTGCAAGTCAATTTTTTCCACCCGTCTACTTCCCCGGTCAATAACTATTACAGTCTAGATGATAACAATGTACAAAAATTCACGAATATAGTAGAAATATATACAAATAAATCTGCAAAGTTTCATAAAGATATGTTGTATAGTTTTTAAACAAAAAATTCTTTTTGAATTTTCGATTTCACATGACTTCATCGGCACTTACTGCGCGAGCGACTTTTTTCAACCTGTCTACTGCCCGAGCGAATAATTACTATGCGTTAAATGATAACAACGTACAAAAATTCACGAACATAGTATAAATATGTACAAATAAATCTGCAAAGTTTCATAAAGATACGTTGTTCAGTTTTTTAAAACGAAATTCCCAAAGTATACCCTCCGATCGGGTCGAGAAAGGAGAATAGCCCCTAAACGACCCGTAAAACGAGCTAGAGTACCGATGTATTTCGGTTTACCGTAACGTTCTGAATTTCATGAGATCGCCTTATCTATCATTAGCTGGCACAGCACTCGAGTATCGTGATGTTCAAATAATACCTTGCAAACTGTTTCGTGTCAGCTAACGTACAGCCCTGAGCCGAGTAACCTCCTGCGAGCGGGATAACTACTCATCACGTTACTTTCCGGATTTTAAAGCGTAAACTTCACGCGAACATTAATAAGTCTAATAAACTTGGGTTCATGGTGCTAGAAAAGCGACGCGTGACATGAGAGATGAGTATAAATCTGAATTGGCCATTTCACAGCTCGTTGCACTTCCACCGCGTGATAAAAATAAAATGCATTTCTTTCAACGTGGTAACTTTGTTTATAACATCAGAAATTTAATTAATTTTCTGGGTACCATGTTTGGCAAAATAAAGCTAAAGTTTAGTGAATTTATTGTAACAATATTAGACTCCATTTCATGCCATTCATAGTTCGTTGAATTTTGCAATAATAGGATCCTCCTTCAAGGTAAATTTGAATTATGATTTGTATTAAAATTCAAAATTTAGTTCTAATATTAGGAGAAGAATTTGAAAATTCAATGTTTGATAAAATACGCTAAAGTTTAGTGAATTTATGGTAATAATATTAAGCACAATTTCATGTTATTTATAATTCGTTGAATTTCGCAATTACAGGATCTTCCCTCAAGGTAAATTTTAATTATGATTTGTATTAAAATTCAGAATTTAGTTCTAATATTAAAAGAAGAATTTGAAAATTCAATTTTGTTATAATTTATCCTCCCTCTGCTGAGTGCGAGACTGTTAATGGCACATTTTTATTGATAATCAAATGATCATATTTGCAACAATTTTCTAATTTTTTCGTACACTCTAATTGATCGTGATGTAGAAGAAATCGAATCAAGGATAATTGAAATCGTTAATGTATTTTGCAATTTTCACGTAGCGACCAGAAAATAGTAAAAAGCCAAGGGATTTTATAATTAAACTACTGCCCTGAATCAACTTTCAATTTAGGTGTTCCGATAAAACGACACCACTAAATCATAAGTAAATAAAATAAAATTGATGTGCCGCTGGTTGGGTTATGAGATTTATGCATTTTAATATGCCATTTTGTGCACAGTATCAGTGCATGTCAGACCATAATGAATTTTCTAAAAAAAAGCACTTGTGGAAGCAAATTTATTATCTTCCAAAAATGATATTTAAAATCTCTCAGTAAGCTTTTTCTCGTATAAAAAAGGAATTAATTGTTCCGAATCTTAAAGGAAAATATATTTTTATAAAATTGTTAATCGATGAAGAAATAAAAAAATGATAATATGTTGATATGACTGTTCAACAGAATGAATGATACATTTAAAATATGCTGTGACTTCTGTATAATTTATACATCGTCTCCTAAAATTTAACATCAGCAATCGTCAGGAAGACAATGGTATCGCTCATTCTGACGATTAAATAATCATTGACCATCATTCAGACAGTGCTCATTCTCGCCTGTTCTTCATGAAAAGAGAATCGCACGTGTCAAAACGTTTATTTTACCAAGCTATCGTTTATGCTTCTTGCCTATTTTTAAGTATGTGCATGTCTACACGTTCTGTACAATATAAAAACACACACAAGTCACATTATAATTTTTGAATTAGTCTATCAATCATCAATAGGAATAGTTTCATTTATACCGATTAAACGAAGTTAAATTTTTATAAAAATCCATAACTGATAATAATTTCTATTAAACTTGAATGGTATTCAATTGCAATATAGAAAATAAATTAAAAAAAAAATATATTCTGTATTTATATTAATATCATGTACTATACACGTTATACTTCAAAATTTTTTATCAAAGGTATACCGTAATTTAATCATTCATTACACACCTCAATTTTATTCAATATTACAAATTTTTTTATAACTCCAGGAAAATATATACTTCTCTTTGGATCCTGAACCTATGAAAAATTTAAAAGCACGCGTTGGACCAAATATTATATAAATATATAACAACATGCACTGTGTAAGGGGTTAATTGTTAAGTTATTTCAGTGCTGTGAACCACAAGACACTTAACGAAATACTGTATACAAATTGCAACAAGATATCCTGATGTAATAATTCGTTCAAATACATAGATTTATAGCGTACAATAAACTTCAGCCTCCAAACCACTTCACTGGCTCGTAGCACAGGGTGCACGATGTTTCAGAACCCTTATACGGGTTATTAACCCTTTCGCTGTTTACTAAGGTGCTAATGGCCGCTATACTGGCTCAGACATTTCATCTAGCCTACTTTGCAATAAGAATTCATTTTATTAATACACATGAATTTATGCTTTCTCCGAACTTCCTTTGCCTACAATGCAGTTTATTTCTTTACTCTTTCATAAATAACTTCGAGCAATGTCTCATCAGAACACTACAGTCATTAAAATAAACAAGAAACAGTAGTACTAAAAGCAGCTAGAAACTATGAAGTATTATAGACAATAAAATTTGCAACGGCAAACTGAATCCACCCTGAAGGATTAACACTGCAATTGCGAACTTCACACAGAATCTGACGTTGAAACAAATTCAGCACAGGCGTACCTCTCGATCACGATAAACAAAACACTGAACGGGTTAACACGCGCACACTTCATCCCTCAAAATCGAGCACCTCGCTTCACCTTACCGAGTGCAGAATATTAGAAACATTTTACACGATTCAGCCCTAACGAGCCAACATTGCAGCTGCAGAAAGTTCCTCTGAAAATATAAACGGGAGCACCCGTGAATTCATCGTGCAGCATGAATTAAAAATCGTCTTCCGCCCGTCGGTTCTCTTTATTTTCACGTCGCTTCCTGCGACTTCCGAGTGCTCTTTTTGCACTCGCCGCGGACGCTCCGCGTGGCCTCTTAAACCATTCGAAAATCCAAGCAAAAATAATTCCGGCAGCGAGTGGAGAATATTCGCGGACGCGACAAAACGGTACAAGAAGCTTCTGCCGGTTTATTTTTATTTCGCGGCTCTGAAAGGCGGTTCGATGATCGACCGAGACTTCTACGAAAGCAAATAAAAGCGAGTGTATACGCTGTTTCGACACGTTATCGTGGCTCCTCTTCTTCCTTTCGGTTGTATACACGCCGCTTCTTGGTCCAGAGTTTCCCTCGAGGCGAACGCAAAGGGTTTTTCGGCGGGCGTCGTTCCGATTCGATAACACGCGACCGCACGTGCAACAATCCTATCGAAACCAGGCTATCGATTATGTGTGTAACGTACCGTGAAGAAAACTGCACTCCTGCCAGCCGAATTCGCCTTGCACCGTGTTTTATGGACTGGACCGCCTACGAGACACTTTGGAAGTCGAGCTTTCACGGAGGAAGGGTGTCAAGAACACATTTATACTGGAGTTCTCTGTTTCACGTGTATCTAAAGACACGTGTACACGTGTAATTAATATATCCGTGTTTTCGCCCGTGTAGTTTTTAATACACGGGTACACGTGTGTTGCCATATTTATATTTTATTGCGTCCGATTATTATATTGAAGTACATTTACGCAAGTAATTTGCGAAACAAATATATGTTTTTCTAGGTTGCAGGTAACATAATTTCGGTTAACAAAATTTAATCAAGTAATCATTTGTTTTAATATAAAAAAAAACAGTTTATTGACACTTTCCGGCAACAGACGGTTCCATTCTGTTGTAACAATATTTCCGGCTCGTGAGAAGCTTCGTTCTGACGTAACCCACGTTGCTGTAATCGTTAAATATTTTCATGTATTTAATTATGTATTTGTTTCGCAAATGACTTTCGTATATGTGCTTCAGTATTCGGGTATTTTGCTATACGCTAATAATCGCACGAAATAAAATATGAATATGTCAATACACGTGTACCTGTGTATTAAAAACTACACGGACTAAAATACAGATGTATCAATTACGCGTGTATCTTTAATACACGTTCAAAACAATGGTCTCTGATTTATACTGGGTGGCTTAAGGAAACGTGGTAGAACCGAGCAGAAAATACAGTAGGGTAAATGTGACAGTAGTTGACAGTTATTCTTGGTATTGTTATCAGGCAGTCTTTCATCGTTGGATTTTCGTGAGTGTTGATTCTGTTCGAGTGTCTTCCGTTAATGGTTTTGAGTATTTGTTCGACTGATGGGACGCCCAGGGTGCTCTCTATGCCATCGCTCCTCACGTACCATGGTGCATCAAGTATCATTCTTAACTCTTCATGTATAAACGTGGGCCTATCGTGTCGGGGCCAATTCACTACACTTCACGTGTTTTACTTTATACTATTTACAATATAATATATTTAAACAAATTATCTGTCACAATTTGTATGATAATCTTAATTTAGAATGTTTGAAGATGCTATGTGAATTTTTTCAGATTTTTTTAAGGAACTATTGCCCACTGAAAAACCCATCGGACATGAAAGACCCACGTTTACACATTAAGGGGACTAGGTATTCAAAAAAGGCATTTCTTTTTTATTCTATTTTTCGAAAGTACTATCCTTCTCGAGTAAAATGCCGTTTGAATCATGTTAAAATTCTCAAAATTAAGGATTTGACAGCCGAAAAGTTCGATCGCGAGGTATGTTGTACTTATGGCCTTCCAAAACTTTAAACACGTTTTTCTCGAAATCATATTTTCCCTTCGTTTTGCAGTGATTGTGAAAAAACGGGGGTTCGAATCGACTTGAAAAAAATTGAGAAAATGTAAAACATGTCTAGTTAAGGCCTGAACCTATGCAGAAGTCTGCAAAAACTCCTGTTTTGTCCAAAAAAAAATAAAATGGCTTCTGTTTTAATGAAAAATCGTGGTTTTTAACTTTACTGCCGCCACTTTTACAATTTTGATTTTTTTTCGTTTTAAATAGATTCAGTGCAGATTAGGGGCCTATAGAGTGCCAAATTTTTCAGGATATTTCATAATTCAATTCTTTATGGCCAGGATCACTGCAAAACCGCAACGACTCCAGAAAAAGCGCCTATACATCAGTCGACTGTAAAACCATCATATATAAGTATATGTTACTCAAAAAAATATTTTTTTACAGTTTACAGTATTAATAAACATTTCCTAAAAGTACTGGTCACAATATGTATTCATTTACTTGTAATTAATTCTCAAAAACAGTTACATTTTGACCAAATCTGACTGCCTGGTCCCCTTAAGGGTACCGTAAATACGTTTACACAATAAGGGTTAACCCTCTATAACCCCATGTAACTTGGAAGTTACATACCTATGTATCTACATATCTATATTCTTTAAGTCTTACTTCGTTTATTTATCACTGTCTACAATTATATTCTATAACTATACTGTCCCCAAGGAGTCTGTTCGTTCAGTATTATGCTTATGTCCCACGATACAAACTTTATCATTTATCTTTATCATTTCTGTCATATGCAAATAAATTCCTGTTATAGAGGGTTAATAGTTTCGATTGTGCTGTGTTGATTTTCTTTTGGTTACTTTCAGTAGCTGTACTCCATAGAGCTACCCCGTAGGCCATATCATGTAGTTTGATCATAGTTGTATATATTGCCCTTTTATTTTTATCTTTACTTTGGATTTTCTTATAATTACCCAGCACAGTAATTTTATGGCTATTGCTATCTTCTTTTTTGTGATTTATGTGAGGACACCATGTTAACTTTTTATCTCATACGATTCCTAGGTATCTCGTCTCTGTTGCCTGAGGTTTCAAATGTGCTCTTCTCATATATTTTACTATGTTAAATTGCATAAACATCCACAGTCTACCTAGAACAGTCTACGCGCTGATCTTACAAATGAACATTTATTGTTTCTACGAAAACATGATCCTGCTAGGTAAAATGCATTCGCAGTTTTGATGGAGGCAGAAGGATCGGCGTCGCGTGCATCCTGGGTGCACTAGATGCATGCAACCTGTACACGTGCGTCATGATACAGAGGACACAGGTACTCGCATGGTTAATGGGCATGTTGAGAGCATTATTGGGTAACCTTCGTGGACCAGCCTCGTCTTCGTTCCTGCCGCGTGTACTTCTGCGGTCAGAATAAACGCGGTTTACGTCTATCGACCCAATTTCATAGTTTCGAACCTGTCCCGTTTCGACGCGAACAGTTTACTGTTGCGAGACCGCGCGACTTAGTATGCCAACTGAACTTCCTTCAATTAATTATCGATTCGATCAACAGACCGCGAGATACCGAGCTCCCGATAAATCGTTCCGCTCGTTGTCAAACAATAAGCAAGATTCCTCTTGCTCCGGTGGTCCGTCGTACTGGTACAGGAGAAACTCGAATGCTTCGTTTAGGTATTCAAAGGGTGTTACGTTTAAACAGATTCATATGAACGTTTTGGAAGGTATTAGTGTTGCCGAAAAACATTTGAAAGAGACATTTAAAAAATAGTACGACAGAAGTTGAATCATTTTATCCTGTTAGCTGTGTAGCCCTATTTTAAAAGTGTGCACCTACGTTGGGTCGCAGAAATGAAGAGATGACGAGTATACTCGTCAAATACAGAGTATGTACAGCTGCTATAAAATCGAATTAAATTATAACTAAATGGCAGTAGATCTTTTTTAAAAATGAATCATTTATTGCTCAAATTCGTTGATATTATTCACGAAACATGAACATTCATTTTTAAAAAAAGAACAAGGAAAATCAAATACGTAGAAAACATTTTTTTGAATTTTCTGTATATTTTTTACTATACTGATATATTCTTCACTTTCATGTACCTACTTTTTCTTAAGTCATGTATCAGTGAATAGTACGGAGATTCTTTAAGTAGCCACAAGTGGTACATCCACCATACTGTTATTCTACTCACTGATTCGACTGAAGGATAAGGGCAACAAGAAGGAATGTTACTAAACAGATTTAATGAGAAAATCATTTTTTAATACTTTAGTCCTCCAGTCAAGAGACAAGGTTCAAGTAATTGGTCTGTATTGTTTATAACATGAGGTTACACTCTAATTAAGCAACAGGAGAAAAATAAGCACAGAAAAATTATTTTACATTATTTTAATTTTTTTCTCAAGCTGAGCACTGTAGAATAAAAATGGACGTTCCTTTTTTTTTCTCCTTACCCTTCAATTGTAGTAGTTCTAAAAAAAATGTTATAAAAATAAAATGGTCCACCAGTAAACGGACAAGGTTCAAGTAATTGAACTGTATTATTTATGAGGTTATATTCTAATTAACCAGCAGGAGAGAAATCAGCATAGAAATTATTGTGTTACATGTAATTGTTAATTACAATGGGAAATGAGTCTTATAGTATCAACTATTGCTACATTTACCCTATTTTAATTCTTTTTTTAAATTGTTCACTGTAGAATGAAAATGGACATCCACTGTTTTTTCTCTATAGCCTTCAATAATTGTCTCTGTTTTCTAATAGCCGGCAAAGTCTTAGCCTGCAGTTCTCGATGAATTTTTCTATAAATCGTGCCTGTCGACCCAGTCTCGATCGAAAGGATACAATCGAATCCTGCGAACGGGCGCCATTAGACAGACGAAAACGCAGATGGGCGGATAACGTAGAAATAGATCTTTCTGGCAATAAATCCGTGGAAATAGGTTGCCACGGGCAGGGAATATGTTGAACTTCTCGAACAGAGGGAATTAACGTGATACCATCATGCGATAGACCTCTCGGTTCGAGATCACCGTTGAAATGTTATCAATTTCGAAATACCATAAATCCTGTAGCGGGAGTAGTTTATCGTCTGTTTGATCGTTTAATTAACCAGAAAGTTTCGCGGTTGATACGACAGTTCCTCACGAGTTCAACGTAACGTAATTAACAATCTCGAGACCGTGTGTCGTGATTTAAGGTGTAACCCTCTCCTGTAGCCTTTTACAGGCTTTGTGCGAGCTATGGTTACGTCGCCGCGAATTACTGTCAACGGCGAACCTTGTTCATAACGTCATAAACAGATCGGAGCTTTATTAACGGCTGACTCATGCTCGTCGCAGCTTTTCTTATTAAATGGACCACTTGTGCCTCGGCTTGATGCACTCGAGCATGTCTAGGGTACTGGAGCGTGTATAATTATTATACAAGGTGGAACAGAGAGGATATAAAATTGTAACTGCCATTCCAGTTAAGAGAATTAGGAGCCACAGGTTGACACTTATGTAGGCTGTTCTATGTAAATCGATCTGCTTGAATAATTTCGAAAGTGTTGGTGACATCGAAGAACATTTTAAATAAAAATTTAATGGCTTTGAGGGAGACAAAATATAGTGTTAATAATTTCTTTTTTTATATGAGGAGCCGTAGTGAAAATTTAATGATTATTTTCATTTTTTTAAACGGAACCGCGTATTTTTTATGAAGCTCATTATTCCTTACAAAAAAAATATTGGGTTATTTATCCCGAAATACTGATAGTTCAAAAAATATTTTGGATTGCAATATTAAGATTATAATATCTACTAATACACTTTGGCACGAACACCATAATAATTTTTTTAAAAGAATGAAAAGCTGCATCGATTGATGTACCAAAAAATATGGGATTCTCATTTAAAAATTATTGATAACCTTCGCATCTACACTATGCCTACACCCATAAAAAAATATTGACGTCACAATGTGTCCCTCTCGATGTCATTCAACTTTCGTCTGAAATGTTACTGTAAAGCTCTAAAAATTTCGAAAATATTCGCCTGAATCGATTTAAGTGAGACACCCTGTGTAATTCTAAAATACATATATCTACATAGTAACCGATTGTATTATAAAAATAGATCAAAGATATCAGTGAAGTTGTTATACATTTAATAATTGTCAGCTTGAACAGAGTTTGTCTTTAAGAAATTTCACTGAAGCAAGTAGAACTCAATTAAAATTGATCCGAGGACAAAGACTGGTCCAGAAGTTGTCCAAGAGTCAGCCAAGCACTACTAGAGAGGCAATCGAAATCTAATTGAAGCCTAACTAGGACCCAATCAATTACCTACTAGCTTCCGTAAATTTCCTACTAAAAATCGAACCGTTTAATTGTTGAATCAATGGAAACTTAACAATATTGGAAACAAATTAGACAACAAGGATATTTGTACACATACAATTTTTTAAAATGGCTGGAAAATATTAATTCATACAAATATACAATCGATTAACCTTTTGAGTGACATCGTCGCTTATAGGTGCTTGACAAGGACGCTCACCGTGTACTGTCGACGCCCAAGGGCGTTCGGCGCAATGGCTCATTATGTACTACTGTGGCTCGGCCGCACGCAGCGTTCGCCAGAATTATAAATAGCAGTCAAAGGGTTAAAGTTTAACGCGGCTGACCGCCAATGACTCATTCTACTCGGAACTATTTTCTCCGACAACTTCTAAAGGGTTTCGTGACTGATTTATGAGGAACTATTGAAACGTAACTCTTAAAAGAGCCTTCGGAATAATTTCTCTAAAACCCTTCATTACACAATAATTTTCCGTTTATGGTATTCATAAAATGTGTATAAGGGAAAAACGAACATAAAAGGTAAAGTTTGGTGATAAGAAAGCACATGCAACAAAGTCCAGATACGTGAACGATATAGAAGTAACTCTTGTCTATGATCTGCACAACCCCTTTTAAATTCGTTGACCCCTGGCGAAAAGGAAACAAAACTGTACGGGCTATTTATACTGATCCAGAAAAATTAGAATGAAAGTAAATATCGTTATCAGGCAACATCTATATTTCTATAGAACAAAATAATTTTTTCATGTATATTAAAAGTTTTTTATTGCTCCATAAGAGTATTATTAAAATGCATTCAGATAAAAATTTATTTGCACCAACAAAGGCACATCTGTTAGATTCTGAATATTTTTGCTATTATTGTTTAGGAGTTTCTAATTTTTTAAAATAATAATTCTGAGAGGAACGTCTGGAACCTGCTGGTGAAAATCTATACAGAATAAAACAAATGTTTTCTGTTGACGTCACGATATTCTCACGTGCGTGTTGCACCTATTTTTGCATATGAAACGTCTCGAAACTGTTACGCATAAATATTACGCGATGCCGTTGTGGAAATAAAGCATCGATCATAAAATCGGGCAGAGGGTTATGTGATCGATTTACGAAGACAGGCGGCTGTTATTGCCACGAAGATATTTACAGACATCGTTCGGTACTCGAGTACCCGGCTGCATTATGGCGAGCTTTTTAACTTCGTTACCATTAAGCTGCAACATCGAACATTAGATCTGTATTTTATTACGATGTTTACCAGAGCTAATTATAGCAGCTCGAAGTGTGTTTTCATCGAACGCTGGAGAGATTTATGAATAGCAGTCATTCAATAAACAATGGAAAAAAGAAAATGAAAAAATATTATGTCACACGCTATTCAAACTCTCTGTACATATTGATCCTATTTTGGACTACTATATTTTAGATATTATTTTGTTAATTACAAAATTATTTTCTACTTTATTCTGTAGTTAAACGTTTCTTCCTTTCTTGTAGCGAACAGTGGCTTAATAAATAATTCAAATTAAATGCATGTTAAAAATCTGTTTTTGAACATTTAATTAATCGTTTCTTCATTTCTTGTAGTGAACTATGGCTTAATATATAATTCAAATTAAATGCATGTTGAAAATCTGTTTTTGGACAAATTGTTTTATGAACGAAACCTTATTGTATGATTTGACTGAAATACAGTTAAGTTTAACTAACTATATTTTCATTTCAGAAAACAGAAGTTACATATTTTTTAGTAAAACGAACCTAGAAACTGAATGCTTGGAAGAAAATTCTTTTAAGAAGAATAAATACGTGAGTATCGAGTTTCTTTAAATGTTGTATACCACCCCATGGGGATACAAAACAAAGTTGTATCAGCTCGAGAAACTTTTCTGACCATTCTTGTATCTCTCGTTTCTTTTAATGCACATAAAAGCATCTCAAACAAATGCTCCACTTTGACCAATAATGTTCCTCCACAAGAGGGCACTCTTTATCGAATAAGTTCCCTAATAATTGTACTTAATACTAATAATAACAATTGTTTATTGAATCTCAATGGTAAACATGTGTACAGTTTTATACATAGTCAGATTAGAGAACCTACCATTCCTGAGATATTTGGCTTGTTATTTCATGATACTTACTATCTACTATTTGTTTACGTCCGAAGTACTGACACCTGTGAGCATACCTTCACAATGAGAGTAACAGGATGAACAAAGCCAAATATCTCAGGAATGGTAAGTTTTAGGATAAATGTACCTTAGTACTTCTGTACTCAGAATTCGCTGTTCTATCGAAATCCAGTCTACAAAATTGGGCATTCCATTCAAATAAACAAAATGGACCTCTGTATCTCCTCTGCGCCTCCACCTATAAAGAAACTATTCATACTATATTATTTATTTCTTCATATCCTACAACTTTTATCGGCATCATGTTCATCTATTATTTGAAATAACGATGATATTCCAGGTGGACAAAATTCTTGGGACATCCTGTATCATAGAAAAGAGTTTATATGGTGTCTGACCAGAGATAGCTGTTTTCACTGTGGCAGTCAACGTGTTAAATCCATGTATGTACGCGCTTACCATAGTTTCGTGGATGAGTAGACTGATACTCATTGATATAAAATTAATTAGCTGAAAGTAAGTATAGAAATCCTCTACTCTAATATTTAGTAAATTGCCAACATCTTGATTCTGTTATTGAATACGTAGCTGTGGTTGTTCAATTAACCCTCTCAGCCATATGAATCTATATATGAGTTTTGAAATATCAGACACCGGGTCACATGGCAGTCACAGAAATAAAATTTCCTGGTGCCCATTCGTTGTTGGTTGAAGCAGGTCCTGTGAGGCAGGACTGTAGGTCCTGATCACTCCAGGCAGCGTGTAGACAAATTTATCTATTTAAGACATCGAGCGCAGTCGGGTCGGCTGCATCGTAAAGTGCAACGCGAAAATGCATCGATGCAGGGGTCCGGCGGTTGCATGAGGTTGATAAATGGCCGTTTTGTAATGAAACGATCGCCTACCGTTGGTAAATCTCCAAAATGAGAGCAGACCGAGCATAAGTCTCGGGGTGCGCTCCATTTAAATTTTCATGCACGAAGCGATTTGCATGGCAAGGGAACGGAGGCGGAGAAGAGGAGAAGGAGAAGCAGGAGGCACGGCAAAGTGAACTAGATACAGGCCGATTCTTAATTTTAATCACCTGTTAGCGATATCCCGGGCTATCGCACGAGAGAGCCCTCCATTTCGCATTCGTCCCTTTTCCCGACAATTTCGACATCGGCCTCACGGAACGGGTGCGAGTGGAAATGATGAGGAACGACGGAAAATATCGAGACTGCCCCTCTGTTTAGAAACCGAATCGGGGGAAATATTAACCCATTTCTTATGGATATAGTCGTTTAGGAATAAAAGAGCGGAGAATGATCGTAAGGTAGTAAATATAATTAGTCTAAGAGATCGGGAGGTGCAAGAACAGGGGCAATATAATAAAATTCCAGAATCCGAATATAACGAGAATTATAAATATATTAGAACAGTTGGAAGACCAGAGTACCTAGAAAAAGTAGAGAAGGGAGGGAGTCAGAAACTTCTGGCAAGAGCCAGGTTCGGAAATGCAAAGGAATGGAATAGATATTGGATGAATGTGGAGCATTCCTCGTATGCGTTCATTTGCATACGAGGAATCATCTTCTTTTTAACTGTATCATGATTGCAGGAATATCCTATATAACAAGCATAAATAAAAAATACAAATATGAACTCGTTGCTGATAATAAAAAATTCTAATAAATGCACAAATCGCCTATGAAAGCATTAGACCAGTTCCCTTGTCAATAATTTTAATTAAAAACAAACTGAACGTACGCTCCAGGGTCCCTGAAGAGGCTAATGGATAGGCTCTTCCAGCTAAACGTAAAAAAGCGGCACGATAAAAAGAGCGTATGAAAGAGAAGCGTGTCCCAGGTGCAAAATAATTGACCGAACCCGCGGAAATAATTGCACCCGGAGCGTCGGGGCTGCACGTTCGCATGGCAATTCCACAAGAGATTCAATTTGAATAATGAAACAAGGTACTCGCCAAGGACACGATGCTCAGCCGTATCTCGTGACAGAAGCGTGCACGAAACCCGCGGTTTAGAGCTTATGCGTTTTATCGCGGCGCAATTGGACCAATTTTATTTTTTTTTTTTTAATGCTAAGTAAAAGAATTCTTTTTCCAATGGAGATTTCCTTTATTCTGTGGCAACGCTTCCTTTTTTTTCAAATACTGTCTTCATTCGTTAATTTTATTATTTACCACGGTGGACTGGACTGAATATTTATTTAATTTTGCATAATTCTAGAATTCTATGTAAACTATTGACACAATGTAAAATAACGTACCGTTGATAATGAGTGAAAGGTTTAAGGTTTTTGTAATAATTATTTATATAAGGAAAAGGCTATTACAGGGTCTATTTTTCATTATGGCAATCAACTTACGATGAACAGATTTTTGACAATTTTTCAAATCGTAAAATTGATCGATAATGCTCAAATGGATAAGTTAGTATGGAAATGTTGTTTTGTAGAGGAGTGTAAGAAATATTTTAACCGTAGGACGCTTAAGGGACGGTCAAAAAATGTTCACAGAATTCGAACCGTGTTTTTAAATGTTGTACTTAATGATTGTAAAGAAACAAATTAGAAGTCGGGTTTATTTTTCCTGGATTTAGCTAGATGTTTCATATTACTTTACGACATACACATACTTCGAACAAAAAAATAAAATTTTTAGCACTTCCGCTTATGTGGACACAAAATGACCCTCCCTTAAGCTGACCTTAACACGTTGACTGCCACAGTGGAAACAGACATTCCCAATCGGACATAGCATAAGTGCTATTTTTATTATAAATCGCAGAGGAAAAGAATGTTTAAATATTCAATCGTGTATGTGCCTCTCTACGTGAGTGTTGCAATGTGAAATTCGCTTAGAATATTATCAAAATAGATCATTATTTAATTAAAGAAAATGACGTATCGGTCATCGGTGACTCCCATGGCAGTCAACGTGTTAAACCTTCCAAGACCTTAAGCGTCCTAGGGTGGATAATTTCTTTTCTAATACGATTTTTGTTAACAAGAAATGTAATACGATGAAATTACGTTTTTATAGAACGGCGGTGGAACCCTTTCGTTCGGAACTCCGTTTGCCTTAACAGTCGGAAACCTACATTGATAAGAAAGTTCGGAATACTTCACGACTGAGAAACAATTCTCCAATTGAGTCGGTACGAAATTTCACGGATAACATTGTACAATCTCGATTAAAGTTTTACTGAACGGAACCTGTTACCGTCTAGGAAGCGGGAAGTTAAAACGACAAACAAATTTGAAATTTCGAATACAAAAACGAATATGAACGATTTGAAAATAGTCTAAATCATAGACTAAACAATGAGAATATATTAAAAATATATTCATCAATTGAAACTATTTAGAAATAGAAAAGTATTATTTAAAAGGTATTTTACTATTACTCCAACAGAAATAGAAAATTATTATTTAAAAGGTATTCATTATTACTCCAACATTGAAAAATGTACTGGTTTCAAGTAAGTAGTGTTTCAGGACCAAAATTCTTATAATGTTGCACAAATAATATGTAAAATTATCAATATAATAGTATAATATGAAATAATCGATTAAAAAATAATTCAGCCACAAAAGATACTAAAACAAAAGGAAACTGAACATTATGCACATGTGAAAACATGTAACTATAATTCGTGATTGTGTAATGCTGATTATTGTATCGTATGCAAATCACAAAACACATCATTTAAATAAATAACTAATAACTAAATATAAATATACGTCTCATTCTACTTTATTTCAACGTTACGGCAAGTTTTACACTCCAACCAACATGATGAGCCAGTATAATTAATTCCATTCGATTGTTTAACAATTTAAACAAGTTGCTCAACAAGTCTGGATGTTTGACTATATCAGACGAAGATCTATAGTAAAAAATTTATACGTTTGTAATGAAACGCAAGGTAATCATTTTGCAGCGCTTCTAAAGAAAACAAGCAAACGTAAATTGCTAGAAAACAAAGATTGTTGTTGGAAGCTCGGGAACAAAGCAAAACCGGTTGCATCTACAGGGTGGCTTTATAATCCTGTCGCAAAATTTGTAGATTTATTCTATAGCTGAAAATGGACAGAAAAGTTTTAATAAACATGGTCCTTAAAATTATTTACTTTTGAGGTACTTAAAAACAAATTATACTCTGTCAACACTTGACTCGCTTTTTGAAATATTTATTATTATACACATTGTTGTGTAATCGATTTTAGAACAGCAGAACAAGTATATCGAAATTGTAAATTAATAATTGTAAATTCGTCCGTCCCGTCTGAATATAATCAAATGCATGTACACCTGATTAATTTTCAAAATTATTTATCTCGAAAACAAAGCATCGTATAAACATTTCATCCAACATTTTCGATGTACTGTTTCGTGTAAATAAATACATAACAAGTATGAAAGAACCTCCTCAGTATTTCAAATATAAATAATTTTAGGATCCATGTTTTTTTAAATTTTTTCTTCATTTTCACCTGTGTAATACACCTACAAATTCTCTGACAAGACTTCAAAGACACCCCATACATTCAAGAACTAATTTTTACTGCTTCTTAATACTAAATATATTCCTGAATGATTTCTCGTTTTTCATTCCTGGAACATAGTTGTTTACACGATTTCATCGATCGTATCGCCATATTTGCATCCAGAATTCATCACTAAATTACAAAATTCTAAATATACACAATCTACATGAACACCGCGTTTGCATACTAAACACACCCTGTTTGTAATTCTAATAACACGCAACTGTCGACGCTGCAATTAATTCCCTTAGAAATGAAAAGCAAAAGAAACGTCTTCCATAAGATTTATAAAACAATATCAACTTTCATAAGAAATATCCCATTTTTTGTAAAAGTTCGTTCAGTTCCCTCTTCACGGTTAATGTAACTCTATTCAAATCTTCTCATTCAATTAAAAACTTCTGATGTATTCGCGACATCCGCGTATTTCTCTCATCCAAAGTTGAAAGCTCGCTGCAGGCGTCCCGTTACGATTCATTTCCCTCCAAAACGCGAAACGTCACGTTCATTTCAAAGTTCGGGTCAAAGTTTACGCGGCGAGGGGCGAATTCTTTTCACCAGGGAGTGGAAACGCAAAGTACTTTTCGAAAGGACTGTACCCTTCATACGAGCACGTTTCGACGCTCGTTTCACCGAACTATTGAGTTACAGTTCAAAGAAGCAATTAAAGTGAAAAACTCCCTAACAATAAGATCGTCTGGAGAACACTAATCTCTCTGCAATAACCTCACCTCCCTATTGTTCCGCTCTTAAAAACCGAATCACGTGTTCCGACACCCTCGTGTCACATTCAATCACACGTCACTCTCAATGCGATAATAACTGATCGCGACGATAAAAAGGTTCAAACGAAATCAATGTTTAAATACTCTTTCGATTCTATCACTTACTTGTTAATTCTTTTCTTCTCAGTGAATCAGCGTGAGGACACACGACGCGACGCGGTGAGCGGGAAACATTGTTTTTAGAAAGGAAAAACTATAAATTACGAAGCCGGTTCACTGTTCACTGTTCTTCGTCGGATCAGTCTCAAGCGGCTGGTCGATCGTACGTTTCGTCGTGCGGATGCACGAGGTTCCTCTTTCTTTCACTTTCGGAAAACCGGCGACACGGAAAACACTTTTCCCGAACGAAAACTTGAAAAACTGCGGATCACGCGGCCGCGCGGCGGCAACTGAACAGCTCCAGTGACAGAAACGTGACTCGAAGTGCGCGCGCAACCGCTACCGGCGTGGCGGCACCTCTGTCGCGTCCGCTCCAACGCGCATGCGCCGGCCGCGGTCTTCGCTTTGCGACAGCAGACAAGAGGGTGCTCTATCTCGGCCCGTTTTCACGGTACATTTCGAGAATTTTTTCTGAAAAAACTAAACGACATATCTTGATCAAACTCTGCGGAGTTGCTCACATATATCTGTACCACGTTCATGAATTTTTGTACGTTGTTAGCGACTAAACTGTAGCAGCTAACCCTTCCGCTACGGCAGCGTGCGGCCAAAAAACGATAACACGGTACGTTCGTACGGGCTATATATTTTTCCGGTAGAAAGAACAAAGCGTAATTTGATTTAAAAAGCCACGACGCGTAATGATAAATCAGGGGATCATGCAATCTTTTTTCTTTTTGTGACTGTGGTACCTATAGGTCATTTTATGAAGAGCGACTGTACAGTAGAACCTCGATTATCCGAACTCGGGTCATCCGAAAATTGATCATCTTATATCAGTAACGAGCTAAAATTATCACTAATAACAATATGTACTCAATTTTGTACCACTGTATGTTTTACATTCTGAAATAGAATTATCATTTTTATGTGAAATCTAGTTACAGTGTGAGTCATTAACACGTTCCATGCCACAGTGGAAAATGCCATAACTAGTCAGACGCGTGAAAATATGTTTCTATAAATACATAACGTTAAAAACACAAACATTGAATTATCTTATGATATACCATTCATTTTATACTATTATTGTCGCGTTCGTTTTAATTGAAATATAAAGAATATTACCATTTATTTAGAATAATCGAATTTGGTGCGTGGGGCGCATACGACCCACGCAGCACGGAACATGTTAAGTAGAGTTCGGATGATCGAGGTTCTACTGTAGTCATCCTTAGTATCCACGGAACGTTCCACGGCGAGCGACTATAGTTGCCTGTAATGTCAAAAGGATTAAATATATACATACATCCTGAATACAAACTTTTCCGCGATAAAATTTCTTTCCTTCGAAAAAATGAATTTGTCGCATTCCGATAATTGGGAACACGAGTCCTCGCCATTCAGACACTCAGATACCATGGATTTCTGAATTCAGATACATCAAAGATTGACTATTTGACATTCAGATACTTTTCGGAATTTTTTCATTCAGGTGCCTCGAAAATGAACTATTTTCCATTCGAGTACTTCAGAAACATCTACTTCCGAGTTGAGGTACCTCGAAAAAGGGTGAGAAGGGGTACAAACAGGGGCACGGGCACTGGGATGCAGTAGGATGTGATACGAAAATGTTAACCCTTTGTGGTCCATGGTATTTTCGTTGTTTCGTTCCAGTTGGACAGTATAAAATCTGTCTTTTGATAGTATCGTATAGTCTGCGGTTGTTTCAATATTGAAGCATAATCTAAACGATAGAACAACATATTTATAATAATACATTTTTATGAAGTGGAGAATTAACGTGTAAGAAGTGGTCGATTTAGTCTTCCTGGGACGAAATGCGCTGACGAGTTAGACTCGACACAGGACCGCAAAGAGTTAAGTGGGTTCTAGAGCCCCCCGTATTGTTTAACACAAAAATGCATTGCATAGTCTATCCTACAATATACTCTGAGGGTTGCAAATTAACTGCATAAATTTATCATCGATTCAATGTCGTTGCACGAGTCGCTTGTCCTCCTAGAAACACGTAAGGGTCGCAATAATGGTCACGTGAATAACAGCAATCTTTTTTGCCGGCTATACTGAATCGATGTAAGTTTCTCTATAGGAAAGGGTAATTAGATTTTAGCCGAAGCAGGAACACGATCCACCGTGGTCCCTTTATTGGATATTTGCTTCGATTGTTCGCGTGTTGCTGTTATCGTCTACGCCTGGCTATGATTAAATTTATATGTTACGAAAATTGGATCGTTTTGTAGCTCCATGAACGTGATAAGAACAATTATGGTAGAAGGAGCTGCATACACGCATATAGAAGCATTCCTACAGCTAGCTATATTTAGGTCGCAGAAAGAATCGAGTTGGTTAGTGGGGAACCCCCTGGAACGGGTGCCTTTAACAACAATTAGAAACAGCTTATGATTTTTATTAAATTACTTACTGGTGTTATTTCTGAGGTATTAATTATAGTATAAGTATCATCGAATTATTATAAAACAGGTGGTTTGTTCCAAAGTAGTTCTGACAAAAAACAAGTGAACTGCTACGATCTATGAACCTTATTAAAGTAGTCAAATTATGTACATCTTAATCAGTTCAGTTGATACAGAGTAATTATCAGATAAATATCATTATACTGCAGTATCTGTCAACGAGTTTTTAGCAGCAACAAAAATTGTAGCGGTGCTCCAGCCCTAAATAAAAACAAGCAAAAGTTCCACGACATGAGCACAGTAGAACCACGATTATCCAAATACCGATCATCCGAAACTTACAATTAGTCATCCTATGTCATTTACAAGCTAGAAGTATCATTAATGACACCGTGTAATTAGTTTTCCACCACTCTGTGTTTTATGTTCTAAAATAAACGTATCACTTTAATGCGAAACCTAGTTGCAACTCAGTTACGAATTATAGTTGAGCTAATCAAGGTCCTACTGTAGTTCGATATAATTACTTTAATTACTTAATTAAAATACTTTCTGAACGGCGAAGATAGGAAACGAGATACAGTCAACGGGATGGAGGTATGAAACCTGAGAGAAAAATACCTTTCATAAGCATCGTTAGTTTATTAACAATGTTACACGCACAATCATACATAAAACAACCTCGGTTATAGATATTTATGACCCTCGTTTATAGAAACGGGCCTCGCTATACTGCTTTTAAGTCGTTATCTGTATGCCATGTCCGTGTCGTGTGCCGGTATATCGTGTCGATCATACAAAAACCGACAATATTACTTACAAACACAGGATGATTTAACTTACAAAAAACAGGGGGCGGGGGGCGCGGTAAAGGGCCAGAAGGGAGGGAGCGAAGGTAGCGAAAGTTTCCTCACAAGGTAGAAAAGAAAAACGGGACATAACGTCTCCCTCCGCATATAAAAATTACAAATTACACGCCCAGCCGTGCTGGACTTTTTTTTTTATATTATACATCTTATAAAATTGCTTTCATTCTCTTTCTTCTTTACGGCAAGGAACAAATATCTACATTTCCTTGTAAAATCGTCAGAATTTACTTGGTGTTCGTGGGTGTCGGTAGACGACCTGTCTAAGAAGTTCGAAGAGAAGGGAAATGGAATTGACAAATATCGTCTACACATCGACATTACAGTTTTTTTTAATGGTTTCCTCTTTTCTTTTTTTTTTCTTCATCGTAGATAAACATTATTTCTTTTCTTCGTCTAAGGCTTTTCTTCCTCTTCCACTATCGTTCTCGTTCATCTAAAAAATCGACCGTACTGGGAAGATCAGGGGAGACAGCAGCTTTCTTTTGTACAATCACGTCTCGACGCCCGGGAAGAGGACTAGAAATCGTGAGAGATCTTCCGAGAGAAGATGCAGCAAAAATGCATCCAATCGGAAAACTGTCTGTGACGTGTGGCTCCTTCCTATCTACAGGAATTTTCATTTCGTTCTTCCGCCCTCTGAAACCGTCCGAAACGCGGTGAAATCATAGGGTGAATCGTGACACGGTCGTTTCGTGGTACTTTTTCCTTAATTTCATTTCTTTACTTGTTACACGAGATTCGATAACCGCGTTGAAAGCGCTACATCTTATTCGCCCGTCGGCTCCGTGCGCCGACCGGGTGTTCATTATCTTTTTCACAGCTATAGAAGACTGCTTCCGTGGTGACACGAACGAGAAAAGAGGAACGTGACGCGCGTGAAGTCGTTAAGATAAGATCATCGTCGTAATAACCTTTTCATTTTTGAGTTCGAAACGAAAGTTCGCCTGCTTTTCTCGTTCCCAGTTTGGTCCACGAAGAAGCGCTTCCTCGAAGTTTGAAAAAGATGAGAAGTCTATTTTTCCCTCTCTCTCTCTTTCTTCCGCATTTCTCACACTCGCTCACTCACTCTCTCTCTCTCTCGTGCACATTCACTCTCATTCTCTTTCTCGCTCTTTCAGGCTTTCTATTACAATATTTTCTTGCATTATGCATTACAATATTTCTTCCATCATGCTTCAGTTTTACCGTCTGGCAGCCCGGTCACGAATGTTTCCACTCGAAATTATCGTCACCGAAAGCGAAAGAATTACCCAACGGTACTCAGGGTACGATAAATCGAGCAAAAGTGTCGGTTTCACTTTTTTCTTTTTTAACGTTAACCGGATCGATTAATTTTCGAGTGATTAATCGCGACGATTAACGATTCGGATCGATGCATCCACTCGATTTTTATTTGCTCTCGAGGATCTCCCTGCGACTCTCAGGGAAATCGACGAGGCGACTTCGATTACGATCAACAGTTCGGAAATATTTTTAAGGGTGCATACACACGACTGTAGAATTCGAAGAATTCTCCTACGTATTTTCACAACGAAAAAACCATACGTAAACGTTCCCTACAATTTCGAAAGTAAAGCAAGTCTTGCTTGCGTTAATCTTGAGAAGCTCGAAACAAAAGAAAAAGCAGAACAAAAAAACACTTTAAAAGTAATACAAAAATATAATTCGTACTTAAACATGATGAACACTTTGAAGGTCTGTTCGGACCTTGACAACGAACAGAAAGCTACCAGTTTTCATCAGTCGATTCTGATATGTTCCCTTAGACGCGATTTTTCTTGTTTGGAAACGCGGGGCGGCGCTCTACAGTCAGGAAATCGAAAAAAGAAAATCAAACCGAAGGCGCAACGGCAGTTTCCAATGAAGGAGCTCCGACCGAATAAATACTAATTACACAGAAAGTTAGCATCACCCGAAAAAAGTAATCGTTTCGCATTCGTCCTTCGTTTTACGCTTCGAAACGAATTTGTTACGTCGGAACGATTCCTCTGTCGGATCGCTCTGCTCATCATCCCTACGCCTCTCTCCTCTTTTTTTTTTCTATTCTTAAAGAAATAAGTGGTTGCGATTATCAACCTAGCAATGTACTTCCGTTTACACGCATACACATTCTATACTTTGCATGTAAGTAATGCCTATTTTCCAAAGGTATGTATGAAATATGCTCCGACCGGAAAATCATGTCGCGACTCTCGAGACATCACCTCAGGTAGTTTCATTATTTCCTCAATCTTCTCGGGTTACTCTTATCGAGGCACATAATCGTTCGACTCGCTTCTTCGACGCGTCCCTGCGATGTCTTGATTCGCAATTCGATTAGCCTTACAGAGAAAGAACGTTTTGTACTATCGATACACGTCGGTTGCTCGTCAAAGTATCGCAGTTACGCATCCTCATCGAATCTCTCGTTCTCGGAACGCTGTCGAACCGACGATTATTGCAGTATGCATACACCATTTCATACGTGAAATGTTCGCAGGAATTTCACATTTTTATTTGCATGTTACATTCGGTTCCGATTCACTGGCATACCGTGACTCTCTGATCGTTCTTCGCACCTCTACGATCATTGGACGACACAGACGTCTGCTCTGAGCACGTCTGGAAAAGTGTGTAGAAACGGTAAATTATAAAAAGAAAAAAAAACGAAACAACGAGAGAAAAAAGAAAAAGGAACAACAGTATGCGAATGAACGCAACGGTTCTAATGCGTACGTAAAATAAATAAAAGATATGCGCTTTGTTAGAATCATGTAACATGTTCACAATCATGATCAAAGAGATCCGTCTCTTCCCTAGGACAATTACGAAATCGTTGCTGGACGAAATTGCGTATGCACACACGGATTCCGGTTACGCGAAAACAGTAATTACATCACTGATCGATGTTACGACGAACGGGGTGCACCTGTTCGGTGTAAATCGATCTTCAGTGGTTTCATCGTTCCTCTCCCGCATTCGATCGCCGCGAAAAGGAATGTTTCCATGAAGATCCACGGGCTGAACTGCACTGTTCCGCAACGATCTGCCTCTCTGTCTCTTTTTAAACGCTACGTGTCCATGCGATGTTATTCTTTTTCATTTAGTATAAATGTCTCATCCGGTGACGTCGACCCACGCAGGCAATTCAAATTCAATACACACACGAGTATATACTTGGCTATACGAGATGTGTACTTAATGTGGAACCCTTAACGATTAACCTTACGCGTATAATATATGATGCTTATGAGTTTATGAGCTACCATACTAAAGGAAAAACATACACCACTGAAAGATTATATTGTTATTTTAACGCGACCGCTTTCAATTATACGCGAATCGCCGAAAGCTACGTTTGCACTGTGCATACGCTCGGTGGAGGCACGATGTTCAAATCGGGCGAGGAAACGTCGAAAGGAATGGCAATACGTGTTCCTTTTCTTCCTTTCTTGTCCCCTTGTTCACTGGTCGCGCCTCAGTGAACATCGTAGCATCGCCACCCCATATATAGATAGTGAAGCACATTAAAAACATAGCGGTAAGCTAAGTAATATGCAAATATTGGAAAACCTCCACTAATTCTATGCAAAGTATAGCTTGTAGAATATCATTCATTAAAAACTAGGACTTATCATTATTAGAATTAGAATCCAGTTGTTTGTCCTCCCTCGCTTCAACGCTTCGTGGGTTTACGTGCAATATGACTGTGGGCTCCGCTCCACTCGCTAGCAAATTTGCTTTCACTGAACGACTTCGACGAAAACAAATTTGTCCGGAACATTTCGCGATAGTATTATTTATAGAAATGAGACTATTCTTATCAGCAGTCATAATTTATGTACAATTTAACAAACTGGATGCAGCCGCAGTTCTCTTCTTTTCTTTTCACCGAGTCTTCGTGATACAGATAAATTACGTCGTAAAACTATAAGTCGAGCTCAACTCACTATGCCCTGCCATGTCACATCGAACGATGGAAACAAGTTAAAAATGATTTCTTTTTTCTTTTTCTTTGCACCATGTGTGTGTATGTGTGTGTGTGTGTTTCTCTTTTGTACATGTACACGTATAAAACCATTTCAGACAGAAATTCTCAAACGAGGCTAACGACGTGCGTCCCGACAACTTTGCCAAAATACCAGCCACCGCTTTGACACTCACATCGAGTCACAGACTGGTTAAAATTTATTTCAAAATGGATCAGAAATTGAAATAATTTTTACCACATCTTCCACGTAACGTGTCAACAGCTGAACGAAATACGTTGGCAAACTTGTTTGCAATTTCGCGTCATTGCAAGCAAGACACACGGGGAAGCCCTCCCTTTCAAATGAAAAGTCATGCTACCATTCGACACGATTACGTCTTTACGATTCTACGCTTCTTCGCGTTCTTCCGTACTCTTCCTCCGCTTAGGACTATCAGCTTCGACTCGAGAGTACGTGAAAAAAAAAATCATTTTTACTTGTTGAATCTTGGTGGCCTTCTCAATCGCGGTATCAGTTCCGTCCTGACCGCTCTGGCGTAACTCGGAGCAACGTACTGATCCGTCACGGCGATCGGACTCTGCAGGCTTTGTATGAACATCGGGGAATCCTGCAGCTGTCCCACACCAGCTGCCTGGTATTGATATTGGCTGTTCGCTATATCCGCCGTTGGATAATGATTTGGCTGCACGAATTGAGGGCTATCGTACTGCGGATACGGGATGGAACTTTCTGCGGAGAACTGAGGAATCACCGGGTTTACGTTCACCGGCGTGGTTGCGAAACTGCCGGGATCATACGTCTGATATTGATTCAATTGTCCAATTTGCGTTGTACTGAAAGGAGGTGACTGAGGGAATTGTGATGTGTCGGGGAATAGCACGCTCGCTACGGTCGGCTGAGGGAAACTATCCGGTCTGTGATACGGTGACATGTTCGCCGTAACGTTGCTCAAACTTGGAACGTTTGGAATGCCAGCAATCTGCGACGTACCATAACTATGGAAGGTCTGTCTGCTGTGATCCAGATCTTTCACGCCGCTCTGCAGAGAGCTCGGTACGTTTAATTTCGATTTGGAGTTTGGACCGCCTATTTCATTGTGTTTAGTTCTTGCTTCCGTTACGAATGGGTGGCGAACGTTCACGATGCTCTGCGGCGCACGTAACGGAGGGAAATTAATCGGTGCCATCTTCGATGCCGGATTCTGTTGCTCCAAAGCTTTTCTGGCTACGGCAAAGGCGGTGTTATCATTCCGTGATGCCGGTCGAGAATGATGCGCACTGGAAGAGCTCGCATGGTTTTCCCTGTGCAACGCCTGAACGGACGATTGATTTACAAACCTTGATGGCAAATTGCTCACAGCTGTGCTATTCCTCGTTTTATAATCCTGATTGTTTACTGACGGTTCTTTGTAATCGGATTGCATTTGATAGTTCTTCATTTTAGTATCAATTTCATTGGAGAACTTTTTGCTGGAATAATCTTTGGACTTGGGTGTGTTCTCGTGAGGAACAGTACCACCAACGCAGGATGCAGTAACACCTCGTACACTGGTGAAGGTAGAGCCAGACTGACTTGTAGCTACGATCGATGGGTTCTTGGATAACAGTTGTTCGTTCGATTTTGAATTCTCGTTGTTTCCACTATTTTTTTTTATAGACGGATTCATTCTACCCGAAGAGATTGCAACGCCTGATGTGGTCATTGTGTTTAAACTCGCGTCTTTGTTCCCTAACACAGTGTTTACTGCTCTGACTGATGGCTTAGATAATCTGTTTTTGTTCCCCACATGGTCAAGCTTCTGACCGCTTTTACCCTTGTCCGATACCGGATTATTCGTTGATAAAATTTTGGAATCTGCATTATTTTGACTTTTCGACAGCAGGTTGTTGTGGGATTTGCAATTGATAGTGACGGCTGGCAGGAGCAAAGCGCTGGCTCACTTTTTGGTCATGATTTTGAGATACTCCAGAGCGTTTTGAGCAGCACTAGCTTGAGCATCTTTACTAGTAACACCACAACCATAGCAAACTGCCACTGGTAAGGTAGACAGTTGCACAAGGCACTGGCATTTACCTGTAACAATTAATGAAATAGTCTCCTAATCCAATTCAAGCCCAATTCAACATAAAATTGCCCCTTACTTTTGTAAACATAGTTTCTATTAACTGAATAAGATAATTGTCACTTATAATATGTTAAGATTATATTAATTAATTGAATATAAGAAAATGTGGTATGTGAAATAACATTTTTCATAGCCAAAATAAACAAAAATTTAATAAAAAAAAGGAATATGCAGAATATTCACAAATTCATGCATACATAATGTGACTATTAGATTAAATGCTGTTTAATGTAGTTACAAAAGCTTGAATGTAATAACCAATTATGTCAGAGGTCATATTTCATATCAGTACAACTATTGAGTGTCAACATATTGATCTACTCTCTCCTTATATAAATGTGTCTTGTGAAACTCCTCTATTTGCAAGGAAGAATAGACAAATTTGTGAAGCATGAGTGGAATAAAATCTGCCAAAGCTGCTTTGCGGCAAAAAATGAAAACTATTATTGCACAAATCAGTTGTGAAGAGAAACAAAAACAATCAAAGAAAGTATTTGAGAAAGTGAGTATACAGGAAAATAATTCATCAATAGTTTATCATAGAAAGCATAGAAGAGGTTATGTTATACTTTTATTCCAGAATTGATTTCCATTAACAAATGTATTCTAATTTATTATTCTGTCATTGAATTTAAACAACTAACAAGTGTTTGTACACTTATAGCTGCGTTCTTTACCACAATTTCAAGAAAGCAGAAGAATCTCAATATATTTAAGTACAAAGGATGAAATTAATACAATACCAATAATAAAACATATGTTTGAAGTGAATAAAGAAGTATTTGTCCCTAGATACAAAGGGAAGGAAATGGTAATGGTTAAACTATTATCAATGGAAGATTATGAAAAATTATCATTAACTAAATGGAACATCAAACAACCAAATTTAAATGATGCTAGAGATAATGCTTTAGAAACTGGTAAAAGTTCAAGTCATTAATTTACTCCCTTCTGCCTTTTCCTACTTTACTTTAGAATTTTCCAACTTTTTGCAAATCTTAAAATGTAAAACATAATTGTTTAAACAATGATATATTTTGTCACAGGTGGATTGGATTTAATAGTTTTACCAGGTGTTGCATTTACTACTAGTGGTAAGTTAATTTTAATTTGAATTTTTTAAGAAATCAGTACTTATAAATTTATAATAACATGTATCTATCTATTATTAATCAGGAAAGCGTTTGGGACATGGGATGGGGTATTATGACAAATTTTTGGAATCTTGTTTAAAGAAACAACAAAGAAAACCACATTTAATTGCAGTGGCATTTAATGAACAACTATGGGAAGATATTCCCACATCAGAGACTGATGTATTGCTGGACCTTGTACTTACAGAAAAATAAATGTGTTTGATAAAGAAACATGACTTTTTAACTTAAATGTATTTATCAAAGAAATAATAAATTAAATGATAAAATATATTGATTAAGAAATCAATTAAATATAAATACTGATGTAATATAATAGAAAGAATAACTTACCACTGATAGACTTCTCTTCAATATCAACATAAGTTACTTCAAATTGCTGCTCCGAAGCAATCTCTTGCAAAAACTGTACCAAATTTACATCACCATCATTCAAACAAGTATTCTAGACAAAAAGAAATAACAAAGTAGATTAAATAGAATTGAAAAACCCTTTATTATTGTATAAACGTATTTATGGCACCCTTAATGTGTAAACATGGGTCTTTCATGTCTGATGGGTTTTTCAATGGGTAATAGTTTTTAAAAAAAATCTGAAAAAATTCATATAGCACCTTCCAAAATCTAAAAAGACCCACGTTTACACATTAAGAATTAAGTAATTGATGTATTAATTATTAAGATTTCTTGAATCAAGGCGAAAAAAGTAATCGTTTACAACTACTTATACTACAAACCTGTAGTTCAAAAAGCTTAACACCAGTTGATGACTTCAGACTTTTATGAAATTGTGAAACTTTCAGACTATGAATAGTTGTTAGTGTTGAAATTTTGCTACCTTTCAGATCAGCATATCGGGCATTCACATTTGCATTTCTTTGTAAAACCTATAACGGACAATTAATATATGTAATAGTCTAATTATATGCTAATCATTGGTAACAGTTCACCAATGACTGCATTTACACTAAGAGTAAAATGAAGTGGAAATGATCCAAGCGTGTTTATTGTTAAAAACATATGCTGCTGTGTAAATGATTTTTAATATAAATACATGTAACATACAAATACTACATATATTTGTAATCCCAAAAATTATCCGTTATAGATTAAGGGTGATCAGAAAGGTAGCTTATACCTCATAACACTGCCAGCAGTGCCAAATCACTTCCACTTCACTAAACATACACACACATACACAACAAATACTGTTCACATACGAATACATAAACAGAAACTATACAAATAACTATATTTGTGTTATATGTAACATTTTGTTCAAGTAGTTTAGCATTAATACTATTTCAACACATAGAACATAAAAAACTATGTAAAATAAAATGAAATAGAATTGGAAGTGAAATAGTTTTGTTCACTCAAAGCAAAGAAGTTACTCACACATGAAAATAATGTGGTAAATGAAATAATTCGATAGTAACAATAATAAATTTCAATTTTTTTAATATCTGATAAAATAATGTTAATGCAAGTAGAAAAGATAACATTCGTACCTCATCTTCATCTACATTAGTATTTTCAGTATTCATATCATGTAGAGCTTGCCACATTTTATGAGCTGCACGCCTCTTAGCAACTTTCTTACTTGTTCCTTGGCCAACCTCACGGTATTTTAAAATAGAACAAACAATAGTGAACTTTCTTTCATGTGGCAGACCTTCCTCATTTTCCATTGTGTATTTTGGTGGGGGCCAGTGACGTGACATACACATTTCTTGCAATGCTCCAATTGGATTTTTGATTATTTTTTCTTCTCCATACCCTGGTAACTCTTGTAAGTTTTCAGAACTGGATAAAATAAGATTACACTGATTTTCCTAAGATAAATATGGGATCAAATATAAAAACATATGGGCATTGTATTCTTACTCTGGTATACTATTTGGAAGTGGAGAGTCTGGAGTCTCACTGTTTCGTCTACACAATTTATCCAATACAGCTCGTGCAGCTGCATGCTTTGCTTCTTTCTTTGATTTTCCGGTCCCCATTGCTGAAACAATTGGATCTGCTTCAATCACCAAGACCTTATCATTTACTATTTTCTTTCAATGGTAAATAAATAAGTTCTCTCTACCATTAATACAATATTTTAATGAACAGTGTACAGTGATTCTCATTAAAAATATATATCTAATTCAAAAGTTGAAAAAACTGGAAATACTTTAGCAAAATTAGATACAAACCAACGATATCTGTAACAGTCACACGGTAACGAAAAATAGGCTCATGGATAGCACCTTCTACTTGTATTAGCTCATACTTTGGTGTTGTGCTCCTACGAGAAAGCAATTCCTGAAGAATAGAAACTGGTGTTTTGTTGGACAATGATTTCATCTCCAATTGAGCAGCCTCACTTATTGGAAGTTTTTCCACCATCAAACTGTGTAATGATAATCGAACTCTGCCACGACGGTTAACGTTATTTGAATGGTTAGGAACCCCACCTACACTGGCCATCATATTAGGCCCAACCTGTTGAGGTTGATGTATTTCTTCCATTTCAGTAATCTGTAATTAAGAATAATTTGATTATCTTGTTTATTAAGTTTCAATCATTCTAAATATTTTTAAACCTAGAGATTTGAAAGGAAATAAAATTATATTTTAAAATTTCTACATAATTAATACACAATTATCAGTAAAGAGTATTAAATTAATGAATAATTCATATTTGTTCATGTATATTTTTTACTATGTGCAAAGTTTTGCAATTAACTGATAATAAAATTGTTAATATTTTAAACAATGTCTGGATCAATTATAACAAACGAATTCATTAAAAAATATTTATCTTACATACAATGAAACTGACATTTCGAAAAAAAAATAGTATTTGCAAATAAATAAGATTTTCAATACTTTACGACATTTTTCCGCGCTAAAATTCGTTCTATAAGTTCATTGTACTATACTTTAAGTATGCAAAAAAAAATCAGGATAAAACACGACGTATATTTTGTATTATAAAATTTTATTGTCATCAGAACATGATTCCGTCGCGATCTTACCCGCTTCGCTTAGAAAAATATATTGTCAGTCAATTAAAACGCGTTGTATTTCCCATTTAATTGAAAAATTACTATTACTCTTCTATGCAGTTACTTTTTTTATAAGTGCAATTGCACATCATTCTTCAATAAAATTATACACTTATTCCTTATAAACAAAAGACATTGTTCATGCAAACTTAGAAGTTTCTTCCAAACGCGTTGTATATTTTAAACAAACTTCAAAAGCCTGGCATTTCTTCCACGTTCGTTATCTGTCATAGTGTTCCTCATACGATCTAAAAAAAAAACTTGACCCCAAATTCCCGGCGTCCATAACTCATAAAGCTCAAACACACTCCCAGAACCGCGAGAACATAATTGATACTCTCAAAAGAGACTGCATGCCTACAATATTTCATGAAACTCGAAGATTACGCGTATATAAACTGTGGTCACGTAGCGTGGAATCGCTGTTATATTCCATCAATTCATAATTCACGGGACTCGTGATCGACGACACGCAGAACGGACAAAGATTTCCAGCAGATCGTGAATCCGCAATAAATTCGCCAACGGAGGAATGTCTAACATCGTTCCGATCGTTATCGACGGACACAAGGTCCGTGCAGTGGAAAACGATAGGAAAACCGGCTGGCGGCCATGATTGTTATAAAATTCATTGATTGATTCTAGTATGTGGAGCATAGAAAACAGAGGAGCGAAACGTAAAGGTTAAGTCTCGTCGCGGTTCGATCGGGAACGACGTCGACGAGGAGGTTCGCCGTTGACAGGGTTCCATTCGGTGCGCTGACAAAGGGACAAACGGTGCGACCGGTCGACGGTATCGTCCGCTGCGCGGAATCGAAATGGAAAGGAAAAAAAAAGAAGAGGATGTTGCTGCCTTTACTCACAATTTTCAAACGTTCTGTGTGAACGAGCTGGCTCCTTTAACAGGCCAATTCCTATGCGAAAAGCGAATCCCGCTTTTTGTGACCGATCCAAGTCTCACAAAAAGCTTGATCCGTTTGACGACAGAAAAATGGTTCACTGACTACCGGAGAATCTTCCTCGTTTCTCGCTCTGCCGCAGTATGCGATGTGAGCAGTTTTTCTCGACGCAGAAGTACGCGCATCCTTCTGCGCAGGTGCATCACTGGCGGTCTTATGGAAATGGACATCAATTCTATCAAATTTCCGATGAAATAATATTTTCATGACGTTCCTATGCTCTTGATTTATTCTATTCTAGTCGAATGCAACGTGATCATCCTCTGTTAATACAAATATCCGAAACATAGAATATGCGCGCCGGGGAAGATGTTCTGATAGGGAAAGCTCCCAAAGTGGTCCCAAATTTTAATGAGCTCCGAGTTTATGTGATTTTTCTTTCGATATTTTCTTGAAACTTTTCTAAGTGAATCTTTCAGTTTTAAAGGTATGAAAATGATAAGTATTATTAGGAAAATTACATGGCCGTTGCCACGTGGTTTAGAACGTAACGAAGCTAAAGTTAAATCAATCAGCTGGAATGAGCAGTTAAAAGGAAACGAACGGTTTTTATCTCGACTTCAAAGCGCTTTGTAAATTAAGTAATTCTAGTTTATGAATTAATACATAAAGTATTGAATTTGTTTCTTTCGCTGGAACTACAAACGTTCCACGTTAATCTAGTTATTAAATTGAGTCATAAATAATTTCCAGTTCGCCTTCTTTAATTTATTAAATAATATTCATTATAAAATAATTTCTGTTACTCCTCCCGAGTGCTTAAGTTTCAGGGCTCTTTATTTTCTGATACGAAACTAAGATTGGTTGCATGAGTAAACTATTTGAATTTTTAACCCTTATCTACGAAAGGCGTATGTGCACGCTCTGGGAAAGTATCGTCTTATGTATGAACGGCCACCATAATGGCTTCGAGAATTGGTTGTCGGTTCTGAATAATATACGAAAATCCAAAAGGGAGTTAGAAGATAGAAGTGAATATTAAATGAATAAATGAGAGAATACAAATAAACAACAAATGCAGCATTTATAATGAGGATAGAACAACACATAAAATAAATCAATCGTTGTTGTTCAGCTGTTATTATCCTACATACAGCAAGCATTAGGTTTTCTTTGAGAATGCTCCATAGTCAAAGGGTTAAAAATAAAAATCTAGTATATGTCAGACGTTATTTATGACTCAACACAATATATTCGATGTGTCGGGATTTTGTTTCATATTGAATTTGGCGCCAGTTCGAAAAATGCGACGCCATTTTCCGTCGAAACAATCGTCTCTTGGCAACACCGGATGTTGGTGTGTTTCGCATTTGTATACCACCTGAAATCATCATTTCCGGTTGTTGCCCGCTGAAACGGCCCAAAGATTGTACGCCATTATTACACGCTGACGCTACGGCGTATTATTCGAAACGTTTCTGACGATTTTCGCTGCTCTTCGTCACGTTCGTTCACATCCAAAGCTTTAAAATGAGTGACATCGAGGTAAGGTCTACGCTTTTTCTCTGAATTAACAATTTCCAGAATGATTTTCCGCACATTGCGTTCTTAACGACATGCGGCTGACTACAGCCATTATCGATCCATAAACGTTTAACTATGTTTTATATGTATATTATGATTTTAATGATTTTTCGTTAGTCTCTCCTGCTCAATAACTTATAATATTAGTCGAGAAGCATTTCCAGTTCGTCATTCTTTTCGAGATACATCAGTTACTGGAACAAACGTAATATCTTTTCACCGATAAAAAGGTTAAGCTTAGAAAATTTCGTCAATAAATTGTTATATTTATAAACGTTTGTTCCATTATGTGTAGATTGTAACAAATTGTAACTGTTCATACATGTAGACAGATACAATGAGAATGATACAGATGCTTGTTCTTTTTCTTTCTTTGTATTGTACAGGTACCGTGTTTAACAATGTAAAAAAGTTCAAACAGTTGATTGAAAACATTGGTTTACATTTATGGTTTATGTTATTGTTTAATATAAATTGTTTTTTCTTTTTCAGCGGTGTGGGAGTCGCAGCGCTAGTCCCAGAAGACCACGAACAGCGGATGGAGGATTGAGAGATTCGCGTTCACATTCAAGGTCGAGGAAATCGCGTGAACGTAAGGAATCACACAGACCAGTGAAAGAATATTCAAGATCACGAAGCCGCTCTGTTTCAAGGGGAAGGAAATCATATCGCAGCAGCAAGTATGCTAGTGCAGGTCACCGTGGTAGTAGTCGCAGTCGTAGTCGTTCTCCGTATAGGGGTGGGCGTTATTCTCGAAGCAGATCTCGTTCGTACTCTCGTTCGCGTTATTCTCGCGAACGTGACAGAAACATCTACCGTTCACACTCTCGCAGTCCAATGTCATCTAGGCGACGTCATGTTGGCAACAGGGACAATCCCTGTCCATCCCGCTGCTTAGGTGTATTTGGACTATCTATTTTCACGACTGAGCAACAAATTCATCACATCTTCTCCAAATACGGACCGGTTGGACGTGTACAAGTTGTAATCGATGCAAAGGTATGCAAATGTTTCTGTATTCTAAACTTAACTATGATGCATTGTACATGTTCTCTAGAAATAGAGGTTTGCATTAACTAATATACCCCCTTAAGTATTACTGTAAAAAGGGGAATAGTAAATTGTGCCAGAGATTTAGACCGTTCATGCATTAAGCTTAAATGAAACGTTAAAGGCCTCTGGCCACATATGTATTCTGTATTACCTTATCAATATTTATTTAAGTATAAATGCTACACCTTAGAAATGTAGTATGTGTAAACTAATGCATTAAAATTCCTGTTCTAGACTGGACGTTCCAGAGGATTCTGCTTTGTATATTTTGAATCATCTGAAGATGCCAAAGTAGCAAAAGAACAGTGCACAGGAATGGAAATTGATGGTCGACGGATAAGAGTAGACTTCTCGATTACAGAGCGAGCTCATACACCTACTCCTGGCATTTATATGGGAAAACCTACACACTTACATGACAGAGGATGGGATGGACCAAGACGTAGGGAGTGAGTTTATTTTTGTCCGTAAATTTTTAACAATATAATAATCGAAAGGGAAACTTCAGTAAAAGGGAAATTTCACATTATTTTATTGCTTTAAATAGGAGCAGTTATAGAGGAAGCTATCGTCGTTCACCCAGCCCATACTACAGCCGTCGACGTTCCCGTTACGACAGATCCAGATCACGCTCTTATTCGCCACGTAAGTTCGGTTTTTTTTCGTCTACACAATCTAATATAAGCAGTCTACACGGATATGTGTCTCCTTTGAAGTAATTTTTTTGCGTGTAACACATAATCGCCACAAATTTCCATACACAGTAAAGTACAGAAACTCATTGATTTGATATTGTATAATTCGCCGAAATTTATTTTTCTCGAATGTAAAATAATATTAAAATGTATGAATATTTCCAACTTCTATCTAGAAGTTCCGTTTAAGGTAAAACATTACTAACATGTACTATATAATCTAAGATTAACGTTCTTAATGGAACCAACAGACTATTAATAATTTTAAAATATGTTTATCTATATGAAAATTAACTTCTTGTTACAGTCCTTAGAACTTTTTCATTTTGGTTCTATTCATTTTAATATCAAATATTCAAACATTGCTTTTGAGGACTGCTTACCTAAAAAAAACAATACTTGTTTTTGAATGAAATTGCATGCATTAAGAATATTATTTCTTAATACATTCGCATTTATTGAATTTCCCTGAATGAAAAGGAAGTTACGCATCCGGGAAAAAATACATGAGAAAATATTGTAAATATAGATTGTACTAATATATTATAAGTTCAGAAAATACTATATATACAGAAAACATACGAATTTACAAAACTGTAATACAGACAGAAGAATAAAAGGATGAAGTTTATACAAAAAATATATAATACAGGAGACATTGAACACTGCTATTTGTGTACAACTTATATACACAAGTATTACATAAGAGATTTGTAACAATTTCAAGTGATCTTGAAGTTAAAAATTCATTTACTTACAACAGATACTCTCGATTTGGATTCATATTTTCGTAGACCGCTTATATTTAGTTCAAACAAGATGTTCAAGTACAAATAAGTAGTTAAATTAGCAAGAATGGAAGACAGGAGCATCAAGGAATGCATCCAATAAATCGTACGGTAGTAACTAAGTGTAACCCATAACCTGGGTCATAAAATCATAGTTTTTGTTGCTTAATGAATTTCAGGTCGATATTAAGTGACACGAGTGTGATGCGAGAGGCCAGGTGTTTGGGAGACCATTTGTGTGACTTGACCCTTTGACCTCAAATTTCTCCTAACAATACTGTACCGGGTCAAAAAATGCAAACGCTACATTCTCACTACTATTCTTACCTTACCTAATTCTGCATTATATGCAATTAATATACGGCATTTAAATTACGATATTGTACAATATCAATTAATGAGATATCTTAATACGCAAAGGAGTATAGCATATTCTTTGCATGAAACAGTAAGGTTAGAATGGATACGAAAAACCTTATTTTCATAATGTTTCTATTGCTTCCTAACAGTTTTATGAAGATAAGGTTTATGTTATTGTAACTGTATGACTATAATGTGAAGGTTGGAATATAATTGAATTTCAATTTTCATTTGACAATTTAATTATTTGCTTAAAAGTTGTATTCCAGCCATTTGGACATTGAGTATCACTGACAAAAAAAAAGTGGTATGAATCTGGAAAATGTGGTACCCTTAAATGTTTATATTAAAAAAAAAAGAACAGAAAGGAAAAAAAAGAAAATGAAAAACACATTACACACAGAAAAGAACGAAACAAAAAACAAAAATAAAATTAAAAATAGAAGTATGTTCTCTAACCTGTTTGTTTGTTTATAAGGTTTTGAATCAAGAGGTATTGGATGATAGAGGGAAGTTTGAAGTTTCACTCTGAAAAAATGAAAGTTTTGAAAAGTCGAAGACAAGATATCTGAAGATGTTTGTCTTGCTCGAATTTCGAAGATCCGAGGGTTTTTTCCGCGCTTGTGACAAAGAATATGATCCGAATCGCATTCATTTCCGGCTGAGAAGTCTCAAGCCTAGAAGAACTGCAAGCCTCAAGACAGTAAGAAATCGTTGATCGTCAGGCCCCCGACCTGGACAAGCCAGTGGTTGGGGGTGAAACTGGCCGAACGTTTCAGAAAATATTCAAGAAGCATCGAAATCTTTTCTGAGTAGGGAAGAGAGCGTAAGGTGCTCCAAGGTTTATATACCGATCATATTCTTTATCAGTTGGTTTGGTTAAATGGCATATCCGTAATTTAGGTGTTTATAAAATAAATAAACGCATATACCTTCGCCCCTATTCCCTCCACCATCCTAAAACCTCCTTTATCCTTAAGGGTGATGTCCTATTGTTTTCATTTTGTATAGGAATAAGCAACGGTAATTCATATTGAAACAGCCAATAAACAGTGTTTTTAATATAAACGTCTAAGTATCTGATATTTTTATTTACAACACTTGTACACCCTTGTAAGAATCAACATTCAAATGATGAAATCTTGAATTTTTTTTTCTAAATGTCCTCAAATTGTATGTTTTATTTTGTGCGAATTGTATGTTTTATACAGTTATACCTAATAAAGTAGTAAATATACTTTTTAATTGTTTTATTAGCATTAACAATCATCACGTTACACTTGTATGAAATATATTTATTGTTAATTAACTGAATGAACTTCCTATGTATCAAACTTATGAAAGACTTGTATTAAGAAGAAAATATTCTTTATAATACTGTCTTTCACTAGTTATTTTCAGATTATTTTATAAACAATCGTATCCAGAATGTTATCGACCGAGTCATGCGTCTTTTGACGTTAATGGTTCGCACTTATCTTCTCATGAAGATAAACCATGCGCACGACATGACAGCGCCCTCATAAATACGCGGAGTTGTTATCGTCCGACTAAAACATCAAATGCAAGATTAGGTCAGGAAAATATGGAACAGTTCGATGTCGGTCTGTTGTTAAAATTGTGTTTAATCGTTGTAACAGTGAATTTCAATGCCGCGGTCCCGAAAGAATCGTATCAAAGCCAAATACCACCGCAAGGATTGTACAATGCCAGTGACAATGTGGTGATTTTAAACGCCACTAATTTTAAATCGACTGTCTATAGAGATACGAAAGGTTGGTTAGTCGAATTTTATAATAGTTGGTGCGGTTTCTGCTTTCGATTCGCACCTGTATGGAAAGAATTCGCCAACGACATTCACGGTAGGTATTATGGTATCGAAGTATATGTAATTGCAAAAAGAATAATGTAGTATTTATAAAACCGCTCTATACGTATATACATGTAACTCGTTTAGAATAATTACTTAATTTGTCCATTTTCTATTGGGTCATACGATGATTAATGTAATCGTGTTAAATATTTTTTTTTTTTATACATTAATCTAGTTTGCAATTGGTATAGATACTGAAGCAAATTTGATAAAGAATTATTCTTTAATTCATGTCAAGTGTATATATATATACATATATATATGTCAATAATTATTTGTTTCAGGATGGAGAGATATTGTAGCAGTTGCCGTGATTGATTGTGTAGATGAAGATAATAGTCAGATTTGTCGTGAATATGAAATTATGCATTATCCGATGCTTAAATACTTTTCTGTTAATGCTCATCCTTCTTCATTAGGAGTAGCGATGAAAAAATCTGAAAATGTTAATGAACTTAGGTATAATCTAATCAGTTTGTTAGAGAGGGAACAGCAAGAAGGGCGGGGTAATTCATGGCCTAATATTGCACCATACAGGTATATAAATATATTTTTTCCAAATCTTTGTATTTACTTTTACAAATTAAATGAATGACTTACTTTGTTACATGTTACAGAAATTATGAGACAACAAATATTTGGAAGGCTGCGCCGCATACTGTAAAATATTTCTTTTTATTTTTTGAAAAGGCGGATTCTCACTTAGGTGCAGAAGTTATATTAGACATGTACAAGATCCCAATATTACAAATAAGAAGAGTAACGTCAGACAATGATCTGCTATGTGAGACGAATAAAATCACTAATTTTCCAAGTTTAATAGTTTTCAACCGTAATGATACACAGAAAACACTTAAAATTAGAGTACCTACTAGAGAAGGCACCTATAACACTATTAAGGAATTCCTGATTTCAAAAGGAGAAAATATTAATGAACAAATTTTTGCAAGAAATCATTTAACAGGAACTGGAAATCATAAGTCAAATACAAGTAGTTCAAAACTGTCACAAGAAACAGAAAATACAGAGATACCTAATGATCATTTATATCAACTAGATTTGGAAAATACTTTAAGATATTCAATCACTCATGAAATTCCACTACATAAAGTAATAAAAGGAGAAAAAATGGATGCATTAAAAAAGTACTTCAATGTACTAGCTGAATATTTTCCTTTAAGGCATGGTAATATATTTTTAGAAACTATTCGTGACATTATTAAAGAAAGAGATAATATATCTGGAGAAGAATTTAGTCAAATAGTAAAGTCTACTGAGGAAGAAATGTCACCAGTATATTCTGGATCCTCACAGTGGGTTGGATGCAAAGGAAGTAAGGATGTGTATAGAGGATATCCTTGTGGTGTTTGGTCAATGTTTCATATGTTAACAGTAAATTTTGCTATTGGAAACAAAGATACAGAACATGATCCAGGAAACGTATTACAAACAATGCATGGATACATAAAACATTTCTTTGGATGTGCTGATTGTTCTCAACATTTCATAGAAATGGCTGCAAGAAATAAACTCTTTGATGTGTCTAATGTCAATGACAGTATTCTATGGCTATGGTCAGCTCATAACGAAGTAAATGCAAGATTAGCAGGTGATGAGACAGAAGATCCAGAACACAAGAAAATTCAATATCCAACAGCAGAACATTGTCCAAATTGTAGATTCAAAAATGGTACTTGGAATGAAGAAAATGTTTTACATTATCTTAAAACGAAGTACAGCTATAAAGGAATAGATTATTTTGGTTCCATCGAAACTCTTAAAGAAAATGGTGAGAAGTTGAAGATAAGACAAGAAAGACTTGTATTGAATAGGTACACGACTACTAAGAAGATTGGATGGGATTTTACAATTTTTGACATTAGCATTTGTGTTGTTCTATATGTTACATCTGCTGTCATACTTATACTAGTCTGCATAAAGTTTGCAGTTAAAAGAACGTACAGGAAAAAAGGTTATGTTAGTTTGCTCGGCAAAGTATGATTATCATTATTACTAATTGAAATTTGCGAAATTAAAAAAAAATATTTAAGAAAAGTTAACAAAAAAATTCTTAAGATATTATTACATTTAGAATTATATTGTACATATTTTGTTATTTTTCGTTACAATTTTTTTGTAAAAATGTAGAGTGCATAGATGAAAAGTTATACAGTGTTTTTTTAAGATGATGTTTAAAATTGTTATGCCTAACGCATAATATGTATTTATTCCTGCTTGATACAAATATGATCATACTTTTGAGATTATTCAATCAATGTGAAAAACGTTTAATGACAACTATATACTTTAAGTTTAAGATGTAGAATTTTATACTCGTAGGTACAGAGTTTTAACTCTTGATAAAAATATTGTATGTACATTCGAAATTATTGATTATAGTAGGACACATACAGTGATAAATATTTAAGTTCAGTATATATCAGCAAATAAGATTAAATTTTTAACTAGTCTTATCAGTGTACAATTTCACAGTGTCATTTATTTCAATCATTTTGAATGATAGAGCAGCTATATGTATGTAAAAATGACAATCTTTACACAAATGTTTTTTAGACTTTTACGTATAAATATAGAAATCAAACTCTTCCATTTGATTGTACTAAAAACATATCCCTTTTAATATTCATTCACATTTCTATAACATGTTCAGTAACAGTAAAAATAGATATTGACTAATATACTCATATTTGAAGTTGCATTTTCTGAAAATAATGTTTTATAGCCCAAGTGCAAAAGGAAAACAAATTCATTTTTCCTTTCATCAAACAGTATTTTTCAAAATTGCATTATTATTTTCATAACATATGTTTTGTAGTATACATAGTAAAAATTAACGAGAATTGTATACATTTTTATGAAAAACTTTACAATACATTTATATTTTACATTTTCATATTTATGATTCAATGTATCTATTAGATGTTTTACTTGTATTGCTGTTTTCCACATATATTACTTTAAAATGCTCTACATTTGTTGTTCATTTACTTTTTTGGTTTGTGTATGGCCATGAGTTTGAGGTATCCCATACTATGCCATTGTGTGGTAACTGAGATGTTATGTAAGGAAGTACCCATGTAAGATACCATCGTTCACCTAATACTTCCTTAACATTTTGTTTCCAACCTAGATTATACATACGGATTCTCTTATTACTTTCATTAGCTACATTTCCATTGAGCATTAAACAATAATGATAAATGCATAGAACCCCTGTATATAACATTCCTACAACAGATATAATGTATAAAAGTAAATAAAACTGATCCATAGAGCCATCGAATCCAAAAACAAATATTGCCAAGGGAAAAACAATCTTTATAATTGACATAGGGAACTCAAAACGAATCCTATCCCAAATGAACATATTATTAAGACAGAAAGAATATGTTGTTGCTATGAATAGGTATAAAATAAACATGATAAAGTATCGATGATTGTAATGACCGATACAGCATCCAGTAAAGATGCAATGATGGTCTCTTTTTAAAATACAAGTATTACATGTCGGACAGTGCCATGACCGTGGAGGTGCAAGCGTTTCACAAGAAGCGCACAACCTCCAGCCATTTTTGGTATTAGCAGCACTTATCGGCATGATATCTCTTCTGGTACTGGTATCACAGAAAAGTACATATGTGAAATTTCCAACTACGTTCAACATGATAAAACTTCCAAGGAAAAAATGTAAAACATATGAGAATGATCCATATTCGTATAGTACCGGCAAAACCACCCATAATTCAAACCAGTATAATACAGGCACAATCAGTAATATAAACAGCATAGAAAAGAAGTCGCTTAAAGTACGTGGCCAAATTTTCTTCCGAATTATCATTTTGAATGATTTCTTTCCTCTTCTTGTGGAGCACGTGCTTTCAATTGATATTATACACAATCGCTTCTCATCAGTGTCTGTTTATTTCGCAACAGTAATGTTTCGCCCTAACCTACAAATCCATATTCCATAATATTATTTATTTCATTTTGATTTGTGAAAATTTGTTATTTATACATTCCATAGTTTCATGTATCACACACTTACCAATCGTTTCATTGAATCCATCGTTTTGTCAGAGGCACGTGTTACGGAAAAATTTCCGTGTATATTCTCGTATACGCGCCAACTTTGATTCCTTTTCGAATTTCATTTAATATTTACTATCTAACTTCTTGAGTATTCTTTGCTTGATTGATCGTAAACGCGCCGCTCGAACATTATACGAAAACGTTTGAAATAGTATTCTAAATATCATTTAAATACTTCGTACAAACAAGTGTTTCTTTTTATTTTCGTACTTACAAGAAAGGGTTACAGATACAACAGGGTGTCTTTTACCAAAAAAATTCAAAATTAGGTAATAAAGTTTGTTGTAATTATTAATTCTGTTTTAGATGATTATTAAACAAAATGCAAGCTGATGAAGAATTTCCTTTCCCCTTTTCTCCATATCCCATACAAAAGGAATTTATGAATGAATTGTATAAATGTCTGGAAAATGGTAATCTGGGAATCTTTGAAAGTCCAACCGGAACTGGTAAATCTATGTCAATTATTTGCGGTGCCTTGAAGTGGCTACTTGATCATGAAGAATTTCAGAAGAATGAGTTAAATACTGCAATTTCTGAACTTGAAGAAAAAATAAAGAAATGTACTAATTCCTCTGACAGTTGGTTCACTGTTCAGACCGAACAAATACAGTTGAATGTTGATAAGCAAGCATTTCAGAAAAAGTTAAATAATATTCTTCAATATGAACATAAAAAGAATGCACTGAAAGAAGCAGTTAAGAATGTGAACAATAAGAGAAAATTAAATAAGCAAACCAAAACAAGTGGTACAAAACATGATAGTAACACAGAGAATACATTGGATGATAAGTTGAATGAAGAAAAAGAAAAGATTGAGGAAGAATTACTTTTAGAAGACACAACACCACATTCCGAAAGTTCAGAGGATGAGGATAATGAAGAAGAAATCTATGAAAATACTAAAATCTTTTTTTGTTCTAGAACTCATTCACAATTATCACAGTTTATAGGAGAACTCAAAAAAAGTCCATATTCCAAAAGTGTATCTGTTATAACATTGGCATCTAGGTAATTTTTAATAGTACTTTATATGTGGTTTTACAAAAGTTTAAGTAAAGCTTAAACTTCAAAATTTCTTAGTGTTACTTTTCATATTAATTAAGATTTATCAATACTTTCAGACAAAATTATTGCATTAACAAAAACATAAAAAGATTGAAGCACTTGAATTTGATGAATGAACACTGTTTGCATCTGCAAAAGAAAAAAACAACTGTTAAAGATGAAAAAGATTTGAAAAGAAAGCGAGTGGCAATTAATTGTCCATTTATGCCAGGTAGTCAAGATTTATTAATAGGAGAAACTTTGACAGAAATTCAAGATGTTGAAGAAATTGCACAGAAAGGGGAAAATATTAAAACCTGTGCCTATTATGCATCACGAAAAGCTATCCCTCATGGTCAACTGGTATTAGTACCATATAACACAATATTGCATAAAAACACTAGAGTCAGTTCAGGAATAAATTTAAAAAAAAATATATTAATAATTGATGAGGCTCATAATTTACTTGATGCTATAGAAAGAATGCACAGTGTTACAATTACAGGCAGAAATCTATTGCATTGTTATAGCCAGCTTTCACAGTATCAGAAGAGGTATTAAAGAATGTTTATTTGAATGATTTTTCTTTGTCATTATATAGCTTTTTACCAATTTTATAAATAATAAGAGCATTCATTTCAGATTTCAAGCTTTATTTTCTGCTAAAAATATTTTGAGTTTAAGTCAGTTGAGTTTTTGTCTGAAGAAACTTTTAACAGTTTTTGGAGTTAATACAAAATCAAATCCTGATGACACTGTTAACATAGAAGCATCACCAAAATTATATAAAATAGAAGAGTTTGAAGTAATGACAGAAATTGATACAATAAACATGTTTGAGTTATTGAAATTTATCAAGACTTCTCGGTTGAATTTCAAACTGCAGGGCTTTGTAGGACAGTATGGAAATCAGTTAAACATTCATAAACGTGACACGAAAACGTCTGGTATAAAACAATTCTTAGATTCCATTAAAAATAAAGATTCAGAAATTGGGACATCTCCAGCAGTTACACAAACAGTGTTAGACGAACAACAATTCAACAATCCATTAATAATAATCATAAGCTTTTTAGAGTGTTTACAAAGTAGCTGTGTTGATGGTCGTATATTTGTTATCCCTGGACCAACTATTGGACAAAGTGTTATAAAATTTCTCTTGTTAAATCCAGCAGCCCATTTCCATGATATTGGTATGTACATGAATTTAAATTGTATGTGTTATTATTATTCTCTGTGTTATTATTATTCTAATTCTATTATTAATTTGATTTATAATTGTTAACAGTACGAGATGCTAGAGCTGTAATACTAGCTGGTGGAACAATGGCACCAATGAATGAATTTACAGAACAATTATTTATAGCAGCAGGAGCTGCACCAGAAAGAATTATTACTTTTTCATGTGATCATGTAATTCCTCAAGAAAACATAACATGCAACATTGTAACTCATGGCCCAACTGGAATTGAATTTGAATTTAACTTTCAGAATCGGCAAAATACAAAACTGGTCAATATTTCGTTAATAGTACAATTGCAATAAAAACTTCAAACAGTGATATAAAAAATAGATTCCTATAACAAAAATGATTGTTTTGTTAATTATTACTTAAACATTTTAAATATTTCAGATGGATGAACTGGGAAGAGCATTATTAAATTTATGTAATATTGTGCCAGCTGGTATTGTAGTATTTTTACCTTCTTATAATTTTGAAGAGTTAATATTCAAACATTTAGAGAAATCTGGTACTATAGCAAAGATTTCTTTAAAGAAGCGTATTTTTAGAGAACCTAAATCAACTTCTCAGGTATAATTTTCTTTTACTTTCTTAATCAATTTTTTTGTTAACTTTGTTTATAAATCATAAATTTTGTAGGTAAACGAAATCTTGGAACAATATGCACTTTACATAAGAAAACCACAACGTCCTCAAAATGGGTCACTATTGTTCAGTGTAGTAGGAGGAAAATTAAGTGAAGGATTAAATTTCTCCGATGATTTAGGAAGATGTGTTATAGTCGTAGGGATGCCGTATCCAAACATTAAATCAGCAGAATTACAAGAAAAAATGAAGTATCTAAACGAAAATGTTGTATGTATACATTTTAAAACCTTAAACGTTCACTATACTGTATTATAAAACTTATATTTCTTTTATCTTCTTTTAGAAACCAGATGCTGGACAAAACTTTTATGAAAATTCGTGTATGAAAGCGGTGAATCAGTGTATTGGACGAGCTATTCGGCATATTAATGATTACTCAACAGTTGTGCTATTTGATAGACGTTATTCTTCTAAACTGAAAGCTCTTCCTCAGTGGATTCAGCGTACAGTAATAATTCATAATACCTTTGGCACCATGATTGGCTCTGTAGCAAAATTTTTTATGAAGAAGAAGAAATGATAATGGGGAAAATAGATTGACAGAAAGCACAAGAGGAAAAATATTCTATCAGTATTATATTTTAAAATTGAAGATATTTTTTTATAAGTAATTGTAATAAAATAATGTTTGTACAATAACTTCATGATTCCATTATTTTGTTGTCCTTATGTAACATTACTGTATAGTATTGTACAAATGTGTATAACATCAAAATTAATTAAAACAGTAAGTATCAAGTTATAAACGTACTACATATAATTTGAGAGTTGCACATCAAACTTGTATGTTAAATCGTGAGAATAAACTTGACCAGGATATAGTATGGAACATGGGAAATGTGACTGGAAAATATTTAGTATTTTGAAAGTTAGGGAGTAAATTGTTAAATATTACCTTTGTTTTATTATATAATTTAAATAATGTACTTACATAATGTATTGCACTTGGATAATTTTGGGGTTGTATACTAAGAGCACAATATTTTTTATAACGTGCTCCTTGTTTTCCTAAAATATATTCCAACTTGATGGGTTTAGTCATGAATTTATCCCAGGGCCTTTCAGACTCCATTTCCTCCTCATTATCTTCATCATCACTGTTATCATTTTCATTATTTTCTTCAGTATCTTTAGTTTCCTACAATTAAATGAAAAATAAATTTTTAAAGTTTTTAAACTGCAAAAGGTAGAATGTTAGCAATTAAGGCATAAAAGATTTTAAGATATATTTACTTCTTGTAATAAGTCATAACTGGATGAAGATGTTGGAATTAAATAAGGTGGTAAACGGCCTCCTGTATAAAGTTGTACTCCACGTTGATCTGAATAAACCTCTAGAACACTGAATACAAATGTATTTAAAAGAGAACACTATTTAATACACAAATATATATGTAACTGTATTTATAGATACCGTCCACTTTTTACATGCCACACTTTTGCAACAAACAAACTGCCAGATTGTCCATTCTTTGTAACACACAAATTATGATCATAGCCTTCTCCAGGTGGAACCTACTATTAATAAAATAAATGTTACAGTATTTCAAGAGCATAATTATAATTTAGCCGTTTTATACCTTTTCTATATATTCTCCTAAAACCTTTGGTATTCGGAAATCCATAACTGTCCCACCTACACCACGTATGGCTCCTGTTGGAACTGGATCTGTATAATCCGCAAATGTCCATCGATCACAATTTAATAATACTTTATGCTTTCTTAATTCTGTTTCTCCAGCGTCCTAATCAATGATACTTGTTTAGATAAGTGCATATTTTAAAATATGTTATTACTTACATGTCCTGCTAAGTTAAACAGAGAACCATGTGATAAGTTTACTATTGTAGGTTTAGAAGTTGTTGCCCGCATACATATATCCAGCTTATTATCTGCAGTCAACTTAAATCTTATTGTAGTTAATACTGCACCTGGATAGCCTTCCTCCCCATCCTGACTTAAATAGCTCATCACAACAGAGCACCCAGCAATATACGAGTCCCAAACTTTACGCCCAAATCCATTTGTCTAATGAAAATATACAGAAGAGAGTTTTTGTGAGTTTCATTATCATAGATTGTGTATCTAACAAATTTACTCCTCCATGTAAATGATGTTTCCTGTTAAAATCATTCTTTGTCAATTGATAATCTTTGCCTCTGATAGTGATATGTCCATCCCTAATACGATTTGCACATCTGCCTAGTATACATCCAATAAATGGGTTTGTCGTAGGATTCATATATTCTATAAAATTCGGTTTTATTTCAATAATAAATGTTCATATAACATATTTAATGTAGTAACAGTAGCATGAAACTATACCTTTTAAATTATCAAAACCTAGAACAACATCAGCAGGACACCCATACTTATCTGGACATTTTAAAGAAACAATTGTAGCACCCCAAGTAATTACAATTACTTCCATTCGATTAGTATTTACCATGGTATATGATTTCACTATTTTTGGTATAGACTCCGTAAAAAGTTGATCTCCATCACTATCTAATTATTATAAATTATTACTTATTTAAGTATATACTGTTTCTTCTTCTGTATTACACATTATAATTGAGTAACATACCAACCCAGATTTCTCCAAATATTCCTTCTGTAATTATTATATTTTTGCAACTACAACCATGAAAATCCATGTTGGAAAGATGAATTTTTCAGTGAAATTTAAATAATAAAATACTCATTTAAAGTAGCACAATAATTTTTGCTTTTGAAATATAAAGTAATTAAAAACATTTATCATAAGTGTTTCTTTGTTTAAACAATAGAAAATCATGTAGTTTTCAAATATATATGTATATAAAGTAAATGATTTTAAAAATACAGTAATAGAAAATATTAGTTTATGTCTGCTGTTATTTGAAATGATTTATTAATAATAATAAAGCATCACCTACATGTTTGTGATGCTAAATGTTACAATAATTGTAATAATTAATATAATATATACTCCGATTACTATTTATAATTTATATAATTAATATTTATAGAATAATGTACAATGCTTGGAAAAATACATGAATTTTTAGTGCAAATCAGACACCGCGTCAATACATTTCCCATTCAATTTTTGTGTATACTCCATTATATTTAAACCTGTTGAGTAAAAAATCGAAGACAATATTCGTTATTGCATTTCTTTAATGAATTCACTTTTTCAATTTTGCGTATTATAAATTTAATATTTGTTGCCGTTTTTCTTATATTATATCATTCTGTTTTTCATGTCCACAGACCTGATGGCCTTGCAGTGCCCAATATCTTGTTTGGCAAACTATATTCACCACAGAAAACTCTCTGAAATTCCTACATCTTCATTCAACTGTTGTTTGAGTTATATTACACAAAAGGTTCCTTTCTCAAGCTTTGGGTTCTGCATTTCATTATTTTTAAGGCGCACACCAAAGCAGTCACTTGTTACTTAAATACACGTGGAACACATTGCACTTAGCTTATTAGTAATACTCTTACAACTATGACATAATTTTAAATTTAAATAAGTTGCCAGTGATTACGGATTTACGGGTTGCAGTACATTCTACGTCCTCTAAACTCATATATTACAAAGAAATACTGACAGAAAATTAATTTCACACAGGAATACTAAGTAATAAAAAATCGCGATAACTCCTCAGTACCGATTACTTTCAAATATCATTAAGTAAAATTGCTTAGTGTATTTCACAACAAATAAACATACAAAAGATAGAGGAGATACCACATTGAGTACTTGTGTACATTGAAAGCACACTCGTTTTATAATTATCTTCTTGGTCATAATCGTTAGTGTACAAATTTCTAATTTGCAAGCAGCATGCAATTTTAGTATAACTTCAATAAGGACATATTTACAATTTAAATTTATATTGAATGAAATGTGTTCAGAACAATATGTAATCCTATTCATTTCTATGGGAAGAAAAGAAATTATATTTTTAAATTTCTTAAAAATAATGAGTTCTCCATATACAAAACAAGTCTTGTAACATAATATTTGGGAATAGATCTACCGATAATAGTATATATGAAACATTGCTTTGTACATAGTTATTTTGAACACTATTCTTTCATATACTTTATCTAATTGATGAAACATATCATCCATAAATGATTTTCAATGAAATACAAAACTGGATTTTTCTTCTTATTTTATGCTAAAGAAGTTATAATATATAAAAAATAAATATAGCTTAGACTAGCACTGTTGGCGATAATACGCCATTACACAATTAATAGTTGATAGCTGCCGAATATTATATTTCGTGTAAGTAAATTATTGTTACTATCAACAATGATTGATATTAGCATTCTAAGATTTCATTAAATATTTCTCAATTACCTTGGAAGCATTTTCAACTTTTTTGTGTCTCTTAACATATTAAGTACATGATACTAGCACCGCAGAATATCTTTGTACAGCATAGAAAGGCATACCCATGAAATATTTTTCTATAGATCTCTAATAACATCATAAATATATCAGTCAACTGATTAATTAATCTTAATTACTTATAAGTTTTTAAAAATTGAAGTCTGAAAAAGTAATGAGTACAAATCAGATAAGATATTTAACATCACAAGGTATGTAATAAATTATTGTGTATAGAAGTGCCAATTTGATGGATTCATTTTTTCTTTTTAAGAATCATTTAAATGCATTTTTAATGATTAGCTGATTCTATTTTCAGAAGAATTTTACTGGTGGAACATTTCAAAGTTTTCCTATTAAACAAACTTTCTGTTTCAGTAACAACAAAAATTTTAATCATGTGTACATAAAACTCGCATTTTATAAATCTCCTAAATATTAGAATCCACCAAGAAAATACTTCTCCAAAGTTTGCCTTTTCTTTACCTTTTCTTTAGCTCTACAGTATTTTATGTACATTGCGACATATCCTACAATACTGATTATCATTCAGGAAATCATTGTAAAAACATATAGATTTCAAGACAAAAAACTGTGTCGCATTTTACATTTATCAATCTATATGAGGTCAAAGAAATAAATGAATTATTTTGATTCGATAAAACACGGCGTAGAACATACGCAACATGTAAATAAGTTTTGATTGGCTTGTAAGTTTAATCTAAATCATATGTTAGTTGTTAATCAGTATTAAATTAATAAATTAAACACATACACGCATAAAAACGTTTAGTTAATTTCTTTTTAGTAATTAAGAAAATGCAAAATACAGATCAGAATACAGGGTTTCATGAGTGGATTTCATTCCTTTTTTTACATTTAATTAATTGAAAAAAGGAAGGAAATATATTTTGTTAAATACCCACTATTCTGATCAAATATTAGAATTTTAAGTAAGTATAAAATAATTTCTGGGATACTCGTGCATTCAGAAACCCAAGAAATATTTCTTGTATACTTTACACAATGTGAACTATATAAAGGAATGCATTGATCATTGTTTCATTGTTAAACAAATAATAGCTATTCAATGTAACCTTATATGTACAGTATTGATTATGTATATGGAGTGTTTTTGTTCTAAAACAGTTTTGTAAATATATCACACCTTAGACAGCTACATATTTTCTATAGGTATACTAAATATGTTAAACGCTTTTCTACAGGTACGCCAATCACTTGAATGCATACTGTTTTTTATATATAAAAATGTTATTTCAACTGCACACGGCGTACTAAATTATGTTTATCACGCTGGTAGCTCACAAATGCATTAAAATTCATACTGTACAAATATTTCACACGTGTATCTAGTGTCATGGAATCTTCATAAAGATTAAAAGATAATAAAATAATGTATGAAACCTGATGTAGTTTAATGACAAATAAAAGAATGTATACCTATTCTCATCTCTTATGCATTACACACACTTTGTATATGCATGCAAAAAAATTGCACACACAGGAAAACACTGATTTTAGAAAAAGTTTCTATTTCCTACTGCTCACAATACAAAATTTGTCTACAGGTATACATACGTATATTGTCACAAAGTAATGCTTGAAAAAAAGTATGAACGATTTTGTAAGGCAATTATCAATGTTTTCCTGATTATATAATTACTTCTAGTCTACTATGCGATAATCAGTTTCAATATCCAACTATTTCTGTCAGTCACAAAGAATTTCGATGGAATGTAAATTACTAATAATGTGAATACCTCTTATAAATGTGAGCAGATAATTGTAGAATTAAAGGAACAATGATGTTTCATTTCTCTAAGGTGGCATTGGGTGAACAAGTAGATACGTAGAATTTAATTCTTAATATTCTGGAAAAAGACTTAATATCATCTTCAACGAATTTGTATAATATAACAAGTACGTATGTACTATTTTATATACGTTCTCTCTCAGAACATTTGAATTCTCAGGTTTTAGTCTCTTTCAAATGCCTTAAGTGCCCATATGAATAACAAAAATACACAGTATTTACATACTCAATGCCGACAATAGATGCAGGATGTGCGGAATGTATGAATAAACTATTTGTAATATGCATGATATAATTCAAATAACATTGCATAATTTTGAATACACGATGCAAAAATTACAATTCTGCCATTCGTACTATTTCTACAAAACATACATGAGACATACCAGTTCTTTATGAAATTAAAAACAGTCTGATTGAATATAAGAGTCTTTCATAAGGATGTCTCAATTAATATTATATATATGGAATGTTGAATTGTTTCCGTATTCGATGACCTGCATTAATACTTAAAAAAATGTTCTGCAGGAGGCAGTGCTTTAATAACGTGCATCGCAGTATTCTCTAGTCATAATGATTCGATAATTTTCTGCCGCGTCAGATACTGTTTGATTCGTGTGACTCTAACCGAGTGTTACTTTCAAGATTGACAAACATTTTCAATTACTAACTTCTATCGTTTTATGGTATTTTAAATAAGCCAATGCTATGACAAAAAATCCCTCTCTAATTCAGAAATACTTGGTTTCCTACTTCTGTTCAGTCGTCGATTAGCTTGCAACGGTACAGTAACATCTTGGCTTTGTCCGTGTACTGGAATATCGAGTAAAGTCTCCCTATGTTCGCGAGTGATTCCGTCTCGGTCGAAAGTCACCGGAGAAAATCGAACTCTACTGATAGAAATCTGACTGTCTTTGGCCGAGACGTAACTCGAGTCCTCGGATGTTAAAGAGTCTGGCGGAGTAGGATTCGTTGGAGTACCCGAGCCTGAATTATTTTTACTTACACTTTTGTTCGGTGAATTATAAGCGTAATTAGATCGTTTTAAACTTGATCGTAATCGACTGACCACTTCTAAGTTACTTGGTCTTTCTCCGGAGTTTGAGTTCGAATCGTGCGAGTTCTGACGTGTAAGTAACTGTGAGCCATATTCGTGATTAAGCATACTAGGACTATACGTTCCTACATTCGAGATGACGTTCGAAGATCGTTGATAATAATGTCCAGGTGAATACAAAGAATAATCGTCCTCGTCTTCTAAGCGAAACGTCGGATTAACATTACTCTGACTCGATGTGCTCGCGTTTGAGACATTTGATGAGGTACGGTGATGGGTGTACGAAGGTAGTCTTGATACTGGCCGAGCTGGACTATTTATGCTGCTCGGATTGTCATAAGCATGTGGAAATTCGGGACATTCAAGCATTCTATCACTGGAGGAGAAAAACGATTTAGTATGATCACAATCTGTTCAAGAATTTATCTTTGATGCTACTGAAACACTTACTGATAATCTGTAGGTACAAAATATGTTGGTTCTGGTGGTCTATAATATTCTGGTGGAACAACTGTATATACTGGGGGCCCGTAGTCTGGAAAGGGAGCAACATTGCCCATGTATATCGTTGGTACTCTTTCCATCCGATCAACCCTTCCTGCATCATGTGTGTACGCATCCTCATTGCTAGTGCTACTACTTTTCCTCCTAGGGCTTGGTGTCGGTGCATTAGAGCCTGTACTGCTTGCATAATGTTGAGGTGAGTCAGTGAATCTCAGTGGTTTATCAGGCATCACACTTGGTGGAAGACCAGGTGCTATGCCACCCATGTTGCTTAAGAATGGCCTGTAGAAGTAACAATAATTATCTTGTTTTAATATAAATGTGTAAATAATGTCCACAGAAGTATCAGCGTAGGAAAATACAACTGTGAATTCAACATTTTAGTTTTATACCTGTAATGCCTTGCTGGTCCATGATACGTATTATGAGGGTAACCACTAGTTGAACTAAATTCATAGTCGGGCCCAAGATAACCCGAATTACGATTTGATCCAGTGTCTGCTTGAAACCACCACCGCGGAGGTTCGTCTTCACATTCACCGACTCGTGGATACAATCTTGGATGAATTGGAGATATGTTTGACATTCTTACATCATATCCAGTGGCTACTCCAGCTAGCATAGCTGCGATATTATACAAAACCAGCTCTATTATGCTTAACTTTGGCTTTTTCATTTCTCCATTGTAAAGAGTTGGCATTGGGACAGGCATTGGCATGATGTAAGGTCCAGTTAATCCAGGCTTCAAGGGATAATCCGATGACACCCAGTCGCTTGAGAGATCAGGTGGTAAGGCTGTATAGTCTACAAAAACAATCAGATTTCTACAATAATAATGGTGATATTGCTATACACTCATAAAGAACATGTGCTTGAAATTTATATTATAATTCTCGTCTTTCCTTTCTCTGTCTTCATTATATTAAACTTATGATAATTATATTTCTTTATTTCTTACCTTTATAAGCAAGTTTTTAGAACTCTCTTAGAAACGTTATATAAGTTTATTATCTTCAATTAAAAGTAAACTAGTTTAGTACTATAATTGCAACATGCTCATTTGTTATTAAATTACTTACAGTTATTTGTGTATATAAGCACAATGTGTCACGTGCACTATATTAAGACATTACATGCTGCATTCTTGTTTCAACTTTTTCTTTTTACTACTAGTGATTTTTACAAAGCTCAAATATGTCTTCAAACAATCACGAAGTAAGCATAAAGCCTTTACTTTAAAAATGAATTAAGATCTTTCAAATATGTACTGAAGAAAGAAACAAAGTATATTCATAAAATAAAAGGCATTTACTATGTTTAATTTCAAGTATTTTTTTTTATTCTAAAGATTTTCTTTTTCATACTTTTAAATAATTCATTTTCTTTGGTTACTGCTATTTTTTATATTATTTATTTATGTAAAATGCACGAAAAACATAAATAAACTTTACATAAAAAATAGTTGTATAATCATATTGTTTTCTAAAAACAAAATTTGTGTTTATACTCTCTACTAAAGTCAGAATAGAACAGGAATATAATAGAATTAAATGGAGTATCTGTTCATAAATGAGATTGGAATTTTAGGGCAAGAAAGGACCAAACCCAAATTGGCGTTAACAGTTAGGATCCTACTGGAAGCATGCAAAAGGATTTTTTTACGCTCGGATATGAACTAAAATTAATGCAAAATTTTATGTATATAAAACATGGATATAATAAGAAGTGTTATTATTTATTTTGTTTTATATAATAAGTATGCAAAAGTAAGTTAATTTCCAACAAAACACTTAAGATATACTTGTAGTTTTGAAACATAAAATATGCACAATTTACTTATTTAGTCAAATTTTCGAAGGTCCATTAAATTACCATAAACCGAGCGTAAAAATTCAGAAAACGAAAAAACAAAATTCAATGTGTCCAACTGAAAAGGTTTTATTGAAAAAATTTCTATTTCTAAATACAAGTGTGCGTGTCGCTTCATGTGTTGTATGTGATGTGTGCAAAATTTCTGAATCTAAAAAACGTTGAGAGTCTACGATAGTACAAAAATGAAATCGCTGTTAAATTGTTCCAAATAATCAATAAATTCTGGAACTGTTTGAAATGCATGTAAGGCAATAAAGGAAACAGCATAATTCTACTTTCACAATTAAAATATTATACTCTGTACAATAATTTTGATCTAAATTTCCAAGTCTCAAAATTACAGCTATGCAAAAACACACCTTCGATAAACGCTCCTAAATAGGAAAAGAACAATTTTTAACTTCAACTTTTTGTGATAATGGCAGAAGCATATGATTTCTTTTCACGTAGTAGTGGGCTGTTAGCTCTGCTTTGTTAGAATGTTACGTACTCCAAATAACATCAGAAAAGAACCAACACCAGAAAGATTGCATTTACATTTTATGTACTCATTAAATTACAGTTCAAATACGAAGTTCTTATGAGTTTAAATTAGGATAAATAATTTTTAAAATTATTGCAGGGTATTAGTTACCCTCTATTAAAATATTCTAAAATAACATAAATGTTCATTGGGTAATTTGATAGACATTTGCATCTTATTAAAATTAGTTAATTAACGGGGATACCAGTTTATGCAAATAAAGTAAATTTCAATTCTCCGTCTAGTCCTTGATCAAAATTTAAAACCATTTCCAATAAAGAAGATGATACACACTAAGAATATGTATCATTCCAAATAATTCAGTGAAATAAAATAGTCTTAAACACAACATAGATATAAGAAAAAAGGAAGGACAGTATATATATCATCATTTAACGGTTTGCAACTGTACACAGACTCTTAAATATATGCATATATTGGGGCATTTCTCTTCAATTATCAGCAAATACAGGGAATCTAATCGAATGGCGTAATCATGCACTCCTACGAAAATAACTCTAAGCACAGTCTACTTAAATAAAATTTTGCAAAAGAAAAAAGAAACTTTTAAATATAGACATAAAAGGGCACTGTCCATTTGAGATCTTTACTTTACTACAATGCAAGAAAAATGAAAAATATCACTTGCTGAGGCTGACAGTGATACAGGGGAAAAACAATCAGGTCTCTTATAAAATGTGAAACAGTTGCGCAGCAATGTAAAGAGACTTACGAGTGGGATAGATGCTTTCCTCAGAAAGGCCTGCAGTAAAGAAAATATAGGACTGTTACTAAAACATATAAAACAGAAAGGAGATATATTTATGAAATGCGATTACGAGTTGTATGCTTCACACGCGCATCTCTATTCTTTTTTGAAATGCAGCATCATTTATCACGTTTCTTTTTTTTCAACAATTTTTCACCCGTACGTGTCTTAAACGACGTACAAGCGATCGTGTCATCACATCGTCGGAACTTCTATGGAAAGGAGCATCCCTAGCCGCCGATTCAACTAAGTTTTCGTTTGGCCCATCACTGACATGAGAATTTTAACGCTCGCAGTCTTGGATACAAGCAGGTGCGTGCCCGATCAAGCTCGCACACTATCGATGCGATCCTCCTTCCTCACAACTCCGCAAATATTCGTTGCTTTTTGACTTTTGATTTAACGAAGGATTCAAATCGAAGCTCTGGTCTAATATCTGCGTGCGTTGCTTCAAACATGTGTCCGACACGCCGCTAACGCTGCTGTCAAGAGACGTGGGAGATCTTTTACATTTATTTTCGTGGTACAAGCCTAAAGAGTTTTTGGAAACAGAACTATCGTTTGAATGCTCTGAATCAAAATTACAAAGCTCTGACTCAAGACTCTCGAAATCTATCCCCTCTCGTGAGTTTGCAGCTAAGAATTTGGGTACTGCGCTATTTTGATCGGAATCACGCCGATTAAACTGCGGCATCGATATCGCATTATCTAGGACATTGTATTCTACTTTCACAGCGGTCGTTTTGTCATCGAGCGCATCCCGACTCCCCCAAGCCTTCATTTTATTGAACACTCTCAACGGGCTCTTGGAAATTCTCGACTTGTGCTGAGACTTTTTGCCTACCGAGTTCTCAGGGCTCGACTCTAAGCCGTCCGTGTCGCTGATTTTAATGGTAACAGAGTTCTTTCGCTCTGCGCTACGCGGCGAATTCAAGGAGCTTTTCCTCGACCCGGAAGGGGAACGAAAAAAGTCTGCGAAGGCTGCTAATCGTGACTCCGAGCTATCTCTGCGCTTTGACTCTTTCGATTTACTTCTCTCGCGTCTCTTCTTCTTGACACGTTTCGCAGTGTCCACCAGGGTGAATGCTACGCTCTGTACAAAGTTTGAGGAATACGAATGCTCCCATTCGCCGGCCACGTGCTTTTGGCATTTCGGGGGTGAACTTTTCAAAGCATTTCTAGTAGCAGGTTTCGAGTAATTGTCCACAACTACCAAATGCTCGTCCGAAAAATGGGGTTTAAGACTGCTCGCCGATTTGTTATGCAAGACCACAGACTCGTAAATATCGTTGTCCACGATAACTGAATCCTCCCCTATATTACAAGGTGGACAGCCCGTGCTTTGCACAATGTTGTTAGAATTTTCTGGAATGTTGTTATAGCTATATCCTGGCTGATTGTCTATCAAATTATTTGCTGAGGAGTACAACTTTCTGGAGGAGGGGTTACCTATTTCTTGAAGAAGCGGGGAGCGATGTGCGCTTGCCAACAGGGCGGTACGCAGAGGTGTCTTTTCAAGATCTGGAGCAGAACGAGACCACCGCTTGCCACCTGGAGATGCAGGATTTGGGGGCTGTGTGATAATAGCCCCACGTTCGCGTTGGTGGAGCGTCGATGGTCCCCAAGTCTTACCCTTTACTCCATCTGCTGGTACTAAAGGAGGAAGACAAAAAACAAAACGCTACTCACTACAATACTAGTTTTCCCTCCTACCCTAAACTCTTTTAAGCTCTTTTCGCGCTTCGATAAGATTGATGTGTTTCATCAAATTCGTAACTACTCAGCGCTAAGAAATTTTGTTGTGCAGAAACTAAGTGATTCTTAATGTTTTTCATACAGAAAATTTCTTTCTCGTGACAAATATATTTATGCTTTTTTTTCTTTAGGAAATTTCCGCTCGAAAGTAACTCAAGAAATCTAGTGAAAAATCCTGCGTGTAAAACAATATTAACTGTGCGGTTTCAAACTTTTATAATACAACATTAAATTAAAAGCGTTTACTTCTTATGATCTTACTGATGAAATGGAAAAAAAAAATACAAGAAAATGGAAAACACAACATAAATTATATGCGTACGTATGTAAACTTTCAAAAATATTTGAAAACGAATTCAATTATTCACACCATGCTAATAAAGATCAATATTATTTTAATACAACGTGTCTACAAAGCACAAACAATATGACTCAACTTTCTCGAAAATACTGAAAAATGTCTCAGAGCAAAATCATTCATGTCGAACAACACGTAGTTAGAATCGTGAACTACTAAAAATCTTCGAAACAAATCACTCACATGCTATCGCTCGAAGTCTTGGAATACTAGGCGAGCCAGGTGGACTGTTAGGTCTTGATGGATTCCGCACTTTACCCCGATCCAACGCCGTATGCTGTACAGTTATAGTGTGACGAAAATCTAAATGAAAGAGTGAGAGATTCAGTATTATTATTATTGAATGAATTTAAAAATAAATGATGTAATAATGTACTTACCGGAAGGAGCACTAATATTACTTCCCGGCTCCTTTTTATTTAATTTTAATCTCGATTTCTTGAATTTTCCACGTCTCTTGTTTGGTGTAGGAGTATTTTGTTGCTGAATTATCATAACAGTAAGTTCACGTTCTAATAAGTCTATTTCTCGGGCAGCTAATTCTTGTTCCCGCTGCCTCAAATTTTCTTCGTGTTGTCGTTGTTGCACTTGTGCTTTTGTCAATTCTTCCTCTCTACAGCGCAATTCCTAACAAGCAAATATACAAAGACATTAAGTAAGAATACAGAGTTTATGGAAGAATGCTTGTTATATTTTACTGAACAGAATAAATATATTTGCTGTCAGAAACAGAAACAATTATTAACTTCAGCAATGACTACACATTATCTTACCTCTTCTAAGGAGCGGCATGCCTTTGTATAGCATTTAAAAGATCACAAACTTTTATTACTTATGTCAACAAGAAATATCCAAATACAAGTAACAACCATCGAATGAGTTTTTTCTTTGTGCACGTCTACCTTCTCACAACAGAAAAATCTAAAAAGTATACCTTTTCCTTCATGCGCAATCCATGAAGAACTTGTTCAATTTCAAGCCTCCAATCTTCTTGCATCGTGTGAAACGACTCATGTGGTGTTGCTGCAAATGCACTACGTACTTCATCCAATGCTACTAGAATTTCAACAAATCCTGGCCTTGAATGACTATCTGACGCCCAGCAAGCTACACAATTGAACATTTTATTATAAAACTGATACAAATTCAAATAAATCATATATTTAGTGTCAATTATTTAGAACAGTAACATACCTTCCATTAAAAACCTCCAAGGTTGAGGGCAAGTCGATGGAATAGGTAATGTAAGTTTATTTACTGCAACACCATATGCTACTGCCAAGGCATCTATTCCTTTGTAAGGTGTTTCACCAGTTAAAAGTTCCCACAGTAGCACACCGTAACTACATACAAATTAAAAAATGTATCAATGAAAAAAAATATTATAATTTATAGAATTACATTACACTTGTAATTAAAGTGATACAGGAGGTACATGAAACTGACCTCCAAACATCACTGGCTTTACTGAAAGTACTCTTTTTAATAACCTCTGGTGCCATCCAAGCATATGTGCCTGCTGCTGACATGCGAGTTGTTTTATAAACTTCCCTTGCTAATCCAAAATCAGTTATCTTCAAGGTTTTGTATTGTAGATCATCGTTTTCTATAGGCTCGCTTAATAACACTGTTATAAATGAAAATAATATTTACATATTATTTCTTATGTAAAAATATGTATAGAATTTACACAGACGTATTAGAATCATTTATGTAAATTATCTTACCATTAGAGCTTTTTAGGTCCCTGTGAATAAGACTTATAGGAGCTTTATTATGAAGGTAGTCCATGCCACGAGCAATTTGTATTGCCCAATCAACAAGTACATCAGGCCTGATCTTTCTACCGCTGAGAACCCTGTTCAAGCTACCGCCACGTGCATATTCCATTACGAGACACATATTTGGCATTTTTAAACAAACCCCTTCTAATTGCACAATGTTTTCATGTTTTAGTAACCAAAATAACTTTGCTTCTTGTTGAACATTTTCTAATATAACACTGGGTTCTTCATCTGGATCCTGGCGTGCAGCTTTAACAGCCACTTCATGTTTTTGCCAAAATCCTCTACAATATGATTATAAATTATAAATACCATTTGACGAAATTGTTTTTTATTGAAATGTGCTGGAAATTATGTACCTGTAAACTTTTCCAAACCCACCAACCCCTATTACTTCTTCTAATTGTAACTCCTCAAAATCAATTTCAACCGGTTGAACTTTATCGATCACCGATGAAACTCTATCAATGCTTTCCGCCTCTGCAACAAAATTGGCTGGAAAAATACCAACTTTTCCATGGATTTTTCCAGTCCACCATCCCTCATCGCCTGAGATTTTTGAGTCCTTAGACAAAACCTAATGCATACAAAATGAAACAAAAACATACTTTCATCCTGGCAAAAGATATTTCATTGAACAAGTATCTGTGACAATTAATTTACCTCAACCGTTTCACCTCTTTGTAAGGATAACTCATCCTCACCTTGGGCAGCATAATCAAACAATGCTGTAAAAAGTGTTGAACTATTGTCCTGTCGTGATTGAGAAGAGGAATGTGTACCATGAGATGGACTAGTCTGTTGAGAAACAGTTCTCGCTGTACCACCACTATGTGTATCAGAAACACTGCTATCAGACATATTGTTGCTAGATGTACGTCCATACAAATATCCGTAACTAAAACCAAAATTTAAATGACATTCACTGTTTCAACATCAAACTCATCGAAATCTGACACACTCATGATCGTGTGTGTAAACAAATTCTGTACCTCGTGGAATGATTATTTGTTCTACTATTATGTTGATATCGCGGAGATGAATTGGCCGTGTTGGAACTGTGAGAATTAGAGGATCCATTCTCTGGATGAAGTAGAAACCGCTCGCTCCGATGACGAGCATCTGGTTGTCCGTGGTCCATCAAGGTAGACAAGCCTCTCGCCGATAGCCCGGCTGGCGGCATATGGCCTCGCACTCTCTGTATTCTCTTCTTTTCTGGAAATTACAACTCATACGTGTTGTACTGTTCCCGTAATATTCTGTCGACGACCAATAAGTGACATAGAATCCTGCGATCGTAGCTTTAGCTTTTCCTAACTACATTTAAACAGACGTGTACGTGAATCAGTTTCGCATGCGCCTTCTACTACTTTTATCACCACCGTACACACACCCTCACACATTTCACATCAGTTCCACACGTGTCTCTTCAAAGTCATGACCAGCACAGGAGCGTAGTGCAGTTACTCGGTATTTCTGCATGGATTATACGCACACGTTTTCCAGAGAAAAATGTGGGGTGAGAGGAGGTGATCACCACCACTAACACCCCATGCATAAAAACACTTCAACGGTGACCGGCATTTTGATTCGCGAGTCCGACAACAAGGCGTCAGGGTTTCCTGGTTTTTCGTCGGGGATCGTGACCAAGTTAGGAGCACCGGGTGATCGGATTCCCGACCAGTAAAAAACAACTCGATATGCCGTAAAACCACTCTGGAGTCTCGCGTCGGGGTGTGTATACCCACAAGCCACTGTTGACGAGGCCGATTCTTCTCATTGAATCGGCATTAGGAGCGACGCACGCGGCTCGTGCACGGCTGAAAGCGACGTGTTCGCCACCCCGAGGACACGACGCCTCGCGTCAGTCCGCTGAACGCACGATGATTCCACATTTAACGATAGAAAACGGACCAGCACTCACAGCAATAACCTAACGGACGCCATGTTTCGTTTGACGGCCCCACCGTTGACGTGATATATTGGACCGCGATTCACAGGGAGGATGTTTGAAAGGCCGCTCGTGTTGTGTTGAACGACACGCAAGGTGTATCCGCAACAAAACGATCGTGGTTATTATAGAAAAAAAAGCATCTGTTCGAGCAGTCTTAATTAATCGGAACGTCTATTCGAGCTAACGAAACATATTCGCATGGTCGTGCCTGTGAATCCGCGAATGATCGTGATCGATACGATCGAGTCGTTCGCGAGGGATGTTTCGTCGTATGTAACGTCATGTGGTTCATGTTGAAAATCATCTGAGAAATGAAGATGGCTGCGGAGCCAGTAAGTCGTGTGCGCCAAATCCATTGATTAATAAGGCTATGATAAAATGTATCGCCTTATTGCTCGCCACGCGATCCGCCGTGTATAGAGGACAGAGCACGGATAAAGCTGTGGAACAGCAAGTGATGGGAAGATGGTGAGGGAGCAGTTTCGCCACTGGTATGGGTTCTCAAACGCTGGAAATTTTGAGACAAGGCGTCTGGGCGAGCCTGACAGGAGGCTGGTTTTACGATCCCCATCTCGACATTTTTTCAAACACCTTTCATCTTTATGTTTGGCTGTTCTTGCTCTGCCTGCCCTTCACTATATATCTTGTAAGTCGATTTACATGTACGTCGATTTCAGTCGCAAAATCGTTCAGCTCAGATAAATAACAGTTATTGTTGAACTGTGTGTGTTTACATTGCACATAGATTCATAATTACAAGTTTTGCGTACATTGTGTATTGAATTTTATTATCCGTTCCTTTGTCGTTCTCGGTTCATAAATGTTTCAGTCTCTTTTTTTGATTACGTGGTGATCCGTACAATATGTATGGAACTGTTTTATTGTTTTGTAATAACGCTGTTCATTGTTTTGTAGTATTTTCCTCCAACATTGTATGTTTGGGTGGCGTATTGTTCTTCGATCGGAGCGCTTTTTGGTACGATAAAATGCGTCAATCATGCACTTCATTGCATGTATGATACCACTGAGTGTTTGGAAGAGTCCGGTCAAACTATTAGCCAACAAAGGTCAGAAAGTGAGAAACGACGCACAGCTCATAACAAATGCAGGGAACAATCGCAAGATCAAGTAGATCATGGAATAGAACTGCAAGTTTTAAATGGTATAATAAATATTGCTTATGTTTTAAGTTTGTTATACAATATTTTATCATCTTTATTACATACATGTTGAAGTATCTTCAAAGCATTATCTGTTCTAAAATTATATTAATATTGTCTAAAAAAAATACACAATGTAGTAATTTTCTCATTTATTATAAAAATATTACTTTTTCATAGGAAAAACGGATACACCACCTGTAGAGTGCTCATCACGCAACTCTGTTATCGAATCAAACGTGCAAAATGCAGATGCAGATAGCATAACATCTGAGTACAATCGTGATAAACCTAGTTCAACCATAGATCTGAAAGTAGAAATTCACAGAAAAAATAGTTCAGAAAGTTCAGAAGAAGCGCAACAGCTGACCAAGCCAATGGTACCCAGTATAAATGTACATGAAGCAGAATTAGTTTCTGCTCAGTATCATGAACCACGTTTTCGAACTATAATAAATGGTATGTGTTTTGTAGTCTTTATGATAAAGGCTGTATCGCTCAACTAATTTTTTATATTGTAATATTTATCTCGGACATGTTTCATGTATGTAGAAAGAAGATTAAAACGTCCAAAATGTGTTGTAATTGCGGAAGAGGATCGACCAGGATCAAGGAAGTTGTGCAGACATGCATCTGAAGATTCACGAAATCGTCATTCCAAACAAAGTAATCTTGGTAAAACAGGTTCTGAAAGCCAAATAAAGCAAACAAGTTCATTAGAATTAGAAGCTCATGGGGATGATTACCCTTATTGGAAGTCAAATCAGAGTGTGCGGCGTCTCAATTCAAATTCAATTCCAATGGAAGCCCATTTAATGAACGATCATCCTCAAAGTTTAGAAATGATTTCTAAAAAAGAAGACACGGACAAAAATAAAATTTCATCGCATCCACAATCTTTAGAGGTAAACAGTTAAAACATCCTTATGTTTATGAAAAGAAATTATTAAATAATACATATTTTTGTGTCATTTTTTTGAAGGTCATTACAAAGAAGCCACATCAGCAACTTATTCATCCACAAAGTCTTGAAACAATTGGTGCTACTAGTAAGAATATTAACTCTACAGATGACAATAATTTACCTCTTCATCCCCAAAGTCTGGAAACAATTAACACTAAAAAGGTATGACTGAATTATTTATGTAGTAATGTAGCACAGTACGTAATATTATGCTAAAAAATATATGTTTTCAAGGTATTACCTCAAAATACACTAAAAAAAAACCAATTGCAACTATTACCATATCTTAGTTATGGGTCAGAGATAGTAAATCCTATAGCAGAACAAAGTGATGAGCAATTTGCTAATGAAAGTTCTGGAGGATTTAGCCTCCGAGATTCTTATAGTCCGTTACTTACTCGAAAGACTTGTGAAACTAATGCTACCTCCAATCGGGACAGAAGTCTTAGTACTAGCCGATTCGAAGATAGATTTTCAAGGTAACTTAAAAAGAACAGAATTGGTTTTTGAGTTATGAAATTATTGAAGCAGATTACTCTGAAAACAATTCCTTTGAAATTTGATTTTAGATTTAATGGAGATGGTGGTATAGATAACGATTCTGCAAACTCTCGTGACGCATTGATCGAAGAACCAAAGCCTGGTATCAAACGAAGATATAGTAATGCAAGCCAAAGCAGTCATGAATTCTCAGATGGAGAAAGGTCCAAAGACAAGCAAGATAAGTTGAAAAATATGGATGATCCATTAAATGCTGGAAGCGTAGTTGGGATAGACCGATTGTTTGAGTGTGGTAATTGCGTAATGGAGATACAAACAAATAAAAGTAAGTCCAATTACTAAGTATTCAGCATGAGAAGAATTTCAGAAAATTATCTCAGCTTCGCTTACTACAACTATAAACTTTTGTAACTGACAGAAATTTTAACATTAATTACTTTCTTGTTTCACAGACCTGCATAATAAAGAACCAGATTCTGGTTCGTCTAGTACAACGACTCTGAGTGTGGAAAACGAGGTGAGAAGAAAGTTACTTCCACAATTAGAAACAGATAACAAACGACATCAAGGTGCAATACCCAAACAAAACCGTCCAAAAGCTACAGTAGAAGCCATAGATGATAATGTTACAATTACTGAACAAACCCGGCCAAAACTTAAAGGAACATTAGAAGTTCTAAGAGAAAAAGAAAGGAGAAGGATTAGAAGATTCGATAGATTTGATAGATTCGAGCAAACTAGTGGTTCAAACAACGAGTTAAGTACACTTACTCTTGCATCATCATTACTAGCTTCGTTATTGACTTCTGGCCGAGAGTTACCTGGTCAGTCTAGTACAGTGTCTGACCTAAGATTAAGTCGCACTGCAGAAAATCGAAATCTCCGTGCAAGAAGAGGTTCCTTGAAACGTTCAATTAGGTCTCATCGCGTACCACGAGATAGAAGTCGAGACGATAACGTTGTACCGTTAACTGCTTTATTTGGATTGATATCAAATGAAGAGTGTCATTTAGTTGCCAACCGCAGTGACCCTTCAGAGGCAGCTGTATCTTATTTTCCAAACGATAATGTACATTTTTTACCTTACACCTTTGACGAAAAACGATTTGGTGTTGCTGCACAAGTTGTTTCTAGCTATAACGACAAACCATTAAGTACTTTGTTGCGCCAACAACTCAATCAAAATTTACATTACGATGCAAATTGGGAGCTGACGGATTCTTTGAGCAACAGTTACAGCAGTTTATCTTTAAACTCTGCTGGTTTGAGCGTTATAATAGACACGCCGCCTGTCTTGTCGAGTCCAGAAAGCAATCAAACCAAGGCACAAAACTCCCTGTCATCGAATCTGGTCTCTTCGAACACAGGAAGCACCAATCATTGTACAGTGGAAAATTCAGAACGAGATCAATTTCATCAGAATCCTGGGAATTCCAATCAGTGCGCAGTGGAGACCTTGGAACGGGATCAGTTTCACCTGGATATAAGATCACGTATAGAATCAATGACAGATAGAAATCGAAGATTGCAAAATTTATTAGGATATTTCAATTTGAATCTTTATCCATCAGATTCGAACCGCCGGATGCCTGTTTTAACATTACCAACGCATCAAGAAGCTGATGTAAATACAATTTTATCTTGGAATCGGTTAGTTAGCGACTTGTACGTAGCGGACGCCAAAGCTAAAGAAGTAAGACATTATTATAAATGGAAAATCGGCAGATTGCCGCACATCAAGGTGCGCTTCGACCGCCTGTTCCTATTGGCTTTACTGGATCGAAATTTGACGATTTTTGAAACGATCGCATCGACGTTCCTGGCCGTTGCTGTTGCTGGATTGGGGCTTGTACTACTTCAACAAGGATTTTACCGTGACATATTTGCTTTCATATTTTGTTTCGTAACTGCCGGCTGTCAATATTCATTGTTAAAATCTGTCCAGCCGGATGCTGCTTCTCCGACACACGGATTTAACCGCATTATAGTATTCTCTCGGCCTGTGTACTACATACTGTGTTCAGGATTCATATTAATCTTTAATGAATCCCTGAAGAACTTCAAAGCCTCCGAATTCCGAATATACGGTTTACGAGTCGCCGACTATGACGTAATACTGCAAATTCGTAACATCTTATTAATTTTCCTCTTATGTCTTCCGATCGTGTTTTCTTTAGGCCTGTTCCCCCAGATTAATACATTTCTGATGTACCTCTGCGAACACATAGACATCCATTTATTTGGTGGAAATGCGACTACTGGTCTGGTCTCTTCAATTTATTGCCTCTGTCGTAGCGTCGTCACGGTTGTTATACTGTATGGATTCGCTTATGGAGCACTCACGGAGCCCAAATCCTCGCAACACATTTTATTCTCCATCTTCGCCGGTTTACTTGTCGCTATATCGTATCATTTAAGCAGATCGTCTTCGGATCCTACCGTAATATGGGACATTGTAAAAACGAACCTGTGGCCGCCGGAGATCTACACGGAAGAGAAAGAGGCGAAGATCATCGAGAACACGTCTCGCAGAGACAATCTATCCGCCTCGTACAAAGAAGCGAAAATCAGAACGTCCGGAAGGAAGAAGCACGTGAAGATCAAAGTCGGTGAGCAATTGTCGGACACGGAACTGGTGGACCCTTTGCCAGAGAAACTAAGATCAACGGTGAACGCAAGATTGAAGAACGACCTGATAGTATGCGCAGTGATAGGTACTCTGTCTTTTGGAATCCATTGCTCGACCGTGTTCACGGCTTTGCAGCCAGAACTGAATCCGGTTTTATGGGGCATTGCAAGTTGCCTTGGATTTTTGTTGCATTACATCGTGCCGCAGCTTCGCAAACAATTGCCATGGTTGTGTCTATCAAAGCCAGTATTACGCAGCCATGAACACGCGCAGTTTGAAGTACGGGAGCCGGTGAGGATCATGTGGTTTGAGAAGGCGTACGTCTGTCTTTGTTTTCTAGAAAGGAATGTTTTATATCCGGTGGTGTTCCTGGGAGCGCTCACAGAATGTTCGTCGAAGATCGTTGCCAAATTCGGGGAGAGCATAGGCGCACTGATCATAGTCGTCTGCGGACTGAAGTCTTTAAGATCAGCGTACTCTGATCCGTCGACGCGCTACCTGGTTCTGATTTTCGCTGTTCTGTTCTTCAAGCTGGATTTTCGAGACCTCAGTGAAACGTTACTGGTGGACTATTTCGTCACAGGGATAGCGTTTGCAAAGGTATACGAATTGTTGTTGAAAATTCGTTTTATAGTCACGTACATTGCACCGTGGCAAATCACATGGGGCAGTGCGTTCCATGCGTTCGCCCAACCCTTCTCGGTCCCACACTCTGCCATGCTCTTCCTGCAAGCGGGGATATCTGCGATTCTGAGCACTCCCCTAAATCCGCTCTTGGGCAGTGCGATTTTTATATCGTCGTACGTGCGGCCGGTGAAATTCTGGGAACGAGATTACAAGACGAGAAGAGTGGACCACTCAAACACACGGATGTCGTCGCATTTAGACCGGAATCTGGGTGCGGATGATAACAACCTGAACTCGATTTTCTACGAACAATTGACGAGGTCGCTGCAACACAGTCTGTACGGAGATCTTGCTCTTGGTCGTTGGGGAAACGTGGAGCAGGGCGACTGCTTTCTACTGGCATCCGACTATCTGAACTGTTTGGTGCACGTTGTTCAACTGGGCAACGGACTGGTGACCTTTCAACTGAGAGGTCTTGAATTCAGGGGGACGTACTGTCAACAGAGAGAAGTATGTGTACCGTTCTTGAATATTATAAATATTCAATGAAATGTATCACCCTATTAAGCATTTTCCGTTGTCGTTTTAGGTGGAAGCAATCTCTGAAGGAATAGAGGACAATGATAATTGTTGCTGCTGTGAAATGGGACACTTCTCAAACGTGTTGAGCGTGAACGCAGCATTTAGCCAGCGGTGGCTGGCTTGGGAAGTTGCTAGTGCTAAATACGTTCTGGAGGGATACTCGATCTCAGACAATTCAGCAGTTTCTATGCTTCAAGTGTTCGAATTCCGTAAAGTGTTGGTCACATATTATGTGAAGAGCATCATATTCTACGCCGTGAAGTCTCCGAAACTGAAGTACTGGCTGGAGAACTCCGATATTTCGGACGCGCTTAAAATAACCCTTGACTTCGTGAACTTCGTCGACCTGGATCCTGTTTTTAATATAAATATCGACGAGGATTTTGATTTCGCGGCCTGTGGAATTACAAGGAGCAGCTTTTGTAATGTTTATTTGAATTGGATACAATATTGTGTTTTTAAACACGATAAGGTATTCTTCTTTCAACATATGAATTACACGGTCGAAGCTTTTACGCTGTTCTGTTTATTCCTAACTGTTTTAGACGTTAGACGGGACTAGAGATTCACATTTAGTGTCTCTGTGCTTTGCACTGAGTCTGTTGGGAAGACGTGTTTTGGGAGCAGCATCTCACAATACTGTGTCAAATGTTGAATTTTTTCTCTATGGGCTGCATGCTCTGTTCAAAGGTAAGGTCGATGCTCTTTTCATGTAAATAGAAGCAAATATGTATACGTGTGCTTCAAATGACTTTGTTTAAACAATTTGTTTGCCGTATTCAGGAGATTTCCGTATAACATCGGTTCGAGATGAATGGGTGTTGCACGACGTCGATTTGCTACGAAGCGTGGTAGCGAAAGGCGTAAGGATGGCATTGAAACTGCATCAGGATCATTTCATGAGTCCAGAACAATACGCTGAACCATCTGCTCTTTATGAAGCTGTAGACAGTCACGACAAAAATCTCGTGATCAGTCATGAAGCGGATCCTTTGTGGAGAAACGCTGTTTTAAATGGCGCACCCAGTCTCCTGGCTCTTAGGTATATAGATATTGCTATATTTGTAATGATTAATATTAGTATAATTGCAATCATTGATTAATGTTACTTTTCTTCGTTTGCAGGCATGTACTTGATGACGGTATCGATGAATATAAAGTAATAATGCTTAATAAACGTTTCCTAAGTTTCCGAGTAATTAAAATGAATCGCGAATGCGTCCGCGGCCTGTGGGCTGGACAACAGCAAGAATTAGTGTACTTGAGAAATAGAAATCCGGAGCGAGGGTCTATTCAAAATGCGAAGCAGGCTCTCAGAAATATAATAAACAGTTCTTGTGATCAGCCGATCGGATATCCGATTTATGTGTCACCACTGACAACCAGTTACGCGGAAACTAATGAACAGCTATGTTCCATAGTTGGAGGACCTTTGAGTCTCAGTGTAATCAGAACTAACGTGTTAAAGTTGTGGCAAAGGTACGACCAACTATTATGCTATGGAAATATAAATTATAGTTATTAATGGAAACTGTAAATTGCAAACTTTATTATTATTGAAAGTATTCTTCGTAGGATTCGAAGAAGATGTGGTCAAGGTTGTTCATCTGGTGGAACTGGATCTCAAGATGATGGAGGTTTTGGAAACGATGGAGTATATGCAATGACTACTTATAACATTCATTCAGGTATTTGCAATCATTATTCCTCATCAATGTTACAGTTTTACAATACACTACAGGATATTTCTAATATAGGATATGGTCAGTCGGGTCACAATACGTCTGGCTCACAATCTATTGACTCTGGTTGTCAAATTGGTGGATCAACTGGTCGTGGTTCTTTAGGTAGAGCAAATACTGGATCTCTCAGTGGGAATAGAGGATCATTGGCTTCGGTTGGGAAACCTACAAGTTCGACACTCGCTAGTTTAGCTGGTCTTCTTAATAATAGTGATATTAAAACTGAAACGAAAAGTGAAACGAGTTTCTCTAATAAACTTGAAAAGGACGAGGTTTTCCAAAGAGTTCGTGTAAGTAAAATACAAATGTTACTTTTAAACTTCGAGAAACCATCTGTAACGTTAAATACTTCAGTGTTTGTACTTTCTTCCCAAGCACAATAATTTTTCTTTGTTATTAGATCATAGATCCTAATCAAGTCTATGACGCCATTAATTTGGGTCGTCGCATAGATGTAATTTGGCCAGACGAGAGAATGAGGCAACAGGGTGGTAGATCCGGATGGCAACATTGGGTACCTGAAAGAGGTATGGAAGGTTGCGTTGTTCATTGTTGGTCCCCTAATCACCGCGATCCTAATCGACGGTCTCACGTGGATAAAGTTATCTTGCTCGTTAAAATTGACGATAAATACGTTCCAATAGCGGAGCAAGGTGTACGAGACTTGGGGGCAGAAGTGTGATGAAATATTTTTTAATCTTCTGCAGTAAAACACATTCTGACAGTGTTCGTACAGTCATTTTTTTAAACCACGCACCATGAATAGTAATATGAATGCATTAAAAATGAAGAATTCATTCCAACTACAAAATGATAAATATAAAGTTTTTGATGGAGGACTATTCTTGAAATTGTACATAACGAAAATCGACGAATTTTAAAACTAGTTTCTTAATTCCAGTACATATAATATAATGACAAAATACTCTTGTCTACGTAATTTTTCATAAATTCTCATTCATTCAATATTTCTTTTACAACTGTTCGTTTCTGTGTTCTTCGTTCATTGCAATAATTATTAAATAGGCGCAGTTTGATTAAAATGTTCTCGAAAAGTACTATAAATTTTGAAAGCTTGCATAAAACTAGTTGATACTTTGCCAGTTATAATTATTATAAAAACATTACCTCTTATGTATTTACTGAGAAGACTAATGCCAATCGCCAAGTTATTCAATGCAAAGTAAATTGTATCATGTTGTATTATACTATGTAACATATAACTATTAGATGGTTTATATTAGATGGTTTACTAGCGATGGAAACTAGATGTTACTTGTTGTTCACCAATGAAATTATTTTTTTCAATTCAAAATGGTATAATTGGATATGTTCAAATGTTGCTAATTTATATTATACAAACCATATATTTTTTTATTGTTAATGGTTACAAACATAAAAATATAATTCAATTTACATGTATTCAACATATAATTCTTTGTTATTATTTGCATTTTTTGAGCATATTACATTAATATATGTCTCAGATGCAAAGTTTCAGAGTGTATGAGGAATGAAAAAGTACAAAACCTAATGTTAACTTTGTCAACATGCATCTGTATCTTGAAGTATGAAACATGTTTTATTTCAAGTAAGACATTATGTTGGTCAAAGATATGAACCAGAATTATAATGGAGTAATTTACGATGAACTTCTAAAAGTAAATTAGATTATAACACAGTTTCATAAATTGCATTGTTTATTGGGACTGAAATAAAAACATTTTGATGTTATGCCTATCGAATATGCCCAATAACAAGTAACATCAGTAGAAATTTGTATATAATGTCATTCGTGTTTTTCTACAATTTTGTTACATTTTTTTTAAACTACTCTATATAGATAAGTTGTAAATATGCGTAACGTTTCTGCAAGATTAAAGCGTCCAAATGTATTTACTGAACGTGTAATTTTGTGGGGCCATAAAATCGCCTCTACAGAACATATCGGTGCACTAATAACAGTGTTATGTATAACTCAAACAACTTGGTTTGTATATCTTTATTGTATGGAAATCATGATGAACATAGTGGTGTATTTACATTTGATATTGTATCTCATTATGGTTTTCACTGGAAATAATGTTGAAACAATGAAATAGTATCATGAAACAGAATTGAATCCCATATTAAAAATTGTCACGCGTAAACGCACCACAATATTTATCTAGAAAGGAAAAATAAATCTATTATCATTTTTTCTTTTAAAGAGAGACTTATTAAACGTTTCTTCCTAGTTTTGTACATATTCACATAAGTTAATTTTAATTCGTTTGTTTTGTCACAAATATAAAGAAAATTTTAAATGTGTATACTGTTTATTAAAATAGTAAGAAAGATAGGGTTGCTTGCAAAAATTATGTCAACTTCAAGATTGTAAGACTCTTTTGTTTAAGATTAAATAAAGGAAAAGGAAGATATATATTCGCCATAAAAGAGAATTTTGCAAGTAACCAAGGAATCACAGCATTGCCTTATCATGGTGTTTCTTGAAAACACCTGACTGATAAAAAAATTTTAGCTAGTCTTTTAATTGTTGGTATACATTTATGTATCGCTTGCTGCCAAGGGACAAAAATCTCTATCACCAGGGAATACATGAATTAAATGATCTTTATTAAATCTCTGGCCTACTATCTGTAATGGACAGTACTTTCATACATAAATTGTACAGAATTGTTTTATGATCCAAAATAAATAAGGAACTAAACGTGAAATTGGATAATAATTTGTTTATAATCCCTGCATTGATCACGTTTCGACATCTTAAATTTACATTCATTGTTTAACAATAAATCATTGTACTACATCATATACATTGAACAAAATACTGAGATCAATGAAATGAATCTCATTAATTGTATTCCTTTATGAGATTTGAAGTAACAATGCAATTATGCAAAAAAGCGAGTACCTTAACATCAGTTCAGTTTTAACATTAAGATTAGTTTAATAAGTACAACTATCATGAGAATATTGTAGACTAAAGAAAGCCGTTAATATTAATTATTACAACATATTGTACTATGTAATATACAAGCAGTTTAAAAAATCATTTTATAATCATGTTACAATATCATTAACACGTATAATACATTATGACACGTTTTTAAAATAAGTAACAAGTTATTATAAAAATTATAAATAATAAATGGAAATATGTTATCTTTCTAGAAGTAATAATTTTGTATTTTACCCTAGTATTTATTGATTAGGGACTAAAATGTATGCTACACTAGAAACTCTCGATAGAACATTGACAATTTATAGAAAATTTTTAATTTCACTATAATTTATAATAACAAATATAAGCCTCTTTTTATTGAAATTGGTCTGCTTATAGATTTTTAATCTACTTTATAGGTTCCCTATCTTTAATAGATTTTTATACAATTACAGTATACTACAGTTTTTCAGGAAATCTTGTAATTTATGTTTAAAACATTATTACTACTGAAAATATTTTCTATAAAATTTCAAAAACATGTTAACTGTATACTTGAGTTTAGACATACAATATTATTATATGCACATAATATACATATTCATAATACAAATCCTCATTGAAATGAAATTAAAACAATATAAATTATAGAAACATAATTCATTAACTATTGCAACAATTTTACATAATATACAGCCATAATGACAACGCATTTAAACTTCGTTCTTATCATTTTCGGAATTTAAAGGTGCATGAGTAAGTCTTTGTATTAAATTTTCTATCATGTCTGCATCAACTAATCCTATAAACTTATCAACAACCAACCCGCTTGAAATTGCTATAATAGCTGGTACAGCTTTTACTTCAAAGATGTGTACTAATTCTGGATTTAATTCTATATTTACAATAGCAAGATCTAATTTATCCATTGGTTCAATAAGCTCTATTAATTTAGGTGTTAATGTTTTACAAGGACCACACCATTCAGCATGAAAATTTACAATAACAGGTACTGAACTATTCATTACCTTACTAACAAAATCACTATTGTTACTTATTTCAAATTGTTTATTTTTTTGCTGAGACGAAGAAACACGTCTTGCTATTACCGATGAAAGCTTGCTAGTGTTACGCAGCATTTTGTAATATTTTAAATACTGTCTATATTTCAAAGTAACAACAAGTTTATTTGTTATAAACAATACTAAAGTACCAGTTATATATATTTAATTTAATCATTAATCTTGTTTTATGAATAGTTTCTGAAAAATATACAAACAAGATAAATTAAATATAGTAGTCCATTATATTCTTATACACATCATTTTATACATTAAGATACTTACCTCAGGTATCTAAAACACCCAGTTATTTATTCGAATCGGCCTAATGGATGCGGTTAATGCAAACTTAATATATCCTACCAAGCCAATAATAGAAGATATAATCAATAGTACCAGTAATAAAATACGCCAGACAAACAGCTGATCATATATCTGTAAAAAATAAATATTTATTTTGTATCTCAAACTATAGATATTGTTTTTCATACAACTACTCTATTATTAATATAATTATATAATGAATTTAAGTTACAAAATAATCTGTATACCTTCTTTTCAAAGGAAATGGATTTCTCTGATGCCCTTGGTAGACCAATCAAAATAATTGTGGAAATACTGACGACCGACACAGCAATAGCACCAATTTTCTTCTCTACTCGTAACGATACAACTAGTATCAACAGAGCTAGAGCCCAAATGAGGAGTATAATAAACAGTCCTGTACCGACTCCAAATATCAAATTAGTCATGCCCCTGAAAAAGAGAAGATTAAGTATACATTTATTTTTTAATACATGTCTATTCAGTACTTCTATACATGTATATGCCACATGCTTAAACCTATCTTTACTAACAGATTAGGACTGACAATTTTCAAGTGTTCCTGTTCTATCAAATATGATAAAGGCCTTAGAATGATAAAAATGATAATCTCAAAAAACCGTACTGTTGAAAAGAACAGTCAATAGTAAAATTCCTATTTTACTAAGTTATCCCTCGGTTGAGAAGCGGTGTAGGGGTAGGAGCCTCCCGCCACTCAACTGACTCACTCTTGTTTTTACATGCGAGGACAGGAGAGTAACCTTCTGCTACCGCGCGAACATGAGCAAGTTAGGGGAGTGGTAGGGAGCACTTCCCCCTACACCGAGGAAAATCTACGGGCAGTCGAACGTACACATCGCGCCATCTTGCAGACCGAGGCAAAATTAAAACTACACAGTAATGCCGCATTGATAAGAGGGTATTCTCCTTTCTCGGCCTGATTTGACAATGTATTTTGGAAATTTTTTTTTGAGAAAACTAAACAATATATCTTTATAAAATTTTTCAGATCTATTCATACACGTTTAGGCTACATTCACGAATTTTTGTACGTTCTTATCGTCTTAATTATAGTAATTATGCCCTATGGAAGTAGACAGGTTGAAAAATTGCCTCGCGCGATACTGCCACTGAAATCATGTGAAATCGAAAACTGTTAATTAGGATGAGTGTGGCTAACGTCTCTAACAAAATTGTCGAAATATCGTTTGGTTACCTTTTTTTTATTGTGCATCGTTCGAAATAATTTGTCGAAGTGCATATATTTTCTTTTCAAAATGTTACTGTTTAAAATTAGTTTTTGAATGATTTACTTTTTTTTAGGTTTCATAAATTAATAGCGTTAAGTAACACTTTTTACTGAATAATTTATTTCTCTGTTTATGAAATATCGCTTGTTGAAAATTGCGCATAATGAGATGCGAATTTTAGGGACGTTTCGTGATGTCTAGGGAAATTTGTGTTGCCTCCGCAGGAAGACGGTTTCATTTCCTGCGAAGCGAAATAAGCGACAGTTGTTTGAACTCAAACGTATATTTTTTCATGGAACGTTAGAGGGGCACAACGAAAAAGTATTGTTTAAATTTCATCTTTCCCTGTTTTTACAATAATATTTAAACAACTGTTTTTCGTCCAAATCATGAAACTATGGCTCCAGATTATATTGGAATGGGTAAGTAAGAATATTACACAAATCAAAGCATACAACAACTTGATCAATGGTGTTTATACAAGCTTGTTTTTGGAGAAAATTTTAATGAGTATTACTGTTCAGTTTAAATGAATACATGAAACATTAATATAATTTTGTAATATTATATATTTCCATAATATTTACTGTTATATATTGTAAATCAAGAATGTTTTTAATTTTTATTTATATTGTGAATGCATCAAATTACATAATATTTTTGATGTAACAGATATACAACATCAGTAAAGTTGATAATATTTTCAGCTCAACTGCTTAGATGTATCAGAGACAAATATCAAAAGCTTGAAAGAATTGGAAGATGGAAAGTTTTACAAAAAGTTAATAGAAATATTGTAAGTAATTGGTAACAATTTAAATATAAGAATGTATGTACAAGATATTAATCTTTTTTAATGTATTGATATAAATTATATTTTATTTTATAGTTCATGGAAAAATGATAAAGATATTTTAGGTACAGAAGACATTGTTACAAAGTTTTTACAAGGTATGTAAAATAAATAATATTTAATCATTATGTATATGTTATAACTATTTGTAATGTACTTTATATTCTGTGCAGATGAATATCCAGAATTTAAGTTTGACAATGAAAATTCAGGAGAAACAGAGCAAATTTATATTGCATCCTTATTTTTATTGTATGTATCTCAGGAGCCATTGTTTCATGAACCAATGTGTATTAGATTACATCATGAAACTCAACTCAAGATTAAAATTTTTCTTGAAATGACTATTCCTTATGGGAAAGGCATAAAAAGAGAGACAATAAGACAACTGATTCTTGAATTAGAAGATGTATCAAGTACACCTAAAACACCCAAAACACGAGCTCTTAAACATTTTTTCAATTCTCCTGTAGCTATGTCTGCACAAAAACATAAATTATTAACTGAAAGGAATCGCGAATTAAGGAAATTGAGGAATGAGTTGGAAATGGAAAGATTTGAGAAAGCTGATTTGCAAGAGGATCTTCGCATGCAACAAAACAAAGTACAAAATCTACAGAAGAAATTACAGGAAAAAGTCGCGGAAATAAAGGCTTTAAGAGAAGAAATGTTTCAACCAAGTACTCCTCAATCTTGTAAAAAGAATCAAAATGTAACAGATTTTCAACATTATTATAGGAAAGAAGTGGATCTTTTGGAAAATCAATTAGTACAAAAACAGTGTGAAATAGATAAATTGGAAATGGATAATGAGACATTGTTAAAAAAATTAACTTATGCAGAAAAGCAATCCCTGTACTTTAAAGAAAAACTTGAGAATTGTGAAAAATCATTGGAAAATTTACAAGTACAAGGAGAAATTAGAGACAATGAGTTAGTGAATTTTAGAATCACCAATGAAGAATTACGCACTCATTTAAGTGAACTCAACAAAACTGCTGTTCATGAGAAGAGTTTTGAAATTGATGGGATAGCACCTTTAAATACAACGTTATCACCCCTAAATAATAGTGAAGCTTTAAGTTCTGTGATTGAAATTCAATTACAGGAAGCAAAAGAAGAATCTGCATCATTGAAAACTCAACTTGATATTGTAAGTAAAAAATTGGAATCTACTAATCTGGATTATAAAAATACAACCGAATTATTGAAGAACAAAACGCTATTCTTGCAAGATACAGAAGCGAAGTTAAATAGCACTGTAAATAAATTCAGTAAAGAAATTGAATCCTTACAAAAAGAAAATACATCTTTGATAGATGAAAATAAAGAGTTAAAGGATTTATGCGCCTCCCAAAAGGAATCTCTGTCTGAAATTGAAAAAACGAAAGATGTTTTAAGTAGAGAAATCAATACTTTGCAAGGAAAAATTAAGAATTTAGAAGAATCTTTGCACAGTGAAGGTGTCAATACTGTTAAATTAAATACTTCACTTACAGAAGCAAAATTACAGATAGATAAAAGTAGTAAATGTATTCAAGATTTATCACATCAAAATGATTTATATAAAACATCAATAGAATGCTGTAATACAAATTTGAAGGCGATTATACGTCATAACTCAGAAGCTGAAAGCATTGACAATAATAATTTAGATGTTGCAGAAACTTCGCAACTTGTAGAGTATGTTCAAACAATATTATATAATTTTAAGAAAAAATATACTTCCAAGGAAGTGGAACTTCAATCATTAAACGCTGCAATAGAGGGAACGAAATTGAAACTACAACATTCTCAAACACAAGTATTGGAATTAGAAGAAAAGAATAAGCAAAATGTTACAGAAATAACAAAATTAGAAGGAACAATTACACAAAATGTAACACAAATTAATGAACTACTTACTACCACGCATAAATATTCTGAAGAAATTTCACACTTAAAACAAATTCAGATTGAGAAAGATGATTTAGAAAAAGAGTTATGTACGTGTAAGAAGGAAGTGAGTGAAAAAAATTCATTAGTGAAGTCTTTAGTATCATGCATAGAGATTTTAAAGGGAAACTTACAAGGGTTTGTAACAGAATTTAATATGCTAAAGAAAGATGTAGTAAATCAATTACATGAGTACAGAAAACAAAATGATAAAACCATTAAAAACATTTCAAATAAGTATCAAACGTTGTGTAGCAATTTTGCCAAAGAACAAAATTGTAGGAAAGAACTAGAAATCAAACTTGCTGATACTGAACAAGATTTAGAAGATAGCTGTAACATAAGCAATACATTAAAAAATAACTTAGCACAAAGCAATCAGACAATAAATAATTTGGAGACAGATTTAATAAACTCTAATGAAAAATTAGAAGCATGTGTTAAAAAACTAGAAAACCTTCAAGAAATAAAGGACGCTGTGGAAAAACAGAATAAAAATCTTAAACTTCAGAATGAAGAGATTTTACATAATGTAAATAATATAAAACATAAATTCCAGTCATCTGAAAATGAAGTATCTAATCTATCTGAACAATTAAAATTCAAAGACGAAAGGATTGGACATTTAATTGCGGAAATTACTTCACTAAAATTAGAAAAGGAGCACTTAAATTATGTACAAATGGAAGGTGAATCTAAATTGAAAAACTTTATAAAAGAATTAGAAATAAAGTTATTAAAACAACAACGCGACTTGGATGAATTAAATATTGAAATAAAATGCAAAGAAGAAACATTGAAACTTGTACAGGAGAAGTTTCAGAAACAATCCAAAGAAGCAATTGCTTCTGAAATGAAAATGAAGGAAGTAATTATGAATCTTCAGGAAGTAAGACGTAATCAAGACGCGGTCTTAACGACTCAGGAAAAAGCCTTGCAGGAGAAATGTTTGCACTTGGAGCAGCTTCAGAATGAATTCAGCGATTTTAAGAGTGCATTGTGCAAACAGCTTGAAGACGAAAAATCATTACGTAAAAATCTACAAAGTAAAAACTCCGAATTACAAATTCAGTCGTACAAACAAACGAAAGGCATAGAAGAATTACAAGAAGTATTGAAGAGAGAAAGAAATGAGCTTGACAAAAATAAGGAGCGTTACAAAACTGAAGATACAAAGAAATCAGAAATTGTACACATTTGTAAAGAATTAGAACAGTTGACAAACGACTTGAAATTAACGTTGGTGGAGGCAAATCCAAGTAATGAGCATTTTTATGCTGATGTTATATATGATGTATCCTGTACAAACGATAATGATAAAACTAATAATATTTTAAATATTGTAAAGAGTTCCATTAACGAAATTCATGCGTCACGTAAATTAATTTTACATTTATATGATACAAATGCAAACTTGAATGAAACCTTGGAGAATCAAAAAGTAATTGTAGATAACTATGTTGCAAAATGTGAAGAAATAAAAAAATTGAAAGAAGAGGTGCAAGACTTGAAAAGTGTAGAAGAAAAACGCTTGCAGCATTTACATAATTTTACAAAGTATAAGGAATCATTAAGGGATTCTATACAGAGTGTTATGAAATCAAGGGAGGATTTGGATTCATCTTTAAAAGAATTACGACAAAAATGGGATAAATTAATAACAACATTTTATACCATTCTTATGTATGACAGATCTGTATGTGATGAATTAAAACATATACAAGCCCAAAAAGCGCACTTTGAAAATGTTTTATCTAAATATAATGTTTGTCATTTGGAAAATATACAACCCCTGTACACTATTTTGTATAAAAAATTGTTATGGACTGAAGAAAGATTAGAGAAGATTTATTTGCACCCAACAAGCAGTGAGCAATCTTTGGACACTTCGAATATTTTTTCAGATGAAAAAACTGTAATTGAAGCAGAATTACGTAAGAATACGACGTTACAAAATGAGATAATTCAATCTCAGAAAGAAGTAGAAGATTTCTTTAACTTAGTCACTTCTTTTGAAAGCAATTCTAAATCCGATGAAACGAAATTTCAATCTGAGGTAGAAAGAAAATTGCATTTCCAAATCAATGAATTAATAGAAGAGAAGGAAAACTTAAGAAGCAAATTAGATTGTACGCGTATGAAAATTTCAAAATCGGAAGGACACATTGATGAACTCAGGAGTAAGATACAGGAATTGAAAGTGACTTCGTCGAAGGATATAGAAGATTTAAAGAAAGAACTAATGCGAGCAAAGGAAGAAAACCTGAAGATACAAGAAGAAAGGGATGAATTAAACAAACGACCAAAAAAAGAGGATGTCGATAATCAATTGAAAGATATTCACGATAAATATAAAGTCAAATTAGATGAAATTAAACAGAATATGGTAGGCACATTCATATCTTTTATTTTTGCAATCTTTATGATTCGCTTACTCCTGTAACGCATATTACAGAAAACAGCATATAATGAACAAATAACAAAACTAAACAAAGATCAAGAACAAAGCATACAGGAAAGATGGGAGTCATTGCAGAAGAAAATGGAACAACAGTGTCGCAAGCAGGCAGATGAATTAAGCAAATACAAGGCACACGTTTCTAGTCTGAGTTCACAAATTTGGAACGTCGGAGAAAAACTCTTAAGTGAGCAGCAAGAAAAGGAAAAATTACAAAAGGAATTAATTGAACTGAAAACCAAATACCAAAATTTAGACCCACAAGTTGTTTCCTGCATAGAGCAGAAAACCACCAAGTAAGACTGTTTTTATCACAATAAATGTTGACTAATTTACTTCATTAAGCATTATGCAGATATTGCCCAAAATTTCCTTTTTCAGATATGAAAGGAAAGATTTAATATCTGGAGAAAAGAAGGAAGAAGTTCTGCATAAAATTGCAGTGATACAGGAGAAAGCAACATATGAAAGAAGATACAGTATCAAGAGCATACAAGCAATGGGCAATGCATTTAATGCAGAGGATGAGGAGGGAGAACTTTTTGATAATATTTATTTAGGTACATACAACATTTGTTAAATAGAATCATTTAAAAAAATTTGTAATTATTAAGAGACTAATTTAAATTTCTAGCTGACATGAAAGATGGTAATTCCACATTAAGCTCTGATGCAGATCGAGTATCTATTTTGAAAAAAAGAAATGCCCTTTGCAAGCCTCATTTGAAATCTTCTTATCCTGCTGAAATGCAATTTCATCAATTTACGGAAGAAGAAATTAAAGTAAGCAACTTTTGCGTTAAGTTTGTATGATTTAAGTGTTTCATGTACGTCTATATACATATATTAATCCAAGTTTCTTATTGTTATATCTTGTGTGTCTAAAGCTCATAATGTTATTATAGACAGGTGCACCAGACGACATATTTAATGATAGTTTAAGTCAAAGTTTGCTTCCTGAACAGAAAGCAAAAAAAAAGGATAGAACTCAGGTAAGCTTTTTACATTCAGAAACAGGTAATGAATTTGTTAAATTTCAAGTTAATTTCTTTATACAATTGGTCTTAAAAGCGTTAGTTATAATTTCGTATGTAAGAAAAAAATCATAATTTACATTTGAAATGTACAATCTTGATTCTTTATTATGTTTGATAATTTATTTATTTGTGCAGACATCATATAAAAAACCTGGTCCTCCAACTCCCAGTAAAAATGGTGGAAGATTATCGTTACAGGTTAATTATAAATCATAGTAATCCACACGTACTAAGACAGTATAGTAATTAATTGAAATGATATATGTTTTTTACATTACATGAAAAATTGAAGAGTAATGAGCTTAGAAGTCCAAACACCAGAATATTAAGAGAGAGGAACAAAGACAGAGCAACAGCTACACCACGTACATTGAAAAGTCTATTCAGTTCAAAACGTCAAGACGAAGTAAGAATAATAAATAATGTCTATCTATATTATTTAGAATGAGCGTATGATGTTCACGTTATTAATTTCTTTTGTATGTTAGAATGTTACAGTTACACCGAGAGAACGTAGAAGAAGTAGTATTTTCCGAAAATACCGTGTGCAATGAATGACAGATGAAAGGAATCTCAAGAATTTATGTAAGAATTGTACAGTAGCAAGTAGAATTATATTTTTAGCGGTACGCAATTTGAACGCATAGAAGAGAAAAAGGTATGCATCGTTAATACATTATAGTCATTTATTTGGACTCATTAAATAGTTTCATAATAACAAGAATACTTGAAAGTTCTGTCGATATAAAAACGCGGATGTTATGAAATGTATGACATGTCATGTGTAATATGATATGATGGACTCAAAATACGTGATTTTCAATAATTAAAATAACATTTTATAAAAGTGATTCGAAGAAAAATTATACTAATTTCGTAACTTAAAATGAGACTCAATGATCGATAAGAATTTGTCAATTTATATCATACACGTAACTGATTGAATAAGTTATACTATACTATTTGAAACCTATTCGATCTGTTACATGTATCATAAGTGTATCACAAATCATCTCCTCTTGAAATACCTTCAGTTTGATGTATTGTTTTCTATTGTACTTCTTTATTCGGAATCAGATTCCTGTAACAAAAAATGTTTCATTACTTTAAGAAACTATAATGATACGAAACTTACTTTTAAATTGTATTTAAAAATGCTTAATAATATTTTAAAATTATTTTAATTAATACGTTAGAGTCTTCAGATTAGACGATTTTAAACAAATGAACACGACAAAATTGTATAAATAAATTTTACTGTTATACTTAGAAATACTGTTGCTTCAAACCTATGCTATTGTGATATTATTTCTTTTAATCATAATTATACATAAAGTATTATAACTAAATGAGAGCCATAAAGAAAGAGTAATGTATACAAATTTTTATACTTTAAATTAATAAAATTATGTATTATACATTTTTCCTGAGTATAGCAGTTGGAAATGATTAAATTATTCATTAACATACCATGTATTGTCCTTCTATGTAGCGACCAGAATTTCTGGAAGTTCTTCTTAACTCCCTTGGTTCCCCGTGGTCTTGACTTCTCCGTCTAAAAGACAACTGATATTGTTACAAACAATTCTAGGACACTTGAAAATATTGCAACTCGTTGAGCAAGAAGGGACTGATTACTTACGACCTCGACTGGATTTGCAATGTCTTTAGTTTGTTATCTATATCTTGAGAAGGACTGGTTGATGCATCTTCAATTATTACCGTCGGAGATGTCTGCATCTGTGTATTTTCGTTGTTTTCGTAAAAGCCAGCTGCCCTAGATCCACGAGTTATTGATACTTTATTAACGGCTAATCTGAAATAAAGATTCAAGCTAATGGTACTACAAGGGATCCTCAATGTCCAAATTTATTTTATGAATACCATTCTCGCTGTTCAAATGGGATAGTCTGGGATTGTTTATTCAATACTTGGCAGGCTTATTTTTCAAAAAAATATAAAGCTGTATTTGGCGTACTTGCTACGAATTATAAAGAATACATTATAACACGTTACTCACTGGTGTTTCCGTGGTCCACGTTTCTTCTTGTGTTTGCTGAAAGAAAAAGTTTTTATTGATGGAAATACGTCCGAGCTAATTTCATAAGTAAAGGGACAAAAATTTAGTACTAGGTACTCTTCGTATTTTCACACACGTGGTCCATGTGATACGAACATACACATATGTTACAAAATTACACTTCACGTACATACGTATCATTGCATTCCGTCACTACATCCGAAGGAAGTATAAAGCATCCGAATAAAAATTCACAGAATTAACCCAAGTATTAACAAACCAAATACCTAAAAACATTTCTATGGTATTGCGATGAGAATAGAGAACGGCGTGTCAAAAAATAGAAAATGTAAAAATCCGATATCTGGCAGGAAATGTGAAACGATGGGTTAATTCTGTCACATTTCCTGCAAACTTTATGGAGAAAAAAATTGTACAAAGTTGTAGTATTACTTATTCGCTATGGATTTTAAATTTTGATACAGCAGGATTCAGGAACTAATAGGAGCAGAGGGTCTTATTTTAAGTAATATCACATGTTCATCGTATCTATCACCAATTTGTATATTATCATTATATAAACAGAATACAAAGTGTTTCAGACTTACTTGCCTTTAAGTTCTTAGGTTCAACAGAACACACATCGTTCTCTATGTACTTTTTTTTTGTCAGGTGTTCCAAAAATAATATGACCTCATTTTTGCAACAATAGCATTGTGCATTTTTTATCGTATTCTCCTTACACTAGTTTATAAAAGTGTGAGTTGTTTTAAAACTAGGCATCAAGAACAATAGATTTCAACAATTCCTTACACAACTTTTGCCCTTTACATGATTACATATACGTGTGATATTTCAATTCAACATTCTGACAATATTACATATATATTCTTGTTAATTCCTTACACTAGTTTGAAAGTTGATTTTAAAACAGGCACCAAGAACGATAGACCTCATCAATTCCTTATACAATTTTTGCCCCTTATATGATTACATATATTATATATTTTGCTAAAAACTCTAATTCTTAGCTTGAATAACGATCAGGTAGCCTGCAACAAGCGATTCGTAAAAGATTACTACCCATGCGAACACAATAGATTTATAACTTACATAAAGACGCCAATGTTAAATAATATTGATTAATAAATTAAGCACAAGCATGCAATTAGAAGATAAAAATGTAAACATTCATTACTTAAAAAATAATTTATTTATAATGGTTCTTCGACTTATTAAGAAATAAAATAGTGATACATACAGACTAAAAATAATATGCTACAGTGCAAATCGTGTCACTTCATAGAAGATACTTCTTATAAATTGATAACGTTTATATTTGTGTTACTATTTTAGATGCTTCGCGTGTTTAACTTCAAATATTTATTACATTTATAATTTATACTTCATAGTAGTATGACGTCTTATAGTAACAAATACATTCTAGCAAAGCATGTAGTAAAGCAATAGTAAAAAATGAAACATGACAAAAGGAGATATTTTGTTATTAGTAATCAAACTACTGATAGTACGGACGTATTTTAGCAGTCAACGATACATTGTGCAGTACTAATGATAGAAAAAGAAGATGTGCACAATATGTGTGTATTAAAGTGTCTACATAAGCGTGTAAATTTAGTAGCTAAGTTTGCGATGTTTTATATGATCATCTAGTAACTATCAAAGCAAAACAAGAAAGCGTGTTATGTGTCGAAGTTATAGATTAATGAAACTTCTTTACAAACTTATTATGAAGTATTACATATAGCCATTACTTGCAGGTTTAAAACTGATCTACTTTTAGAATGATTTCAGTAAATAGGTATAAGGAATATATTATTCTGTATTAGTTTGTTGTTGACATCCAACTCACCCTAAGAACTCATGATCAGAACCTTCTTCAGGCTCATCAGCTTCTTCTTCTTCTGCAAAAATGTTAAATGGTTAATAACTGTTGAATTAATGAAATTCAAAATTAAGTATATAGAAATGTACTAATTTTTTTAGGGTTTCTTTTGAACGTGAGTTCGCATTTTGTCAATATCCTTTGCACGTTTTCATACTTCCAACTATGACAAATACGTTAACGTACCGGCTAAGTGATCCTTTTTACGTCTTGTATACGCTCGTTTACTCGTCACTGGAACTTGATCTGTTTCGCCATGTAACAAACTGTTTCTGTATAAAAGTAAAGGTTGCCAATCCTCTCCCCGCGAGGATGGCATTCCAGCTTGTAGTCTTCTGTCGAGGAAATTTAATCTGCAATAGAAATATTGTTCTGTAGAATACAATTCAAAGAACTACATTAACGAAACGTTACGAATAACAAACACACTTACACAACACGTTTATCTTGTTTAAGAAGTTTGTTCGTAAACTCCGATAAAATTTCAAGGAAAGATAAATTTGGTGGTGGACCAGTAGGATCCTGTTCAATACCATCCGGTGGTGTGATCGCGAACAGAACACCTGCTCGATGCAATGCAGTGATTGCTTCACGATTTTTTACCGCGTCTAATCCAAATGATAAGGCGAATCTTTTTGCAAGTTCCTGAAATATATTCAAACGTATTAACACACTTTTGTTTTCACTTGGAATTTTTTAATTTTCTTAAATTTATAAGTAAGAACATACCTTAATAGCAGTAAATTCTTCACTGTTTCTATTAACCTTGCCTTTCTCTGCTACTATTTCATTATACAAAATATTCAAACTGTGTTGCATGGTTAAAGCACAGTTTGTTTTATTAATATCTCTGGCTTTCCCTAGCGTAGTTTTAATAATATCACCATAATCGTTGTAGTATTTTACATAGTGCTTGAACACGTCTGCTGCCGCTTTTGTGGGTATCATGTTATATACAATTAATTTGCAGTAACCAGCTAGGAAGTTTCTTCTTTTATGCAACTCTTCAATCTTTGAATGTTCATCGTGCTCGTCTGTAAATATAAAATATATGTATTTTACGTCAATTAATACATATTTTATAGAGAATACATTTATAAGATATACTATTAATCACGTACCATCTTCTTCCTCAAAAAATACATATTCCTGTATGAACCGATTAAGCATATTTTGCATTGCTTGGTCAGGTTCATACACTAATTGATGCATCAAAGGATTAGAATGTGTTGTCAGTTGATTGCAAAACACAACTAACAAATCACATATCGTGTTGTATGCTTCTTCTCTTAACATTGGTGGAGAAGGCTAAAAAAATATTAGAAGATATTGTGTAGTGCTTATACAGTGTATTACAAATACATAAGGAACATAACAGTAAAATCCTTACCGTGCCGCTTCCATCACCACTGACAAAGTGGCGCATGGAACCCATAAAAGAATGTAGACGTTCTTTTAGTTGTCTACATTCATCTTCACCTCGATTTCCAGAATCCACAGACTCCGCGAGATGATTTTGTCCCCATAGAATCGCGAAAAAACATGCACTTATGCAATATTTAACTGCCTCGTGAGGTAAACATCTGTAATTTATTTTTTAAAGCATTAGTATTTCTCATACGGGTGATTTATATCATTATACGTATTAAATACGAAATATTAGTACTTAGAAGGATCCTTAGCATCTTCAATGTCCTTGTACAGAGAATCCCATATTCCCCATGGATTCATATTATGACAAGAATAAAATATTGAAACTTTTTTAAGGGATTGTACAACATTAAAAATTTCATCTTCATCTGGTTCTTCATCTCCTTCTATTAGATTTCTATATTCATCGATAGCTTCTTTATACTTATTTACAATAGAATCAATTAATGTTGACCGCGCTACATCACACCTGCATTGAAATACGTTCTTATTAAATATTTACTTTCTTTAAAAAGTCTGTAACATAAATATGCATCATATTCTAACTTTACCTGGTGAAAATAGCATGTCCATCTATACACATGTGTTCTAACGTTTTCGCAGCTGTGTCCAAAACTTCGGTATCGTGCATTTTCTCTACAATCGTATGAATCTTATTCAATAGCGAATCCAAATTTTGCTCCTGTCGTGATTTTGTATAAATATCCAAATCAAAATATTGTGGAATAGCCAGCAGATTTGCAAGCTTTTCAGGGTCCGCCCTATATTTATCCAGTAAAAGGGGTAACGTTTGTATAAAATGTTCCGTCAACCGTTGTTTATCATCATGAACTTGCTTCATTTCTTTCGCCGACAAAATTTTTCTAGTTGGTCCTCGCCCAACTGGAGCTTCACCTGTTTCCAAAGTTTGAATAATAATAGAATAAGCTTGTTATATAATTTTATAAAAACGTATACGAAATTGAAACAGTACCTGTAGCTGCTTGCTTTATACAGCAAACCATTAATTCAATCAATGACGTTTCTTTTTGATTATCTAAAGCTTCTTCTTCAGGTCCAGCCTCTTCTAATAGTAAATCCGTCATACATTCCCAATCTTTCATCATTTGATTCGTTTCGATTAAGGAATCTACCAAATATGCTCCGTGTTCATGAAGCTCCGATTCAATAAAAAATAAAACAAGGTCCCGAATAAGTGGGGTATTTGGCAGACGCTTTTTTCCACGTTTAGTTTTCACGCCTGCCACTGCTTCATCATCTGGTCGAAATAGGCGTTCGTTTAAAAATTCACCCGCTGCTTGTGCAACAGCACGATGCGATGAATAAACAAGTTCATACACGTGCTCACAGTCTTTGTCAGTAAGAATCTCTCTATGATGCTTTAAAATCGAGATAACAAGTTTAACAGCTTGCACTGCTACATCATACTCTTTATCTAATGTCATTGCAACAATTCTGTCTTTAAATTTACTTGTAAAAAGTTCAAGTTTAGTTTTTAATTCCTCTGAAGCATACAATGGTTGTAATGCTTGCAGACATTTTAACCGAACTTCGCCGACTTTATCATGCAATGTCCAACCTGAGGAATTATAATGAATTTATGTAGACATTGTACAGTAAAACGGTTCACAATTTTAGCAAAATCATATTAACCTATGTATTTCAAATAAGAATCATCTAAAAAGTTCTGATGAAATTTTTTCATCCAAACACCAATTTCTGCCATACAAATCGCACGTATTTCCGGCAGCGTATCTCTGTAGCGATGTACAAATACAGACTTAAACATATACGTAAGCATATTCTTTATTTCATCCATATTTTCTTCAAGCTCTTTTCGTTTGGCCATTAATGATTCTAATCTATCTGCAGCTCTTTTTTCTCTAGCTTTTTGCCTTTCAGCTTCGTATTGTCGTTGCGTGTTATCCAAATTGATTGATACAGTCAGAGCAACATCTACCAATGCTGTCATAAGTTTCATAGCTGTAATTAATATATCATTAGTATTGTATTTTCAATTATTATTATTATTACTATTATAACGTCTTTGTTACACCATAATATATGTATGTTTGTATAAAAGTATATGTATCTTACCAGCAAGTGTGGCTGTATGTCTAAAAGCTCTTACTTGTGAATCCGAAAGACCAGTTAATAATGAAATTACATTATCCATTAAAAACTGATCATAAATAATTGAATACTGACATTGTCGAACTAAAATTTGAACAAATTCACAAAAATTTGCACGAAACTTCTTCCACTGTTGCCCAGTCATTATCAATGGATATTCTCCACTTTCCTAGATTACAGGTTACTATTGAATAAGCAAGAAACAATGTATTTATAGAAACAATATTAATATACCTCATCAAATTCTTCAGTCATTTTCCGAATGATTGCCACATGTTCCATTGTAGCTTGCATCTCAGAAGTAATACGACCTTTACAACCACTTGCATTGATGAAAAATTGCATTAACATTAAAAGAGCATTTTCCCTGTTATTTTTGTACTTTTCTATCCAATCATCAACAATTGTCTAGAAATAGGAGCAATATATGTTAATATAATATAGGATTTGTCATACTATCCTCAAAAATTTTCTGTAAATTATTTTAGTAAGTATAGGTAGGTAACGTACAGTTAGTGAAGACCGATTGTTTCTGATAACATAATAAAGACTAGCCTCATCTTCTAAACTGTGGGAGTGGTGTGCCCGTTTTCCACGACCACGTCCACCACCTCCTCTTCCTCTAGCACTTGTGGCTGGAATGTAATCTGTATCTATCTCCTTATATTTTGGTTGCTGTATTGTTCCTCCTACAAAAAACAGTCATTACTCACCATAGTTAATAACAAAATAATATTATAATGATTCATACCACGTAATCTAGCACGTGTATTCCTTGTAATCCTCATATTTGTTGGTGTTACTGGTGTCATGGGTTGCTCAAACTGGGTCTGAGTATCAAAGTTTCCTGCTTGTTCCTGGTACTGTTGCTGCGATGTGCCCGGCGAACTATAGCTCTCAGATGAATAATGTTCAGGGCTAAATCAATAAAGAGCAATACATTACTATACTTTTATATGATCTTTTCTTTGAAACATTGAAAGTTCATGATATCAGTACGTACTGTTGTAACAATATGTGTCAAAATAACATAAAACATTGATTAACAACAAATTAATAAACAGGTTTTAAAATTATATTTACGTTGGATTATGTATAGGTGTTTGAGGTGCTTGACTATACGGAGCATAATTAGAATAAGATTCATTCGCTTCTCCACCCGAGTTATCATTCATAGGTGTCATTGGAGTCATTGGTGCCTCGTACTCCGGAGGCACCGGATCATCCATGCGTATTCGTTTACCTCCTCTTCTGTGCATCATTTTGTGACCTTATTTTTTATTGTTATCCCTAAAAGAGATGCATTGTGTCAATTTTACAATGGAAGAAGCCACTGCGGTCATTTCACAAAAATACCGCCAAATAATATTTCATGGCACAGTTTACAAACAAGTGAAATTTTGCTCCATTTCGAACCTGTAAAAAACTCCCCGGCGAATGCGGGGATTAGGGATGCTCGCGAAGCCTCACGTTTTTATGATTTGCAGATACATTTAATCAAAAGTGTTGATTATTTTCACGAAAACTGGAAAAACACATTGATGGAATTCTTCAAATAACCCCGGCTTCTTGTGCGTACCAGCAGTTGGTCTCAGAATGCACACACGTACACACCGACAAACATGATTATTGGTTGCTTGTCAAAATTCGAAATAAAGCTGACCAATGAGGAAAACAGACACTTCTTCCGATCAACTGTTCACCTATATTCGCGGGATTAAATTTTACGCGCGGCAACTTCCTCGTGACTTTTGAAAAAAAATAAAACTCAACGACACCGAAGGAAACGTCTGAATTCCGTTGTTTTCTGTAATACGTCAACGTAGTTTGAATGCGTCTGAAAATAATTATACTGTAGATAAATAATCATCTACGAACTCAAATTAACGAAAATCTTTTTTTCACTAAAAGCAATTGACGTTTGCCTTTTTTTTATAAAAATAAACTCTATCCCTGTTATTCATAAGATGTCGCCCTGAGGTTTGAGCTCTCCTTCCGAATGTCGCGTACATGGAAATAGGTCCTTACGGCTTCGATTTGTAGTACACAGATTTGTCTATCACTAAAATTTGTAAGCTCCCCCCACTCTGTTCCCCCGTTGCTATGGAAAAAGGACGCTGGTTAATTGTGTTCAATTATTCATGTAACCTCTCGATAAAGACGTGAGTGGAATGAAATAATATCATTCTTTTACTTTATAATGTTTTATTCTGTATCTTACAAAAATTCACAGAACATCCTTCAAATTGCCAGTGAAAAATTAGTCAGTCATCTTTTATGACTTGTGCCATAAAATCTAACTTTGGACCAGGTGGTCCCATACTTTTGGCCGGTAGTTATGAGTACGAATGGTGGACCCTGGCGAGTGCTTGCGAGATACTTTGGCGTGGATGAAACCCTCTGGTGGCAAACGCGGCAAGTACTGTCACAAGAGAGCAGATAACGGAGAAATCCGGCGTTACGAATCGCATCTGCCACGCAGAAGACTATCTATTATCAGAAGCGAGGTAATCTGTGGTTAACGGTCTTTGTGTGGGGGATGGGAGGCGTGACTAGAGATAAAGTTATCAAATCACGGCGAAGATTCGTCACAAAATATAAACGAATTTTCAAACAGCACTCCGTCGAGTTCGATTCTCAAAGCTACGCGCTTTCTCTGTGATTTGTCAAAGGAACAATGGATTCGTATGAAAGTGTATTGCTGGTTAAGTCCGAAGTATTTGTGTTTAAAATACCGCCAAGGTCAACGACAAGGGGTTATCGGTACGGCTGATTCTTTTTGACAATACTCTCCCGAAAAATTATTTATCCGTTCTGAAAGGACAACGAAGGCAAAAGATTGTTTATTCGTTCTATTTCCTGTGTTACTGTCACGGAATTCCGATGCCATGCTTTTCCGTTCATCTCGTACAAGTAATACGTCAGCAAAAGTTACACCGGAAATTCTTAAACGAATAACATAATATACTGACATTTCGAGCGCAATATTGTAAAATCTTGATGTACATTATGATTCATAGAAACTTTCAGTTTTCATTTTGCAATATTTTTGGAAACGTAAACTACAGTGTTTACACTTATTTTTTATAAATATCACAGATTTCATGAATAATATGTAATTTTTTATATCATTAAACAGAAAAATATGTTTCTATGAAGACAATGAAAATGATTAAAAATTTTATTATAGATCGGTTTCAAGAGACAAATGTACTTCTGATAAAGTCTGTTTTATGTTTTAATGTAACAATTGATGATTATAAGTTTTTTTATGTGGGTTTACAGAGCAGCTGATTGGAATCTCCAAGAGCCCTCATGGACTGGACGTATGCGTCTTGTATCTCAAGGAAATGCAATAGCTATCAAGCTTGAAGATAAAGTCACTGGTGAACTATTTGCAAAATGTCCAATTGATCAATATCCAGGAGTTGCGGTTGAACCAGTCACAGATTCTTCCCGGTACTTTGTTCTAAGAATTCAAGATGATAATGGACGATCTGCCTTTATTGGTGTTGGATTCTTGGATAGATCAGATAGTTTTGATTTGAATGTTGCACTCCAGGATCATTTTAAATGGCTAAAAAATCAAGAACAAATAGAAAAGGAAAAGGATACACCGAAACAGGAATTGGATCTTAGATTCAAAGAAGGAGAAACAATAAAAATCAACATGAAAATAACTGTGAGTTCATTTTGGTGTTCTATGGATACAGTAATTAAATAATGTAATGTAAAATTCTTATTTATGATACACAGAAAAAAGATGGCAGTGAAGTTTCCTCTAAAACAAAGCCACGTACCAATGCAGGTGTAGGAGGTTTACCTCCTCCACCAGGTGGTGTAAAAATTGCACCACCACCTGCAAAAACACCAACTTCATCTCCTGCACATAAACCCGTTCAGAATCAAAATCAACCAAGTTCAGAGTGGGGTGAGTTTGCTAGTGCATCGCAACAACCTCCTGCTCAGCAACCACCGACAGTAGGCAATGCCAGTTGGGTACAATTTTAACTTCTTGCAAGTTGTATTAAAATTTAGTATAGCTGTGCTGTAGAACCATAGGTTATACAAACATATATTAATTTGTATATCTGTGCACATGTGTTTCAACATGTATGCATATAGATATCTTTTAAGGGTAATTATTGACAAAGATGTTTCTATGTACATAGTAACAAAGCTACGATATTTTTAGTACGACTGTTACTGTATTACATTCTGGTATTTATAGATTGTTAGTTCTTATGAATTTTTGTTTTGATTTGGTTATCAAAATGAGTCATATCAAATGAAATTACATGCATAGGTCAGAAATTTGATACAACAAAAATTTTCATATAAGTGAGAGAATAGATGAAAATAATTGAAATCCATAAATTTACATTTTTATTTAAGTTTGAAAAAACATTTTTAAAACTTAAGATACAGAATATGTTTGCATATCAAAATTATGTACGTTCAATTAAAATGTGTTGATTTAAGAAATCTCTAACAACATTATAATACAATGTTTTTGTATATTCACAGCTTACATTAATAGCAAAAAATAATATATATATAATTATGCTTCTCATTCAAGAAATAATACAAAATGAGTATAATACTCATATTTTTTATATAAGTAAGCACGAAATAAGTTTAGTGCCTTGTAAAGATTAATATTTAAAGGTTGCAGTTGCCTGGGCTATATAAACAGGTAGTAAACATACTAAATATACAAAATAATATAAATTTATAATATCCAAATCTAAGAATCTATCAGCCAGAATTTTATTATTAACACAGTATTAAATGTTAAATACAATGGAAACGTTTCCAGTATTTTCTGTTACATGGATGCATTCTTTGTTAAACCCTTAAAAGAATATAAATTAAATATGGTGTATACAGTCTTAGCTAATATTAATTTCTGGTGTTTGTACATAAAACAAAAATTGAAGAGGCTAATGCAAATATAAGGCCTAATTGTGTGGATATATCAATATCGTAAATTATGTTTTGGTTTTGCAACAATAGACTCAAAGATAAAAAATTTTATCATTTTCGTACAACCATTCAATTACATCATTAAACGTAAGATTTTTGTATTGTATTTGTTCGATTGTAGGAATAACATGTTTAAATCTTATTTTACACTGATATAAATATTAGCTAAAATATCTTGTAGCTGTAAAGTGAATGCTTGTAAAAATTAATGCTATAATGCATTATAAAAAAATATTTGTTTTACATTTAATGATATTGTTACATAAAAATCGAGAAAATATTATTGTAACTCAATGAACATAGAGAACTATATTCCAAATAATAGAAAAATAAATTTGTTATATATTTTTGTTTGTGAGAGCGTGGAAAGTTGTTTTATGTATATATTGAGAAACATCTAAAGATGATATTAAATCCTTAACTGTGTACTGTAAATTATTTACAGATATAAACATTAAAATTAGATCTTCTCACATAAATAGAATAAGCAGAAGAATTACTTATATATTTCAGTATCATTGTATATTGTAAATGATGATGAGCAACGTTGTTAATAGTATGTATGTTAATACTTAGTATGAAAACAAAAGATCTTGCAAATTACATTCCGTTCTTACTTTATATATAAAATCTTACATGATGTACATGCGTTCATATGTAACATTTAGATATATGCATATATATATGCACATACACATATTATGCGTTCAGCGCAGCCTCCGTTCTTACAGTAAATGAAACGTACTGTTGTTTTCTATTGTATATTTTCATTTGTAGTTATAATAAATTGCATAGTTATTATCATACTAAATAATTATTAAAAATCGTTACAAATAATATTTTGTAAATAGGTAAATGATAACAGCAGCCGGAAATTTATTCTATCACGAGATTATTCATTTTTTTGACAAATAATCAACAACGTTTGTTACGGGCAACGTTAAGTCGTAAACTTCGCATGGCCATAGCGCGACTGAAATGACGTTGTACTGGACGTTGGAGTTGTCCAGTGACTAGATTAGAGTCTTCGTAACATTCTACACTGCTCATGACTACTAAAAGTACACCAAGCACCTGCAATATATTTAAATGTAACATAAACATATATGTTATAAATCAAACATATTACAATTATTCCTAATTATTTATATTAATATTAAGAATGAGATCTATAGTCGAATAATACAGTGTGTTTGTCTTATCTTACGTACCAAACATATAATTATCACTAATGTATAGATATGTATACTTGCAGCCGGAAGTGACTCTACCTCTCTTAGAGCTTCGGCTGCTTCAGAGAGATCTGGTTTTAATTCTAAAGCATGTCGCAAATGTACAGCTGCTTCTTGATAATGGCCATATGCCTAAAAAGGAAAATGATAAACATAATATTAATATTGATAGAATATCATTCAAATACATCTAAATGATATCATTTGAATATTTTTTTACTTCTTTTTTTTTAATAAACAAATGCACAAACAAGTTACAAGTAAGAAAATGTAGAGAGTACAGAAGATATTTTCTCTGTTACATGCAATATTTTTGCTCAAAATGAATCCAATAAAGTAGGATGAGTATTTAAAGACGATATTAAAACCACAAAATAATATGTTACTAGAATTTTGAATCACCTTGAATATTTGACCAAGCGTAAGATATTGTTCCCATGCGTTGCGATCTGGAGGTTGCAATTCTAAGGAACGTCTGGCTAAATATGTTGCATCATCCAAATATTGTTGAACCAATAATACTCTAGCCAAATTTAACAAAACTTCTGCATTCTGTGGTGATACAGCAAGCGCCCTTCGAAAACATTCAATTGATCTTTGTGCATCTCCTTTTATACGCCAAAAGTTTCCTATTTGATTATAAAGTTGAACAGATTTTGGTTTCTATAAAAAAAATTCAATGAAACATATTAGAGATTTAACTTTATGCAAGTTGCATCTGTTTGCTTCACTGCAAACATAAGAGTATTTTCTAATAGTTATGCAATACCTCTCGTTTAGCTTTTATTAATCTTTTCTCTAATAAATCAATATCAGCATCCATAGTTTTGCCACCATTTTTCTTAAACATGAGTGCTACATTAGGTTCTGGAACCAATGGATGTTTGTCCCTGTTTGCAACACCGAGCAAGTTGTCATAATATGTAAAGTTAACAGGCTTTCCACAGTCTAAGATTACATCTTCACACTGTTGCCCAGAAGTACAGATGACTTGCTCGCCTGACGCTTGAGATGACAGAGGAAAGGACTCAGTGGCATTTGGTGTATCCTTCAACGCGTATGACGAGAATCGTCTGCCAAGGGGACCAAAGTTAGGGCTTTTTTAACGCTGAAAGAACAGTAAGCCACACACAAATACTAACTACAGGAAGAAAAAGAAAATTACTTCAGATTATTTGTAGCAATTATTTAGAACAAAATCTAAAATATTACATAAATTAATCATTATGAAATAAAATATACATACAAGTATATAGGTATATTTCCATGTAAAAGTTAACTAAAAATTATGATATATTTTGTGTATTTACAATTTATGCAATTACTTTTGATCTTCCAAATTTACTACTCTCTCCAGAATTCAAATTTTTAATATATTCTTGCATTTTCCATAAATTATAAAAGGTAAACATATTCATTGCTAAACATGCATAATAGCTAGCTACTGAGACTAGCTACACATATATATTTTAAATAAACAATAATCCAATATTGAAACATGCAATAATATTGACTGAATTCTTGCATCTATAGGTGTATGTATAACAATATTATCATAAAACATAAACAAGTGAACCATTTGAATGTCAATAAATGCTATAAATAACAGGAAGTGAATGTAGGATTCACATATGTGTGATTTTTCTTGATTTGTTCATGTTTATTAAAATTCTAACAAATTTAACATTGAGTATATTATCTTCTGGGAGACTTTTACCATATGATTTTACATTTACTCCTGACATTCAAATAGTTAATAAAAAAACTATTGCTAGAGTGTAGTGTTTAATGCAACAATATACAAGGAGCAGTATGAACTGTTTAGTACAGAAATCGGATAGTTCATATAAAACCACAACAAAAAGTATGAGATTCTTTAAGAAACTGGAACATGTTTTAAGCATGTTTTCACAAAAGTGCATTGCATTCTGTTATGAGAATGCTATGACGTTTGAATAGAAGGAATTGCACACAATTTAAATTGAATGTAGACTACCACGGATGGTCATAAAATGTCTTGGTAGTCTAAAAGAAGACGTGCCACAGTGTTCTGTTGTGACCCTGTGAAATGAGCAGCATACAACTTTGTTTTATTATTGAATTTATTGTGCTATGATAACTCAATATTAGAGAGAATTTCACAGAGATGTTTTTAGTACAAAGTCAGAATATAAAGCATCAGAGTAACGCTATGGAAAAAGGTTCTCATAGGGGAGGTCCTATCCCGAAGAGGCATTGGAAAAGCGAGGTCTTTCAAGACCTTGATAAACTAGCTTGTTTTTCTGCACATCACATACAGAGGAAAATCGTGGACAGAAAGTTTGTATACTGTGCTGTTGAAGTGCTCACAAAACTATACTGACTTTAAAAAGGATGCGATAGGGTAGCTCTTACCCAGGGTCAACCACGTTTCCATAGTTTCTTACCGTTCATGGTTCCCAGAAACAACGTGTTTACAGTCTTGACAGTAAGCTTGCATCTTCTCATGCTTTTCAGTGATAGCGGTTCTACTCCATGTCTGTCCGTTGCCGACGCTGATACTGCTGGCCAGGATGTCGAAAATAGGATCATCCTCGGCCGTGCTCACGAAGTCGGTTGTCTTGACGACTTTGTCAGCGTTGAGCCTCCAGGAGGTTCTTGAGTTCGTCAGTTTCGCCTGCAGTATCAGAAAACAGAAAAGATAGCCGACGACACGACTGTCAACCCCAACAACTTGCATTCTCTCGTCTCACGAAAACTGATCGCACGCGTTGCTATATAATTCTCAGAGAAATCGTCTGCTTCTGCTACACAAAGATGATTTAGGTTCTCATCCAGATGACTCTTTCCACTAGATATCGCGGCAGCTCACTTATCAACAGTGCCAACTTCGGGTTCTTAAACTCCAAGAATTTTCTATTTTATGAGGATAACGTAGATGTTAACTTTACCGACTCTGCACACTGCGATTTTAACGATTATTCCGATTACGACATTTGTTACTTTATAATTTTAATTATTTAATCATATTGTATATATGTATCTCATTCATTTTATTTTCCTTTTCAGCGAAATTCTTTTTATAAGTAATGAGTAAGTTATAGGATTTCATGAGGTCTAGACATAGTAATTCAGCGAAGATAAAGGTTGTAGAAAGTATAAATGAGTTAATTGATTAAGTTTAATTGTAAATAATAAATCATATATTCTGAAGAAGCGTTAAAACTTATATTTAAATAAATATAAATACCTACAATATTTTAACGCCACCAGAGGGCTTTTACTAAATTCCCTATTCTTATTAATTTTCCATAAAAAAGTTACAAATTACAGGCATTATATTATGCAAAGTTTTATTGAAATATTTGAATTGTAAATACGGATAAAATTTCGAATTTCATTTCCCTTTTAATAGGAACACGACTACGAAATTATTTATCTAAATGCCAACGTTTCAATTCACTAGTATATTGTACCTAGTGATTCCAGATATTAATGTTAAAATGTAACATTTCTGTAAACTGTAACATTGAGTAGTTAAATGTTTAATATAAACATTTAAGTTCTATTGTATTTTTTTATAATTTTAGATATTTATCTAGTCGGTAGAGTTAAACGAGTGAAAAGAGAGATATAAAATTGTAACTATTTAAAGAGAAATAATTGCTTTTGAGCTGAATTATTTTTAGATGTATGTATTTAGAAATAATTGTATGGTATTAAATATTTTCATGATTTATATTCGAACTGTTGCATTTGTAATAAACATTTTTTTATGACTTCCAAAAATTATTGTATCTTTCATAGCTGAATGTGACCTAACCTTATGTCAGAAGACATATCATTGTCATAAACACGTGTGTATCTGTTTCCTAATTTCTCGTAAAAACATGGAGAACGAAAAGGATGACACGACCAACATTGAAAAACCAGAAAACGGTATACAATATACAAATACTTCTGATCAAAATATACACGATAATGTCGATAATGATACCCCAGAATTAAATCCGAACTTGAGTAAACGTCAATTGAAAAAAGTAAAAAAAAAAGAGAAATGGTTGGAGCGAAAGTTTGAAAAAAGGTTATTTCTTAAGCTTTTAATAGATATTCAGAAATTCAATAATTCTGTATTATGAACTCATAGATTGTGTACGATAATGAAGCTAAAGCTAATCACAATTCTCTCATTTAATTCTGTAGGTTACGAGAACGGGAAAAAGCAAGGCAAAAGCGAGCGTTTGCTCGTGCGAACAATATAGATCTAGGACCATCTAGGAAAGCCTTAAAAAAGAGTACAATGGCAGATAGCAGCTGTAAAGTTGGTGTAACTATTGATATGTCTTTTGATGAGTTAATGATTGATAAAGATATTGCAAAATTAACTAAACAAATACTAAGATGTTATACCTTGAATAGACGAGCCATCGCACCAATGCAGTTTTCTCTTACCAGCTTTAGTGGAAAATCAAGAACAGACATGCAGAAGCATAATGGATATGAACATTGGGATGTATGTTAATTTCAATGTTATAATATCACAAACATGTGCAATACATAAGCTAGTAATTTCTATAATATAAATTAAACGTTAAAAATTATTTACAATTATTATATTGCACATCTGGATATATCATTGATATTTTTTGTAGGTAAAATTTTATGTGGAATCGTATTTGGATGTTTACTCAAAAGAGAAAATTATATACCTGAGTAGTGAATCAGAAAACATTATCACTCACCTGGAACATGATTGTGTGTACGTTATAGGTGGTCTTGTTGATCATAATAGTCATAAGGTAAGCTAGCTTCTTCAATTCGCATAAATCTTCTTATATAATATTCATATTTTTAGGGTCTCTGCTATAAGTTAGCCAAAGAGGCTGGAGTAAGGCATGGGCGGTTACCCCTGGACAAATTCTTACAGATGAAAGCTAGAAAGGTTTTAACTATTGACCATGGTATGTCTAATTTAAGTTTCAACTAAACAATTGGATGTAACACATGTAAATCTTTCAGTGTTTGAAATTTTGCTCAGAGTTAGTGAAGGAAAAACATGGCAAAATGCATTTTTAGAAGTGTTACCAGAAAGGAAAAATGCTCAACCACTTGTATCAGGAGAAAGAAGAGACACGTTAAGTATTTGTACCGAAGGAGAAAATGATTCTCATAAAAATGGTGAGGTAGAAGTAAAGGTGGAAGTTAATGATTGTGAAAGCATAGATAAAACACAAATAAGATCTCACGCAAATAGTGAAGTAGAAGCAAAAATTGAAGTTAATGAGTCTGAAAGCACAAATAATGTATATACATAATAAAAATGTGTTATATATGAGGAAGCAAATGTAATACTGCAGTGTATATAATTTCACAATAAGATCTATACATTTTTTGTCATTTTTATATAGTTACTATCACATCACGTATATTTAATATCACAGTATATTTTGCAAACAGAATATATGTGCACATCCTTTCATGTACATATATGTGTAGCATATGTACACGTGAGCAATTAAAAATATGCATAAATGCAAAACATATGAAACAATAAATATATACTAATAAATAAGTTGTGTTCAATGTAGATACGGAAATTTGATTGAAGTAACCGCATAAAATAGAAATCATGAATACAGGGAATGAGTTAAATCAATTAAGGATGTTTGTTTTATTTAAAGTAATTGTAATAGATTTACTTTAAATATGATACCTCTTATGCAGAATAAAAATAGAAAGGTAAACATTAATTGCGATATTTTTCGAAAAACACAAATGAAATTTTCTCAAATTTTGCAAGAAAGTTTCAAAAATATTATTTCTGTATTTTTGTACCACTTACATACATACTTCATTTACATTGATCATCTTTTAGAATGACAGAATTATAAGAATAAATTAGAAATTTACAAAATTATACATATTATGTAAAGTATCACAATGCTGTATTCGAAACAATATAATACAGTTACTATGACTAGAAAATAATTTCCAATTTTTTTAAATTGATTAGACTAAGAAAAATCACGTTGCACAGCGTCGATTTTTTAAATACTCATTTGCCAGAGTTGACCAATTTTAATGTTAATTATTGATACATGTTAAAGCTCATTTTGTACTTTATTAAAACAAAATATACATTAAATATTGTTGACAAATTTCTGCAAAATTTGGGCAAAACTGATATTTAAAAATTTCTAATATAAATTTTTGTATGCACATACTCCCAACAAAACTATATTTACATAAGTGGTATCATTTTTAATAGTAATCTTACAAAAAAAGAATCTCCAATAAAATTTAACACGTTACTACTTCAACTTTTATCTCGTTATATGGAAATTTCCTTTACTTTTCAGTTTTGTGAAATATAGTCTGTTTTTAGAATTATTGTGATCAATTTTTTTTACTTTCCATATTGAACAGGGCTCAATTATGAGATCTTTGTAATTGATAAAGCATACTGATACGTTGTTCTATATTTAAACCGAGTTGCAAAAATATTTACCTTAATTAGAACGTAAAATCACATTTGAGTATTTATGAAATAATTACAAATTGGTTTTTGATAAATTAAACTGCCTTTTTACATGTAACTTTTGCAATATCAAAATCAGAGCTGATACTTACTATGTAAATTTTTACCTGTATTCTATTTTGCTACATAATGGATTGTACTTCCTAAATTCTTAATTATAATTTACAGATACACTTTCCTTGTATATGAAATGTATATACAAAACCATTTTCGTCCATGAAAGTCAAAGCGATATATAAATTGACAAAAGTTACTTGTTTGATTTTCGTTTTCAAAATTTCTTTATGATGATTAACGTTTTATATACATCAAGAATTTAGTACACATACTACAAATACACTTACTTCGTGTATATATCATCAAAAATAAAAATTAGGATGGTAGATTTCTTTTTTACGTATGTAATATTTACAACTTTGTAAGTATACTTCAAAATAAGTATACATCAATATAAGTAAACTACTGAGAAGCTATCATTCGCATAAAATCAAAATCTATAATTCTAATCATAAAATTGAACGCTTTTAAAGCAGTTATAAATCTAATCAAGTATGCAGCATCCTCTTTTTAAAAAAGGAATAATTTTCTCCAACCGTACCAAAAATTTTCGTGTACACCTTTGCGCAAATATTCTTAGGGTAAATTGAAGCAGGTAGCTAAAATTGAAGCGAAATAATTACTTTACTTAGACCATCATCCAATTAAAATGTATTTGAAGTCAATTGCCTTTAAATCTACTTTGCATAATAATAACTTCACAGTTCACATATTTGTGATTCTCATGCAATATTTAAATTATCAATTTCCTGACTGTCAATTATTTCAAACTCGCTACCACTTTCATCACTATGACTAACTACTTCTTTCTTTGATAGAGGTTCTAGTTCTGCTTCTTCTTCAGATGAAGACCCTTTCTCAAAATGACCACTTTGAAACTTAATGCCATCAACATCAGTTTCTTCAGCACTAAGCTCTAATTCAGAGACTTCTACACCGTCAGTGCTTCCATCTTCATGTGATGGCATCTTTAGACCCATAAGGTCTTCATCATTAAAAAATTCTGTAGATGAAAGAATTTATATTTAGTACACTAATAAATAAAAAAAATGATAAATATTGTACACAGCAAGACAATATTTTAGGTAGAATGATATCTAACATTCAAAACATTAAATGATCATACCATTTTGAGCATCAGACAACACACTTGTTGGTGTTGGAGATTGATCCCCTGATTCTCCTGCTCTTGTAAGAACTTGAAGATTGTCCTCAGTCACTGCTGGCAAAAATTCTTCGATTTCACTGTCCCATTCTGTGTAATAAGGTAAATAATATTTAAAGTCATTCCACCAGTTACACTGTATCGTTCTTTTTCATTTCAATGGAATATTTTTCTTATTATTAATACAAGAGATGAGACCCATACCTTTATGTGATATCATCTTGCTCGGAAGTTTTAATAGTAATGCTGGTCCAAGTAGAATACTCATGCATATTGTATATGCAAGAAGTACACTGTTTATAGTACGACCAATAATCCATAGGCCCAAGGAGATAGAGCACACAGCAGTGCAAAACTAAAACAATTTTTAACAATTGAAAATACACTAATCTTTTTCTACCAAAAATTCCTAATAAAATTATAAAGGAAAAGTATTCCAGTATACTGTATCCTATGTGTTTACTTATTAGGAAATGTGTATTTAGTCAATAACACTTTACCACTCCTGGTTGTTCCTTCCTTAATTGCTTTAAGCTATGAATCGCCGACTTTACTTTTTTCCCTATCTTTTCAATCTGTTCTGATTTCGTGCAAGACCTGTAAGCATATCACACGTTTCGATCGGACCTATCACAGACTTGTGAACATAATTATTCAAAATTTAAATACTCACGCAGCTGTGTCCAATGGCTTGTTATCTTTTTGGACTTGAGCTTCCAAGGTACTATAACAAAGGACCACAACTAGCGCAGCACTGCTGGCTGCAGCAAAGCCACGGACCTCTAATACAATAATACCCCTAAAAAATACGCATACAATTAGTATTCTAATATGCAGCCATGAAATAAAATTATTTCAACCTGCAAACATTTATAATTATCATAAAAAAGATCGCAATTAAAAATTCATTGTTGTATTAGCGAAATTTAAGTCGATACAAATTATCTTAATAATAACACAATTAACGAAGCGATTATTTTTAAATAATTCATATAAGAACGCTAATCATCACACTTATCTAGCAAGTGTAAAGGTAAAGGAGGCACTCGATGTTTTCACGTTTTCATTAACATTCCCCGCAAAATTTATGTGTGAACGTGAACTATTGAATCGTCTATCGTGCGATTTCGCGATTGTACTTTTTAATTATCCAACGTGCACTGCCATCTGGAAAAGTGCTATACCGAGCTGGTGGGAAAACACGCAGGGAAGATGCAATTCATTCGACAAAGCGAACATGAGTATATGCCATGGAACGAACGCAATCCCCGCGGAGAAAGGGACGACTCCGAAGCGCGTATCAGAGGAAGCCCATCAATGACCGCTTATATCATTCTATTTCTATAGTAAACGTAAATAACGTCATGCGATTGACGTTCTTCATTCACTTATCGCGAAGGAACGCGAGATATCGCTGGTCTCGAACATGGGCATTGTTATTTACAACTGACGTATCAAATGCCGAAACACGCGTGCCGCAACAAACCTTGACCCAGAAGGCGAATTACTTGCATTGGAAAACAGCTGTACGTACGCGGCGCGGATGCTTTCTTTAATGCGCGTCAACGTTACACCTTCATTCGCGAAAGGGCAAAAAACGTCGAACGATCTCTGCGTGTCGTTCAGTACGTCGTCATCGTGACTCAAACGAAATCACGGTGCAACGGGTGCATCCATTGCACTGTGCGAAAATTATAAATCACGATGTACGATCGAATTTCGCGGAGAACGCCGAGAGAGAGAATGACGCACACACTGTCCCATGATGGACTCACCAAAACAGTATGTTGAACACGATGACGACGGAGATACTGTTGACGGAGTTTTCCCAAAGGAGGATACTCTCCAGGATGTCACAGAGCCGCCTAGAGGTTTCAAAATTGCATCCGACATTTCGATACCGTTCAACCTCGACGGTTTTACGGTCCTCCTCTTCCGCGGCCACTTCGCTGGTATCACGAGGTGTCGCGTTTCTCATCCATCGGAAATAACACGCCACTCTCGAGAGCCGTTCCATGACAGTTCCAGGCCGATGTTGACTGCTTTCGTCGTCCTAATTCCCGTTCTCCTTTGGCATGGTACACCCTCGGAAGACTGTGCGGGAGTATTTTTAGCGCGTGACAACGAGTAAGACTTTTGAGAACGAACGACCGACCGCGGGGGTTTCTTCTGCTTTGCACCGAACACGACGGAGTGAGAAGGGGAGAGGGAGAGAGATAGCGTGACGGGGCCGAGAGCGAGCGAGACAGAAATACAAACGAAAGGATAGAACGAAGACTGGAGAGAGAGAAGGGACGATTAGAACGGTGTGAGATGAAGCGAGAACGCAAGCACGGAGAAAGAAAGGGAGAGAGAGATAGATTGTACACCCTCGCGCTGTCGATTTCGCGGATACCTTCTTCCGAGTCACTGGTTCCTATTGTCTTTTCTTTGGTTATTATTTGATGACACCAGTCGGCGGTATACCGAATGTCGTGTCACTTACCACGATACTGACGTACATGTGTACGCGCTCATGCGCTATTCCATATACCCTACCCTCAGAGATGGCCAAATTTGCTCCGGGCTTCCCCTTCTCCGTGTCTATTCCCCTTATATAGGTGTGGGTGCGACGTCAAGCAGGTTGGTATTCGTCGGTAAGTACGATTTTTCAAGAAACAATCATCTAATGAGCATAATTATGTTTTATATGAGACATCAGCTTTATCCAGAGATTACATCTCTATTTTGATGTACATCGTTTGTCATGCGCGAACCCAGTGGACGTCGTATATATTGACGTATTTGAATCTGTTGGTAATATTAATTATCCGAATTTAGTTGCAGTCTATCTGCTAACTCTAACTCTAATTTAGTGCGCTTAGTTTTTATAACATTCATGGCTGAGAAACTGCATTCACGCATGCACGTGGAAGCAAACATAGAATATATTTTTAAATTATAGTTGGGTGATGCTGTTTTACCGGGAAGATATTGTTTTGTTTTATTGAGCAAATACATGATAGAAATTGTTATTGTATAGATTTTGGCAATAAACAAATTTGAAAAAAAAAAGTCATTTGTGTACAGTTTCTTGAAAAATCGTACTTACCGACGTGCCAACGTCACAATCGTGGATCCCAACTTATATGAGGGGAATTGTAACAGAGAGGGGGAACCCCGGAGCCAACTTGCACGTCTCTGCCCTACCTTCGCTCGCTGCATACACGTGACGATCGCGACAGAGAACGCCGTTCACAACAACGTGCTATGAAACTGCGTAAATTCTCAAATTTTAATCGTCTCGATAACCTCTGACGGAATACAGTGCTCTATGCATCCCAAATGCATCAATTTGTATTGTACGATGAGTCAGTTCAAGTATTCAATCGAGAAATCAGGAGTTACGCATTCTCGCGATAAATTGATCCAAACGCTATCGCGATACCATATCTCCATATTTTGCTTCATCATATTCTTCACTTACAAGTGAATTACTTACTTATTTTCACTTACAAGTATTGTTAGACTAGGGCTGTCGATATGAATCGAGAGGCCCGGGTATTTGGGTACTCGAGTACCCAGGGCCCACATGTAACGCCCAATATATAACACTATATTACTCGTTTTATTAATGTATGAATAACAAAAAAGTTTTGTATTATTTATATTTGCTTATGCACACGACAAGGTATGCATTTATACATAAATAAAGAAGTTTTTATCTGTTACTCGGGTAATGGTACGGGTAGTATCATAGTACTATGGTTAACAGCTATATCTTAGATCGTACACCGTACGATTCAATCCATTTCTTTTGCTAATCGCGAAACAATTTCTACTTATTTTATGAGGAATCGCAGGAACTTATTAAAGAATGCTTCTAATCATAGCAGTTCTCTGTGTAATCCCGCAATTTAAACCTTCCCGCTTTGATTATGCGTCAGCATTTTTGACACTCGTCTACGCGAAAGCATTTGCGTTTAAATACAGTCCATATGCCTGCTATTTTAAGATATCATGTTTTTCAGCGCTTTTTGCAAAATTCGGTATAGAGTTCCATGGACCCACAGACGACAAGAACGCGTTTCAGCCGGAGATCAGTGTAAAAATTTCGTTCTTTCCTCGATACCTTTCGAATCGTGTTGCACCATTGCTGCAACTGTGTAGATCGATTCTGACTGTGTAGTAATGCCTCTGCTTTACCGATTCGACGCTGTTCTCTAGTAATTTCGTTCTACTTTAAATCGCACGAGGTCAAGCCGTTTCAGGTTTTCACTTTTCCCATAATAGTAACGCTATGAATGACCGAGCGCCCTGCTCTGGAAGATGTCGCGAACTCTGTATCACAATTTTACATGCTGGACATTCATTAAACAATGTTTAATCCTTACAACTACTATTTTTTTACAAACTAAGGTCGCAGCAAATTATCCTATATAAGCATTTATGATTCATGTGCGTCATTAAAGATGATTAAATATTATTGTTCTTGAAGAGTTTTTTAGGGAATGTAAACGGAGATACAACTCAATGTTTTTTATCATGATTAATAAGCGCATTCTAAATTCCAATGCTGAAAGGTTGAGGACGTTCTAGGAATGATTTCTCGATCACGTTGCAAAATCGCTTAAATTTCCATTGAAAATTCCGTCAGCTTGTCTCTACGAAACGCTATTATTATAAATTAATACAAGATACAAGTTGCACACCGCAAAATGCTTAATAATTTTCAGTAACAGTAACCCTTTGATTGAGAGCTAGTTGAAAACAAGGTGAACGCTGCGTGCGGCCCAGCTACAGTAGTATATAATGAACTATTGCGCCGAACGCCCATAGGCGTCGACAGTACACGATGAGCGGCTTTGTCGAACGCCTATACCAGTCAAGGGGTTAACCATTTATTTTGTATAAGTTTTTGCTGAAATTTCTAAATTTTTGTTTTGATGAAAATTTTAACATTCAAGTGGTATATTATATGTTATTATTTAAATTAGAGCGGTTCTCTTGCCGGATATTGTTACATACATATGGTCTGCACGTAACGACAGTTTACATAATTAAAGATGCACTTTATTTCCGTCGTGACCTTTATTTATATACATTGTTGCAGTGCCATTCTCTTTCTGCTTATCTTTTCGTTATTTATCTCTAAGTCAAAAGATACCGTGGCTCATATATTATGCGTTTTAGGTGCCATAATCTCCTAGCAGAGATAAATTTCCACCAGATGCTGTTTACGCACGAAAAATTCCTGTAGTTATGCGAAAGTGCATTATTTATCAGAAAATTGTTATCGGCATACGTCATTGGACTGCACTCTTAAGCGCGTGTCTAACTTTACGCGTAAGTTATCGCCTCTACATCGATTCCACCGATAAAAAATTTCAAAACAAACGTGATCGTGCATAAACATCATAGATTACGATTGAATCTGTGATCAGTTTATATCAATTTTCGTAATGTAAATAAAATGGGGAAATCCAATTATGCATTTTTATGCGGTGATTTGTAATTCATTTGTATGTATTTGTAAATAATAATTGTACAGTAATTAGCAGACTGCGAATATTTATGCGAATATATATTTTTATACCCCAATACTTTCTCTATTAATACAGTCGAAGAACTAGATCTCTAACAAAATTATACTTTGTCTTCTAAATGTTCAAAGAATATACTTTTCATTATTTTTGTCATTTTAAGTAAACATGTTTCATGTATGCGCATACGAAAATTGCATAAACATCCGCAGTCTAGTAATTAGTGTATCATAAGTCTACATTATTATTTGCACAGAATTTTATTTGCAAAAACAAGGCTACAAAAATCGGCATATAAATGCGAGCATAAAAATATACTGTCAACATATGATACTGCAATGAATGAGCATACGCGATACGATTTGTCGACCAATTACAGGAATTTATCGGTGTAATTAACATCAATTTGGTAACTAATTAAGTGTAAGCAATTAGTTGTCTGATAACTGTATGCTTCACCAAAATTGGCTAGGTCTGCCTTATCAGTCGTAAGATACCAGTGGTCGAAAAATCGTATTGTGTATGCGTATCTAATATTGCATTTATCTTACAACGAGATCGTAAGATAAGCTGATATTTTATTATTATCGGTATTGAAATTTAAATATAATGCATATAATTTTGTAACTGAAAACTTAAAACAAATGCAACGCATTTCTTTGTTTTTAGTTGCTTGCGTTTGAGAATCATTGTTAAACAATTTTTTTACAGTTATTGAATACACCGAATTCCTTTATTCTCAATATTTATATTTGAATGTATAAATAAGGATAAAATGGTATGAAAATTGTAAATTAGACTGTATTAATACAATTAAGACTGATTAACAAAATACATTATAAAAGTATTATGTTACGTTTTCAAAATAAGTTCTGAATGCTGATTTAATTGCATTGAAGAGCTACATTAATATTTCATTAATAATATTTCTATTTAAACGTAACGTGCGGAATAGGCGACAAAATGTTGTAGCCATCCATCTATATTGCATTCCACAAGTATTTCTAAGGAAAAATCGAGACTCTTGTGTTTCTTAACAGCTGCGAAACGATTTATACTTATTTCTATGTGTTTTGCTATTTTTTACATTTATACAATTTTTTACATAGATTTTCAAATCATTCCTTATGAAATTTAAAACATGCACGAGAACAAGGAAGACTTAAGATAAAAACAATTGAACATCGTTTCTTAAAGTACATCTGTAGATAAAGTTTTAGATCTTGCAATATCACATTTAATGTGCCTTACTTGTATTTCTTATTTGAATAGTGAGAAAATGGACAAAGTCCTCTAAAAGATTTATGTTTGTCATGAATTTCAGACTAAAAAATGTAATTAAAAAATTATACAAACATTCTTGTCATAAGACAAAAGGCACTTGTATGTAGATCTCACAACAAAAGAGATCATAAATCTTAAAACCGTTTTGCCGTATTTCCATGCACATGTGCATTCCTACATTACAATTTTCCATTGCATAGAAATCATTATCCCTTGTACATAATTTACATTAACACACGCACCCACACACTCATACGTAGCAGTCTAAGTTATATGGCAGTATTATAATATCATACTTATTAAACGATTTAATAAAATTTCATACTAAGTTAGTTTCCTTTAAATACTTACGAGTTATAATGTTAAAAACTATCCTATTTACTGCTAAAGCTTCTTTCATCGCGTAATAAGTTCTGTTGTTTATCGTTTAAATATTAACCAATTTAAAATTTATATATAATCATATATATAAAAAATACAAAATTTGCTGTAACGCAATAGTTTCTGCTCCTCTATTAGATAGAGATAATTTCTACCGTTTTTATTTCCCAGCATACGTTGGGTTTTTAAACGTCGAAGTGGCTTGTTTATATATTGGATTTTCGCCCTGTAAAAGAATATTTCAAATAAAAAATTGTTCGTCATGAACATACATTTATTGAAGTTTAATAAAGGGTTTAAAATGTTTACCGTATCCCACTTAGCCATCATTCGTTCCTTTTCAAATCTTGCAAATTCTCTTCTGTCGTGTATAGTAGTCAACAACTTCCATAGAAGTAATAATGCAAGACCGATTAAAACAATTGCAGCTATTACGCCTAATACTATACCAAGCATATAAACTTGCGGTGGACATTCCCTTTCTTTTTGTGCACGTACTTGCAGACAATTCGTTTCATCGTAATAATAAACAAAATTATATTTACAGTCATCCTCGTCTATACCGAAGCATAGCACTTCATCTTTATCGACATCTGGTATGACCGCGTCAACTGGTTCGGGAACAAACTCTTTGCAGTTTTTCGCACATTCTTCTTTATCAGTGAAATTTCCAGTGCCGTACATTTGGCACAAAACACAGTTTTTCAATTCCTCACAACGGCTTGGACATGTTGGACATTTATTGCAATGCTTGCCAGAATATCTCGTGTTTCCTTCTTCGTGGCAGATACATTCGCCGCAAACGCAATCTCCCTTAATAAAAAAAAGTGAAGCAGAGTTAAAATTTTCTAAAGTTGAAATATCTTAGAACTTACATGTCCTGAGCATAAGACTCCATTGGTGGTTCCTGGTGCAATGCATGTATCATTAGAAGATCTACAATTGCAAGATGGTCCAATCCATCCAGCATTGCAGACACATTGTCCACATTCGCAAGTTCCATGATTTGAACATAAATGACCCTGATCTCGATCACATGAAAAATTATCGCACTCACAAAAGTGACCCGATATTATCTGCAAAGAATGAAATAATATGAAAATTGAAAGCTAACATTTTTTTTATTAAAGTTATGTATGCATTTACTTCTTCAGGATTTTCTCTTTCTTCACATTCACATTGACCACAGGCACAGGTTCCTCTACCCGAACAATCTACAAGGGAAGTGTTATCAGGTCTACAAGATTGGAAATGTTTATCAAATCCTGTCATCTCTTGATGGGGACTGCATTCACAGCGTTTTCCAAAGAATCCGTCATAACATTCACAAACCCCACATTTCAAGGTTCCTACACCATTACATTCTGACGATTTTGGTTCATACATAGAACCTTCACGTTCACATTCACAATCGCATAACATTTCCAAATTTACAGTAAGAGTTTCATTAATACCGACCTAAAATGTAATAATATGTTAGAATGAAATTTTTTGTTTATAAGCATATAAAATTACGTAAAGCAACGTAGACATTCATTATACTTACGGGGTAAATATCGAATTTCTGTTTCCATTCTGATCTGTTTGCTGGACAGCTTGTAACTTCAATTTCTGCTGTAAATTCGACTTTCGTTCCAACTTTTAAACCATCGCATTTCGAAGTTTCAATGAGAGGACCCGTCCCTAAACACTTCGAGAAATATTTCACTTTCACGGCACTACTTGCCGTATCTTTCATTTCGACAGAACTTGAAATTGCATCGTATTGTTCTCGAATTAATTCTACAACGTTGCTCGAATCAACCGATAATTTTCCAGCAAAAGATCCTTCTACATGTTTCGTCAGTCTTCTATATACGTTTATTTGTTCTTCAGTGACAGCCCATATGATATTAATGGCATTTTGTTTAACTTTTAAATTAATTTGTGAAATGCTCGGGTAATCTTGCAAAGATGAGTGCGTGTAGAGTCCAGTGTTATCCAAGTGGCATTCACCATCATTTGGTTTTACAATCCCACCTAATTTGCCATCACCTGCATAATGAAAACCAGCGTCTGTAGAAAATACTAAGAGCCTACGAGCTTTTTCACGCCAACCAATTTGTCGTCTACAAACTATAGCCTGCATTATCGCATCAAATCCTCCTTCCGGTGCGTCTAAATTTCCAGATACTGAAGCATTTCGCACTAAGCTCTGCATAAATAAATCAAGTAAATAATAGTTCCTAAGACTTGATCATTGAGCAATTCAATTATTGAGTACTTACTGCAAAATGACTAGTATCCTGAGATAATGTCATAATGTTTTTATAACCATATGGTGCTGCACATCCATCACATGGTTCTATCAACCTGAAATATAAAAGCGATTATAAATTTAATATTAAAACATAAACGTGTTCATAATAGAGATGTAAATTATACAGATGGATCTATGAAATATACAGAATTCATTGAAGACTTACGACTTAGGCATAGTATTAACATAAGGCATTACAACTTTGTCAACAAAACTGCCAAATCCTAGCCGAAAGTTACTTGTAATCTTACTCATACTTTCTACTAAAAGTTGACCCAAGTCTGATAATTTTTTCTTATCATCTTCCATAGATTTACTCAGGTCCATAAGATAATACAGATCAACAGGGTAGTCTTCTGCTTGTGAATAAGCAAATGTCATTCTATGTGCTTCATCTAAAAAAAGTAAATATGATTTAGAATTATAGGTGTCACCTTATATTGAAATTTTGCAAAAGAACATGACAATATTAACAGCTTACTTATTCTAAGTTTTAAATTAACTTCTTGGGGCCAAATTTGCACAGCTTCTTGTCTTCTGCCACTGCTGCTACTACCACTTTCTCTGTGAGACTGTGAACTAGAGCTAAATGAGCTCGAGCTAGAGTTCATGTATGAACTTTCAAAACTACTGGCACCAACAGTAGTATAGCCACCTTTTGTTAAATTGCGGTGTCTTATCATACTGAAAACATTGTCCGGATTCCATGTGTATTCTGCTGGACATGTTGCAAATATTTTGGTATTTATATTTGGTAAAAAGCACCGCTTTTCAGAAAATTTCTATGAACAGAATAAAAATGTTTGTGAGACATACAGATATAAAATACAGATAATACATATAATGTATATTATGTTTCATCATAAAAACTCTTTAATAGTGTAAGATATACTTTGAATTGATAAATTATTATCATCATAGTGAAGAAAGTTCAATGTATGTATAATAGGCAAACTTAATACATGTGTATGAATATAAAAACATGTAAATATAACATACTTAAAATTATACATAAAACTTACTGGTGCAGCACACCAAGCACAATGTGGCGTTTGTATACATTCATGGCATGTTTGCTTGCTAATGCAAGGGTTCATTCCTGTCAGTCTTTCTGGTGGTGGATAATTTGCTTTTGTTAGCGATATGATAATTGATATTATTATGATCCATCTCAAGCTGCTAGACATTCTGCATAGGAAAAAATATATAGTTTTAATTTTACTAAAATATAACTACTGTAAATTAATACAATCTTATCAATTTGAATAACATAATACACATATTTTAAAGAAAATACACATTTATTAAATTAATATTATTTCTTATTATGTTCAAATTCAACAAAATATATAACTTTTTTAAAATGTTTGCACAAAATATCAAAACAGGTGTGAGATAATATTCCTGTGATTGTTGACTCATCGAATTCCGAAATTACAAGCTTGTAATACCTATTTTTGGCTTCTGGTAAAAAGGAGGTGATTCAGTTTAAAATGGTGATTCATTACACAGATAAACCCATAAGGTATAAAAATTAATATTGAAAATTAGGACACAGTAGTGGCTTCATTTATAGATACAGCACAATCTTTACGAGGAAAGCTATTCTTAAATATCTGAGTCAACCTGTTGCCTCGTTTTTACACTACAGGTAAATTCACAAAAGATGTTTATAAAATCAATACACTTTGATATTTAAATTCAAAAGCAATATTTACATTTAAAATTTCATTTCATTTATCAATTCACACGGACGTCATGTAGCCGTGAAGAACGAAAAAAAAAAATAGAGAAAAAGTAGTGGATCATTTGTAACAAATAATTGTTTTCCAAACGGGGGAATAAAATGCAACTGAGGTGCGGCTAAGCAAGATCTCCCACGCTTTAATCCTCGGTTTAAGCATCATCTGTGTCATCGACAAAAAAAAGAAAATTTTCAGTCGTTTCGTACGATCTTTCACTGAAGTTTTAAGCGTATGAGACGCCTGTAAAACACGATTATTCACGGCATAAAACAGCCCGCTTATTCACTCACGGCGATGCCATCATCTTTATATTTACAAAGTGCTATCACTTTGCAAACGTAGAGGTGAATATTACGAGCCGATGAAGGAAAATGCGACCGGATGAAATGTCCCATAGGCTTACTTTGCTTTCGAAAGGAACCTCTTTCGACCTGATATTAGAACATTACAAGTTCAACCAATGTTTTCTTGTTACTCGAATCACCATAAAAGGTAACCCATCAAACGCACGCACTCCACAAACAACTGCCTCTACAGGATCACGATGGACTCACACGAACTCTTTGACTGATTCTGATTCGACTTGAACCGTAAACCACGGAGATGAATATGTAGTCCTCTGCACGTGTATCGAACAGCCTCGCGACACTAGCGCCGCGCTTGGTTGCCGCGTGAATTACTCTTTGTAATGGCCGCTTGGCGGTAAATTTAAAATTCACGCCGAACTGTTGCTGTAGAATCTGAAGCTTACAAGGAGAGGTGCACCGCCAGTTAATCGATATAGACAATTTATAATTTACGAGATATTTAATGTTAGATCCCAGATACTTACGTGTGGCAATATATCACCCTTTTCAGTTACATTGAATTGGACGAAAACAGTAACATTCCGTTAAATTGTAACTTTTTGCAAAATAAAAAATGTCTTTATTTTATTTAAGAACGAATGATTATTGCTTATGGATTCATAATACATAAACCTGTTAAACGTTACTCATATTAACACCATGGAACTTAGAGCTCACGGTGTTGTATTGAAATTTTTGTTGTATATAAACAGTACCATGAGACTATAAAAAATCTTATTTAAAAGACAGAGAAGAAATGACTTTCGAAACGAATGTAAGAGTGTATAGCATATATGGCGGACCGTAATATGATGAAATTATTTTTAGCGCCTATAGTGATTGGAATGACAAATCTGAAATCGGTCTTTTATCAATGATTTCAGTACAAAGATAAAGATATTCAGCGATTAAAAGAATATCATCTAATAAAATATATTTCACGGCATATAACACGCATAAGAATACATCGAAATCTTTTCCCATTTATGCCAAGCCATTTTCAGGTATGACAAACTGATGGTTAGTTAGTGGATAGACAAGGACAGAAACAACAATCCAAATAAACATCGAATACGGAGCATTGTAAACCGAAAATCGCATTCCTATTAGTTGCTTTCTTAAATATACTGTTTCATGCAGGACCATTTTCAGTGATCCGCCATAATTGCTCATTTACATTACGAAACTGGAAACACACTTTCTAGCATTGTGAGCTCTTAAAAAAATGTGCTCTAAAAATCCGAGAATTTAATTTCATTCAATGGGTTGTGTAAATGAAGTGATAAACATTGTTTTGACCAACGTCGTTTGTAGTGATGAGTTTCATTAAAATCAATACCACCGATAGCTGCGCAGACGAATGAAAACGAAGCTTTCGGAAGCTTCTGCGCATCCCCACCCCTAGACACGTTAACCGATGTGTGTCGTACATCCGGTTTCGTGGTGGGTCGTTCTTTCTGTCCCTGGAAGTGGCACGGGTAAGACGTTCGTTGTTAATTTCATCTATTTTTTAATAGTACTTTCATTTGCGTATAGTGTAAAAGTTGATTGTTCATTTTTGTTCGATTACTCCGTCTCTATTCTTTTTTTAAGTTGTTGTATTAAATGATCACGAACTTAATTTTAGAGATCCGCCGCTTGTTCAACTTCCAATTCAATTATAGCAGTTCACGTTTCAACAGCAATTCGATCAGGGACTGAAAGCTTATTCTTACATCCAAACATGTAAGTAGAATCCTCACTCGAAGATACGGTAAAAAGATACTGGCTGTTGTTCGTAAATTATTTAATATTTGCCAATATATCGCAAACGTTAACGCATTCTTCACGATGTTCATGGCCGCCATTATAAGGTATCTGCAATGCGTCGGTTTTGAACTTCCTCTATAGTGTCCTTGTAAAGGTTCATCGCGAGAATATTATATAACTTCTTTTTTCTTTTAAGTTTTTATAAAAGCCTATTCGTTTACGCATATGCATATTTACTTTGTGTATGTACCGAATTTGATTTTGTATCGATTTTTATATTATTCCATGACAGTTTTATTTTTGCGAAGTTAATTTATTTGAAATTGCATTATAGCTGTGCATTTTGTTTCCGTCCATTATATCTTCAGTTTATAGCAATAATTAACGTATGTTGTTACAATTCTTGGGACGTCAAGGTTACGTCAAGTAATTGGAACCTTTGGATCTTTGAGGCTTAGGTTCGTATTCTGATCAGTTTGATATCTTAATGTTTAGATAATATGGCAGAGTGAACAGTATGACTTCACTTTAGTGAAAATTGTGTAAACTTATACCTCTCATTTTGGCATGCCTCCATTTCATATATTGATGGAGCATGAATGCTTATGGGAGGAATAATATAATGTGAATATGCCTTCGGAATCCACACGTTTTCTGTCTGGAGCCGTTTCTCTATATTCACTACATTAAATTAAATGTGTTCTTATTTCAATCACAATAAAATTTGAGGCAATTTTCAACAGTCATAATTTCTTTTACAGGACTTACGGAGCAATGTCTAACGGTTACAATAGTGGCAGCTACCGGGGTGGAAAAGGACAGAAACCTAGATACGCGAGTAATGGACAATCATACGGCATGTCTGCCGGACGTTTTGGAAATCGTAATGGCAAAATTTCCACAAACAATGCTGGTACTAATCTGAGGAAACCAAATTGGAATTTTGAAAATCTGAAACCCTTCAAAAAAGATTTCTATGTACCGCATCCCAATGTTCAATCTCGACATCCACGAGATATAGACGTTTATAGACAAGAAAATCAAATTACTCTGAAAGGAGAACGAATTCCTAATCCTATTCAACACTTCGAAGAAGGAAATTTCCCTGATTATGTAATGCAAGGTATTAGAAAACAAGGATTCAGTGAACCTACCGCTATTCAGGCACAAGGATGGCCAATTGCCATGTCTGGTCAAAATATGGTTGGAATTGCACAAACCGGATCTGGAAAGACTTTGGGATACATTTTGCCTGCAATAGTACACATTAACAGCCAACAGCCCTTAAATCGTGGTGACGGACCAATTGCTCTTATTTTAGCACCAACTAGAGAACTAGCACAACAAATTCAGTCTGTTGCTAATGATTTTGGTTCCCTGTCTTATGTAAGAAACACATGCATTTTTGGTGGTGCACCAAAGGGAGGTCAAGCTCGTGATTTAGAGCGAGGTGTTGAGATTTGCATTGCTACACCTGGGCGATTGATTGATTTCTTGGAACGCGGTACAACCAATTTACGTAGGTGTACGTATTTGGTATTGGATGAAGCTGATAGAATGCTGGACATGGGTTTCGAACCCCAAATTCGAAAGATTATTGAACAAATCAGGCCAGATAGGCAAGTTTTAATGTGGTCTGCAACGTGGCCAAAAGAAGTTAGAAACCTTGCAGAGGAATACCTTACAGATTATACACAACTGAACATTGGATCATTAACATTAGCAGCTAACCACAATATTCTACAAATTGTTGATGTATGCCAAGAACATGAAAAGGAATCAAAGTACGTATAATGTGTTTAATACTTGCCATATATTTAAAATATTTGAATTCATAACAATGTTTTTAGCTATAAATATATTAACAGAATGAAATTGTGTAATATAAAACACTCTTTGTAGTATCAAATTTTCTTATTTTATTTTTTATGATGATACTAATGTATGATACTTCGTGATTTCATATAATATTTTTCCTCTAAGAAGAACTGACCTGTTTTAAATATTCTACAAATGCTTATAATTTGAATGCATGAAACTAAGGTCTCCTTTTTGTTAATTGTTTAGGCTTGGAACTCTTCTTCAAGAAATCGGTAATATTAATGAAGATGGTGGGAAGACTATAATTTTTGTAGAGACAAAGAAAAAGGTGGAGAACATTACCAGAAATATTCGTCGTTTTGGCTGGCCTGCAGTATGCATGCATGGTGACAAATCACAACAAGAAAGAGATCATGTTCTTAGAGGTTTGTCGCCACTCTTTTGGTGTGATACTATTTCATGTTGTTTCTCATCTATTAATCTATGAAATTATAAAATTTTAGAATTTAGGAGCAACAGAGGTTCAATTCTTGTAGCAACGGACGTTGCTGCTCGCGGTTTGGGTAAGTAATATAATTTTTATGTTCATGAAAAGGTGTTAGACTTTTAAGAATGCATTGACCATTAGATAGATAAACTGCATTTGCGAATATCTATATTGATTAAGAACAAAGATAGGGTAAAGTGGCGATGTAGCACAGACTGGTTATATGAAGGTGATGCCTCACTATATTTAGAATAAAAACAATTTATATTAGTAAGTAACATAATATTATAACTAAAAGCAAAACAATTTAAGAACCTTACAGAAGACAAAATATCAATTTTTATCAGAGTGTTTATGCTCTCTAGAGTGGAATAATGAATAATGTATTTTCAAAGTGATACAAACAAAAAAGTCTTATGAAAATCGTTGTGATATCCATTCTCAAACTTTACATAAGCTTAGAGCACTAAATAGACGGCATTAGTTAGCTGGTACATTTATATTTATATTTTTTATTGTTTTATTTGTATCACTTATACTTGATCACAGAACAGATTTTTGTAATTGTCACATTTTGTAGTTTTTACAGCATACAGGTTTTAAAAGTCTGGGTTTAGAAATGTAGTACTTTATGGTAAGAAGGTAACTAGGATTTATACAAATACACAAATACTGTAATAAGCCACGTATTTCTTTATTTTATTAATAACGGTGGCGTTAAGTTTCTTTCGCACTTCAGATTGTGTATTTATTCAATTTTTGTTTTCGGCATTAGATACTTACTTTTTTTTTTATAAAGAATTATAATTTTTCATCTGCTTTAACCGTTTTACCAGCACTATCAAAGATTCACTAATGCAATCTATTTTAATTTAAAAAAGAAGTTTAAAGTCATGCGCTTGTGTTAAAGAATTGAGAGCTAATATATTGGAATACAGGAAATAATTAGGAGTAAGTGTGGGCATCTTATAATTTATGTTAATCAGTCTGGTTGTCCTTTGTTTCAGAGGCACATGGTGCACAAATTGTGTTGAGTGTGCGATGAAAAACGATCGTTCGATAAAGAAAACATGGCTCACTCACTGTACATGCGCAATTCTGTTTTGCACATAATACTGTACTTAATGTGCCTCTGTGTTCAGCCTGTGTACCACGCAAGTAGTAGAGTGGTGCGCGGGTGATGCCGCTATCGTGCTGGTTGGTTGTGAGATAAGACAGTGGTTTGCATTTTGGTACAACCGTCACACTTCATAGCCAATGCTCAGCCCGTGTCAGAGACAACAATCTATTGATTTTGCTACTATCGCTACTCGCTGGTGATGCTTAGGACAAGACATTGCGATGTGAACTTGCATTCAAGAATAGCACACCCCCTGGGGCGCTCTGTATGCAGTCACATGGAATGCAATGTTCAGCGGTAACAGGGTTTGTATTTATTATTATGCAGCTAACTTACATTCATATACATTTACTTTAACTTTAAAACTGATGCAATTTCCTGAAACATTCTTCGGATGGTCCAACATTTAGGAACAAACTTCAGAAAAATTATAGAATTCTTGATAGTTTAATTGGTATTGCGTTTAACCTTTATCATTCAAATGATATACGGAATATTATATCGGTGTCTATACACCAATCGTATATTGCGCACCCTTTTGTTTTAAATGAGTTGTTTAAATAATTGGCATTTTACAGAAATCGTTGATACTAACAGGTTTGTGTGCTAAAGGTTGAATTTGTAACTCTTCTCTCAGTATCAATGTAAGTAGTCATATGTTCAACATAACGTACAACACAATTTCAATGTTACGGCTGTCTGTTCAACATAACGCGTTGAATTCACTGATAGTGCTCAAAATTGTACTAGATACATGAACTGAGAAATTAAAGGCTCGAATTAAGGAAAATTATAAATACTCGGGAAATAGAATATAATTTAAAAAATAAAGAAAAAGAGAAGATACTCTTATTTCTCTCACTTTTTAACTCTTTGACTGCTATGTCTGTCAGGTGAGGCTGACAGCATAACATTTCGACAGAGTTGTACGTAAAGTATTTATAATGGATTGTTGATTACAATTATTATGTTTTAAAAAAGAAGTTCGAAAGTAACCGAACATGTTCCTATTGGCGCAAATAATAGTTAATACAGTCAAGAATGTTGTTTACATGGCATTGAGAAACTTGCATCAAAAGTACCCTGGCGGTCAAAGGGTTAAAGTGTGAAAAATCTATAAATTAATTATCTGTTATTAAAAGATTTCAAGGTTGATGCCTAAATCTTTATATATAACATGATAATGTTTATATAGAATGTAGTGTATGATTATAGGCTTAGCTGCATATGCGTTTTGGACGAAAGACAAAATATGGACATGAATAGATCTTGTATATTAATGTTTGTTGTAACAGTACTTCAGTTTTAGATTTTTTTTAAATATTAGTGTAAAAATTACGCTTAAGACGTTTTACGTGGTTTCAACTCCAATAATGACACAATGAACCACAAATTTTTATTGAGTAGCTGGTGCAATACGTACCAAAAAATAGTGTTTCTATTAAATGTAACAAACATGCGACTATTACATTTAGACTACAAAATTTTTAATGTTTTTGTAGTAGTTCGCTTTTTAACAAAGTCATTTCTTTAGATGTCGATGATGTTAAGTACGTGATCAACTTCGATTATCCGTCGTCGTCCGAAGACTACATCCACAGAATCGGTAGAACTGGCCGTTCAAATAGTACAGGAACCAGTTATGCCTTCTTCACACCACAGAATAGTCGACAAGCGAAAGACCTAATTAACGTACTTAAGGAAGCCAATCAAGTTGTCAATCCAAAACTATCAGAGCTCGCAGACCGAAGTGGAAACTATGGTGGACGACGTAAGTAACATAATAATAGTAGGATGAAGTTCTGTAGAAATGTTTTGCATCGTAATTTTTATTACTAACTGATTACCACTTCGATTTGCACAAATGTTGATGCTGAATATTCGTTTTTAGATCGTTGGGGATATGGTGGAAATCGCGGTAGGGAAAATACCTTCAGTGGAACACACAAACGATTTGACATTGGCAGGAGTTCGAATTATGGTTCTAGTTGATCTGTTTCAACTTTCGATCACATCTCTAATCGAACAACCTCTTGGAGACCTAAAACTTTTTACAATTATTTCTGATCTGTGATTAGGGAAGGTTCTCTATGCAGGTTGTACTACTACATGTTAGTTATGTGCTCGTTTAATTTTTTACGTTATTTTTATTTATGATCAACTCTTTTAGTTAGTAGAAACAAAATTCAGGAAACTACACGAGGGAAATATCTTATGAGGAGAAGTCGTAATCTGAACATTTTGAGCCTGGTCGCATAAAAAAACGCTCGTCCAGATTGCGACCTCCCCGGTAGTAAATTTGCTTCCCGTAATATTTAAATACACTTTATTTTCATTTAGAACGGTGCGCATAAGATGAAAAATAAATAAAAGTAAACAGTAATTTGCCGTTTAGAAAGTACAATAAAGTACTTAATAAAAGGCAATTTATGACAATCTTCGAAAATAAAATTCAGTTGTAAACAGTTTTGGAAACATATTTTTATTAAGAATTCAGATTTACTTTGGTCCAACTTTAATTCAAAATATTTAAGAGACGTTTTAAAATAATTGTAAAATTTTGTTTAGTTTACAATTCTTTGCGCGTCCCAAAAATATAGGAGCAACGTGAGATGTGGATTAATAGTAATAACTCTATCAGTATTCATTCCAATTATAATAATATGACCATTTTTAGTTTTGGTCATACGATGTTGTTTTATTTGTCTCTGTGTCTGTAAAGTGAAGGAACGTACTGAATATTATGACTGTAAAGCTACAGTTTTTTTACATGGATCGAAATCCGATAATGTGACTGAACCGATCAAATGAAACAACAACCAATGGAGAAATATTTCTTGGATAATTTGATCCTTTAATAAAATTACCCATGTATAAAAATGTAGTTAGACTAAAACTATCCATCGATCTGACGGGTTATTTAAAGCCGCCATGACATTGAATCAACGTTCTAATAAATGTTTTCGTTAATTCCATATTTTCTAATCGTTTAAAGCACATATAAAACTGTCGCACGTCAATGTACCGAATTTTTTCATGTTCAGTAATAAACTCTAAACGAATTAAAGGACAGAAGAAAAATGTATTGTCTCTGACATTATTTATGACTTAAATATATTCAATCTGGCAAATGCAAATAATTCTATGCTCTGAAAGTGATTTAGATGATCCCATTTCTATAATTTTTGTTCTTGCAACATGCATTGAAATAACAATTCTTTTATTGTTCATTATAACATAATTCAAAGTGCTTCTAGTTTGAACAGTGTAGCACTATATTTAGTATAGTGTCAATATTTATTGTAATAGGTACGAATAAATTCTGCTGAAATGTAACAATGAGTTTATTTGTATCAGTAAATTTTCTGTGGACTGTGTAAACATTTCTCCTGAATTACGACAAGCTCTTAGTTTACGCAAATCAATATTATTGATCAAACATTCGTATAAAAGATGGAAGAACCAGTGAGAAAGTCTGTACTCGATTACGTTCGAGAAATTAATAAACCGGATCTGTGCAGGCTTATCTTTTGTGCAAAAATCACAAATTGTGAGGATGCTGTGCGATCGTTCGACGTACCAATAAAAGAGAAATTTGCACGATGCATTACGGGATTATTCCTCGTTTATTCGGATTTCGTAATTCATTTGATCGAAGCTCCGGAGGATGATGCATTCCGCTTATGCAACGAAGTATTTGCAGCTAATTCAGAAATCATTATGAATATTAAATGTTTATACGTACAAAACGGCGCGAAGAAAAGATTTTTTCAGAAATGGTACTTCAAGAGAATGAAAGTTCACGTTCCAGAAGACGAAGAATCCCTCGTTGATAACTTTGAAAATGATTGTGTCATACTTAAGACGATGATTTTAAATTTGCATAAATTATATACTGAATTGTGGAAGACGTGTCGATTGAAAAGTCACGTAAGTTGCATATTAATTTACTGTCATTTTCATACATTACAGACAAGAAAGGATTGCGATAAAATTATACAATACTAAATTTTTCTACGGACAAATGTCTTTCTCTTGTTCCTAATTAATAGCGATATTATCAGTCCAATTTTTTTATGGACATTTTTATATAACATAAAATTTGTACTATAATAATAATATACTTCGGCAGTGGACATTGATATCTATAACATTATAGAACTTCAAGAATTTATATTTAACATAAATCAGTCTTTACACTTGCTTTTGTGGTCATTTGATTTATCTTATGTTTTTATTCTATTGTAGACAGATTTTATTGAACAATTGGATTCAATATCTCAGAAAGGTCATCCGTGCATTCCATCCAAAACGAGTATCGAATTTGTACTTAAAAGTTATTGGCTACATGATCTGGCGACATTAGCAAAGGACTATTGCGACTTAAAGTATCCATCTAATTTCGACGATTATTCACCAGTCTCAGAACTAATACAGGACATTGATTTCAATGTTACGGCTGTCTGAAGCGTAGCAAGTGCATTGACTGTCTGTAAACTTCTGTGTACTTTTCACTGATACGTTATCTTATATTTATTCAACTGATTTTGTAACACTCCGGCATAGACCACTGCAATAAACGTTGATTTTGCTTTTGACGTTTAACTTAATTCTAGGTTATGTGTTCTAGGTCAAACGTTTTATGTCATACTTCTATGTAAATTAATCATTTCCAATTGTATATACTATATAGGTTTGTTTCAGTTTACACACAATGGAGTTCTTAATGTGTATAATGTTAATGTATAAATTGTTTATTCAATTATTTAACTTACATGTAACATTGTTTATTTGATGATTTAACCTATACGTAATATTGTTTATTCTAAGAATTTGTTTTGATTTTATTGTTAAAGGAATAAATACATTCTTATAATGTAAGGTATTGAAAGTACATGTTTAATATTATTTCACTAACCAATTTTCAGTGGAAGCTCTCACTGATTTCTTAAACTTTTATTCATATAATCATATACTCCATCGAATACAAGAATGATAATATAGAAATATAATGGGTACTTTACTAAAGCCTGATGAGCATAATTCAGACCACGCTATTGCTGGGGCTATTAGTGGTTTTACAACAAGATTCATTTGTCAACCCTTGGATGTCGTAAAAATTCGACTTCAGGTGAAAAAAATCCAAATGAAATATCATATAGTGTTATAATGTTCATGTGTATCATTACGATGTTATTTAAATAAGTCTTTACTATTATAGTTGCAAGTTGAACCTATTACTGATCATCATTTTAGTAAATATCGTTCTTTAGTACAAGCCTTTTTCTTGATATTCAAAGAAGAAGGACTTTTAGCACTGTGGAAAGGACATGTTCCTGCTCAGTTACTTTCAGTTGTTTATGGAATGGGTCAGGTAAATGTGTAGTTATCTATGCATGGAAGTTTTAATTGAGAAATTTTACAAGTGCTAAAACATACAAAACAATGTGTAATGAAATGTTAACATTTTACAGTTCTATTCCTATCATATATTTGAGAATGCATCCAATAATTTTTCATTGTCGAATGAGTGGAAATATTCAACAAAATTTGCAGCAGGAATGGGCGCTGGTTTTGTAGCTACAGTTCTCTCATTTCCCTTTGATACTATAAGAACCAGATTAGTGGCTCAATCAAGTAACCATCAGGTTTATAAGGGAGTTTTGCACTCTTGCAGGCAAGTTTTATAAGATTCAAGTTGCATTTTTTGGGTATCATATTATCTTACAAAATGTCTTTTCAGTTGTATTTTTCGACATGAATCTCCAAAGACCTTTTTTAATGGATTATTACCAACGTTGCTACAAATGGCCCCACATACTGGTTTACAATTTGCATTTTATGGTCTTTTTAGTGATATATATAAGAAATATTATGATGAAACAGATATAAATTTTTATAATTCAATGATATCTGGTAGTGCAGCTGGATTGTTAGCAAAAACTGCTATATATCCACTTGATCTTAGTAGGAAACGATTACAAATACAAGGATTCGAACATGGTAGAAAAGGATTTGGTGTTTCCTTTCAATGTATGGGACTTATACATTGTTTAAAAGTAACAGTACAGGTAGAGGGAATAAAAGGGCTGTTTAAAGGTTTAGTGCCAAGTCAGTTGAAGGCTGCTGTAACAACAGCATTGCATTTTACTATATATGAGCAGAGTTTAGTAGCAATAAGAGCACTTAAAATGTATGTGTCAGAAAAATAGTCATTGTTGGTAATGAAGGCACAGTAGACTTTTTGAGAATACTTAATTGATATCTCATATGGTACCCAATCCTTTTCATTTGTAATTCTACAGACCTTTTTTACTAATTTTTATTAAACAAAGTATGTGCCATAATAGTAATATAAAAAATTATAAATGTAAAAATACTCAGTTAAGAAGTTGTCTACCTCTTCCATCTGGAATGTAATGTTAGTCAACAGTGTAGTGAAGTATACTCTTCAATTATTTCTATTTATAAAAATTTATATGTATATATTGATGAATGTGTATTTTATAAGTATGTACATATAGATGTATAAAAAAGGTAAAATGAATAAATGATCTGTAGCTAAAAATCACATTTTTCAAAAAATAAATCCAGGCAGATACGCAATTGTATCAATACAAAACCAATGTACCATATACTGTGTACAAATGCTTGTGTGTAGTATTTCAGATCATTCATGTAATTTCTGTTCATATGTGAAGCGGTGCAGGCATTTCAGCTGGTATTCCTTTTAATATTGCTAGAATATTATGAGCAGTAATTCTTGACATTTCTTCTCGTGTTTCTGTGGCAGCACTGCCAATATGAGGTAACAGCACTGTAATATGAAATTAACTAATATTCATTCAGTATATCACAAGTTTATTAATATATTATCACCACACTTACCACAATTGTCCAATGTTAATAATTCATTGTCTAGTGGTATAGGCTCTGGAGTCATAACATCCAACCCAGCTGCTTTAATTGTTCCTTTTTTTAAAGCTTCAATTAATGCAGGTTGATCAATAACATCTCCTCTGCTTACATTTATAAATATAGCAGATTTTTTCATTTTTTCGAATGCACTTTGGTTAAACAGTTTTTTTGTTTCTGGTGTTGAAGCTGTAGTAACAATTACAAAGTTGCTTCTTTTTAACAGTACATCCAGTTCTACTTTTTCTCCTCCAAACTCAGATGCCGCTTGTTTAACTGTTCTGCTTGTGTATAATATTTGAGCAACATTGAATCCTTTAAGGCATCTTGCTACTTGAGTACCAATACGACCTAGTCCTACTATTCCAACTGTGGATCCAGATAATCCAGGACCACACATCCAAGTAGGTGACCATGCTTTCCATTCACCCCTGCAAATTATAGCTTATACATAAAACACATACTTCAGTAAATTGATATTTATGAAGGACATATTATTCCATACTTGTAAAGAGCTTTATTTGCTTCTATCAGTCTTCTGGATGTAGCTAACAATAATCCTATAGTCAATTCAGTTGTGGCATCTGTTAAAATTCCAGGTGTATAACCAACTTTAATGTTTCTTTTTTTTAAAGCTTCTAAATCCAAATGGTCAACACCGACTGACATAGAAGCAACTACTTTTAACTGTGGTCCAGCAGCATTTAGTACCTCATCATCTATTTTGTCTGTCAGTAGACAAAAAACCCCATCTACATTCTTTATTTTTGATAATAGCTCAGACCTTGGAATGGGTTCAGGTTTTTCCCATAAAACGAGGTCGCACCTGCAAAGAAAAATGAAATTAATCAAAGAAAGAATTGTTACTAAAAATTATTTCACATAAATTTAAAGCACGAGATTAAGACTATTATTTGATGAAAATATTTAGAAGTAATATTTATTCTCTAAATGTATTATCGTAGACACATGTATATAGTTAATAAATTTGGACATTGAAAGATGCGAAACCTCGTACACTTCGAAATGGTGAAAAGAAACGTTCAAGAATTTTTGTTTGTAAGACGGCTTACTGTTCCTGAAGTAAATTCAATCCGGCAGCTGGAATGTCCGGACGAGTAATCAAAACTTTTGGTCGAGACATTTTTGTTTCATAGGATGCAAAAACCTTCCAGTCCTTACGTACCGAAGATTTAGCAGCGATTGAAAGCAGTGACTTTCGATTTGATTTTGTGAATCGAATGAAGTTGGATAGGAACATATTCCTTATCGCACGATGATTGTAAAATCTTTTAATTCTCGTTTTTATTTATAGGTTCAGATAGTATATATCTATATGAATACGAATTAACATCGAAGGTATAACCTCACTTATTATCGTATGTACATTTCTTTTTGCAAATCTTGTGCGTTATCAAAAGTGAAATCGTGGAACAAAACGAAAAAGTTTTCATGCGCATGATTATGATTGTGATTTATATATTTTCATTTAATTGAATATGTACATTTATGAAAAGTTATTTTTCTTATTAAATTGTATTAATACGTTCTTATAGTAATACATGAGGATGATAAAAGGTAGTAACACAAAATATTGTTTATATATTATATAGAAACCATTTCCATTACTTATTGGCTTTTGTAGAATTTATAACATTACACTATAAAACAATAAATGTGTAAAAAAATTATGTGGGTGCATTCATGTTAACTTGATGTTTGTTATATAACTTCATTGTTACATGTTTTAAATTAATATTCATCATTATTAATATTTTTATCAAGCACAGGAAGAAAATATAAGTAAAATGTTATACAACATTGTTTCACTTATCATTTTCTATGCGATTATTAATATATCACACAAATTACCTTATTTGTATCATATAAAAGATGTAGATTTATTAAGATCAAACTGTTTCATGTTCTCATAGTTTTTCATAGCTACTGAAATTGTGTTTTTCATTAGCATCACTACAGTCATAGGTCCTACACCTCCTGGTACTGGTGTTATATACCCAGCAACTTCTTTAACATTTTCAAAATCTACATCTCCTATTAATTTGGTTTTACCACATTCTGTTTCCACTCTTGTTATTCCAACATCAATTACACATGCTCCTGGTTTTATCATCTCCTTGGTGATCAAGCCAGGACTACCAGCAGCCACTACCACTAAATCTGCTAACTTTGTAAATTTCTCTAGTTCTGTATGGGGAGTATGGCGATGACAAATAGTTGTAGTCATATCTAATGCATTCGTTTCATCTACAAGATTATATAGTATTACCATTTTTATTTCTAAAATCTTATGTTATTTTGTACCACATATATAGCTTTCATTAAACTATACCTTTACTGTCAGCATGTAAGAGCAATGCTATTGGTAAACCAACATGTTTTGATCTTCCTATAACTACTGCATTTTTTCCAAAAGTTTCTATTTTACTTCTAACTATTAATTCTTTTACAGCTAAAGCAGTTGCAGGAACAACACCACTGCTATTCAATGCTAAGCTACCTATATTTTCCATATGAAAACCATCAACATCTTTATGTGGTGCAATAGCCTGGCATACTTCTTTTTCACATATATGTTTTGTTAATGGTAATTGTACAAGAATCCCATCTACAGACTGGTCAGCATTTAAGTGATTGATTTCCTTAACAACCTCTTGTTGCGTTACATCTTTTCCTAACTGAATGGTATAACTTTCAATTCCTAAAATATCAACAAAACATTAATTGTAACTTTGCTGCTATTAAATTCATTCAGCTTAATGTGTATTGAATATGCATTTTAAGTTAAATTAGAAAATTTTTAAAACATGAATCTCAATATTGAGAGTACCTTACCAACTGATTTTGCAACTTTCATTTTTCTTTGAACATACGTTTTGCTGGCTGGATGATTGCCAACTATTATTGCAACTAATTTTGGTCTTTTCTTATCACTCTCTACCCAAGCACTGACAATTGAGTGAAGTTCATTCTGAATTTCATTAGCTATCTGGTTGCCATTTATTATCATAGCTTCATGCCTGTAAAAATAAAATAATTTTTCTATAAATAACTCTGTTGTCATAAATATATTTTCAAGTTCTATAACTATTTCATATGATAAAAATAAATTACTTACAAAACATTAGAAATGTGCAGTTGCCTTAGAGGCCATTTGGAAGCAGTTGTCAAAGCTCTTTTCCACGAGAACATCGCGTACAAAATGGAAAATTACTTTTCCCGAAAATGACTATTACTCGAGAACTAAAAAATATCATACGTTTTGGTAACTGCAATTTGAATTCCCGTTATCGTATAGTTTTTGTAAACAATGTGGAAACACGTACAAGAACTCCAGCCAGGGATAATGTGAAAGCGTATTTAATGGCCGGTAACAATAATCGTTGAATTTACCTGTACACTGCTAGAGTGAAAGGCAGTGTCATGTTTTATTTCTCACATGTTCTACGAGTTTTGTTTCACTTTCGCGGGGAACTTTGCAAGAACATTCCACAGCAATCTCCCCGTTTCGTTCGCGTTTATGTTTATACCTCTGTTCGACAACGTAGGGTCACAATAATACCGACGTAGCGTTATGGTAACATCACAGACAGGAGGTGTGGACACAGACTCGGGAGCCCTCTTACCATTTTTGTGTCACAGCCAGACGAGATCTGTCATTATCTCACGAAGTTTCCTGATAAGTCACAATAAAATGTATAATAAACAGTATCAAATCCAACAAATAAAAACAAATGAAAATTTGTCACAAGTCATTAAAAATCAGACTTGTCAGTGAAGCGCTATCGAGCACCACTCCACTGTCCACCGGGTGTACCGGTACTTTTGATCACTAACGTGCACCGGTAATGTCCGCGGGGGTGGTTGAAAAAACCGTTGGAGCGGTAAATAACAATTCAACGCAGGCAGGGTAGATGTTAAATTATTAACTGATAAGAAAATACGCTTAACAGTTGCTAGCTGTCAGGTGTAGTCAAGTGTGTCACCGAAGTGCGCAACGCGCTGCGCGGGGCCTTACTTGACATCGGACCGCGCTCAAGATTTTTGAAGGGCTGCGTCACGCCAGTCTGGCCGGTCGATCGAGATCTATCAATTAAGAATTTGTAGCTCGGAGTCCAGTGATCCGAAATTGATGAGAGTTACCTATCTTACGCAGAATTTCATGCTGAACGCGCTGGTTTTTGTTAGAATGGCGTATATCTTTTCGTTTCGCCAAAAATTCAAAACTTTTGACGGGTTGCGTCAGGCCGGCGAGCCATGCCGGTCGAAATTCTTCGATTCAACGAAAAATCATAATACATAATGTATAAAACTGCTTCAGATCAGTAATGTTGAACCATGTTGTCTTAACATAGAATCCTCTTATATCTATACACTTATTTCACTACGAATAAGTTTATAGTTCCATTCGGTAGTTAATTAAGTTACGTACGTTAAATTAACAAATTTCAGAAAACTAAAAAAGGTTGTTCTTATAAAAGCTTTTTTACTCAAAGGACACGCGTGTAGCTCTTATAGATTATCTATCAAAAAGGCAAACAATAAATGTTATATATTATTTGAAATTTTTGGGAAGATCATCAGGGCTGTTTCTGCATCATGAACAAGCAGAGAAGTTCCAGTAACAACCGCTTTTGCAACAGAACAATAACAACTGAAACTGGACATTAGAAAGCTAATTTATTAAGCGAAGTAAGTGTACAAATGTAGGAGAACTGTGTATTTATTGTGTAACATAATTAATAAAGAATTTGAATTTAATAATAATATTGTCATCACGTATGGAACACTCACAGGTATTTGCGCAACAGCGTTTAATAGCAAACAGGTGAAAATTGCAAAAACTAGATCCAGTGAATGTGGTCTGCAAATATTCTTTGACCATTCCATTGCATAAATAGCAGGTTAATAAAACTAGAGCAGTCGGTATGAATTCTAGGAATTTTTTGAAGGGATTGGTGCTCAAAGCGGCGACACGTTTGTGTGTTGGTCGACCTGTGATCCAATCGTGAAACGTGTATGCGTGAGTCTTACGCCGTAAGTCATGAGAATCTGTTCAGTTCTGAACGACAGTGGAAAAGTGTAATCGCTAAGTGGTCGTCGTACGCATAATTAGCGTTGGTTGACTTCGATGAACAGTAAATGAATCCAGACGGTGTCAGAATGACGAAATAAAATTGTAAATGGAAAATGGCGAAGATCATAAAAGGATCTAAATCGTTACCCCTGATTCTGATCTGCGAATATTGCGCTAACCTTACGTTTAAGCAAGTAGAAGATTTTGTAAGGTGGGTCCACCTGTTTAATGTCTATTTGCAGTGAGAAATATCATCTGAAATTATTCTCGTTTAAACAAATGTTTGGCCATCGTATGTAACTCAAATCGAGCTATTTGTGATCTATCAAGATGTACAGTACTTGTATTTCTTTCAAATGTGTAACTTAGGTAGATAATTATGACAAAGTCGTTAAGCTGGTTTTCCTTCTGAATTGTCCTTATAGAATATATTAATTTACTTTGAATCAGTTACAATAATACATGCTTTTATTTTAGACATTTAAGAGATCAGCATTGCTCGAGAGAAGGAGGTTCGTTTGTGTGCCTTTATGGTTATAATGGAGTATGCACTAGTCTTCCAGTGGAGGGTGTTTCTGACAAAGATTATGTAGCACATGCTACTAAGCACGCAACAATGCAACAGCAACGCAAGAGCAATGGTCAATTGCTAGAACCCTCTTCCTCATGGACTATATATTCTGCAGCACAAAACTTACCAGCTGTTTTAAATGACCCGTTCAAGGGAAAGCAGAGCAACTTTTTAACTCGTACTTGGGGTGATGGATTCGTGGAGAAGGTTGATATACCTAAGAGTCCTTACCTTCCTGAAGTTACAATGCTACATTTTGAATCATATTTAAAGAAGATTGCAAGGGTAATTGATCTATTACTCAATACAAAATGAAATGTCTACCTACAAAAGGAATAAACGTTTTAATGTGGATTTTTTTTTACAGAGATATCGAAAACATTCACGTATGAATTCAAATGCCAATAGACCAACTACGCCTAATGAATTATTACAAAATTTCCCAAATTTAAGGAAGGTTAAATCGTTAGGTAAAAATGACTTATATTTAGAAGTCATATTGTGAGCTATTATACACTAAGTAAATAATGTTTGCAGATCGAATGCAATTTGATTTGTCTAATATTCCAAAAATTTTTCTAACACCCAACTTGGATCTTTCGCAAAAAGACAACTTGTATGCAGTGTTTCCATTTGTAAAAGGTGGGCTCCTAAATGAAGACTCTAATATCGTTGTGCATGTAAAGCAGATGCAAGAAAAGGTATACTGTTAATTATGATTATATAGACTGTAAAAAATTGATTAAATAATGTGTGTAAAACATATTTTTGTAATAGCTGAGTCATTATTTAGATGTTGTGGAAGTTAGAATAGCAGAACAAGTTGCATCCAAGTCTCAAGCATTTTTTCATGCTATGACTTCTCATGATGCCTTAATGGAGCAACTTACACAAACTATTACAGTTCTAAAAGCTCTTAGGAAGAATATACACCAAGTTGATAAACATCTAGTCAATGATTCTTTAGAAATTTTACGGTAAATTATATAGTTAGTTTTTGGAAAATTATATTGTGCTTTATGAATATGGTGTGTATATTAATGACCGTTTTGCTTTTAGGCTGGAACGAGCACGATCCAATCGCTTATTAGTTCAGGAGAAGTTGAAACTCATGGCTACAGTACATCAAAGTCAACCAATGATACAACTATTGCTGTCCACGCCGGACTATGTTGCAGCACTAGATCTCATTGCCACAACACAAGAAATTCTTTTACAGGAATTGAATGGGGTGCATAGTTTTAGGTAGACTGCACAAAATATGCAATAAAATTATATTTTAAATGATTCAAAGAAATTAGCAACTTTTATCTTTTTGTTTAGACACCTGAGTTCTCAATTAACGGAAATGGAAAAACTTGTAGACAAAATGTTGTCCACAGAATTCCAAAGATATGCAACTGCAGATTTAAATAGACCATTAGGAGGAGAAAACACTGTTTTGGATGGTGTAAGTACATACATAAATTTTTTTAATGTTGTATACCTAGTTCGTAGCAAACAAACCATCCATCTCTTCCCAGTGAGATCATTTGTACATCCTCAACGAACAGGATAAACTTGTTTCCATCATTTCTGGTCTACTGCGGCAAAAGCATTTTCAATTTGTGGACACGTATAAAGAAGAGGCTGTGACAACGGTTAGAGCTATAACAAAACAGAGAGTTATAGAAGCTCTGGCAGCAAGTGATTGTTGCAGTGATCAACAAGCTGCGGCTCTTGAAGTGGGCGGACTTTCCCTTGCAGAACGATTAACATTACTTCACAATACCATACATTCTCTGACATTTCTTCTCATGCGAGTCAAAGTAAATACCTTACTACACTATTAATTATGAAATTAGAATGTGCATGTCGTAATAGTGTTTTAGTATTTTTATACAGATTATAAATATTTGCTACAATTTATATGTGTAGGCTGTTCACGACGTAATGCGAGATACAGTAGATCTTGCAGCTGGACGAATATGTGATGGTTCATTCGACGATTCGATATCTGATCGGTTGTTAAATCAAGCAGAACATTCGCGAGTAATAACGAAGCTCAATGATATGCTAACTTCTGTTTGTGATTATTGTCATGAGCGAATGGGAAATCTGCTTTCTACAGGTACAAATGATAAAGATAAATTGCAAAACGAAAAAGAAAAAGCATGTAGTGAAAATTCAAATAATAAGCCAGAAGAAAAAGAATGTCAAAATTGGAATGACAAGTCATCGTGGTTAAGTAAAAGGGCGACTACTGCACAAGTGTGTCAACTAGCTAATATGGTTGAAGATTTCACAGAAACTTGTGAAAAGCTCTGTGGCAAACAGTGTACAGCCTTGCGGTCTGCATTTAAGGTACATACAATTTATAATATATGTACTTTCGAAATTTCCATTGCTTAACATTTACTATACAATTTGTTGTATTACAGGCACAGGCTAGTAAATTCATTCAAAGATTTCATACCGAGCTTAAAACAAAGCTTACCCTTTTACTGGAATCTGAAAGATGGAAACAAGCCGATGTTCCGTCAGAATTTCAGTCGGTAGTAACGTACGTGTATGAAAACAAATGTTTTCCACCGCCTTCATTTAAGGCTGATGATAGAACTAAGAAAGATAGTATTCAAAGTTTTATTATGGTAGGAGAGGAAAAATATGCCGTCGTTGGTACAGCTTTAATGCTTATACAAATGATTCATGAATATTGCAGGTAACGTTTAATAAAGTAAATAACTTTTAAAAACTTCATAAAAAGCGTAATTAAATTATAATTTCAGAACTGGCAGTGATCTAATTGCATTGTCTGGAACCATCGGGCGGCATTTAGCTGAATTACTACGACATTATAACTCTCGTTGTTGTCAACTTGTACTTGGTGCAGGCGCGATGCAAGTTGCTGGTTTAAAAACGATTACTAGTACAATACTTGTACTAGCTGCGCGTAGTTTGAAACTAATTTTATGGTTTATGCCTTATGTAAAGTCACACTTTCAAAGTAAGTTACAATTTACTTATTTTATTTGTAGTGTAGAGATGAAGTTAATGCTGCAACTTATTTATAGCGCTTGCAGAGCAAAATCCTACTCGTGGATTTGGTGCTTCTAGTGTAACTGGCGGAGTTGCTTTGTTGGATAGCGTTGAAAGAGACATTCGAGCGCATGTGAAAGAAATAGAAGGGAAGATTCTTACTATTGTAGATAATCTTCTAGGTGGCCAAATATCAAAATGGACTGCTAGGCCGCCAGTACCATCTAAATCGTTCAGAAACATTTCGAGGTAAATATTCCACAAAGCAATCGGTTTATGTCAATATATTTTTATTGCAAAATAATGTATATTTTTAAACTCAATTATGAATTGCAGCTATTTAATGAAACTACATGAAGCAGTTTCTGGTATTTTACCTGCAGTTGAAGTACAAACACTATATCGTACAGTAAATACATCCTTCAAAGAAAAACTTAGAGAGCAATTAGTTAAAATGAATATAGTAAATAATGGTGGTCCACAACATGGTGTCGTTACATCTGAACTTACATTTTATCTTGAGGCATTACGAAAATTAAAAGTGTTACCAACTAATGAGTTAGATGACAATTGGATGAGTGACATATGGACCAGATAACATGCAGAGCGTGTGATATACTGTATAATAGAAGCGATGAAATATTATAGAAAAAGGTGACTAATCTTTATTATCGTCTTCCTTCATACGCATTGTCTCGAATACTTGACTATTAATGTTTTGATGGATTTTTAAAGATGTGGCTTGTATTGAAATTATCCATATAAATGTTTATAATTATTTCATTCCTAAGGTTGTATGGAATGCAAAGTCGGATCAATAATCTAATACGGAATTCTGAATAGCGTTTTTATAAAATGCTCTATTTAATGTCCTGAAAATGTATGTAAATAGGAATCAGGTTTATTTACGAAAATATGGTATTGGTTGTATTGGTTGTTAACTATATTTTAATACGAATTACAAGATTATTTAATTACTCGATTTGATTGGACATGTTTTATGTATCCTAAATATAGTGTATAATTATACGCCCTAGTGTTCGAATATAAAATTTCATACAATGAACATGAATTACGCAAAAACTCTGTGAATCTGAAAGTTATTTTCTTCTATAAATTATAATGTTATATAGTATAAAGAGCTTATTCGCAGTTGCATAATACATTGGGCATGTGAAATATTTCTCATTATTACTCGTCAAATGTTATAAGTTTATTTAAAATAATGTAATGCGTGCAAAACTAAGTATGAAGTAGAAGGACCAATACTTGGCTACTAAATTATTTTTCTCCGTGTAAGTATTTTATGCGTGTTCATGTGTTTCTTAAAATTAGAATCTTTTTCAAAATAATCGAGAATAGACTGTTACGAATGAAAATGCTTTCTGAATGGATTAAAATTCGTAGACCTAAAACATGTATGAAATATGAAATCTGTATTGCGTCTGTTTCTATTGTTGTGTTCATTGCTTGAATTGGACTGACTATGAAAAATATATTGTCAGAATAAATCTGGCAATGATTGTTAGAACATTTTTATATACTGTGGATTCCGCCACTAATCTGTGTTTTATTAACAGATTATTAAAGTAGTTTATCAATAGGCAAGAAAATGGCTTACTACTGAAAATATCGTTCACTAGAGAACACTGTATGTGGTTTTTTATCGAACTTTTTTTAATACCCTATTCCTCTTCTATTGTTGTGTATATTTATGCATACATTTATATGTAGTGAATGTATACACTACAAATCTACTATCATGAAAAATTATTCAGTAATATCTCGTAAAAGAGTAAAGGGATATTATAACTGAGTGGTATTTAGTACCCCTTTGTTACACATGATTACCTCTAGATAAAAAAATTGTAAATTCCAGTGATAACATGATTTACTATAAATATTTCGTTTATTCTGACCAAAGATAAACTGATCGATTATTATTATTATTCGGTATTGTATTACTAATATACAATTCGCAGTTACTTCAGATGACAACGTAACTGTTGAAAGTCACACTTTTACAATATTTTCAATGATTTATTATAAGATGCTAATTATACGGTGCATTCCATTATGAATTTCTAGTCCTATCTGTACATAAATAAAGACATTATAGTAACCGACTATACTTTAATGCTTTAATTCATAAACACTGTACGAAGAAGTACTATGCGTTATGGTTCAACGGAGACGTGTTGATGTATGTTAACCTAACGGAGCGGCATTTGTATATTTACGATTTCAAGCAGGGTGAACGTGTTCATGATTGATTATTATAACAATCTTCTCCTAGATTACTTTGCCAAGACTGATAGCGTCTTGTTGAATCATTATGCGTCGTGCGTTTTTGTGAGAACGCATAAGGATAATTATTCGGATGTATAATATCTTATTATTTCATTGCATAATGTAATATGAACATTACATTCTAATTAATAACAATACTACATGAAACTTTATTATATCTTGTACTTATTTATTATTTGTACTTATACCGGAATACTTAATACTGGTTACCAGTCGAAAGTAAACATTATATAATTTTTATCATCCAAATACAATCTTATTTAATTCAATCAGACTAATTAAACTATTAATTCAAAACATCAATGAAAAGTAAACAGAAATAAAATTAATAGATATTTATCGGGTATCAGTACAGTGTCAAACTGCAGAAATAAAGCTTCTTTCGTTACTATGGTAACAGATTCAAAAACATTACTATAACCTCCCTACAAGGATGAACGCCTGTACAATTGTGTGTCTTTTTCTCAACATTCGTTTAAGAACATTAAACTTATAAACATGGTGGAAGAATATTCGTATGTACATATTTGTACCGATTATTTATTACAAAAAGTCTTGTTCATCTTTTCTTTTAATGATACAATCTGATTCCGCGGTAATTGTAATTTTCTATTAACGTGTTAAAACATTGATGCATGTTACGTTTGAACAGAAACGTTTCATTTTTAATACATTTTTCTATTAGTACTGAAATGAACCTGCGAAAATATTATGTGGCTATTTTTCAGCGAAGAAAATGTAAGAGACGAAGCATTACGGTTCTGTTTAGACGAGGAAAAACGGCGTAAGTTCGACCAGAATGAAACACACGAACGTTCTATCATCATTGTTGGTAGCAAGTCCGTTGTACGTAATGCTATGATTAGATACATCAGTTACTATTCTCATAAAATGTATTTATAGTATTTACGAAAAAGACACTACGAATTCTTAGGGTAAAACGACGATGGTGTATCGGTTCCTTGAAAAAGATGAAACCCCGAAACCGACTATTGCGATGGATTACTCTTTCGGACGTAAAGCCGGGAAAAGTTTAGTAAGTTTTCCTATGTACGATGCTTTCGATACATAAAATTAACGAGAGAAAAGAAAGCTCACTTAAATTTATTAGGAAATACGTCATAAATTCAAGTTGATACTTTTGATTCGTTCAGTAAGCGTTAATTATTTCACAGGTAAGTTCGAGCGACACTCAAGTAAAGCGGAGAGTACCATGTTGCTAACAGCCACTATATTGGCACGGGCGTGTTGCCAGTGTTGACAAAAATTATTTTAATGATGAAGTTGTTTTTCTCTTGATTTTCCTGCTCAGTTTCACTGTATTGATAAATATAAGACATACCTACCGGTTATGTGTGAATAGAGAATTAAACTGAATTGAATTTTTTCTCTTAATTATAGTTTTACTTCATTAGAATAATTTTAGAATTGCACTAAATTCAATTTCTTGATCAATTACAACTGAATTTCATTATAAATAGTTTCGTTTAATGTTCCATTATAAAAGTAAAATCAATACAAAGAGTAAAATCAGAAAAAAAATGTTTCAGTCACTCTTTCAAAGTTTGGATGAAGAAAAAGTATCTACAGAACTTAAAGTTGTAATTACAGAATGTCTAAGAGATTTCAACTGTGAGAGAATTAGCTAAGTTTTAACATATAAATTGTTGCTAACGACGAACGTCGAGGAAAGTTGAAAAAATATAAAAAATGCGTGAGATTGGAATTTTTGTTATGATTCTAAAAATACGTACAATTGCTTTAAAAAATATGTAATTATAACTTTTTATCGTCGCTTTCTGTAGATAAAGAACATCGTACACGTTTGGGAAGTAGGCCATTTAACTTCTTCGTTGGTATCAGCAGCAATGGCGGGTTCATCTTTGACTCATTCGTTTCATCATATCACGGTATTGATGATGTTGGATTTATCGCAACCGGAGAATTTGTGGTCTTCGTTCGAAGAAACGTTTTCGGTTGTTCGAAATGCCATGAAGATGAGCTACGACGACAAGACCATTCAGGAGCTTAAGCAGCGACGGATCAAAGAACGAAAGAAAGCGTTGGAAAAGGAAATCGATCCATTTCCGATGAAACTTTGCATTATAGGCGGAAAATACGATCAATTTAAGGTATCTCGGTATTGTTTCTAATAACACGTTTTTTTACACCGCTGGAAGGATTGTGAACTCATTGTGAACATGATTATAGAATTTCGACCTGGACAAAAGAGAGTTCATTGGAAAAACTTTAAGATCGGTGGCTCATATCTTAGGAGCTGGCTTGTATTATTATTCATCGAAGGATAAATCACTTGTACGAAAAATTCGGGATTTATTGTCCCATTGTGGATTTGGCACTCAGCTTTCGTGAGTTTATGTTAGATATAAAAACGATCCCAGATGATATGAGTATTTTAATAATGCGTTCAAATTCGTACTTTCTCCAACATGTAGCGACGGAAAATGTACGGATTTTGAGAAACCGTTAGCTATACCTCCTGGAACAGATCCTTCCTCGCTGCTCGACTTTCAACTTCCCCAAACAAAACCCGCAATGATTTTAGATACTATTAAACAAATTTACATCACTCGTATGCCGCAAACGTCAGGAAGTGACGATGTTGTCATGGAAGATCCAAGTAACGATCCAAACTTCAATGAACCGGTCATCGACAGATTACGAGCGCAGAGGGAAGAGGTACAACACAACTTGATAAGCTTTATTTACATTTTTCATCAAGTTTTGTTAACCCTTTGACTGCTACTTGGAAACAAGGCGAACGTTGCGTACGGCCGAGCTGCAGTAGTATTTAGTGAGCCATTGCAATGCACGCCCAAGGGCGTCGACAGCACACGGTGAGCGGTTATAGGCGCCGATCACGGTCAAAGGGTTAAATTTTAAGTAATTCTTTTTTCGCTCGGTGGGCTATAATGGATGAAAATGTGATTTACTTTTAGGAAATTAGTATTCTTCTTCATGATATGCTCGAAGGTCGGACACCTCAAATACCCATTCCAGATCCATCATAGACTATATAGATCGTGCTCCTTGGATTTCCTGGGAAGGTGTGACCGAGGAGAGGTGTCTTGTCGAGAGAGAAATCTTTTACGACCTATGCTGATCACGTTCTCGATCGTGTTAAAATTGGAGCGAAGCTCCGACAAGTGAAAAATATTGATTACTCTGATTCATAAATATGAATAGTTGAGTACAATTTGAAGATGAGTTGATCTACAGGAATTTACAAAATGCAGTTCTGTGTACTTACGATGTACATGGATAAATATATTTTGTAGGTGGAGGGAGTATGTGTAATTAAGAATTGAAAGTTAAAAAGGTGATTAACAATCAAACATACATATATTGTACTCGCAGTAAATGCAATTATTAATGTTTAGTTTGAAATTTGGACACCGTTTAAGTTATAGTTGTGTCATATAAAATCATTCTTGTGATATCACGCCCTCCCTCCATTGTATGTCGAACTTGCAGACTAAGTAGTAGGGATGCATTACTGTCTGCAATGGTAACATTGATAAGAATGCCGTTGATAAAATACTTTTATCGAATGTAAGAAGAATTATGTCACACGATATATTTCCACGTAATCGAGTAGGGAGTTATTCATACAAATGAATGTGATATTTAAACAACCTGAACGCTGTTAATAGCAAAATATGATTTTTTTTTCACTTACAATATTTATCATCTTAACACGTGCATAAGTAAATCGGAAATAATAAATTATAATAACTGAATAAGAACAGGACACACCACTAATAGCCCCCCTACCTTATGCGAAATTGATAACAAACGCCTATCTGTTAGTTACATAATTACGGAACACCAGAAATATAATTAGGAAAGGAAGACACATTAAAAAATACTGTTATTAATTGTTAATATATTATATTAAGACTGTATACACTTTATTTGTTTATGCATAATGTATATGTAAGTATTGTTTATAGCCGCTAATAACTGGTTTTAAATTTCTAATTAAAAAATATATAAATTTTCATTTGTCTCATAAATTCCTTGTACAGCATTTCCCTATACACGGCCAAGATTCGATTTCTACCTGAATATACTCACACAATGATACCGTTACGAAGGTAAAGCTGCTCGCAGTTATCTATACACATTACCGATCCATCCTAAATAGAGCAATTGGAAACTTCGACTCTGTGTATTATTTCTACCAATGCTTCTAAATTTAATATATTTGCATTTCATGGTAAAATATACGACGAAAGTCCAATGCAGAACTCAACATTAAATCATCCTATCTATTATCGAATTCGAATACACATACTTTCAAAATGCATACCAGTTTCCAGAGTACAAAATGTAGTATTTATAAACAAGAAGACGGACAAGTGGATTTACCTGAACATACTGAATAATAACGTTAATCAAACTACAGAAGCAACAAAACCCTTAAACAATGTCAGATTTTACGCGTACAATGATCCCAAGCATACTTCTCAATATCGAAACGCCGATTACCACATGGCTACATATTCGAAAGCAATAGAAACGACCCCTGTCATAACAAATTCTCACTTCCACCCCCAACGCACGTAAACCCAAAAACAATTACGTCTTTATTTATCTACAGTGCGGCATAAAACGACATGTTTCCAGCAGCACGCCGTACAATTTTCTACACCGTAAGTACGCTGATAAGCAGGAAGATAAAGTTGCTTGCGGCATGATCGCGCAAGCGTCTTCCTTCCTCGCCCTTTTCGTACGCGCACGAACAGGACCGAAGGGCGGGAGGGGCGAGCGGACGGTCGCTCGGTGGGGGCGTCCGAGGGGAGGGGATAGCGGGTGGGGGTAGGGTGTCAGCTCGTGGTGGTAGCGTAGCGGTGCGCGCTGATAAGAGTAGCGGCGGCGGTGACGCGTGCGCGTCACGTCGCGAGGCGCATGCGCGTCGAAGCGCACGGGTCGCTCCCGATACGCGGAGAGACGGAGTCGAGCGTTTACGAAAACGGGATCCGGCTGGGGGGGTTTTCGCTTCGTCGCGGCCCTCTCGCTTTCTGGCCACCGTTTCTTCAGTGAAAATGCCGCTGTGACAGAGAGACGCGCGTGCCGTGTGGTCTCTCTGGGCTCGTCGCGCCCCGGTGAACAAACCGCAACTGTTCTCGCGAATTCTCGCCGCCGAGGAATCAGTATACCACCGACCGCGGCTCTGTTATCTTTCCGCCGCTCCTCTCTCGTTCCTCGTCCCCTCCACCCCCTCTCTCACTGTCTATTTCTCTTTCTCTCTATTCCCCTCTCTCTCTCTCTCTCTCCTTGCATCTTCCTCTATCTTCGTCTCGCACCGTGTCCTTCGCTATTCGCGCGGTTTTTTTTCTCTATCGCCGCCACGGTCGGCTGACTTTTCATCTCTGCCCCCGTCCTGCCCGCACGCGGGGCGAGATTTGACAGTCGGTGATCGTGCCGCTGTGTGCTGGTGCCGCCGCGCCGCTTTCGTAACACTCCGCTGCGACACGACGTCGTTACACCGGTGGCTCGAACAGGTGAGTCGAAATCGACGGGTTCCCTGTGGCAGTTCCGCCGACCGGGGCCGAGGCTCGCTGTTCGATATCGACGCGAGCCGACGAGACGACGATCGACTCGGTCCTCCTCTCTTATCATGCGACCCGCTCGAAACTCGTGTACACCGCGATCATCGTGTTGTACCGCCCCCGCCCGCGGCCGCCTCTCGCGGTTATCGATTCCGGTGTGAACGCGCCCACCCTGGACACACTTATCCTTTTTGCGCGCATCTTTCATGCGGGATCGAGTTGTTTCAGTGATCAATATCGGCCCGCGTCAACAGCCCGTCCAGCAAAGTGTCTTTCGTTGTTTCGTGTGCGTCGACTTCGCCGGGGGTTCCCCTTTCTCGCTCCCGGAACGCATGCCCGTGATTCGAACTTGATTCGTATCGCACCCCGCCAGCTAAAGGTAACGAGCTGATAATACGAAGGGATTACACCGGCTGCCTCTGCTTCACGATTTGATACAACTCTGCCACAGACCGTTTCGTCTGTTACGTTTCAGCCGTGGCTGCAAGAAAGCTATAGAAAAGCGTGAGAAAGAAAGGTGGCGATCTGTTCGCGAATGTGAGTGTCGAGTAATCGTAGCACTTAATGTATGTACGTACATTGCAAGTTCACCTTCGTCGCGGCTGGGTGTAAAATATAATTTGGGAACGTAATTTAAATCTGAATGACTCGCGTTTCGCATTGTGTCTCCGTTGTGCAGTATCGTTTCAGGGGTACGACGTGCGATGTTCAACGTTCGATTTGTTTTCGATGGTATCGAGTGAGTGTGATTGTATCGAAATCGCTGAAGTGTTGTATCGAGGATACATTGTGGAGGATACGCTATTTTTTAGAGTGGGAGAGATATCAGGTATAATGGTCGGAGGTGTTGTTTTAAAGCTGTGCTGTTTGGTTCATAGTGGATTAATATACAAGTGTTTAATCATTGATATAACATTTTCTCGGTAAAGGATGACAGAACGTAAAATTCATTTTTTTAAATCGATTTCAGATTAGTTTCTTCGATCTAACATTTCGCCATGAAGAAAGAATGAAAATGCAAAAATTGACTTTTAAATACAACTACGAGTTAGTATTCAGAAACCTTTTGAAGGGAATAAACTGTCATTGTGTGCGTACAAATATAGTGAATAATAAAAGCTGACGTATTTTCTGGGAAAACATCATCGCCCTTTTCTTTCTCTGAAATTCAAGCTGAATTGATGTCCCCTTCCGGAAACTTGCCTCATTGACCTTGAACTTTCGTGGTTTCTTCCACACTGACCAATTCTACCTTATAATAACCTATCAATTATAGCATGATTTTGCGAGTTGTATTTCCACGATTCGTTAAAATATGACCATTTTAATCCTTTTGTTTCCTCTGCTTGAGGCAGTAACTGATGATGTAGATATGTATATTTCGTTTTTCGTTGAAGAAACTTGTTTCTCGTTGAAGTTTCATCTCCATTAAGAAAACATGGTGTTCCTTTGTTAGCTACAACTTCGAAATACTTCTGTACTCGTGTCTGTTCATCTATTAATGAATATAAGCCGGGAATATATTCTCTTCTGTTCTTGCATATTCTAACTTTCCACGCAATAATTACTGAACTTGCAACTTTGCAAACCTTTATTCAGAGTGGAACAATTGTGCTGCATGCTAATAAGTATATTCATTCATACTGGGTGAAGTATGATACAGAAGGAGTTTCCCAATTACACAACCAAACTGCACCAATATGTTCAGCTTGTTGAAATAAGTGAAAATTGTTACATAAGTATATACCAGTAAATGATTAAAAATCCTTGAACATAAATTAGATAGTAAGGGGCAACGTGAGAATCGTTTGATGGGATTCAGCGAAACTTATCAGTGCAAATTTGATCGATCAATAGAATTTTCTGTTCCATTTTAAAATGTCGGTCAATTGCTTTATGATCGACGTCGTTGAGGACAGTGAATTTATTACCGTACGAATTTCTTGTCAACTTTGTTTTTACTTTAATGATTGCATTTTTCATTCCTTCTTTATGTTTTCGACGATCTTAAACAGTGAAACATTGCCCCATAAAGAAATTACATAAATAACATTGAAATATTCGCGTGCTGTGCCACGCTAATTTATATGTAATATATTTATTGCAACGTTTGATTAAAATATTAATATATGGGCATTCGGTAAATCGAAATAAATAAATTAAAAATATTCAATGCATTTTGTGTTACATTATATGTTCGAAAAGAAAATAATAATCGAAAATCATTTTGTATCAAGTAAAAATGTTTCGAGTATTATTGCAAAATAAAGAGAACAAAAGCAGTCAGCATTTTATTAACATATTTTAAATTAATAATTTTAATAGTTTGATCGTAATTGTCTGGGGCTATCTTGTGAAATAATGGGTTTAATTACTCATTAATAAATAAATCGAAAGTGCTCCAAATTGAAGAATACTACGACGAGATTATAAAATAATATTTTGAAATGTTGAATATATAATAAATATGAATTAAATAAATGGAGTTTTGTTATTACACAGTGGCCTGATACTTTTGCAACAAACCGTACGTATGTATAACATTTGCCACTCATTTTGCCTTGTATAATATGTTGATATAATTGGATCGATTAATTGGGAAACACTTTGTACACGTTAACAATAATAATCGTTAGATTTTATACTCATTACAATTCAGAGCTGATCCTTCTATCGGATTTTCCGTATTAATATCACCGATCCTTTGTTACAGTTACAAACCGATCGCGGAATAAACAATTAATTCTTGTCCAAAGCATCTTTTCGTTAACGCCTTGACTGCCACACTGTACTAATTACAAACAACATACTTTCTACATTTATTATAAAATTAATATACCTTCAGATTATGCTCTGTTCAGTCAACAATTCGTGAAGCATCCAAAAATCCGTTTAATTTTCTAACAAATCTCAATTGCATGGACTTTTGAACTTTTATATCTTTTTCCAGTTTTATTAGACCCCATTAGATATATTTATCAATAGTACAAATGATCAAATAAATTATGATTGAATCTAACAAGGCAATGCATCTGTACGTGGGTTAGATACACAAATGTTCAAATTACACAAATATTATAGCAGTTTTTGTATATAAATGTTCTGCGCTGATATTATTATATTTTATCATAATGAATATGTGTATATTAATCTATTAATAAAATATAGTTGCTGTATGAAGAAAGGGAATTAAAGTCTGCTGTTTTCTGTTTAAATATTTATCAAATTTTATAATAAACGAACAACATGTTTCTACTGTATTTATAATGTATAAATTATAGAAAAAATCTTACTTTATTAGTAAAATAACATTTTCAAACATAACTTGAAGTACTCTCGGTTATTTTGATAATAAACACACGTATTTTTTTTAATTTTCCAGCAAATCTCAGTCACATGGGTTTTTGGATTTCCATATATTTTTTAACAGTTCTGTTAGACCTCATTAGATATATTTACTAGTACTTCAAATGATCAAATAAATAATGATTCAATCTAACAAGGCAATGCAACCCATACATGGGTTAGGTCAGTGTTTCCCAACGTAGGGCGTACGCCCCATAGGCTGGCAATTTTGAATATTTTGGGAGCAATTAGAAAATTATGTTGCATTCGTTACCTTCGTCACCGATATAGTCAAAAAATCTCCACTGTTTTTTATACTAGCGGGCGTCTTTTTTATTTGGCGTACTTATTTATATTACCCTTTTTCAGAACTTGGTTGACTATTATGCTAGGGGAGCATCAGAGTCTCTCAGGCGTTGAGGTGGGGCATGATCCTGAAAAGGTTGGGAAACACTGAGTTAGGTATTCAGACTGTTCAGAGGATGATCATGGATCTTTTGTTGGAGAAATCTTTCCTTGTTCGCTTCTAAGCGACGAAAGTCTGCGAATCGGGCGACCTTGATCTCGTGAAAAGGATTATTTTGTTGTGATGTCAGACTACCCACGCATGACTGTTAGGTATCCTTTTGGTTCCGTTGCTTCCCATCGATCGCAGGTAAAACTGTAGAGCAACCAACAGGTTTATGCCCGTATACGTGCATACGGAAAGTGAAGAAATTCAGAGTCGTCGTGAGATTGGGTCTCGTCGACGTATAACAGGTACGTACCTGGTGGAGCCAGGTCGTTGGAACGCCAATGCAGCACTGGACCAGGCGATATTTACCATATTTGTATTAAATAAAATAACGTACAATCCTGACACTTTGAACGATTTTATATTTCAAATATAATAAATCGAAATTTTTTATTATTATTTATTGAAATCTCATTTGTCCTTTCGGGCCTGAGGGGCTTTGGTTCTGAAGAAATATTTTATTATGTTTGTACTATTTTTATAATTAACCGGTTATATACTTTTTCATTGAAGATACAAATTTCGAAAAAGTTGTGAACGTATACAAACGAAAGTTTCAAGTTATACTGCAGAAATAAATCGGAGAAGTGTTTCTGTATGAATATAATAAAAGAAGAACTAATTATTTATTTTCATATCCGATAAGAATTTAAATGGCGTTTTAAAGTGTAACAATTCTCTAACGAAAGAAATTCTCGATTTCAAATAAAAAATCTCTGTTCAAATAATATTCTAGGCGTTTCTGTTTGTCAAACGAACACAGTAGCGGCGCATCTTTAATCGACAGTTTATTTATTTTCTCTGTTTATTTATTTTAACGCGTCGTTCGGCACGTTCGCAAGTTTTAGTTTATTTTAACCCAGAATCCATAGCAATGTTATTCATGATTTCGAAGATTGCTTGATAAATATCCGAGAATAGATCAGTTTTGAAAATGTATACAAAATTAGAACGAAGCTCCGCAGATTTCGTGCAAAGATTTCACGTCGGGAGATCAGTTTTCTTATCTAACAACTCCATTGCATGATCACAATAAAATCGTGTCAGTGTAAAGCGAGGACTGTATTTTATGACTTTGGTAAAGAAATTTTAGTCAGACTGACATCGAAGGAGACGAAAACACAGTAAAGTCGAAGAATTGAGAGGCATGTAGCACTCACCAAGAAGAACCAAAAATGCCTAATCAACATAGGTTGTAAAATTAATCTTCTAGGTATTATAGTCTTAAAGGTGTTACATATGACTTCCAGATTCAAATTTTGTCTGAAATGTTTTCCGATATCTTCAACAGTCTCGATGCTATTATCGTGGAAAGATTAAAATCGTACACCCTGTATATTCTTTTTTGAAATATTACCATCACAGAAACCAGGAAGGCATTCGGTGTCAGCGTGTTATCTGCCGTCGTAAGCGTGTTTACAAGATGCTCTAAACGCACGCCACACTCTAATAAAATACTAAAACTACAAACATACTATTCTTACTTAAACCTTAAAATATTTTCCTGACGATTATGTAGTTTATATTTCCAAGAAACACTTTACAAACACTGTTTGCATTATTGTAAATTTTGTTGTAACCCTGGGTGGCGACTTGCTGTGTGAGGTTTTTGAGGTGTTGGTCGTGGTTAGTGTTTGAATAGGATCTTCAGGTTCCTACTTCGTTTAACACAGCGATAGCCACCGGAGCTGCGACGTTCCCCCACTCTAGGTCCATTCCCCTTACATAGGCTGTGATTTGGGACGACGAGGGGTCGAGGGGGAACGAGGAGCGAACTGAAACGAGGGGTATGGACCTAGAGTGGGGGAAGACTACAACTCTGATGGTCATTACTGGTTTAATGGCCTAAACTTAAATCTTTCGCTACTACCGGTGGCTATAGTCTTCTGTGGCGTAACGATCTGTGGATACTAGGGGTGCCCATAGTAGCCCTCTGTGAAATGATCTCTAGGTGCTACAGTTCCTGAAAGAAAGAAAATTGTATGATCATCTGATTCATCATTAGGCGTCATGGCTTTTTGAATTAAATTTTGCACTTAAATTTCTCTTTGCGAATAAAATGCACATGTATCGTTACACTTATGAAAACAATATGGTTCAGAAAATGTAGTCCTCTTTGAATCATTCAGCTTTTTCCTCTAACATTTCTTTTAACTGCAATCAGAAAAGAGGCATGAGTTGTTCCAGTTGCATAAAGTATACTGTATAGTAATTAACAGACTGCATATGTTTATGCAATTTAATATATTTGAATATCTGAAGAACGAAGATTCAATAACGTGAACAAATAAAAATTCTACTTTTGAAAAATTTAGAGTATAAAATACAATTCTGTGAAAAGTTCCACTTCTTCAGCTACCTAAAAGCAACAAATATTGAATTCCAAAAATGTATATTTGCATAAACATCCGCAGTCTAATAATTAATGTTAATAAAACCGGAGAAAGATCAATTCTTGGCCTGAAAAAACGTTCGTTCGTGTATTAGAAGCTGCAACAGAACTGATTGTGAGAGTCGTCAGTCCTACGCGGAAAGGAAAGGTGTATACTAATTTGTGAGTGGTCGTAGTAAGGGGAAGGAAGTGGTGATAGAATTACGAAAGAAAAGTTCTTGTCGCCTGACCGAAGATGGTAGTGAGGAAGGGCATTATCTGTGGCCATCGTTGCGTATTCAAATGCTAGGTCGTCCGGAAAGTTTGCGCCTGCTCCAAGCCTAAAAATGACACTCAATTCTGTGTTATCAATGTCCTTAATATAAAAATAGACAACTAGCCTTCTGTTTTTGGTGTTTCTCCCTATTTTCACGTAATTTCAAAATGTCTATATAATAAATTATTTGCAATTTATTATTAAAGACATTGTTTCACGTGTTCTTGGGTTGGAGCCGTTTCTTCCTATTTTTGACTCGTCATGGAAATGTGCAATTATTCGATTATAATGAAGAATAAATAACTCTTCATGTTGTCCGAACATAGCTCAATCAGATCATTACTTATATCAGTGATGGCCACGGGAGCTCCAGCCTTCCTCCACTCTAGGACTATCCCCCTCGTTTCAGTTCCCCCTCGGTTCCTCGTTGTCCCAGATCACAGCCTGTATGAGGGGAAATGGACCCAGAGTGGGGGAAGACTGAAGCTCTCGTGGCAATCACTGACTTATATCAATCGTTGCAGCATTGCTTGATAAAATAACTGAAAGATATACTGCAAATTTTCAGAACAGACTTTATTTGTTCATGTATCTTCAGTATGAAAAATTATTGCTGTCACATATGTGTGACGTCGGGCCTTCAGAAGACAATCGATCCATCCCACGTATATATGTGACGCTGGTAGCGAACGTGTTGAATCACTATACCTTTTTTCATTAAATCATACCGTTTAAACAATTGTATGACTGTACTTTCATGAACCGTTTCTGGCGCAAAGTTCGTTTGTTCAGTGAATAACCATCGAATGTTCCGATAACGATCCTGGTGAGGAAGTTCAAATAAATTGAACAGACACCACCGACAGGCTGGAAGGCACGTCGATGCATGTGCCACGTGGCGACCGGGTTAATTGTATTCCATAACGAAGCAAACGCTCGTTATCCTCGGAACAATTCGACTATTGTCCTAGGTAGCTTGAAAAGCACGAAACGTGTGTCTGGAGCTTTGATGATGAGTTTTTTACGAGACCCTATACGTTTGGAATTGTGTAAAAATGTTTGGCCCTCGAGGGACGTCTGAAAACATTGATGTACCATTCTACGTTGCACGCGATCATGTACACCCCCGTTCATAAGTCATGGTACATTCATCTGGTTTGACAAACATTAATTGTGTAATGCAAATTACTTAAATTATACAGCTTTATTGCTGCATGTACTTACGGATATGTCGCACGTGTATTTCAAAAGTGACGCAATTAAAAAAATGTGATTGATTTTATTTAATTTAACTTAGACTTTATTTAATTTAATTTGATGATTTTATACATCGTAAATATTTGACTAATAAACATAATATTTTTTGTTTATTTTGTTGGGTGAATTAGAAGAGCATCAAAATTGTCACAATTCAAAAAGAGAGGGTTTTCAAGGGCTAAGAATCTAAAATTACGGACATAACATTTGTTTATTGTTTTCTGGAGTCTACTCTTTCTGCCAGTATTATGTTTAGTACATAATTTGTTTGTAAGCTTACAGTTTTTCGCTTTTCCTGAAAAACGTTCTTTTTTGAATCGTGTCACTATGGAAATACATGTGCGATGTCAGCTGAATACAAGAAAAAATGTTTAGTTGTTCAAATTGTTTTAAACAACGGAAAACATATCTGAAGCGTTGGAAACACGTTCTATTATGATCTATGTAGTCAGAATTTACTTTTTGATTCATTTAAACCACGATAGTTGTCCAAAGTCACAAGCAAAGATGTAAAACATTGTACAAAATGCAAAAATTACAAACAAATTAATCGCTAGGATGCTAAAAGTAGTAGAAGCAGTGCTTACGTCACACGGAGAATACATAGACAAAAAGAGGCTTTAATTGTTATTGATAGTTTTTGACAAGGGTTTGAATAAATTATTGCACACATTTGTTATTATACGCATAACTAATCATTGTTTTAGGTCTTTATGAGATTTCAGTAGGTGTCCTATGATTTATGAATGGGAGTGTAGGTAGGGAAGCACTGAGGTTTGATTTTTTAATTAAAGCTTAACATCGTTCTGTCATCAACGATACATCGATATATTCTTTTAAACTATCATTGGATTATGTCAACGTGTTCTAGAGATTGTAATGCAATAAGTGCTTATTCATACTCTGGAGTCGGCTTGAAGTTATTGATTACTTCGTTGTCTTCGTCCTTGATATTTTGCACTGGTTCTTATTTCAACGCTCCCCTCTCCTTGCAATTATAGTATTATATACTTATTGATTAGTTTCTCGTCTCCGTAATTGACATTTTGTATTGGTTCTCGTTTCAACGCTTCCCTCCGCTTGCAATTATATCGTACAGCGTATTAATAATCGTCACCACGGTACTTCAGAAATTGTCTTATACATCTCTTCATAATTGAGCTAACGAGGTCATTGTTTCTTACTTCGGAAATTGTCTTACACATCTCTTCATAATTGAGCTAACGAGTTCAATGTCTTTTTGTCGTGTTAAAATAGTTATTCTGGTTGACAGATATACAAGTGTTATTTATTTGAAGCAGTCAATGTTTTGTATAATAATTAATATACTAAAAAATGCTTCTGTATGCCGCACAATGTTCAAACATTTAATAATCTTAACGAAGTAATTTTACACAAAATGTATTACACCTCATATTTCCAATCGTGCTTTAAACAATTCATAATAAATTTAGATTTACGTGCACATTAAAAAATGAAAAGAAGGATCATGCATTCCATCTTTATCTTCTGTTTGGCCTATTTTTCAACCTGATGTCAGGTTAAAGCGGAGTTTATTTATCATAAATAAAACTAAGGGTAGAAGATGTACTGTCCGGAAACTTTTGCACGCCACTGTACATATATTTGATCAGTTGTGCATGTCACCTGTCCTTTATCTGAAGAATGTTACTACATTATAACTCTGATGTAAAATTCTGCCTGCTCAGCTCAATTGTCCTAACTAACATTTCGAAACATCCGAGAAAAATGAGGTTTTACCATTAAAAACCATACGAAAAGCAATTAGAACGAATAAATTAAACTGTTTCTGAACCCCGACAATGCACGTAGGGCATTCTAACTTTGTTTGAAAGGCAAGAAAACATATCGTACTGTAAATATTTCCAAATATCTTGAAAAATTAAAAAAAAATGGTAGATAGGACATTTTTAGCTAAGCAGGGTAGAACATTGTAGTTATATAACAGAAATAAGAAGAGGTATATTTTTCTATTTGATGATTACTTCCTTCGTTCACTCTCTAAATACAGAAAAGGGAAAATGTTCGCAGAGGTAAAGAGTGAAAGAATGAGCTGGAATGTAAAGAAAACAGGTGTATTTATAGGCGAGCTTAAGATTAGATAAAACGGAAGGAAATGAAACAAAGAGCAGAAGGAATTCGTTTATCGCTTACGATATTGTTTAGAGGCCCTGATTTTGCACTATATTGAATAATACCATTGAACTACTTGCACGAAATGATGCACTATAAATATGCCTCCGAAATGAATGAAAATTATTTAAAAAAACGTAAACCGGAATTCGTGTTACGTTTCAGTATTTCATGAAATCGTACTTAACACTTTGACTAAATTATTTCAATTCACCCAGTAATGAGCATACTCATTAACTTTGGATGAACAGAAACAACATTTCGCTGCATCCTTGAAAAATTCACCGCCTTCGTGTTTTAGAGTGTCGGATCGATACACCGCCACTCGAAACTTTTCGAAAGCGGTTTTTTTCGTTTCCAAACTTTTCACGCCACTTAGAATTCTTGAAAAAATCCGTGACTCGTGTCTTCGCATATTTCCATGGTAAATCACGACGCCGCGGCGTGCACATTCTGTCCCCTATGTATTTTCAATGCATTAATGTTTGCTCTCGCGGTCATTTCGCAGGCACGTTACTTACGACAATGTCTTTAGCATGCACGTGACATTTATTATGCCATAGTACTTCCTCTGTTAGTGTGTCAAACGACACTGGTGTTCGTAGCGAACTGCAATGCAGACGACTGCGGTATCAGCGTATTAGGACGTTTTATGCGAAAACTTTGCGAATCGGGTTCAATAGCCTTCATAATGGACTCAAGCCAGCGAGGAATCCTTTTCGAAGATCATGTTCTACTCTATTACTTCTTTAAAATCGCATATAAGAGTTATAAGCGACTGTACGGAACAATTTGTATGTTATTAAGTATCGTTATAAATTTTGAAATATTTTAGTAACTTTAGAAGTTGAAGAATTTGTTTTTTATCATTGAGATTATTTCGAAGTGGAGAATCAAGGTTAAATTGACTTCTGTAGATTGAGAATTTTGGATAACACAAAGTTAGGTGGGTGAATGTTAAGGGGCTCTTCTGGTGTAGACACGTCTTTTCAACGTGATCTTTCGGAATTAATTTAAAGAAAATTATCAGACTTAGTAAGCTGACCTTTTGTATGTGTGTTTACATAGGTTTAAAGTAATAACACTAATTTTTGTGAGACATTTTATTCAAAATTGTAGGAGCTATAACCAGATGCGCTGGTCGGGTCGCGAAATACCTGTCCAGTTCACGCACGGCCGCTAGGTGGCAAACTTCAGCGCCCTTCGCGCTCGAAAGAGAATTCTCCCGGCTGCAAGATATAAGGAAAAAAACATATTTCGAATTCTGTACGCGGAAAAATCGTGTGTGAAGTCATGTTCAGGGCGTGCTATAGTATTAGATATATTGAAAAAGATTCTATTATAAAAAATATAAAAACTTCAATGAAGAGACAAAATATATACTTAACACTTTGACTGCCATCTCATGCATACGTGAGTGGCAGATTAAATTATTTATTCGATCATCTGTAGTGTTAACAAATATACGTATCTAATAAGATCTAATGAACCAGCGAAACAAATTATGGAAGTTATTAGTACTTACTATTGGCTAAAAAGGGTATTATTCGAAGTTATACATTTTGTACGAAAATTTCGAAAGTATCTAATTTGCAGCTAAAACGACGTGGCAGTCAAAGTATCAAATGGTTCATTAAATTTTGTTTTACGTTTGATCTTTACTGTCTTTCAATCTGATATTTCAACTCATTTGTGCCTTAGTTTGAGTAAAAAATATTTTTTGCGATTTTTTGTCACATCCAGGAGGTTCTTTACAACTCTTCTATAATTTTGAAAGTGGCCTGCTTCGATTGTGGCCCACATGTCACTTTGCAAATTTGAGCGTCTTTCATTTCTTACATGACAGTCCGAAGAACCAAGTATTTTTTCTTAGTTGTCCAATTAACTCTTCTCGACGATAGCTTAGCCATTTCTCAGAAAAACAGTTTGCAGATGGTTAGAAAAACAGTAAAACCTTGGGTGGGATATAATGGAGCTTCCTACCTGAACATTCGCGGTGGATCGAAGATCTTGTATCGGAGCATGATGAGATCTTGCGCACTTTGCGGCGAATTATGCAATAAAACGACGAAGAACCAGATAACGGTTTTGTGCATTTTATGATAATGGTATTTGTATGCTGTTTTTCGTTTACTCGACCGATGTTGATTAATGGAAGATTTTCCTGTGGATTTTAACAGAGCTGTTGGAGTATTTTATTCGAAACATTTATCAGAAATAAAGTATTTTGAGTAATTGTGTGTCCATCGAGTCAACCAACTGTCTGTTGAAGTACATTTCAAATAAAACGTTTAAAATAATAGGGAGTTATTGAAAAGAAAATTAAGAAACAATTAGGAGTTCAAAGGGTTAACCCTTCGACAGTTTATCCCGTGCGAGACACGGGCGGGGCGACGCGTCCAAACTGTTTACTCTATCATAGACATCTAATTCTAAGTTATATATAATATATATTTTATTCAGCTTCACAGCTAAGAATTGGACTTGATTTACACTATCCTACTTCTTTTCATAAAGCTATCTTATCCACGCATTCTATTCATTCTCTCTCTCTCTCTCGTTCACACTCCGTCCTACTCTACTAACTACCCTATTTATTGCACCCCCTCCGTGTTCTCTAAAACACTCTTTGGCTCTATCATCCACTCTCTCCTTTTTGACATCTAAGTTTGTTACCGTATACATGATTATCTTCCGCACTTTTTCCGTCTCTGTTCTGTTCAGTCCAGTATGTAAAAAATATACATTTTTCTGCCCGGAGCTTGTAATTTTATTAGAGTGTCAGAGGATTGAAAACCTCTTTTTACCGAAACTACCGCCGAACGCAGGCGAAGCCGGCGTTTCCTGCGTGGCAGCGCCGTCCGCTGTCGTCGTCGTCTTGAACGGCTTCCTTGCCTTCCGTTTTGCCCTCGTACAGCTCAAATTCGACGAAGTAACGGGCTTCTGTAAGGAGCATCGCTCCGGATACGGTGTATAACCGTCCGGTGTACGTGTTTACGTTACGAAACGCGTTCTCGCATTGCCGCGTAACCGTAAGAGCGTGACGAAAACTGAGCTACGTGGGTGACGGTCTGTCGTCCTCTCGCTCCTAAGCAATCTCGAATAACCACGCACCGCCTTTCACATCAGCCCGATACGCGTAATGTCCTTTCGATCGCTCTCTGCGAATCGAGGAAATTTCACTTTTACCACCCCCGGCACAGAGTTTTCGACCACACGCAATAATACGCAAGTCAGTGAAAACGTTGAGCTCCTTGAGCTACAAAATACCGTTGTATTTATTTAAAAGGCCTGGTACCACTTTGACGGCCCCTGTCACACATATGTGAGTTCACGCATCTGTATAACGCTCGTGTGGAACAGACAAATGAACGCATCTATAACTGACAAAATATAAGTACGCAAGAACTTATAAAATGAAAATTCTAAAATATTCTATGTAAAGATGAATAATGCAGAACATTTGTTATTTGGAGAATATTGCAGGAAATGGCCGATGGTCACCAGTTTCCTCCAAATATTTGCGGTCAAAGTGTTGAAGTAAGATTAGCCTGATATGACGTAGATAATGAAAAAAAAGAAAGAACATCTTTGTTTATTATCAAAGAGAAAAGTGTGGGGAAACAAAATGTTACATGGGAAAAAGTGTTTGGTCGGCGGCTGTCCTAGAAAAAAGTAATCGATCAAATATGTTAACATAAATTGACAAGGGGGTAAACAATATTTTATCTAATATTTTGTAATATTTTATTATGTTATAATTGCCTTTATTCGTTATGGCATTGATGCTACAAGGTTGTTTTTTCATTCTCTTTTCTTTGACAGTAAACAAAAATTTGTATTATTGTTTTATTATTTACTTCATATCAGACTAATCTTACTTCACCATGTGTTTTAAATATATACAATAGTATTTTGTATCTCAATGACTCTAATTTTTTGGGGTATGTCCGTATTATTGCCTGTGATCGAAAACTTTTTGCCAAGTGCTGTACATTTGCATGTCGCACTCGACATTCTGCATGCTCTCAACTGGAGCCATTAACTGTTGAATGTCCAACCACCACCCAAATTCTGACATTATACAAACCACTTGACACATACCTAACGGAAGACTTAAACGAAATCATCCATCAGATATAATAGACCGATAATCTCATTCAGTGCTCCTCCCTGCTATTTGCACTGCTTACACTGACCACACAATTATTCCCATTATCTTCAACAATTAAAACCAGGTTAAAAAGAACCTTAAGACAGGATGTGTACAATTTTTATTGTAAAAGTCTATTAAACACTATACAACAACAACAACAACCACCTTTATCAATTGCTATGTGTAAACCAGCGTTTAGACCAGACGTGGCCATGCGGAGCAAGGCCTGCCTCCAGCCTACCCCCACTCTGCGTCCATTCCCCTCACGTAGCTTATAATCTACGCATGACGTCGAAAGCATCGGTGATTGTTAGTATGTACGACTTCTCAAGAGACAGTGACGTAATAAGAATAATCTTTTTTATATATGAGACCAGTTTCATCTAGAGATTATATCTCAACTTTCTTATTACGTGAGGGGAATGGACGCAGAGTGGGGGTAGGGCGGAGCCAGGCGTCGCACCGGATGGCGATCTCTGGTTCACACTGATTGTGAGTCAGCCTGTTTTCTCGCGGTTTTCCAAATTGAACGCTTTCTACAAACAACTTCCACGCTTAGTCATCAATGCTAGAGTTCGTCAAGGCTAGTCATCGATGCCCCTTCCCCTTTTGCTATGGCACTATATATCTGTCTAAGAATTTGCAAAGTCAGACAGACTTTCCATCCGTTTTTACGTGACTTCGACTTCTAATTTCAATGCGTCAGTACTTCACGTACAGCATGTCACGTTGAATCTTCGAAAGTTATAATTCGTACATACAGGGGATTGTTACCTGAAACACAACATAACACCTGGATAACTTGGATACCCTAGTACCCATTATTAATGTATAAACGTATACTTTAGTTGCAAATATAAGATACAATAGGTCTCTGGCTGCATAAACGAATGGCTGGTTAATCCGAAAATATATGCCAGATATTTTATAAAATAGAACATAAAAAGTACATTCAGCTGCACAAATTCATTTGCAAGTTCTTGTTTCAGTTTGAAATTTTTCTATCGCCTTATTATATTGGACTTACAGTTAGCAATTTTTTTACCAGATTTTGCACCGTGTGCTGAAATTTTCCGATGTAAATTACGTGTTACACTGGATGTTTCGTTACAATAATATGCATGTAATTGTTTATTCACTTGTTTCAGTGTTCTAAAACTGTAAAATGTGTAACGAAACATATATTCTAATAAGATCAATTGAGGTGATAATTCAACCAAATACATAGGTTCATAATGTATAATAAAAATCTGTGCCTGGGCCAGTACGGTGGCCCGTAGCACACGGTGCACGATTTTTCAAAACACGTATATTTATTCATCGTCCTCAAAGGGTTAATAATTTGTTTAATTTTAATAAAAAATGTTGAGATTTAGATAGTTTCCGAGATGTTCGATAAAATAGCTTTCTCAACCCCAACTTTGAGAGCTGTTCTCTTCCCTTCAACATGGATGTTCGCTGATAGCAACAAACATGTATCGAATTTTGTTTTCAGTTCTTTATTATACTAAAATTGCGTCAAATTCAGCGTGCGTCAATTGGGTGATGTCCCTGTAAGCTGTCCAAACCATTATCGACATCCTCTTCCCAAACATAGGACACTAAACGGCTATCCCTTACAGCTCGGCTGGTCTGATGAACGTGGCCGTTTTACAAAGACTAAACGCAATAACAAAAGGGCCAATTCTACTTTTGAACTGTAGGAGAAAAATAAATCGGTTGAACTGGACCGGGATTCGAACCCTGGACCTTGCTCTTACCGGGCGGGTTGCTTTTGAAACCTATCCAAACCGCTACCGATTTTCTGCTCCTGAAGGTAGAATTTCGCTTCTACTTTCTTACGACTCATTCAATGTTTTGTACGTGTGCTTTCAAGACTGATTGGTCACTTTATGGAGAAACCAGAGCCTGTGGCTGGTTGTTTTCCATACTAGTCAATATTGACTTATTCGAACATTCAGTATAGCTTGTTCTGTTCCTAGTAGACCACCCCATAGATTGTCAATCCAACATTTGTCACTACTAATTTAATTATACGTTCATCGGATCGCTTACACATTATGTACTTAGTTTAAATGTGAATTAGTTGATTTTAATGATTAACATACCATAAGATCGATATCGTGGTACATTATGACTTTAAATTATACAAATTTTTATCAACATAAATATTAAAAACATTTTGAAATTTCATTTTGTTCTTGTATATGAAAAAGATATTAGGACAAATAAATTAATTTATATTATAAAAAGTTAAATATACAGGGTGTCCCACGCAACTGGGACAAGTTGCATTTTCCAAACGGTTAGAGATGGTCTGTGACTGATTAGAAGATACAGCTTGTCCCAGTTGCGTAGGACACCCTGTATATAAATATTTACAGGTTAATATAATAGAATTATTTTATTACTAAGATTAGACGATTTTAATTTATAAATTTATACGCTTAAATGGCAAAATATATATATAGAAATAATGATAGATTATTTCTCCCGTCCTAATATTTTAAATATAATTACTATAAATGTACTATTCTATTAAATAATAAATACTTATTCGATATTATAATAAAAACTTCACTTGCAACTTTAGCTACCGAAACATTTTTCTATGTGCAAGAAATATAAAGAAATACTTTTCGTAGAAATAGTAATTTAATTGTAAGTTAAAGAGATGCATAAAATTTATTTGAAATTAATCAATTAGATTGTCATGATTGATGTTATAGCGTTCATAGAAACGCGTGGTACTCTCGAGAGAAACACAAACTTCAATAGGTGTGAGGTAGGGTTATTTTCTGAGGAAAAAGTGGGCCGTGTCAAAAAATTAGGTGACTCGCGTAAAAACGATGTGCGCTGTGGCGACCTTGATTGGTCGGCATACGCTATTACATAAAATTCCTTGTCAACCGGTTCTGTAAACCCGATGTTTCAACGAAAATTCAGGCTACGATACTTTGCTCCACTTACAAATGGAGTAAGCTAAATCCAACGATTTCAAGGTTCCCAATATACAGCTATACTTCTCACAGATATCCAATTCGGCCTGAAATAGACTAACCGAAGTTTCACATTGCTAACACGGAGCTCACGAAAAAGTTACGACGATCCAGACATTACTCCTGCATTGTGCCGATTATTTATAAATAAATGTCGTTTCAATTCGATGGGACAATTTAAAATTTAAATTTTAAATCCTGCGTCAATCGAAACTCAGACTTCTTAAAATCTGTTGGCTCTTTAACTGGTATACTAATTCAACAAGATTTGTTACGATTATATTCAACAAAATATAATCTCTTTGTTAACAGGAAAGAGATACCACATTCAGGCGAATTTTATGTTAAATAATAATTTTTAAATAAGTACAATAAAGAAGATTAATCAGTATTTGGTTATAAATGAATTCTTTTGAGGAGTTTTTTGCTTGAATCCAGAGTTGTTTATTTAATGCTAGACTGCGGATGTTTATGCAAATATACATTTTTAGACTTCCACATTTCCCACCTTAATGCACTTAAATAAATAAAACTTCAACAAGACTGCATTTGCTGTTTGAAATTATCAGGACATGTAATTTTTGTTTTGCTAAGTTGTTAAACATCTACCATGCACCATTTTGGATGTATTAAACCGCACAAACATCCGCAGTCTATTTATTACGTTATTCCCAGTTGTTAAATCTGCAATCAGGAAATATTTAGAACGCATTTACTATAAATTGTAATTAAACAATAAAATAGGAATATTCGAATAAATTTTTATTTCAATACATTATCTTTGTATGGACGAATAAATTGATGTTATGCAATAATGGACAGTAATTCTTATTAAAGTAAAAATAAACTGAATTTATTCCTTAATCTCCTATACATAGAATCTATTCAATTTCGTATAAAACTAAATTTGCCTTACATTTTTATCCGAAAACAAATAAGACATAACGCATCATCACATAATCCATAATTAATATCATGAAATATCTGCTAAATCTTTTATGTGAGATACGCCCAATTTCGGTTTTAAATATTTCATAAAATTCTTATAAAGCCTTAATAAATATTTAAACAATTTTATAGAGTAATTGAAACAATAAACAATATCTGAAATATTTTCAACATATCCAGATCGGACTCACACGGGAAAGTGTTTAGCTATACGATAGCTCCAGTTAAAGCTGATATCACGTTATGGCTCTTTAAATAAAAATCCACACCTCCATTGCCAAATTTAAAAAGAAGACACTAAAATAAGAATGACAGTCCATCTGTAACTGTCTATGCTTTCAAATGTGCACGTATTATTTGTAATAAATCTGTTTATTAACCCTTAATCGCTCACATTTCAGTTTTCCTTGAAAGTGAGCAACATTGATCGACTGTTCTGTTTATAGTTGTATCGATACCTTGTATACAAGTGCACTGCGTGTTTCAGTGTCTTCGTGTTACATTGGGTACACAAATAAGCACTAGATCGTGTGCAAAGAGCTGTTGGACCCATAAATATTTACGGCATATCGAGCCGGCCACACTTTCCTTTTCCTTCGTACCCTTCATGGTTGTTGTGCTGTGCCGATAAATGTCGTCACTTCACGTAGGAGGTCAGTCTTTATTTATCCGTGGCAATTATGGTATATATCAGATGGATCTCCCACCTGTATGTGATAATTCCATCGATTTTCTTAATGACGTACGGATAATAAAAATGATTATCACCGTGCTCATCAAATTTGACGTAATCTAACAGATTTCATGAATAGGACAAGTGAGGGTTTATTAATCTTTTAACTCGTTAAAGGCCGTAGGAGCAACAACGGAAACAAATATTTTTTTTTGTAAACAAATCAAAATTGGGTGTTAGGTCACAAGACATACCGCGGATAATAGCGAACACTATGTTTACATATATTGTACACGCTGTGTATACCTATGATAAAGTTTAATACAAGAATTAGGACATTAACAATAATAACTAGCAATAAAATACAATTATAATAATACAAAATATGTGAATGTCCCGAGCGTGGCAGCATGAGATTGCAGCACCTTACTCTGAACCAGGGTTGCAGAATTTTTAAGTGCCCCATTAACAATTAAATGATTAAATTACAATCGATGATTGAATATTTTTTTAATCCAGAATTAAAATTTAATTGTTAATCGAATGATTTTCTAATTGAGAATTAAAATTTAATTTTCAGTTCAAACTTGGCAGATTACAGATTGTAAGTTCAGGTTTAATTGAAGTTTTCAATCTTTAATCTGCAAAGTTCGAATTAAATATTACATTTTAATTCTTAATTGGAAGAAACTTCAATTAACGATCGAAAGTTGATCGTTAATTAAAGAAATTACAATTAAAATTGAATTTCCAATCTTTAATCTGAGAAGTTTGAAGTAAATTATTAAATTTTAATTCTCAATTAGAAAATCGTTCAATAACGATTAGACTTTAATTCGTAATTACACGAAATTTAATTGTCAATTAGTGCTCAATTAAATTAACAATTTTGTCGATTATTTGCCACCCTGCTCTGAACTTCGCACAATTTTTTTAAGTATAAACTATGCATTATACATATAAATTATGAATGTGTATCGAATTTTTGGAATTTTCTATGCAATTTTCGCGGACCGTGGACAGCCGCAGATAACTGAAACCGCGGACACGGTGGACTCACTGTACTTCTTTATCAGATCGGCGAAAAAATATAATATATTTCTTAGTGTGCCGTAGAATCTTAGCAGTCAGTTCATCTGTGCCGCGAGATAAGAAAGGCTAAAACTCGCTGCTCTAAAATAAAATAATCAGAATCGGCGGAGAGAATCGATACTCCAAATTGTACGCGACATTGAAAAAAAAAGAAGGATTACTATACGCGATCTGGCCCATGAACACAGTCAATGGTCGGCGAAAAAAACCTGGGAACACAACGAACAGAGATTCGCGAGTGTCAAACGTTTCGTTTCGGCTGCGATCGCAGCTTGTCCACCAGATGACATTCCTTTTCTACGAAATTTCTCGCGAGAAAAACACGATCGAGCGATTGATAAAGATGATTGGCAATGGAATTGAGTTATAACTTACTTGGCGTGGAGGACACCGTGATCAGGAAGGCGGTTCCTTCTGGGCAAGGCCCTTCCATTGCACTGCGGTGGGGCTGAACCTTGCGAATACTCCAAATGTGGGTATGTCGAGCGCACAATTTTTGGTAGTCGGGACCTGCGTTCGCGCTGTCCCGGGTTCGCAAAATCGAAAAATAAAATGATTTGCCTTCTGACGAGAAGACATCGACGACAGTCGATTCATTGATATCGATACGCTTCTTCCTGCTGAATTTACTGCTGAAGCGAATGGACGTTATACATTATCTATAGACTGCAGATGTTTATGCAAATATACGCAGTTTTAGATACCAATATTTTCTATTTTAATGTAGTTGAAGAGGTGTATTTTTCGAGAGTAAATATAAATGGGTTATTTTTGTGTGCAAAATAAATTGAATAGGTGAGTTGAATAATAGTACAACTCCAGAAACCACATTTTGAGATACTTGGAAAAGTAGCAACAGTTTTCGTGTATCATCAAAGCCATTTTATAGTGCTGTTTCAAGTTAAAGACGGTTATGCTAACCCAGATGAACGTCATATATGTCTAACTATGGTTAAACTTTTTAGTTAGGAAATTTAAAAAGTAACATGGTAGTAAAAAAACATTTATTAATTTGGTTTAGACATAACTGAAGTAGGAATTATTTAATGAAAAGTGATTGTTGTACAGCTTGTTGATACAGTACAAATCCATGTCAAGTACTGTTTTTATACTCATTAAACTGAAGGAATTAATGAAACACGAATTTTTTATTAGTTTTCGGAACTTTTTGTGCACTGTTCTTGGTCCCAACGTGTAGTTCTATGCATTTTACATTTACTTTTCAGATTGTTTCGAAATGGCCAATTTAGGACTTGTACCGTTCTTCAACTCATCGATTCAATTAATTATTAAGTGAAACTGAACAAAATGTGTGTAATCAGTTATTCATAAAAGGATAACATGTACTAACTGAAATTTTACTTCCTTCAATTCTATTTTAACTGCAGCAAAAAAAGGTAGAACAAAATAATGGTTTTGTTTTTAGTCAGAGTTGAATAAATGTCTTATTTATTATCTTCTCTTGTCCGTTTTCAAACTTCATTCAGTACCACTAGGAAATGTCACGTATACTGAAAAAAACAGCAATCCGCAAAACCGCAAAATATACGAGAACCGTTGTACAATAAGTACAAATGGAATAATGATATAGATACGCGTTTCTCGAAGGCGTTGCTTCTTGTTTCTAGATTCAAGTAATACTAGTTTGTATAAATTTCTAGTAAATGTAAAACTTACATTTTTAAATGACCAATATTAGTAGTATACAGGTTGAGAAGAAGACGATTCGAAAAATATTTCGTAAAATTTAGTATTGCTTTAGTCACTTGGAAATATTTCTGAAAGAATCAATTGTATTACATATTTTGTCAATCATAATTATTTAAATTTACTCTCAGAGAAAAATTACGACTGCACTTTTCGTAACAGGCTAATCTGCAAGCATATTTCAAAATAAAATATTTTTCGCTGTAGCGCCACGCTGCACTAGCTGAAAATGACAAACTTCCTAAATTCTTATACAAAATTAATATAACTATAAATTGGATTGTTTTGAATCAATAATATCAATAACTTTCATAATTTGTTTACTGCTACTATTAAACCTTATTAAATATATTCACTAATACAATGCATGACCAAATAAATAATGATTGAATTTTTGTGTCTCCCAAATATGGGTGACGTGGCACTGAAAGTGTTAATGAACAAAATTTAACCCTTTGATTCCTGTCGGCACCTGTAAACTCTTGACGAAGCTACTCACCGTGTACTGTTAACGCCTATAGGCGTTTCTTACAATGGTTCATTATGTACCACTATAGTTCGGTCGCACGCAGCGTTTGCCTCGTTTCCAAGTAGCCTGCAGTCAAAGGGTTAAAAAGAAACGATTAGGCGTAGAGATAGATAAATTTATTTTCTTGCCTTTTAGCCTCGAGAAGGGGGTTGTCACGTGGCTGTGCCTACATAATTAATATACACATGTACATTGTTATAATAACTATATTACAATACTTTAGTTTACGAAAATTTCACTACATCGTTATTCCCTGTTCCTTGCTCAATTTCTTTCTTCTATCTATTATTTTCCTCATCCATCTTCTTCCTTGCCCTTCTCCCTGCATAATCTTCCATCTGGTGTCTTCTTTCACTCTTCCCACCTTTCTGCATTCTTCTATCAGGTACTCAATTGTTTCCTCCCCTTGTCCACACATTCTGCAATTATTCTCCTCTGCTTTATTCCAATATCTATTTGCTCTTCCCTCATTTCCGGATCTGAATCTCGCTGTCATCGATCGATCCCATCCTCCGTATTCCGTCTTCAGGTAATCTGCTCCGATTAGGGGTAATTATCGTCGATTTTGAAGAGTGTCCTCTGCAGGGAAAGATTCTCGATAAGTCGGTACCGTCAGTTTCCTTGCTCCTTCGCCAGCTAAGGAAGGATGCTGCAGCGATTGTTTTACGCTCGTATCTGGAAGGCAACCAACGTTGTTTGAAGGAGCTCTAGAGGATGAGGCAGTCGTCTCGCGTGACACTTCTTTTCTTTTTCTGGCATGAAGCACTTTTTGCTCGAGGATACCTGGACCGTACTCGAGGAAACGAGCCTACCGCAACAATGGCATGCGTGTGAAGCAACACAAGACGAATAGTCCTTCAGACTATTTGTTCGGACGCTTCGTACAGAAATTATTCGCTCGTTGGCTCATTAAACCGTTCGTTTCTTAACACTCAGCGTATCCGCAATTGCGATCGCGTGACATGTACCGTGGAACTGATGTTTATTAATGCAGAGACAAGGCAGATCAAGGCCACTTTGTTCTCTCAGTTTCGTTAAATGTTGATCACTTTGCATCCTAGCATACGGTATCCAATTTTGTTCACTTCTATTTCAACTTTCAAAATGATAGAAACTTCAAAATGCGACTGTAAGTTGGTTTTATCTTGGTCTGAATAAGTAGATGAGAAGTGATCTTCAAAAGGATATTTATGGTACCTGTAGTGTAGAATGTACAGTGCTTTATAGTAAGCGTACTTTACCTTACACAATGCATAAGATTCTTCTATCTTTTATAAACGTTTTTGAACAATTACTCAAGTCACACTGGCAATTTGCCTATCTCTGTTGCTCGGTTGACAATATATAAAAGCATGTTATCGTAAAACTAAAATTCCAATGTTTACTGTAGAACGTCTTATCACTTAAGTGGGAAGTTCATTACAAACAGCTTAAACAAATTTCATTGTAACAACATAGTGGCGATGAACAAACACAAACGAAGAGAACAACACTTGCGGGTTTTCTCAAAATGAAAATTGTTATCGTGTTGCAAACAACAAGCCTCTGATCGTACACCTAACAGACCTGTGCCAGAAGTGGCAATATTCAATTGATAGATCGATCCTTAATTGTCTACAAATCGTACTGATAGTAACGTTTAAGATCAGTGTATGTCATAAGTAATAAATATGTTGTTAAAGAACATTAAGGCACACGGAAAATGTTTATTTCGAATGAAAGAATTTTGAAGCTGGAACCGACAAGCGTATTGTGGATTGAAAAGAGAAATGCGCCTGACAGTATGCAACCGACAACTACATATATGTATCTAACACAGCGCAGACTGCTTTGGTCGCATTTTAGGAATTCTGTCGTCGTGCAAATAATTCTGCTGGGGTCTGCAGAATTCTACGTATTATCCACAAGTTAGTTTTGTTTGTGACTCCTCTTATCAGAAATAAATATCTGCAATAAATAAAGAGAACCTTTTAAGCAACAGTATTTGTGCAGCAGTGTCATATGAAGAAAGTATAGGCAAATTCAATATTTAATTTCTAACTTCCTTAGATCGTGATAGTCAGTATTTGCAAATTTTATGATCATTCATGACAAATGATTAATTCATATCACTAGTAAATCGTAAACGGTGATCAGGTAAAAAATATTGAAGAGAGAAGTTAATCAGAAACTAGGGAGCATTGAGAGATGATTAGAAATTCATATGCAATAGACCAAATTTTTGTTCTTGCGTTAGATATAAAGTAGTGTCAAATTTTAACAGGTTTTTTAGTTTGGAGATTTGAGTAAGAGACTATAATACTTTGACATAGATTTTCATGAATATGTACATATACATACATATTCAACCCTATATGTCACCACTATAATATTATACAACTACGTTGTTTTATTGAACAATACACGATGCATGTACAAGGTATTTCATATCTGATGGTAAAACCAAGATAATTCAACATGAAAGACTACATTGAAACTACTCTTTCATTATGTAAATATCAGTATATTTTATATTTACATATAGGATAGAATCACATATGTATTTACAACGCACGAATAATTTATACATTTTACTTTGTACTATTCGTAGAAAAATATAGTAAATGCTTCTCTCTAAATCAGAATACGTCGATACATAAATATATAGGATATTCCAAAATCAATTCAATTTCATACAATAAATTAATTGAACGATACAACGGCATCTAAAGTCAGGCCTACAAACGTGATACATTATATACACCTCGCACTTTCACAAAAAATACATAAATCCAACAGATGTAAAATCATGTATCATTACTACACACTTAGAGCCAACTATATAAATAATTATTTTTCGATGCTTTCACAACAAGAAACACAAAAATAGACACACGCATTAACAATAATATCTTTTCCTTCATAGCGAAGTTTTTGAGCTTTCCAGTGACAAAGCATATACACCTTGACATGAAAGCACTTTTGGTTATATTACAGGAACTAATCGGTATCATAAGCCTCATATCTAGTTATTCTTATGATAAATTCTAATAGCGTTGAACGAACAGCATAATCTCTTGTGTCTGTTTCATAATCACTAGTCATACAAACAACAGATTTTTCTATTGTATCTCTAACACACTGAACAGTTGATCCGGAAATAGCCCCTTTTGTTAATAAGTAATTTTGGGAGTAGTTAGCTGTTTCAGTGGTGGCTCGTTCACTTGATCAAGTAGCAGTTTGCACAGAAGCATCAGCGGTACGTCGCACTGTGTTCCTGTTATTACATATTAGACGGTTTCGATGGTAACCTGCTAAACTGCTCTACCGGTAGCCTATTTAGTCGTAGTCTGCTATTTCATGAACAGCATGTTCATTTGTAACGCTAATAGCTCGTCACTTCTATGATTGCTTCTGTTACTTCCTATTCAGTCGTTTCGGAGGTAGCCGGATTTGTTGTTCCAGTGGTACCGCGTCTTGTTATTCCGGTGTAAGGGTATTTGGATGTTACAGTGGTACCTTGTTTAATTGTTCCGGTTGTAGCCTGTTCAGCTGTTCCGGTGGTAGCCTGTTCGGATGTCCCGGTTGTAGCCTGTTCAGCTGTTCCGGTGGTAGCCTGTTCGGATGTTCCGGTGGTAGCCTGTTCGGATGTTTCGGTGGTAGCCTGTTCGGATGTTCCAGTGCTATCTTGTTCAGTTGTTCCGGTGGCTGGCTGTTCAGTTGTTCCAGTCGTACCCTGTTCAGTTGTTCCCGTGGTAGCTTGCTTAGTGGTTCCGGTGGTAGGCTGTTCAGTTGTACCATTGGCAGCTTGCTTAGCGGTTCCGGTGGTTGGCTGTTCAGTTGTACCCGTGGTAGCTTGCTTAGTGGTTCCGCTGATAGGTTGCTCACTTGTTCCAGTGGTACCCTGTTCAGTTGTACCAGTGGTAGCTCGCTTAGTGGTTCCACTGGTAGGTTGCTCACTTGTCCCAGTGGTACCCTGTTCAGTTGTTCCAGTGGTAGCCTGTTCAGTTGTACCAGTGGTAGCTTGCTTAGTGGTTCCAGTGGTAGGCTGTTTAGTTGTACCAGTGGTAGCTTGCTTAGTGGTTCCGGTGGTAGCCTGTTCAGTTGTTCCAGTGGTACCCTGTTCAGTTGTACCGGTGGTAGCTTGCTTAGTGGTTCCGCTGGTAGGTTGCTCACTTGTTCCAGTGGTAGCTTGCTTGGTGGTTCCAGTGGTAGGCTGTTTAGTTGTACCAGTGGTAGCTTGCTTAGTGGTTCCGGTGGTAGCCTGTTCAGTTGTTCCAGTGGTACCCTGTTCAGTTGTACCGGTAGTAGCTTGCTTAGTGGTTCCGCTGGTAGGTTGCTCACTTGTTCCAGTGGTACCCTGCTCAGTTGTTCCAGTGGTAGCCTGTTCAGTTGTACCAGTGGTAGCTTGCTTAGTGGTTCCAGTGGTAGGCTGTTTAGTTGTACCAGTGGTAGCTTGCTTAGTGGTTCCGCTGGTAGGTTGCTCACTTGTTCCAGTGGTACCCTGCTCAGTTGTTCCAGTGGTAGCCTGTTCAGTTGTACCAGTAGTAGCTTGCTTAGTGGTTCCGGTAGTAGGCTGTTTAGTTGTTCCAGTCGTACCCTGTCCAGTTGTTCCGGTGGTAGGATGTTCAGTTGTACCAGTAGTAGCTTGCTTAGTGGTTCCGGTAGTAGGCTGTTTAGTTGTTCCAGTCGTACCCTGTTCAGTTGTTCCGGTGGTAGGCTCTTCTGTCGTTCCAGTGGTACCCTGTTCAGTTGTACCAGTGGCAGCTTGCTTAGTGGTTCCGGTAGTAGGCTGTTTAGTTGTTACAGTGGTACCCTGTTTAGTTGTTCCGGTGGTAGGCTGTTCAGTTGTACCAGTGGTAGCTTGGCTAGTGGTTCCGGTGGTAGCCTGATCAGTTGTTCCAGTGGTAGCTTGCTTAGTGGTTCCGCTGGTAGGTTGCTCACTTGTTTCAGTGGTACCCTGTTCAGTTGTTCCAGTGGTAGCCTGTTCAGTTGTGCCAGTGGTAGCTTGCTTAGTGGTTCCGGTGGCTGGCTGTTCAGTTGTTCCGGTGGTAGCTTGCTTAGTGGTTCCGGTGGTATGCTGTTCAGTTGTACCAGTGGTACCGTGCTCAGTTGTTCCAGTCGTAGCCTGTTCAGTTGTACCAGTGGTAGCTTGCTTAGTGGTTCCAGTGGTAGGCTGTTCAGTTGTACCAGTGGTAGCTTGCTTAGTGGTTCCGGTGGTATGCTGTTCAGTTGTACCAGTGGTACCGTGCTCAGTTGTTCCAGTCGTAGCCTGTTCAGTTGTACCAGTGGTATCTTGCTTAGTGGTTCCGCTGGAAGGCTGTTCAGTTGTTCCAGTGGTACCCTGTTCAGTTGTTCCAGTGGTACCCTGTTCAGTTGTACCGGTGGTAGCTTGCTTAGTGGTTCCGCTGGTAGGTTGCTCACTTGTTCCAGTGGTACCCTGTTCAGTTGTACCGGTGGTAGCCTGTTCAGTTGTACCAGTGGTAGCTTGCTTAGTGGTTCCAGTGGTAGCCTGTTCAGTTGTACCAGTGGTAGCTTGCTTAGTGGTTCCAGTGGTAGGCTGTTCAGTTGTACCAGTGGTAGCTTGCTTAGTGGTTCCAGTGGTAGGCTGTTCAGTTGTACCAGTTGTAGCTTGCTTAGTGGTTCCGGTGGCTGGCTGTTCAGTTGTTCCGGTGGTAGCTTGCTTAGTGGTTCCGGTGGTAGGCTGTTCAGTTGTACCAGTGGTAGCTTGCTTAGTGGTTCCGGTGGTATGCTGTTCAGTTGTACCAGTGGTACCGTGCTCAGTTGTTCCAGTCGTAGCCTGTTCAGTTGTACCAGTGGTAGCTTGCTTAGTGGTTCCGCTGGAAGGCTGTTCAGTTGTTCTAGTGGTACCCTGTTCAGTTGTACCGGTGGTAGCTTGCTTAGTGGTTCCGCTGGTAGGTTGCTCACTTGTTCCAGTGGTACCCTGTTCAGTTGTACCGGTGGTAGCCTGTTCAGTTGTACCAGTGGTAGCTTGCTTAGTGGTTCCAGTGGTAGGCTGTTCAGTTGTACCAGTGGTAGCTTGCTTAGTGGTTCCGGTGGTAGGCTGTTCAGTTGTACCAGTGGTAGCTTGCTTAGTGGTTCCAGTGGTAGGCTGTTCAGTTGTACCAGTGGTAGCTTGCTTAGTGGTTCCGCTGGAAGGCTGTTTAGTTGTTCCAGTGGTACCCTGTTCAGTTGTTCCAGTGGTAGCTTGCTTAGTGGTTCCGCTGGTAGGTTGCTCACTTGTTCCAGTGGTACCCTGTTCAGTTGTACCAGTGGTAGCTTGCTTAGTGGTTCCGCTGGAAGGCTGTTCAGTTGTTCCAGTGGTACCCTGTTCAGTTGTACCGGTGGTAGCTTGCTTAGTGGTTCCGCTGGTAGGTTGCTCACTTGTTCCAGTGGTAGCCTGTTCAGTTGTACCAGTGGTAGCTGGCTTAGTGGTTCCAGTGGTAGGCTGTTCAGTTGTACCAGTGGTAGCTTGCTTAGTGGTTCCGCTGGAAGGCTGTTTAGTTGTTCCAGTGGTACCCTGTTCAGTTGTACCGGTGGTAGCTTGCTTAGTGGTTCCGCTGGTAGGTTGCTCACTTGTTCCAGTGGTAGCCTGTTCAGTTGTACCAGTGGTAGCTTGCTTAGTGGTTCCAGTGGTAGGCTGTTTAGTTGTACCAGTGGTAGCTTGCTTAGTGGTTCCGGTGGTAGCCTGTTTAGTTGTTCCAGTGGTACCCTGTTCAGTTGTACCGGTGGTAGCTTGCTTAGTGGTTCCGCTGGTAGGTTGCTCACTTGTTCCAGTGGTAGCCTGTTCAGTTGTACCAGTGGTAGCTGGCTTAGTGGTTCCAGTGGTAGGCTGTTCAGTTGTACCAGTGGTAGCTTGCTTAGTGGTTCCGCTGGAAGGCTGTTTAGTTGTTCCAGTGGTACCCTGTTCAGTTGTACCGGTGGTAGCTTGCTTAGTGGTTCCGCTGGTAGGTTGCTCACTTGTTCCAGTGGTAGTCTGTTCAGTTGTACCAGTGGTAGCTGGCTTAGTGGTTCCAGTGGTAGGCTGTTCAGTTGTACCAGTGGTAGCTTGCTTAGTGGTTCCGCTGGAAGGCTGTTTAGTTGTTCCAGTGGTACCCTGTTCAGTTGTTCCAGTGGTAGCTTGCTTAGTGGTTCCGCTGGTAGGTTGCTCACTTGTTCCAGTGGTAGCCTGTTCAGTTGTACCAGTGGTAGCTTGCTTAGTGGTTCCAGTGGTAGGCTGTTCAGTTGTACCAGTGGTAGCTTGCTTAGTGGTTCCGGTGGTATGCTGTTCAGTTGTTCCAGTGGTACCCTGTTCAGTTGTTCCAGTGGTAGCTTGCTTAGTGGTTACGCTGGTAGGTTGCTCACTTGTTCCAGTGGTAGCCTGTTCAGTTGTACCAGTGGTAGCTTGCTTAGTGGTTCCAGTGGTAGGCTGTTCAGTTGTACCAGTGGTAGCTTGCTTAGTGGTTCCGGTGGTATGCTGTTCAGTTGTACCAGTGGTACCGTGCTCAGTTGTTCCAGTCGTAGCCTGTTCAGTTGTACCAGTGGTAGCTTGCTTAGTGGTTCCGCTGGAAGGCTGTTCAGTTGTTCCAGTGGTTCCCTGTTCAGTTGTACCGGTGGTAGCTTGCTTAGTGGTTCCGCTGGTAGGTTGCTCACTTGTTCCAGTGGTACCCTGTTCAGTTGTACCGGTGGTAGCCTGTTCAGTTGTACCAGTGGTAGCTTGCTTAGTGGTTCCAGTGGTAGCCTGTTCAGTTGTACCAGTGGTAGCTTGCTTAGTGGTTCCAGTGGTAGGCTGTTCAGTTGTACCAGTGGTAGCTTGCTTAGTGGTTCCAGTGGTAGGCTGTTCAGTTGTACCAGTGGTAGCTTGCTTAGTGGTTCCGCTGGAAGGCTGTTTAGTTGTTCCAGTGGTACCCTGTTCAGTTGTACCGGTGGTAGCTTGCTTAGTGGTTCCGCTGGTAGGTTGCTCACTTGTTCCAGTGGTACCCTGTTCAGTTGTACCAGTGGTAGCTTGCTTAGTGGTTCCGCTGGAAGGCTGTTCAGTTGTTCCAGTGGTACCCTGTTCAGTTGTACCGGTGGTAGCTTGCTTAGTGGTTCTGCTGGTAGGTTGCTCACTTGTTCCAGTGGTACCCTGTTCAGTTGTTCCAGTGGTAGCTTGCTTAGTGGTTCCGGTGGCTGGATGTTCAGTTGTTCCAGTCGTACCTTGTTCAGCTGTTCCGGTGGTAGCTTGGTTAGTTGTTCCAGTGGTAGGCTGTTCACTTGTTCCAGTGGTAGCTTGTTCAGTTGTTCCAGTGTTACCGTGTCTTGTTATTCCGGTGTAAGGGTGTGTGGATGTTTCAGTGGTACCTTGTGTAATTGTTCGGGTGGTAGCTTGTTCAGTTGTACCATTGGTAGCTTGCTTAGTGGTCCAGGTGGTAGCTTGTTCAGTTGTTCCCGTGGTAGTCTGTTTAGTTGTTTCGGTGGCGGCCGTGGGTGTAGTAGGGCTTTCTGTTGTCGTTGGATGTATTATGCCGTTTATTATGCACGATTTGATACTCTTAAAGATTTCCCCTGCGAGGTTTAAAACCTGCCGAATGGCTTTGGCGGCGGAGCACTTATCCAGTGCAAGTTGATGTTTTTTAATAAGCTCTATCTTTTGCCCTACTTCCTTTATTGTTATACGGACATCTTCAGCTGATAATTCATATGCTTCTTTGAGGGCCTGCAAATGTACACAAATAATTTGGAACCATCATTCTTATGTACATTGTCATGTAACAGCTACAATTTTTGTATTTTTTTAAACATATGAGTTTATTATGTCTGTTTATGTGAGTTTTGTATATCATTGCAAGTAATGAGTATGTAGTTATATACTTTAAAAGATACGATTTGAATGATATTGATAGTCACGTGTTTATAAATTTATTTAAAATATCCTCTATGTGTCAGGTATCCTCGAATATTAGAATACAGGGGTCTCTAATGGTATGAATGTGACATATAAATAGAACTCCCTCAAATACTTAATATAAGTTTATATGCATAATACCCCGACAAAATGAAAGAAAAATTGATCTTTTTGTATGCACACAACGCAAGCCTTTCGTTTTGTTTTGATAAATAGAACTCATGCAAATTGTTTTAATCATCTTTCTTTAAGCAGCCGTACATGTTATTTATAATAAGAATATTCTGGTTACAAACTTATTCGTAATGTCGTGGGTAATTTATTATAACATTCATCCAATACTAAGCTGTGCCTTTCTCAGCATTCTCAGTGAAGCCGACCGAACAATTTATATGGCAAAAAGGGGCTTTAATTCAGAAGTAGATCCGATAATATAAATATTTTGAAGAATGTTTGCGTGTTTGTGTTTTCCTCTATACGTAAACTGAGCTTCATAGCCAAAATAGGTTGTATACTTACATTTTCCCTGCACATGAAGGTTTTGAAGATGTCGTAAGAGTTAGAGCATTGTAGTGATTTATCGTTGATCTTGTGCAGATCGCTCAACAAATTTTGTATGGATTTTGTAATGTCTGTGAAAAGCTGCTCTGCCTCGTCCACTTCGTTGTCAACGCAATTATTAATGTTTTTAGTGATATCATCAATGGTTTTCTTCAGTTTGTCCACCAGTTTCGCACAACTGTTATCATTAACATGTTTCACTCTATATAGTTGAGCCACGTGCCGATTCAGCTGCAGACATAGTATCGATCAGATTTTAATTGCGAATAAAGTATTGGCAAAGTGTGTAAAGCAATTTTTATGTGTGTACGTAGGGTACAGTGATAGAATAGTATAGAAAAAATGAACTTCTCTGCCGATGTTAGTAAAATACTCCTATCTTAAACCTCATTATGCAGAATAATTTCTGTGCACGGTTGATATAATTCTCCACAAAGATTAACATAAACAGCTTCTCATGTGAAAATGACATTATTTAATTTAAAAATCAAACCGGTTAACAGTAAAACCGTTACAGAGGCCTCAATATGGTCTTTGTTCTTATATTTCACCAAATTAATATATTTGTATGTAAAAACATGATTAGTCAATTTTCAAAAAAATATTCACCGGTATGTGCAATAAAAAGGCACGTGCTGTTACTTTATGCGATATAAGCACTTGTTATGAGGCACATGAACGTGCAATGCAAATTGATTGTGCGTTCATACACTCGCCTAAGTCGTTGAAACTACCAGACTATTAGGAGATTATATTAGCAAAAAACGTTGTTTAATCTTGAGGTATCTACCCTGCCTCTATTTCGAAAATTATTCTGTTTATTTGCAGCATGATTTCAATCTGAGCACTTCTGACGCCGACAGATTTTCCGCACATGTTGAATATAATCATTTATGCGTTTTTAGATAAATTATTAAATAATAAAATTGTATAAAAAATATTGAAATAATGATTTCTAGACATTTGAATATGTTATAATCGTACCAGGTCCTCTATCTTCTTGAGTTCGAAAACTGCTTGATTCTTCGTCTGGACAGAAACCTTTTTGAGTTCCTCAACGTGGAAACTCGCAAGTTTTACATTCTCCTCGCATATGTCAGTTGTAGTTTTGACAATATTCTGAACCTTCTGTTGATTTAGGAGTGATGAAAAATTGATTCTTGTTGGTTGATGTTGCGATTTCACATATTCAGAAGGAATTGCGTTCGCCTGCAACATAAAAACAAAAGTTTCTTCAGAGAACTTATTTCGGAAATCATAATCAATTTGCAGTCATGAGCAGATATAGCAGGACCTTGATTATTCGGACAGTAATTAGTAATAGGAATTTTCAATGAATGGTAATTTTTTACTTTCGAATGTGAAATGCATAGTGATAATGGTAATTTTAACTTGTAATTGGCGTGGAACGACCAATTTTCGGGTGACCTGTGTTCGGATAATCGAGGCTCTATGATAATTACATCGAATGTCTCTGAGACGAGTATGTTTCTGCTTCATTTGCAAATTTTTAATTATCGTGTCAACTCCGAATTACGTGACAAAAGTTTTGATATTTTCATTGTAAGTAGGTCAACTCTTACTATTAATTATAGATAAAACTAGTCAACGGAGATATTAATCACCCGTAAAAAGATAGCTAGTATCTTACACGTGATAATCTTTTTTATTTAAAATGCTGTGCTTGTTTAATCACTTCTTACATTTTTTTGAAAAAAAAAATCGAATTCATTGTGTACTTATTAATTCTTTTAGATTATTCCTTATTGAATTCTGAAATATCTGTTATTTTTTACTATACAAAACAAATTTCTGTGAAAAGAATTGCACCTCACATTTGGATACATAATGAGAGGAAAAAATTTTTCCTCGAGGTCATTTGTTTAATAATTTCGAAGCCCGTGCTGGTATTTGAAATAGATTTACAATTTTAATTTTAATAAACATTCACCCTTGGGTTAAATGATTTGATTTCGCTGAAAAATAAACTATTAATTGTATAGCAAGTAAATAAAATATTATTTGGAAAATTTTCTCTATAATATCTAATTATAAATATCAATATTTTATTAGAAATATCTATAGTTAGTGAACACTTTAATAATATATCAAGGAATAAAAAAGTATACATAACATATTAGAAGACCAAGAAAATTATTGAGTTACGAATATAAAATAGAGTATTCCATGTTCACAAGTCTGCAGATATTTAATATTACCACATTTTGCATAGAAAAAATTTGATCCTGAGAAAGTTTGTATTCAACGATCGAATCAGTTCTGTAGATACATTTTATAAAATATTAATTTCACTTAATAATATACAGGGTGACTCCAAAGTCCTAGCACAAAACTTGGAGTATTCTACAGGCAAAAATGACCAAAAATCTTTTGTAAACATGGTTCTTCAAATTATATGTTTTTTGGGCATAGAAAAATTCAGTCTCTAATGAAATTCTTTCATATTTATTACTGTACAGCTTGTTTCATAATTGGCGGTATGACCGATACCGAGGTGACTGTGCGTACAAAAATTCACCGAAAATAAAGGATAAAATTTTGTTTATGCGATGCTCAGTTTTCAAGAAAGACAACCGTGAAAATTCATTAGGAATACATCCACTGAATTATATTTTGATTTAGTGAATAAATTTATTTAAATTGTTTTTCTCAGAAACGAAGCATCGTACGAACAAATTATATTCTACGTTTTCGATGTTTGTATTCTTCCATGTAAAATCACCTTCTTCTTGCTCACATGGTCGATTACGGAACACAGTGTATAACAATAAATATAAACGAATATCGTCGGAAATTTCATTCGTACATATTTCAAAAACAAATAATTTGAAGAGCCCTGTTTATTGCAACTAATTGAACACGCTTGAAAATTTCGTGACAGAACTTCAGAGACACCCTGCGTATAAAAAGTACTCCCTCTAAAATTCCACAATTTTCGACATATACTATTTACCAAATGTTCATTTCGTTCAATATAATTTTGCAAAAGGTGCATTTTGCAACTCTAAAATATAAATTGAATTCGTTGTACCCTTAACAGGCAGCAAAAGAAATTTACTGCTTCCCACATACTTATTGTCATCTAATTTTAAATTCAGATTTATCACACCCTCGTATTCATTGTAAAAAATTACTAAAATAAAAAGTACAATCTTTATGTATTTAGAGGGCAACAAAAATTGTTCCCAAACTTCAGTTTCATAGAATAAAACCGTGTATTTGCATAAACATCCGCAGTGGAATTGACGAAAGTACATTTCGGTGTTTTTTGATTCGATACGAAGGCACTACTCTTTCCACGATTCTAATAACATTTTCGATCGCTTCTCGGTCCGCTCGCGTTTCAACCCCTCGCGTTTCAGCCTCGGAATCGTTAACAACACGAAGGAACTTCAGAATGCCTTAACTTCACTTACACACGCAATGGTAACAAGGAAACCTAGGAGGACCACGGCTTTCCCCATCTTTAATTCCACCGTACTCGACGCACGACGGGCTTGACACAGTTTCTGCGATCCGGCCTTTTCACATATATATACCGGCACAGCTTTCGGCCGACAATGCGAATGATTTGACAAAAGATATTAAGCTATTTAAATACGGGAATGATTTCCATCACTTGTGTCAATGTACAATTACGACTAATTAGTTGGACCGCGCAGTTACGATCACCCCGTTATCAGAAGATAAAGTTTCGCGATAATGTGCGTGATTATATTGCGTAGCTGTAATTGCGCGTGCAGACGGTGTACACGTGTACTTTCGTTTACTTTATCGAGATAAAACCTACCCGAAATTCGCAAGTCCTTATTTGCTGTTCATGCATGGTCGTTTCGCACGTACTCTTCAAAGCGATTAGTGACGTTTCGTAGAACAGAGTCTATCGAAAACAGCTTGAATTACTCCGCCTCGCATCGCACTGAACTTCTGTGCGAATCATTTTTAATCCTTTCCTCTCGACGTCTTCTACATTCACTGTGCATAACTCAGGAATGCAAGTATAATTAAGTTTGACTCGAGGGTTTGTTTTAATCCGAATACCATTGGCTTAGTAGTTGGCTGCTTATGAAAAATGTACAATGTAGTATGTATGGAACAAGATATAATTTTAACACTTTATCTACCGGAAGTCTATCAATCAGCAAGCCCTTATCCACCATAAATCGACTGATTTTAATGTTTCGTCATAAGTAGTTTGTTCGTTTTTATCATGGACATAGTTTAGCAATTATTTAAAAAGTTCTAGCAGTGATTTTAAAAATATAGTTAGTAATAAACGTCATGTTTTTATTTAAAAGTGGTTGCAACCCTTCAGCACGACAATGAACCGGTAGGTAATGTGTTAAGTCATTTGTTTCAAGAGTAGGTAATTTGAAATATAAGTATTATGGTACCTTAAAGTCGCTGCTCGAGTGCAAAGGGTTAATCCTTTGATTACCGGAGAACGAGGCGAACGCTGCGTGCGGACGAACTGCAGCAGTACAGAGCGAGCCGTTGCGCCGAACGCCCATCGGCGTCGACAGTACGCGGTGAACAGCTTTGTCAAATGTCTATCGGCACCGATAGCAGTCAAAGGGTTAAAAGGTGGAGAGAGAAAGCTTGAAACTACCAGCGGTTGACTATATTGATAAATTTGAGTATACGTTGATAGTATATCATGAACAGCGATTGAAGATTGTATTAGTATGTTCATTAGTGTTGAATTGGATAGTTCTTGCGTAATAATGGAATTGTATCGTTTGACGGTGTTCTAATACTTCCAGTGGCGATGATAGCGGAGGGAATCAATTCGTTTTTCCATCCACGATGTGGTTCGAACAAGAGATAATTTAACCATTTGAACTCCTAATTTTTTTATAACTTTCTTTTCAATAACTCCCTATTATTTTAAGTGTTTTATTTAAAATGCACTTCAACAGACAGTTGGTTGATAGGAACTAATTTAAACAATTTTTTTTACTAATTGTATTGAAAATAGTAATGGAACTTTGCTAAGATCTGATGTTTGTGGAATTTCTCATATTTGTGGTAAAAAAATATATTGCGAAATATAGTACATAGGGTATAGCCGGATAAGGGGGTCAAATGTGCCCTTAAACCAAATTTGACTTGCGATGGACCATTCGATAGCTTACCAAAAGAAAACATTTTGCACAAATTTTCCACCCTTTATTTCGACCGGAGGGGTAGTAACAGGAAACATTCGGATTAGCCGGTTTTTACACTATTTTCCCTATTTAGTCGCATGCGAAAATTCTGAAAGAAATGTAACTAATTCTGAATTCGGTGGTATATATTAACGAATTTTTTCCGATTTTTTCGTTGCAGATTCTGGTTGCAAAAAATTAAAAACTTTAAAAAAATGCAAAATTGCCAATTTCTTATTGAAGTTTTAAAGACACCACATTTATATTTTTATGGTAAGGACATCTTATTATAATTATCATCCACAAATTTTTTCAGATTTTTCAGTAAGGTGCGCTGTAGTTGAAAAAAATTAAAAACCGATTTTTTCCAGGTATTTCGCACGAAGAAGTACCTTTTACTTTGAATTATTACATTTCCTTTCTTCAGTGGCTATATTAAGCGATATTAAACATTGCTATATTCAGACAAACAACATATAACTTACTCTTAATGAAATAAAATTGACTCGATCCATTAAAACTGTTCCGCGTGTGTTAAATTCTCAACTATTTACCTATTTTTTATTAATAATATTAGTAACTCTCATCATTCTTCTACTAATTTTATTAGACTCTATTAGACATATTTATTAATACTTTCTGTGGTCTAATAAATAATAATTGAATTTAATCGTCACCCACATATGAGTGACGCGGCAGTCAAAGTGTGAAACTTAACTGAAAATCGTGTTATAGCGTATGCTAACTGAGATAACACGTATGATTCAATAAAAGAAAATTCTCATGCAAATGACATAGATTTTTCCTGAAGAATGTGTTCAAATATAAGCCATTTTCTGGACCGCCTAGATGTGTGTGGCCCCTTAAATGTTTGATACTCTGAAGGTTCATTGGCAAGTCGCATGTATATATGTACGTATAGTACGTATAGTTGGACGTTTGCCGTTACGATGAATTTCACGAGGGGCATACACATCTGCGTATGTGTACGTGCAGACACGTACAATTTCACCCCAATAAAACGTTCCCATAGAAGCGACGCGCAGGGTGTCGTGGGAACCGTTTCACCCGATATAAAGAGCACCATGCGCATTTTTATGGGGCCCGTAGACGTCCAAGTAGTTTGGGGATTCCTTTGTACCGAATCGACGATCCTTCCCGACAGGCTTCGCCTGTATCGAGTCAACTCGAACAGTTTCCAAGTTGTAACGCCTTTATTGTACAATTCTGTGTCAGAACAATTAGAATTATTTAATATCAACTTATGAATTGATCTGAAAGGCGAGCTTCAGGCGGTTTCGAACTTTACCTCGTAAAAAAATGAGAAGATAAAAAAATAGATTATGGTAGAATAGCATAATAAGGTAGGGGTATTTAGGGTACCTATAATATAGTTTGCAAGGATTCGAATGATTCTGTCATTATTGTGGAAATGAATACTATATTTTCGATACGAAAAGTATGTATAGATTATATACAAGATTAATGTTAAAAAATGTATATCATTAATTATATGGGAAAAATGCGAAGAAATTTTTTGTATGAAAAATGGATTTGAAAAAATGTATTGCTATAATACTGTCAGACAAAATTACGTATGGTGGCAATTTTTCACTAAAAATAAATACAGTCGAATATTCGTGATAATATGAATTTAGAATATATGAAATAAATAAATTTCCTTTTTTTTTCGAACTGTTGTGGTAGAGAAATATTAAAAATTGTGTACGTTGTAGAATAATGCCGTTCAGAGTATATTAGTAAGAATAACTATACAATAGTAAGATGCGTGAATATTGTGTGAACCTGAGAAAAAAAGCAGAGGAGAAATATTATAGACAGCGCTGAAAAATAAATTTTGAGGCAATTTGTTTAAAGAATAAAATGATGTCAGAGAATGGATGACCGGGAGGAAGAGGGTTATGGTAATGGGCAGAATAATATGAGGGAGAATAAACTATGGAATTTAGATGTATGAAGGGATGGATAGGTTGTCATCGTGTCTGGTGGAAATGGATATATTGGAATGGAATTTATGATTAGTATGAAGGAGGTCACGCACATATGGTGGTGATTCGTTTGATAAAATTTTGTAAGTTGCGTGACGAAAATAAATCATGCATCTTTGTCATGTGTTTAACTGATTATCCCAGTTACAGTGAAATATTACTAAACAGAAAATTTATTATCACCCCGAAATAAATAATATTACAAATATACGGAAGTACTTGGCTGTACTTATATTATTATTACACTAATATGCTTGACAAAAAAATTCGGTATATTCGGTTTTCAATCCTTTCTATAGGATCATTTTTAGGGCGATCATAAAAAATATGAAAGTTTCGAGCTCGATTAGTCGAGTCGTAGAAAAAAATTAATTATATTCTAGACTCCTGACAGACGAAAAACACCTTACGTAAATTCGTTTGTTCAGCTCACAAGCTAATATTTGGATCGTGTCAATATTATTAGAAGACATTACGTTTAATCCACTGTACTTTGTACCTTTTATTGTACAAATCATTAATGGCGATAAGTACGATTCTAAAGCTTTAATACGTTTGCTGTTTTTGATGACATATAAGCATATATTACTGAAGACGAAGTTGTATGGCTTGAAAGAGCAAAGATTGTTCGGGATCATTCATCTCAGTGGTATTACAAATTAAAAAATAAATTTGAATCAGCGTATTTGTGTTCTAATATACTATAATCAGCAAAAAAAAAGTTAATTTAACCTTCTGTTATCTGTAGACTGCGGATATTTATACAATTTAATACATCCAAATTGGTGAATGATGAGGATTTAATTACTTAGTAAAATAAAAATGACATTTTTTTAATATTTCAAGGAGCAAAGTGCTGTCTTGTTGAAATTTCATTTATTTAATTGCGTTCAAATAGGAAATACGGATGTCTAAAAATGTATATTTGCATAAACATTCGCAGTCTAGTTATGTATTGTCCATGAAATGAACTTTGAAGGAGAGAGACCTAATATTTGATCACAGGATACAAAAAGTGTCCTGATTGTCTCCTCCATGTTTTGCACCTATTTTCTTACCATTAAGAGCAACAAAATTATTTAGATACCCCTTTTTAAGTGCTTCACTGTATATAATTGTATTTTACATATAACATTGTATTAATACATTGTTTCTCGATTTGTACCATATATTATGTCCTGACAATGGTAATGAATTTATGTGTTTATATGTTAACCCTTTGATTGCGGGTGATTTGGAAACGAGACGAACGCTTCGTGCGGTCGGGCTGCAGTAGTACGTAATGAAGTATTGATCTGAACGCCTATAGGCGTCATCAGTACACGGTAAACGACTGTGTCAAACACCTATAGGCACCGATAGCAGTCAAGGGGTTAATAAAAGTTTAACGGCTTCCAGTAGCACGTATTATGACATAAAATGTTACGAATGCGAAGACTAAATTTGCTTAAGGAAAAAACACGAGAGAAACGTCACGAAAATACAATGATACCGCTTATCTAAATTATTTGAATAATAACTTGATTGCCGTTATCGCTGATGTAATATTTTGTACGCCAGCGCTTAACTACGTCAGAATTTTACGATGATGTTTAATTTCTTTGTATAAATAAAAAAGTGAGTAATGTTGTTGTTCTTCTCTCTGTTTAATGTTAAACATGGATTTGTAATAAATGTTACTCATATCCATTGCCATCAAACTGATTAATTAATTCTTCATTTAATTCATGCGTATTTGCGGCGAGGCAGGATTTTGACAAGTGTGAAAAATCGGTATAATATGTATTATACGAATTACGTGGTATTCATATATAATTTTATACAATGTATCATATTTAATTGCATTGCAATTGAATTATTTATAATATAATGTATCTTCTTTTTCAGGAACACTAACGCCAGGCTGCATTACCTACAATTATTCTTCGGTGAGTACATGAACTGATTTTATTTGTCTTACAATTTTACAGTTTGAACGTGTAAATTAATACTTTGACAGCTGCAGCAATTTTGCAATAATTATCCTTGACCATTTTCGATAGACTTCCTTAAGTAAGCAAACATTTTACATGATTCTCTTTATAGTGAATATTCTACGTCTACTTTGTTAGTACCTGCATATTTACTTGTCACCAGTGATAAATATGTTTATTTATGTATTTTACAAGTGTTTCATTAAAATTAATAAAATCACGTGTACGTGACAACAGTCGAAGCGTTAAAATGATCGATTTGGCGAAATTGAATATGAATTTTTTCAAGTGTTAAACAATAATCTAAACATTGATATTTATAATACCGTTGCAGGTTTTAGATTAAATGTATATATCTCGTGTTCCATAATACGCTAGGCAAAAATGAAAATGACGTGTGTTCAGAAATAATTATTCTGTTTTGATTTCGTGTTACATACTTCCATATCTTTATCGTATTTTTATCCCCATAAGCACACGACGCTAGCGTGTGTCACGTTCTCAAAATCGTTTTTCTTTTTTTTTTTTTTAGAGGAAATGTACACTCCGGGGAAGTAGTTTTAACATCTGTTCGCGTACTCGCTTCCTGGGCATCAGGATATCGATGCCACGTGTTTCCTATGCGTTGTACGCATTTCTAGCATGATCAAAGATAAACTAAAAAATAGTGTCCCTCTTACAGGATTAATAGCACCACGTATAACGAATTTACAAAAAATTATTAGAAAGCTATTTTCCAAACGTTCTTAACAATTAAAAATGATTAGTTAGACTGATGACTTGGTATTATTATTACTGTATCTAGGATGCTGTACATTTTAACAATGAGGCTATATTTGTTATTGAAATTATTTTTTAAAGTTCTACAGTAGCAGGTTTCTTTGAGAGAAACATACATATGATACAACGTATGATATTACATACTGTATTACGTGCATATCAATACGATGAGAAACAGCTTAGATTATATACATTCTATAATAAAATGTTAATAAATTTTGGAAATAATAATGATTGTTTATTGAACCTTAACGGTATTCATAGACAGATTTACAATAATATGATTATAGGTGTTCCAGGGGTTTTCATAGCTCAGCTCGTCATTCACGCTTAACATTAACATTATATTTCTTTAAGATATTCTGACAATAATTGTTATAATAATCTTAACATTTAAAATACTGGAAAAAATACAATAATACAAAAAAACAGTAACATTAATTTTGAAAAGGAAATTAATCTGATGCAAATATTATAATTATTTTATCGTATGTCTTTTCCTTTTTATTATATAAAAATTGTTATACCAGTGACATTATAAGCTTAATTAATGCGGAAAAGAAATAATACTAAATATATCGTTGAACTTAATACAGCATTCTTTATTATTTAAGATTCCTTGTATTAATTGATTAATGTTATGAAAATTGTTAGATCTACTAATTGTTACGGTTCGTTCATTATTTTTACAGCTAGAGTGACATAATTTCAAACCACAATTGATCATAAGTTCATGCGTGATAACAGTAATTCCGTTTCATTTTTTTTAAAATAACAGCAATTTCAGTTTTCCACTCCATTTTATAATATAACAAGATTTTTGAAAAAATTCAGTCCAGGGATGTGATAGTAGAGGCTTCACTCTTTAAAATGAGCTCAGGTAGAATGTTCTACGATTTTTTTCCACAAAGTTGCAGCAGTTCGAAGATCGACCATTTTTCGGTCAAAATTTAGCGATCCTTTAATTTTGTGGAGTAGTGTATAATGCATCGATATTTAAGAATGAGTGCAGTTGTTAAATTATTTACACTTAGAGTCACATTTAAAAATGATGTTGCTTGTGGGATGACCTGATAGTTGCTAAATAGAAAATGTGGACGGACGTTAGGCGCACAATCAGTCCGGGATGTGGCACATGTCACTGTTCTACCTGTCAGCTCGATGTGCATGGGAATACACCGGCATGTGGTTTTATCTGCGGCCATATGGCGTATCATATATGCACGTGCGAAAGAATCGAGACGAGTAATATACAGAAGGCTACTTTGAACATAATCGCCCTTACCAGAACAATTGAATCGTTTATTACTAAAAGGGTGTACGTTCATATTTTGGGGAAAATAAGTTACGCGTTTAAACTATCGTAGGTAACCCAAACTTCAGGTTATGGGACTCAAAAAAACACCAAAAGTGTCTTTTAATATCTACTAACGATTCCGATCGAGAAAATAAAATAAACATTATTTTTAAGAAAATTAGGTAGTTTTTATTAGCCTGGTGTCAAATTTTTAACACTAGAACTACCAAGGCAGTCAAAATGACTGCTTTGCAATTTTTCTATGTACCATTTATTTGTGACGACCGTTATGTTTGCTTTGAATTGACACTGGATAAAACTAAAGAAATGTATAAATAAACATTGTTTCCTTGAACCACGTAATTTTTCTAAAACGTGTCATTTTGATCACTTTTATGAAATAGGTGCACGTCGATCGTCGGCAGATCTAATGTTAAAAATGGCCATACGCCTTTTCAATTGTGACCCTAGACATCTGTCCTTCAGTCTTGCCGTATAATTTCTAATTGAAACTTGAGTCAAAAGTTTCGTAGCCCTCTTATAATTCATCAAGTTTATAATAACATCTATTTTATTTCTAATTTAATAATTACTGCTCCGTGTTTAAACTTGTTGTGAATTTCTGTGATTCAGAAATTTTATACACAGGGTGGTCCATGAATCAGATAAGAATAATTAATAAGTATCAATAAATGATCAGTACCTTAACCCTTTGAGCCTTGGAAATTTCGAGGAAAAACGTTCACCATGTGCTGGAATTGTCTGCGGCAGAACATGTGTGAAATTGAATATTTAATTATAATACTATGTGTGATGTCAATTGCACAGTTGTTTTAATGTTCTAAAACTGCAAAATATGTAACGAAACAACAATAACAATAACACAAGTTGAGGTGATAATTCGTTCTAATACAGAAGTTTATAGTGCACAATAAATGGGTATGTCTGGACCAGTACGGTGGCCCGTAGCACACGGTGCACGATTTTTCAGTACACATACATAGTGCACATACACACACTCTAGGCCCATTCCCCTCCCGTGGCCATTACTGGGTTAAACAAACAGTATTTATTGAAAATCTCTCGATAACTATTGATTTTAGATCTGATACGACGTAATATTTTCTCCTGTGTATAATGCGCTTTTGATTTTCAAAAAATCATATAGGTTTCGTTTAAAAAGCCGAAGGTAATCTCGAAACCTGTAAAATTAGAAATGATATATAAAGATTAACAATAACTAGTGTGTTATAGGACCGTCCTCGAACTAAAATTAATATTTTTACAATTATCAGAATAGTCTCTTCTCTGTTGCGTAAGACACCCTGTATAATCTTTAGATGACTTTTTTTTTATTCTCTTTCTCAGCCACTTCAAATGCAATAATTTTACATTAAGGTTTCTATCAGTTGGCCATGAATTTCTAAACTCAGGCTTATCTCAAAGTCATCATGTTATAGGTCGTGGAATTTATCTTAACGCCGGCTATAGAAGCGTTGAATAAAAAATACATGGTATCATTCAGGAAATCAATGACCTCGGCGTGAGCTTCATTGTGATCTTGATAAAGAATGAACAGTGAAATTGAATTAGATCAAAATTGTGAAACTTTGAACCATAAAGCTTCTCTCCCACAATTCGTCTAAACTTTGCACAATTGTTGAGGAGCCAAAGGTAACAATTTTGCAAAATCATAACGTGCACCTCTGCGAAATGAGGGAGACATTTTTTAATTTAACTAACTTATGTAATTACTCGAATAATTAGTATTATGTAAGCTAATTTCAAAATCCAGTATAGCCCCGTGGAAGTGTAACAGATTTCCAAAACTAAGGGTTCCAGGTGTTCGACTCCTTTACCCTCCATATTTTTTTCTAATTTTTTGTCTATCCCATTTTATTTTTTAACAAAATTGGTTGACAGATATTATGTTCTATCTTCATCCTGTGTACTTCAAACTCAGGACATTACATCCTAGAATTCAACCCTTCCGCGTTTAAGGGTCAATTATTTTTTGACTTTTATTCTACGTTACTTGTACAACATTTTGAAGTGCTTCCTTGTTACTATGTACAAACTTTCATAGTTTGCAAATTATATAGTTTCGTTCCGAGAACTCAGTGGGTTTGCCAGTCAAGAGTTTGCGAGAGTCATTATATTAAGCACTGCGAAACTTTCTGCTATTTATTGTGGAAATACACCTAATTCTGTTTTTACACGATAGATACGTTGCCGAAGAAAACGTGTAAAAAAAAAATAAGAAATAAAAAATGAAAATAAAAATTCGTGTAAATAAGTCGTGTAAAAAGAGAATTAAATTTTTGTTCTAATTCGTGTTAAATCAAAATCGTGTAAACGAAGTTCGTGTAAAAACAGAATTGGGTGTATATACGTTTATGTTGTCGTCACACGGTGAATTATTATTGTTTGCCTTTTGCCCTTTCATATTTCGTAAGATGCTCCAACAAATGTACAGAGCAAACGAGAGACGTGTATTTTAAGAACGCCGGTTTTTATCTTACATTAGAATATTTGCATGACCGTAATACTTGCCTTTTCCTATTTTTCCCAGGTGCGGCTAAAATTATGCACAGGTGCTTTCCAATTAAACGATCACACTGATCCAGTATACACCCTGTGTGAAAATAAGTAAACAAATATTGTATATCTATATCGCGGCCTTCCAGGTTGGTTTTTCTTTATAAAATCTGATTTTTTATTCGAACTGTTTTAAACATCTGCTGAAAATCGAGATAAACTATTAAGTTCGTGACTACTAAAACGCGGAACCAAAAGGAAAACAAATTTAATTGTATAAAACATTTATTTCTAAAAAAGTAATTATTTGACAAAAGTAAGGGTAATATGGCCCCCATTGAAAATTAAAAGAAAAATTTTTATTAAATATTTCACCCACAAATGAGTTATTAAACACTTGCAACAAATACATGAAATATAATTAGTAGGGCACAGCGTGAGAATAATTTGATGATACTCAGCAACTTTATTTTTAGAGTAATATTTACAAAGTTCTACATTGAAAAAGTTACTGTTTTCAAAAATTAGAATCAATTTGCGGGCTTATGTTCATTGAACATTTTTTTTACTTAGTTTATAATATAAGCTCCAAAAATTCGTTGCCTTTTTTTTAATTAGCCTGTAGATTAGGCTGTTATGCAGTGGGATGTTTTTATGTACCTGATTGATTATCTCGATGTTTGCATGAACCTCGATACTTCCAAGAATTCTTAACCCCGTTTTTCCACAACCATCGAGGTTCGTCCGCGCCGATATAAAATACGAACGAAAGCAGAAATTTTTGTAAGTCTAAGCAGGTTTATCACGAAGAACTGAAATTTGCATAGACGTGGGAAGCAGTCACATAAAACGTTTCCTGTACAGGTAACAGATGAAACCGTTTATAGGTCAACAAGTATCGAGTTTAGAAAATACATTCGACAGAATATCGTCTCCTATTTTGAATAGTATTCGTATTGTTGTTTATGAAATATGATAATAATATTACAATGACACCATTTTCAATACAATCATGTATAAATTCCTCAAGTGGTACATTTTACAATCATAAAATTTCGTGAAAATATTGCGATATGCATTTCTGAAGGTTTATCAATCGAAACATTTCGAGCACAACTTATCACTCGTGCTAAAAAGACAACCCCCTGCACTCTGAGAATTTTTTAATGCGAACGACTAGCAATTTCAAGACACTTTTGTGTCGTCGTTTCTGAAAATTGGAAATATTGTATTGCAAAAAGAAATTGATGAATGCTTATAACTGTAATTTTATGCATTGCTTCGTTAATTCAGCTTACGTTGCAGTAAATTGAAACTGGAATATTAAATCTTCAAGTCAGCCATGGTATAGTATCTGTAGAAACAATATATAATGATTCACAAAATCGATCACACATTTCTATAATAACGTTTCTTTTTTAATTCAAGCACCATGGACCAACTACAAATTTTTACGATTCATTATAAATGTAATTTATTCCACATATTGTGGTTTTGTTACAAATTACAACGTCCTATAGAAGTGTTAAATAAAATAATTAACACGTTGACTGCCACAGACTGTATCACTTGAAAATGGCCATCTTTCTAAATTTCTATAAAAAGAAAATATAATCTTAAGTCAAAATCTTTTTAACCAAGAATATTACGAATATTCATCATTTTTTTATTGGTACTACTAACCCACATCCGTCCCTCATTTTCCAAAACTAATTTGACCATTGCTGTTAAATTGACACGGTAGCAAAAAATTAATATAATGAAAAGATAACTAGTTATATTTGCAAATTCTTTTATTTTTAATGAAAGAAATTAAATTTCTGTGCATTGAATACATTCAGACACAAGATTGTTCGCAACGTTCACAAATAAATTTATGAATACTAGAAACGAGGAAATAAATAATAACTGAATTTAAGTGTCACCCATATATGAGTTTAGAAGGTTATTTCTATTATAATTTAAATCCCTATAAAATTATAATAGAATTTATTATAAACTTAGTATTTCTATGAAGATTTTTAATTTCTATAAAAATTAAATTGAAATATTGAGTTTAGAAGGTTATTTCTATTATAATTTAAATGCCTATAAAATTAGAATAGAATTTATTATAAACTTAGTATTTCTATGAAGATTTTTAATTTCTATAAAAATTAAATTGAAATATTGAGTTTAGAAGGTTATTTCTATTATAATTTAAATCCCTATAAAATTATAATAGAATTTATTATAAACTTAGTATTTCTATGAAGATTTTTATGGCCATATATTCATATATGGGTGACATGGCGGTCAATGCGTTAAATAAAATTCATTTGAACAATTTCCTGAGCGGCTGTGTATCGTAGCAGCGCCGGTGGAGGTCAAAGGGCCAAATGTTAGGTGGGTTGCCGTTTTTGATCGTCAAGCTGAACCGAGCTTCATTAGCTTGTTTTCGTCTTTTTATGGCTGTTTAACGTTACCTTGCCCCTTTACGATTCCACGTTGACGTTCCTTTCTCCTTATTCCTTACACCTGTGCTCACGCACGGCCGTAAGGTAAAGCGCATTGTGAAATACACACACAGAGGCACATACATCCGCACACATATTGCAATACGAAAAAAGGTCGAACAAAATAGTCGTAGCTTGACACCGTTCGCGGCTCTCTTTGCAAGAGAGAGGATCAAGGCTGTACGAACGTTATTTTCGTCAGCGTTACATTTTTATGCAACGCTCGTACAAATAAACGATGCAAAAATTGTTAGAATAAATCTGTTCATACTCAGACGAACGGTTACTTCGAAATCGCATTTCAATGAATTTTTTCTTTCGATTTTTAAGGCATTATGGTTAAACCCTTTGAACTACTTTGCCGAGTGTGACTCGACATCGATTTTATTCACAGGTACTCCTACGTCGAGGATACAATTGTATATGTATTGTATATATATATTTCCTATTCGGCCCGGTTTCTTCCGTTGAAGATCAATAAATTTGTAGGCGCAGTATCTCGAAAACCACTAAAAATCGGGTGTATACATTAAAGGTCAGTGAATTCGTCTTGAAACCGCTATTGAATGATCTGAACAAAAATACACAGTTCCATTTAAAAAAACGAGCTTGACCATCATATCTCTTAAACTAATGATGTAGAAAAAAGTTCGTCTTCGTTAAAAAATGTGCCCCCTTGTACCATGCAATTTTTATATAAACAATTTTGTTGTATCTTTAATACTTGAGAAATTATGGGCCTGTGTCACTTTGGCGCGGACACACTGTATATATAAAAAAATGTATATATATTATATACTGTTATAAACTTATAAAACTTATTATTAACTTATAAAAAAATATATATATTGTATATACTTATTAATATCTCTTTGAAGTCCTAATTTTGTTTTTAATAAAATATATGTATGTATAATCTATTTTTACAATTTTGATCTTTCTGTTCATTTAATCAACCCCCTGTAATTTTCATATTCTGGTGTTCTGAGAACGTGATATACTGAAGTCGAATTAGGTCCCAAACCGTTTTAAATACTTACAATTAGATCAAACGCAATGTATTTGATTTACGTGTGCGGTGAATTTTCAAAAAGTCAGACCATATTATCATTTTTATTTTCAACCCTGTGTTTCAGTCTAATAAGATTCCGCAAGGCGTCTCGCGGATAGTATAAAGTTAGAAAGTATGGCGTGGTATGTAGATAATCTCTTTCATTACGGGACACGGTCAAAGTCTCGACAGTGAGTTTCCTGTGTTTAGATATCGTGGCAAGAAGTGAGAAGAAAACACGGAAACCGCGAGCAGCTGCCAACTTTCCATCTTCGTCTACGATCCGTGGCTCTGCCACGAAAAGTAAATCAAGGCAGAGCAGCTGCTTTGAAAAATGCGGCCATTCAGAACTTTTGGTCACCCCAGTCACGTTTCCGATTATAATTAGACCAAGAATACTTATTTATTGACAATAACACTGCCCCCCCTTCGAAGTCCACTTTAAATTGAACATTATTCGGTGCACACAAAGAAATTGCCATTTGTACAATTTAGGATTCTAAGCACGCGTGACATTACAAAAGAATAAATAATTTCTAAGTCAATCTTGAATTATCCTACTGGCAAATATTTAAGTGAAAAGCACTGCTCTCGGTATGAAATAATTCAAATTAATTGATTTTATTGTGTCGTTAATAAATACATAATTTGGAGAATATTAACTTTTTGAGTGTCACGCTGCATTAGCTGAAAATGACAGAGTTTCTAAATTTTTATACAAAATGTATATAACCATAAATTCTACTTTTTTTAATCAGTAATATCAGTAAGTCTTGCCATTTTTTTACTGCTACTATTAGGCTTTATTATGTTACGCTTATTAATGTTATATGCAGTCAAATAAATAATGGTTGAATTTATGTTACCCAGATGTAGATGGTACTCAAAGTGTTAATGGTGGTTATCTATCTCTTTTTATAAGTACAGAATTATAAACGATCGTCTGATAAAAATAATCTAGATTAGTTTGAAGAACGTGCTGAAATTCGTGTGACTCAAATTGCAGAACTCTAAGAAATATTTAAAGCTTTATAATATGTTACATTTACATAATTTAGATTGCAGGATCGCATGATAACGAAAGAAAAATATGTTCAAATTTTATTTTTTAAAACTCGTTAACTATAAATAGTTGTCAACAGTTTATTTTTGGTAAATGGGAAATTTCTTGAACATCTTTGAACATTTTTGAATATCATCATGATTCCCATATAATAAAAAAAATAATTGCATTTTTCGAAGCGCTCAAAAATAAGAGTTTCACGGTTCAAAATGCTTTCGTAAACGCAGTGCCATTTTTTTTATCGAATAATATAAATGTTTACGTTTTATACAAAGCTGTGGCGTGTATAAATTAATTTTAAATATGTAATAATTTTCTGTCCGGTGTCAACTGTGTTGCAAGCACGTGATAGATTTAAAGTATTCACTAGGACAAGTAAAAACCGACGAGACAGGTTCAGCTGTGACCGAACGAAACTCGAATTTCTGAATTCAATTACCTTAAAGCCGTATTTACATTGTACGCCGCGCCTTTCTCATGGAACCTGCTCCAATTTATATTGATCGAGAATGTTTGTAAGGCGAAGATATTTGTCCCTTACAAATCAATATAATAAAAGGCAGACCTCGCCTTCCTCTTTCATAGTCGATAAAAAATAAGTGAAAAATTTAAGGATTTGAGGGGGAATTATTTTCATTATTATTAGTAGACTGCGGATGTTTATGCAGTTTGACATACTCGATACATCTGAAAACGCACATTTAAAACAAAAAAAGAAGTAAAAAGTACATTTTTTAAATATTCACAGAACAAAATACAGTTTTGTCAAAGTTTCATGTCTATAATTGCATTAACATACAAAATATTGAATTATATAAATTTATATTTGCATAAACATCCGCTGTTTAATTATTAGGCTTCATGTGTTGTTATCATTATGTTTAGATATACTGATACATATATGTCCATTTAGTTTTTTTAAAATTCAAACGTCAGTGACAATATCATACATACATTATTTATGTTTAGAGATTTAAGAATTGTTTGTTTAACACCTATGGGTTCATATTCAGTAAATATATTTGAGAAGCATGAATTATTTCTTGCAACTTTGAGGTATATGTGCCTGAAAAGGTTAAACATATTAGGAATCATGAAATGGAAAATTCATTTACAAAATGAGTGTAATATTTTCATAAAGACCAATGTAGAATATAGTATAACTACAGTTAGTCATACAGAAATTCTGCCATTATGAATGTCAAGTAAATTCTCTGTCACATTTAATGATTGGAACTCCGTTTTTAACAAACCTTTATCAATTATTTTGCAATGCTAAATAACAATTCCAAAATAAATCAGTCTATAGAGAAAAAAAATACTATTGCAAAATAAGAGTTACAAAAATATTCAGCTATGAATACGTTAGATTAATAAAAAAAAAAATTAATACCTTGTTACACATCCCTTAACTCTCATTATTAATCAAGCTTTTAACTTATTTGACATTGATTTTACAAGTTACGTTATAAGTATCAGCGCTATTACATAAAATAAAAATTCAAATTACACATTAACATTCATCCATCCTTCATTTTCCCAACAGAATTTGTCCCTTGCTGCCAAACCGACACAATGGTAAAACCATTAACATAATGAGAAGATAAATAGTTAAATTTTCAAATTCCTTTATTCAAAATAAAAAGATGAGATTTCTATACATTCAGGCGCAGTGTTTCTTTACATTTACCGCATTTTTGTGAGAAAAATGTACGAAGCTGCCACGAGGGACCGATGAGGCTTAATAAATGAATCGACGAAGAAAAAGTTTGTCGCTCCAAATCGAGATCACAAACTGATATTTTTCAGTACTCAACGCAAAATAAATTTTTACAATCAGGGTAAACGGCGGTGATTTTAGTACCCACCGTCTGCACGCGCGACTTCACCTAACTCAGCTTAATACCCTCCCTCCATTGTCAGGCGCTTCGCGAAGAAAAATCTCTAGCAAAGGATCACGGATCGTAGGAAACCCGGTTGGGTTTCGCGGTGAGCCTCTCTCAGTTGTGTCTTAGCAGATGTACGACCATTTGCCGTGGCAGCTGCACTCCTCACCACCGTAAACCTCGAGCACCAGCCCCGGCTCCTCGTCCCGACCTGATCCTCGAACTTCCAGGTCGCCGCGGACGCTTCGAACTTCGAACCCCGACGCCGCGGAATCCCGTAGATTCTACGTCGTCTCGATGATATTAATTCCGTCGGTGTTCGCCTGAGTCCTCGTTAGACCGTGGAATTGCGAAGAACCGGTTTTACGCGGTGCAGACCCGAGTTTGCCGAACGGGGAGATGAGCAAAGGCGCTAAAGCGACTTGGCATGACCCTGGTTGGCTGGCCAGGGGTAGGGAAAAAGTACCTGGCTTGACTCGAGCCATAACATTCATGATCTCGTGCAGGAGAGGGGGGTTTGACTCGAACATAAATGGACGGAAAACAGGGACGACGAACAAGTCCCCGTAGTAACGGAAAAACACAAATTTCCTTCAGAAACATTCGATCATACAATAAATATCATCCAGAGGAAATTTCAGATAACCACTGAATCCATGAAGGGGCCAGAAGAATTTCAAAGCTTCTACAAAATTTACATTCACAGTCACAGAATTTATACATCAATTGCAATATTTATGATTATTATTTTATTTGAATCCTCACATGTTGCTAATAATTACACTAAAAAGTAACGTTCAAATGAGGCCTCATCTTCCTCTTTCATAGACGATAAAAGATAATTGTACGTGAAAAATCAAGGATTTGAGAGGGAGTTATTTTCAGTATTATTAGGCTTTATATATTCTGATCATCTTTAGAGATACTGACATATATGTGGTCATTTATATTTTTTTACAATTCAAACTTCGTTGACAATAACCCCCGCATGTCTGTCAACAATTATACCGGAAAGGAATGTTCAAACGAGGCTAGCTACGAAATTCTCGTCAAGAACTGCAACGATTTATGGATTGAAGAGGGGGCAGGGTTCCAGGGATGTTGAGCACACCCCTGGCGCGCCATAGGACCCGGGTAGAGAGACCTGGGTCCGTTCGAACTACGGCATTCGCGTCCGGAGTGTTTCAGGGGGGGGTTCTTGTACGTCGGTTTGCCTGAGTGCCGGAAGATCGACCGTGTATCCTCGTCCCGGCAGGTTTTCCATTGCCCAGTGAAGGTGAACACGTCTGGTGTAGCCGTTTTCCGTGATCCACGAGGAAAGTGTAGCTCGATATGTCCAACGATGTGTTGTGTTTCATCCAGCGATCTTCCATCGTCGAGAAACCGTGTGTTTGGAGTACGTTTCTCGCAACGTTCCTATAACTGTTGAACCGTCCGCACGGCTAATAGCTTCACCAGGTGGCGCGGAAGGTCCTCGAAAGGGAAACAGCCGTTTCGTGTAAATACCATAGGAATTCCATCCGTGGATCCAAGAGTTCCATCTCCTTTCATTCACAACGCTGTCCAGGTCTCTCTCACCCGAAATCGTTGGAGGAAGCGACCGAAGCTTGCGAGTCCTCAATGAAATCGTCGACGGAGCCGGAAGTTCATAGTGTCCTCGGAGTCAGCATCATTGGAGGCGGTATAAATTAATCATCTTCGGTGTTCGGTCTTACGGATGACGGTGAACCCGATAGGAGAGAGCAAACGCATTTCGCAGTTCCGGTGGGGTCGCCGGAAGTAGCTGAGCGTGACGGCGGCAGTTCTAACGGAAAAACGTGGGAACTCGTACCGGGTCTCTGCTCCGCCGCTTCATTAGCTGATACACGCCAGGCCAATTCGACGGGATCGTTCCGTCAAACGTCCAGCGACGCGGAAACGTTCTCCAGCTCCAAAGAGTGTAGAGAAAATTCGCAGTCGATCGACGGGGCTCGCGTTCGGCGCGTATGAATCGAAAAATAGGCCGTGATTGTTGCTGTTTCATCGGTGCATTAATTGACACGTCGAAACGAGGACGAGGATAGCCGAGTGAAACGACACGCGGACGGTCTTTTCCCATTGTCGAACGTCTCCGTGACAAGGCGACTTTTTAATCGAGGAAAAGGGTCAGCGGATGTGGTCTCACAGACTCGACGTTCTTTCATTGACTGCAGAGGTCAATCGAGACCAGCGAAAACACCTCGTGCATGTTTCATTTCGTCGACCATTTCCGCGGCGACGGAATTGCATCCGACGAATTTCTCGTGCGAGAACGTCTCGAAAGGCTGCGCGTGTTTTGCTCGCCCGTCTTTTCACGCCGCTTCGAGCGAAATTTACATTGTTCCACGACGAGTGGGAGCTTTCAGGACGGCCTTCGACTGCTCTCGCGGAGATCCGAAAGGCTTGCGGAGCGGTTCGCTGTAATTAAACGAAGTACGCGTGCGGTGGAACACGGAGTAGAGATTCTCTGGAGGCGGTTCGAGAAAACTGACTCCGAAGGTGTCGAGATCGCGGGAGGAATGGGACATCACGGAGAGTTCGAGCGAGAATCGAATGAAGGATTCGTCACCGATTAAAAATAACGAAGCGGAGACAGATCGGAGAGTATATACGGGGAAGCGACCAGCGAGCAAAGCAGCAGGATACACGGGCTCCCCACTGTCGTTCGTAAGGTAGGCTTGGGTAGGCTCGTCGCCGAGGAGCGAGACCGACGAGCGAGAAACCGAGAAAGAGAGTAGCCGGGATCCCACTCTAGGTAGAGTCCATGACGTCAACCTCTGGGCCAAGTCGTACGACCAGTTTGAACTGCCTGCTCGTGGCAAGAAGGGAAGAACCAGAAGACGAAGAAGACGAAGAAGAGACGGCACTGGCCTCTTCAGCGGTTCGTCGATCCGTCCCGATACGTGTATGTTTTCACCGGGCAATTTCTGGGAACGCAGCGCCGCCATCCCTACGAAAACGATTTCTCACTGACAAAGAGGCTGAATCTGCCAATATTTCTATTTATCGTTCTCTTCGGCGCTTCGTTAAATGCTAGCAGCGTTCTCTGGACAGAGTCGCGTCAGAAACGCTCCAAACGATACAGGATAGAAGAGAGCAGGATTGGACGCTTGGACAGCTCTGGCCGCGCACCTGGTGACAGTGATAAGCAAAGGTGTTCGAGGCGTAAGTTGCGAGGAGGCTCGCGATGGAACTCGGTCGTCCGGTGACGGCACCTTGGTCGATCGGGAAGCCCCCACAGTTATCCGCGTTCTCAGTGCTGCACCTCTGCTCGGGCTCTAGGGTGTCTCCGCAAACACAGTCTCTAATTCGGTGTAGCTCCATCGAGTAACCCGGAACGCGCGTGCATGCTTGGATGACGTTAGGAATCGTCGTTATGGTGAAAGTGCTCCGTAATGCACTGATCTGAGGTGTCTCAGAGGAGGATAGTGCCGTTTGAGAAGTGATTTTGCAAAAGGTTGGCGAGGAGGGTGGCCCAGGATAGTGACAGGACATTCCATGGTATCGCCGTCGTGCATGGTACACCTGGTGAATCGAGCAACGACGAACGGGCTGTTGTGTTTGGATACTTGACGCGGCTGTACTGCACGTCGTGAAAACATCGGCGATAGAGAGAAATGGGAAACCACCCGTCCGCCCACCAGCCGCTCGAGAGAGCTACCAGCCATGCTGGAAATGGTCTTCGCCTCTCGGTACGTTGCGATCTTGTTTTACGTCAACGATAACTCTCACAGATACCCACGTGTGTCGCACGCCTCTTGATGCAATATCGCTAAATGGAGCGTACATTGTGTCATGTTACGTGCTCCTCGGGAATCGCCGAGCCTTTGAAGGTGTGCTTCTCTACCGTGTGTCCGTCTCTTCCCGCCCGTTTGTACCAGCTCGTCGTGGCCCTCGTAATTTCATCGGCGATCATATTCTTCCCCCAGCTTGTCACCCGAAATTCTGCAATAAATCGTTTGGTGGTCAACGAGTAATACAAGATTGTGTGACACAATTTTTCATTGCATCCCCAAACAACCGAGCTGAGGATTCTTTCAATCCGTTTGCTCGTTCAAGGGCTGCTGTTCTTTTAGACCCTTTGTTAATTCAGAATATTCTTCTTATGGGTTGTCTATCGGGAAACAGCGGATGCTTTACACGAGTCGAAACTTCTGATCGATCCATTGAAGCTATAGCAGAGACTACCAAAATAGAACGTTCAAGGTCCTAAAGTCAGCCTGTAAAATAAGTTCGAACTAATAAAACGATCGTTACTTTGCTCGTAACCTGTCATACTCTACGTGTCCGTCTCCATTCATACGTTCACTTTAGCACACACGAAATGGGAAAAGGAGAAGCTGCTGTACGCATCAGGAAATGGCCTTGATCGACCTAATTTGAGTGTGTCTGATAAAGCTCCCCCAGAGCAGCAGGAACCACTCTTGTAACAGGACAACAATGGGTTAAACTCGATGTTAAAAAGCTTATTTACAAACAGAATAAGTGCGCAAGTGCAAGAGAATCATATGAAAAATATAGCATTGCAAATGAAGAATCATAATTTTAATCAAAATTCTCATTACTTGTTGAACATTCGTGTAACATGAACTTTCAGTAGAAGAAAGTTTACGTACAAATTACGCATTGTTCCTGGGAAGTTTTAATTTTTTATTTGACCACGTATTAATCCGGTATTCGTCGTAGGCAGAAAGGTATTTTTATGGTCTGGATCAGACTGGTCCTGCAGAGGAGAGGATGAAGGTCACATACTTTCCAGTTCATCTTCCACGTTTAAAGTCTCTCGAGTTTTTTGTCACGCATTTATGCCTTCGCCGCCGTTTTCCAAATAATAAAATCGAATGAGTGAATGGAGGCGCTGCGACATGCTTGGCAAACATTTGAAGCACATTGCGGATACATTATCATCTAATTGAGGTCTGTTACGCAGCGACGATAGAGTATTGCAGCTTTGAAAAACAATAGTGCAAGCATCGTTAGAAGGTTGCTCGACAGCTGACAGCCAACTATCACACGTTTTATATCTATTCTTTATTTCAACCATTGCATCTATATGTTCTTATACAGGGTGGGTCATTTGGTATTATCATTTTGAGTTACGTCAATATTATTATCTATATATAGAGAAAAATGAATTACTCCCCAATAACCGGAATTTTCTTACGTATGATGAAAATGATACATCAGGTAAATGATCAAGATAAATTATAAAGTGTGTATCGTGGGATATAAACATAAATAAATATAATAACAAACGAACAGACTCTTTGGTGACAGTAGAGTCGTAGAATATAATTGTATACAGCGATAAATACAGGAAATAAAACTTAAAAAATGTAGATATGTGGGTAACTTCCACGTCACATGGCGTTATAGTGGGTTAAAGTATAGTTGCAAGGTTTCAATGGGGATGTAAGATGGTTTACACGAAATTTTTCTAGGTGGAGACGCTTGGAAGATTTGAAGTTGACCTTTAACTTTACAATGGGAAAATATGATTTCTATAGGAGGATTGTAATAAACTTTTTTTTTAATACAACCACCTTAGGTGATCATAGTTTGCTCTGGTAGTTACTTGTTGGTAGAGCAAAACTGTGAGAAAAAGAATGATGTAAATGGTTGTCGCATTGAACCCTTTCTGTAAATAAAATTAACATTAGTAAGAGAGCCATGGTTTCTTCCTCTAACAAACAGCTACCAGAGCTTGACTATCAAGAGCTGGCATGGTTGTATTAAGAAAAAAATACATAAAAACCGTGTCTAAGTTTGGGTGTACTGTTAGCTATGTTAAGAAAATATAAGAAAAATATTTCTATACAACAGTTTGGAACATCTTTGTTTAATTATTGTATTAAATTTGGTCGATTTTAAGCAACAGTTGTCCAAATGAACCATCTGATTATTTGGCAGAAGCTCGTAATAAATAATCCTCTAACAGTCTCAACGCGACGAATTTGTCAAATAACCTAATACTTCTTCTCTTTGTAATCTTTTAAGATGAATTTGTAATTATTAACATACGATCTGGCTCAGTGTGGTCTAGTCAAAAAATCACGATTGTTTTTTATGCTAGCAGGCGTTCTTTTTTATTCGACGTACCTATTTAAATTATACTACTTCAGGACTTGGTTGTCTATCATGCTAGGGGAGCATCAAAATCTTTGAGGCGTTAAAGTGTGGCATGATCCAAAAAAGGTTGGAAAACACTGCTCTAGCTTCTTCTGTTTCAAACGTAGGAGCATCTCACTGATTTTCTGCTACACCGACGTGGAAGTGTTGCAACGGAAGTCTGCGTTTGAAGGTTCGAGGATTAAGTCTCTCGAAACATACTGCATTTGAATAAGTTTCTCAACAATGGAACTGGGTTAACAGTGAACCGTGACGTCGGATGGCAATTTCATTGGAAACAGGAACAAGATTCGATTAACATAATCTTTGATGTTCCGGATGATTTCTGATTAAGCCGATGGGCTGCTAATGCAAAGTGCATTTGAAACTGCAATTACGTAGTTGCATGAATACTTATGAGGATTCATCGTTCGATGTGCAATCAACGTTGCTCCAAGAAATCTTGCGAATAGTTCCACGGAATCCTCGGTGCCACGCCGACCATTTTGTGCCAGCGCACAAAGACTATGCATGATTGATGTCAGGTTGTCGTGTCGAAGGCAAAATTTGACGCACGATATTTCAGAGACGTCTTAAACATTATTCTTCTAGAAAAAGAAACTGTATCTCCTAGATTATGTATCGTGGACTTATTAAGTTATGTCAATAAATCAAATAAATCCTTTCGAATGGGTTAAGCATCGTGCTCAAATGTGCAGGTGATGATGAAAGTAGCCTAAGTCATATTTTTTTTGTTCAGAGATATTTTGAGTTTATTGGTTTAATTTATATGTAATTTAACATTGATATAACACAAAATAAGGGATGAATAATCGATGTAATACAAAATGAGTGGTAAATTCAATTCTTTTAGATTTTTTACTTACAAGGGACGTCAGACAAGTAGGACACTCCGATTTCGATGACATTTTAGTATGATATAGTACTCTGAAAAATATTTGACACGTGTTTTTTTATATCTGCTGACATCCACTTTGAAGGGGGGAAAACAGTTCCTGAAGTTGGGGATGAAATACGCGTTTGGTCAAATGTCTTGAAAATTATTGGTCGTAGCAAAAAATCGACGATTCCCTTGATAATACTTGTCTAAACACAGTTATCAAATATTACGATATGAGTAAATATCGCATGTAATTATATTTATTACAATGGCGAAATTAAAATTCCAATTCCTCCGTATTTTTGTTTATTTCATCCCCAACTTCAGGGGCTGTTTTCAACCCTTCAAAGTGAATGCCAGCAGGTATAAAAAAATACGTGTCAAATATTTGTCTGAGTACTATATCATACTAAAATTTCATCGAAATCGAAGTGTTCCGGTTGTCTGACGTCCTTTGTTAGATCACTTTCATAATCACCGGTACGAATATGAGTAATTAACAATATTATGGTAATGAGATGAATTTTTCGTTCGTGGTCACTTTAACACTTCTCAAGAATAGTACATACAGCCAGCACATTTATAATTTTTCATGTGTCTGTTAATATGATAAATCGTTTAATTATTTTTGTAGAATGGTATAATAGTAAGTGTCAGTTTAACTGATTAAATGGCTCGGTAGGGAAATTGTTCAATGGCCTTGAATGGCAAGTCATACTTTTTTCTATTATAATATGCACTTGCAACACGTGTTACGCAATGTTGTTAACAATTATCTTTTTTTAAACGATTCCCATGCCAAAGTAATACGAGTGCTGTGTTTAATTACTGCACGTCACCTTTTACAGGTATGGTTACGTGTTAATGTCAAAGTTGATTATTCTTAATTCATAATCTACCAAAGTCGGGCATGTTTCAGTTATTTATCTGATGCATTATTCATTTATTTGTAAATTGTACGGGTATAAACCCAATCTGTATACACAAGCAAGAATTGAAACAAAATAGGAAAAATAAAAACAGTCGCAACAATATAATATTAAACAAAAATGCGATTATAAAGAATTTATAATTAAACGTTATCTAAACAGTCTGAATTATAGTCTGAAAGCAGAAAATGGCACAGGAAATTGTTACGAATAACTTGAATAATGATCGTCAGGCAAGAATTATTATTGCGACAACGTTTCGTTCTTTTTCCAGCAGATTCCTTGGTTGAAGGATGAAAAAGTTTCTGCCTGTTAGTCTCGTTAAAATCTAATTTTGCTAAAAGTCCGTGGAAGCGATGCGAATCATTTGTTAGTGAAACTGTTCCCACGGTAGGAATAAATTGCTTCGGCGACCGAATACATTTCAGTCTGATATCTATACAGGAAACTTTTGCAATAACTTTTCTTAATTCATTGACATTTAAAAAAAATCGCCTTGCAAAATCGTCATTCTCAACGAAATACAGTACAAAATAAATGGTAGTACAGTAGAACTTGGATTATCCGAACACCGGTTATCCAAAAATTAGTCTTCATACATGAGTTAGGCACTATCATTATCAGTTGTGACACTATGTATCTAATTCCATACCACTATGTATTTTATATTCCAAAATGAAATTATAATTTTTCTGCAAAACATAGTTACAGTGTGAGTCATCCTTTTACCAATTACAGGTCGATTAATCAAGGTTCCATTGTATTATTTATTGATACCTCATTTGTCTTTTCGAACCTCGAGGAGCTTTGGCTTTGCACATCCTTAAATTTACTTATATTGCTGGTAGTTGAAATTACATACGTGGACTATATAAGCTAATTACTTCTACACAAATATAAAAATAAATAAGAAACGTAAACATGAATTACACTTAAATCAAACATTACATAACGTAAAATAAGCACTAAATTGAGCTTTAAATGACTAACTCGACATCACATAAAGTATTTCTTTTATCGTAGCAATTTAGAATTATCAACGTTTTAATTATTAAACTTTATTTGTAGATTGTACGGGCAAAAACCCAACATATGTGTATACATCAGTAAGATTTAAAAATACAATAGAAAAATAAACAAAAAAAAGGAAAACAGTTGCAGCATCATAATATAAAGTAAAAAATGAATAAAAATAAAAGTTAAACATAAATGTAGTCACAAAGAATTTTTAATTAGGTGTTTTCTAAATAGTGCGTAATGCCCTGTATAAACGTTTTTTAAAACAATGAATAAAACCACTCAAAAAATCAATTGTATCTGTAACTGTATTGGCTGATTTTAGTAATTGATTCATTGAATCACTTGAACCATATTTAGTTTTTATGGTAGTATAATAAAGCATATGCCCTTTTGTAACATTCTTTGGGGTAGTATAAAAATGAATAGGAGGTCTGACCATTTACAGGTTTGAATAAAAAAGACAGATCATTTTTAATAAATCCTCAAAGTATCACCTATGTTTATATAACGTTCTTTTAACCCTGCTGTTCTCTTCGAGTTTATATGACCCGAAACGAAGATTACGCTTCCACACGTACTATGTTTTTAAATATTTCTTCTCCATATTCAATGTATATAATAAATTTTGAAATAATTTATACTTAAGAAATATAAAATACCAAAGAAGTGAACACAGAATTTAAATACATTGAACATTAAAAAGAAATATTTAAAAACATAGTACCTACGGAAACGCAATCTTCATTTCGGGTCATATAGACCCGAGGAGAACAGCAGGGTTAACGTTTAAAATATTCTAAACAAAATTTTCTAAATAAAAACTAATTTCTATAACCACGTTCACCTCGCAGCGTATCCATTGAAACAGTCAGAAACATTTCCGAAGCAAAGGGTGGAGAAGCAGATTTTTATTCTTCTAACGTAGAGAATGATTTTTGGGAACATTTTTCCCTTGAAACTCTCTTTCCATTGCAATGTCACGCTTCGGGGGTAGAGGGTGCAGTGAAAAATGCATTCGCGAGGGGATTGGCGCGTAACGGTGCACTTTATGGGCGACGGAGAGGAATTCTGGTCTCGTTAAGGATCTCGAGTTGGGGATTACTTTGGTAGCCGCGACCTTTCTCGTTAAAACGCACCCCGATGGCTTCTGGTAACATCGAAGTGCCCGACACTTGGCCTCTTGAATTGCGTCTCGAGAGCGCAGTTGCTTTCTCTCAATCATTGCCTTGCTTTCCATCGCGACCACCGTACTCTGCACACGCAATTATACCGAGGGTGCTATTGACATGTTACCAGAACCGAACTTGAAGTAACCGTGCGATACCGCGATCCAGCCACCTCAAGGGAACCCATAACCGAGCTCTACCCACATGGAAAATTGCAGAACTTCATGACCCATTTTTTTTCACAATCAGATCACTCAAATGATTTCAATCAAATTTCGGCCGAGTACATTATTAAACGTTTTCCATGGAGCAGTCGCCTGCTTTGTACAGCCTAGCTGCATCGATCCCTCAAAATAATTTCCTAGATTGTTAATACTCTAGAATTAAATGAAATTTTATTTTGGTGATAAATTAATAAACAGTACGAAATTAAACCCAGTCCATCTCATCCTACATAATAAAATTCTTAAAATATTTGTACTTATGATTATTAATATTATTGAAAATACAAATAATATTAATAAAACATTAAATCGAGAAAGAGTTTTTTCTGTACATAACTTAAGGAACAATATGTATACAGAGGAGAAGAATATATCAGTGTAGTCCAAAATGTATGGGAAATCAAAACATTATAAGTCGAACAATGTTTCAAACATAATTATTTAAAACATTATCGTGCAAGATCTCTTTACAGGATTTGTGGCCACAAGAGTACCATTTTTGGCCACTTGTATAATTAGTAATACGAAAGACCCACTTTCACATTTAATTAATCACAAATGCTTATTGCTGAACAAATGATACAATACTCACTGAACAAAAACAGCATTAATTGCCAATATCGGAATACATTAGACAGTGGCCATAAATGGCGCAACGGCTACAAATGGTACATCTACTCTAATTCATTTGTTAATCGATTTATCTTATTCATTTATCGAATTAATTTGTGGTTTTCGTTTTCAAGCGAAAGCTTAGACTTTCAAATTCCTAAAAAGTGGTCAATGCAAGGTACAATCATATTAAATTATGCGATGAAAATCGGTAATGATTTCAAATGGCAGAAAATTCACGTGACGTCAACGGAAGGCAATGGAACGGAGGAAGTCAATTTCCTCGAGGAGACTCAACCCGTGATTACGATATCTGAGGCTATAGACTTGAAGCTTCTGGAGGATACGAAAAACTGCAGAAACAATCGTTCGGTCGGAATTTGCGATTACGTTCGAGCGATATTACGCGAATGATGCGCCGTCATGTCAGTTCGATTCACAGTGTACGTAACGTCAACGTCACGGCGACGTTACGTCAAAATATTTTTACATGTGTAGGCAATGCGTCAGTTTAGACAATTCGGCACGGTTACGAACAGTTAGTGTTGTATCAAGACATTCTTCGAAAGAATGTTTCCATGGAACGTGTCCGTACGGAATGCATAATCACTACGCGATAATGTGAACGAATGTACGTCACGTCCATGAGTCAAGCAATGTGTCGTAAAAAATCTGATTTTGGAGACAATTCGTAGGCTCCAAAATAAAAATTTTTACCCATTTTCGTATAAGAAAATGTCAGAAATTAAACCAAACTTTGTATAAAAATTTCTCCACTGATAACTAATTTGTTACAACACGTATAAGGAACACTTAACGCCGGATAATTAACCTTTCGTACAACTGACGATTGGAACATTTGAATCTCGTGATATCGGATGATCCGTTTATTGAATAAATTAATTATGCTTATTATTTGCTTATTTATTTAGTAATAAATTCAATACCAAATGTACCTTTTTAATTTCATTTATCCTGCTTCTTTATAAGGTAATATATTACTGTTGTTAAATAAAAAAAGTACAATTATATTCGTATTTTTAATTGACGTCGTCATTTTCACGAATGCTTAGTAATAACGTTATTCACGCAATAGCTTCGTTATCTAGGGTTAAATAAAAGACTAACGTTAATGTATAATATAACGTCATCCGTTTAGTTTCTCAAGTAACTTACGAGAAGGATGTATTGACATTCTATAAGAGTATTTACAGAGTATAATTTCAACGCCCTCGAGAGATTTAAACAGTACATGAAATTGTCTGAAATATTCTCTATTTTGTAACATTTCGAGTAACTAAAGTACGTATTTCAGATTTTTTATAATATGTTTCTTATTTTTTAAGTCAGCCAGCTTCTTGAAACACATTTTACGTATGCATAAGCAAAGTATATATAGTATTTAATAAAATTCCTGAAAATGTCGCATGGTGTGTAGTGGACGGTTTTCCAAATGGACGATCCATGCGAATGTGTCAAAATGCAAAACTGTGAATATTTAAAAATAGCAAAAAAGTGACACCACCCTCCAAATAAAGGGTTCGCATATGTGTTCATTGCTCTGAAAAGATTAACACATTGACTGCCATGTCACCCATATATGACTTAGATTCAATCATTATTTATTTGATCAGTTCTAGTACTCACAAATTTATTTACTTAAGTTTAACCCTTAAGTGGATTATTGGTGCCGCAGCAACCCCGTGGAACTTCAACCTAATAATTGTTTAACATGTGTTAATATAATTATTTGAAGATTCATGTAATTCTCTATTATCTCATTATGCTTCTAACGCATTAAGGAAAATTGATTTCTATTTTGTCTGTTCGGTAAAAATTAAACAAGTATTAGTTTGAAGTTGCACAGGGCCGCTGCTAGTATCAACAAAAGGTTATGAATATTCCTTATATGTTTGATTAAAAAAATTTTAACATCAGATTATATTTCCCTTGTATAGAAATTTAGAAAGCTTTCCATTTTCAGCCGACAGACTGTGGCAGTGTGTTAAAGTGTTAATCGGCTGTTGAAAGTATTTGTTCACGTATTACGTGGCGAAACCGAAACAGAGCGGAAGATATGAATGCACAGAAACTCCGGCGTGACGATGGCGTGACGGTGGCGTTACGCACGGTGTGAATGGACCTTTAATCCGGTGGTACGTTTCACGTGAATAACGTGCATGTGCGTTTACGGTTACGCACACTGATAGAAAGCAACGAGGGGATCGAACTCAAGGATAACCGGTGCTACGCGCCGATGTCCGTTCGACGATTTGATAGCGACCAAGACAAGATTTATACCGGGTGTCCCATTCTAATCTGTCCACTCGAATATCCTCGAAACTTCTTCTGCTTCCTATGTAACCCAGCATCGACTGCTATGGTCATTTAGCAGGGAAGACCTGCAGTTTTAACCCTTTGACAGGCAAATAAAATGAAACTCGATGCATTCAAAAAATATTATTTAATATTCCTCGATTTAACAGTTACGAGAGCTTTACAGTGACACAATAAACAAATACCTTATCTCAGACGTCTTTGTAAGTTAAGGGGTACGGTCCATTCATATCTGCAGATATCAGAATGTATATAGGGTGTCTCAAGTAATTGGAACGGTTTATAACTCGAGTTTGGTTCGAGATAAAAAAAGTTGTAGAGGAACACGTTGGACGGCTTAGGAATATCTATTTTTCTTAAACTCAGTTTTTTATAAGTGCAACGGTGTATCTAAGAAATGTAAATGTATGGTTTTCTGAATGGAAATGCATATTTTTTTTACGTGGATCGATTCTTTGGAATATTCTGCATGAAAAAGTATTAGGGTACAATGATAAACAAAGCAATATTTCGAGAGATACTTCAAGTTTTTGAATGTCCAATTTATGCAACAATTTCTGTCAGATTTATCCAAAAAAGGTGTTCTGACTTTATCTTGTAAGAATATGGCTCCTTTCCTTTTGAACAGATTCACAAATTTTTCTTTAATCGCTGCATTTCATTGATGAAATTGTAAAGAGTGCTTCATCCAGTGAAGCGTCGATTGTTTGACAGAAGTTCATTGTAAATCAGTAAGCTCTACGATCTTTCAGATCAATCTACTATTAAAGAATATTTGTCGTGTCTGACACGAGCAATATCTGAAGCAGAAATGGCCAGCCGGAGCAAGATCTGGCTCCAACCTGCCCCCACTATGCGTCCATTCCCCTCACGTAGCTTGTGGTCTGGGTATGACGTCGAAAACATCGGTGATTGTCAGTCAGTACGGCTTCTCAAAAGACAGTGACGTGATAAGGACAATTTTCTTTACACATGGCATAAGTTTTATCTAGAGATTGCATCTCTACATTCTTATCACGTGAGGGGAATGGATGGCCATCTCTGATCTGAAGATATGAATGTACCTTCAGGCGTAGCGAAAAAGAGAAAATTCGATTAAAAGGTATCACTGCTCCCAAATGTTTGGAGAGTGTAGCTCAGAAAATACTTTAAAAAATTACTAAAGTTCTTTTGGATAGCAGCATGGGCATCAGTGCGTACATGGAAGTGATAACAGAAATTTTGTTCTATGATAGAATTTGAAAGATACTGCTAGATCTGATGGACAACGTATTATCAAACATTCGGAGTATTTAAACTGCCACCTCGTCCCATATCTTTTTTGGATGATAACAGAGACATTGTGGATACGCTCTTGTATGCACAAGATAAACTTGTTAATAAAATTGGTAAAAAATCGTTGTGGTTAATATTTGTAAGTAATGGAAAACGATATTATCGCAATACAAACAATATCATTCGACGGTTTTTATTTTGATTCAGGTGAGTGTCTTTTTACTGCTTCATCACAGTGCACAATTTATTTTGTTACTGTCCATTTTTTATTTAATATTGAACGATAACGTAGAATGAATAACTTCCAAATTAATTTTTAATTAGTCAGCTATTAACGGAAACAACAACAATGTTCATATGTTCAAACACCTGTTTTACATTTATAAAAATAAATTGACTGCGATAATCAAGGTTAACGCTGCTGTCAAAATGTTAACAAATAAATAATTTGTATTGAATGATTTTACGTCAGTAAATATCTGCTTGTTTTGGAACGTTGAAATTTTGTGAAAATTTCAACAAATCTTGAGAATATCATTTTATGATAGTCATTCGTGGCTGTCACTCGAAGGGTTCTTTGCAAGAGCAAACAATTATAATTTTTTTCTACCCTTAATAATTAACCTACAAACTCGAAAAAAATATATAAAGTAAAGCTAGTATGTAGCTACTATTTGCTTTTGAATCATTCAAATATCTGAAGTAGTTATCGAGAAAAAAATTGTAAAGTATAGGGTTTTTATCCCCGTATTACCCTTACTAGAGTGTGCAGAGACCTGAAATTGCTCAAAGTCGTTCTTTAGACAAGGAGCATTATTTAGTAATAATAAATATTAAAATTGACAAAGATTGCACAGTACAGTTCACTCATAATATTGATAGAACAACTGGACGAAGCATAGTTAACGAGTTGTTTTAAAAATTGTCAGTCACGAGATATGATCCTCCATAGTCGCCAGGCCAACCCACACAGGCGATAGTTAATGATCAGTTACGGAGTCTAATAGAGTTTGGTACACGTTAAATTATACGAAATAGTGCGCATAAATTATATGTGCACCACTCAATAGTTTGCTGGCACATACAGACCATCAGAAAATAGAAAAAAATCGATAAATGGATTCCGTAGGAGTTGACGGGCTCATAAACGGCGTCGCTGAGTCTCATGTCGCACAAATAACGGTCCAAAAACTTCATCAATGCTATCATCACACTCCCGCACATCCATTTTGTTCTCCAGGCCTTTTACAACTGACTGTCACATTTTTAAGTACCTACATTATTTTTTGGCAGGTAAAAATGTGACTATAAGACAGCAGTGATAACACCTTTTAAAAATCAACGATTTTGAAGAACACAAATCTTTTCTGTTAGGTAGCCCAAAAAGTTCATACGGTTTTCGAACATTAACCCTTCGAGCCCTGAAAATTTCGGGAAAAACCGCGCACCATGTGCTGAAATTTTCCATGGGCGAATAGAGTGTTACGTTGAATATTTCATTATAATTACTTTTTACTAGAGGGCTAACGTCTAACATTTTGAAGTTTTCCAACATTTGTATTTTTTTAAAGGCGTTGAAGGACAGAGAAAGTAGGGTGAAAATGATTTAAAATTTAAAGTATTCCCATCATGTCAAAAAATTTCTTTTTTGTACTTTTTAAAGGTTTGCTCCCTTGAAAATTTTGTGCCCTTTAATTATCCGGTATTGTTTTTTATGTTAGACCAACAGTTTAGGAGCTAGACGTCCCATTCTTTCTTTGAGGCTCTCTTTGAGACCACTAAGTCAATGACTCTCCAGTACCACCTACAATATTAAATTAACAAAAAAAAAAATAAATTTCTATAGCTTAAGATATGTTTAATAAAACACTAAAACTCTCATTAAATTATCTGTCGTAGTTCTTCCGTTTTCAATTTCTAAAGATGATCTATTTATGAGAGCTCCAGACAAGAACCTCCCCTTGAAGTGGACTGAAACCATTATGGTATCTTCTAGTTTATAAATACGACTTTCAATGAAATAGTAGCTGTTGAAAGTTTCATTAATAAATCGGCCGTTTCATCTGCAACAACCTAATACAAAGTGCGTTTCGGTGAGACGGAGCTGAATTGCCGTTCACTATGCGAATGCAACGAGGCGTTCGCGTTATTGTCCTGCAAATAATACCGCACATCGTAACACCTATATACCTGTGTCTGCCTACAATGTCGCATACAACACACCTGTCTCGGTGAAAGGATTGAGTATTCACAGATAGTGCCAGATACTTGTCGTCGCCAGACTCACTACCATTTCAGGCAACGTTCGATATTCTTTTACGTGGGACGTTCAACAAGTAAGGAGGGTTCTTATTATAAAATTTTGATTCTCCATTGATAATACAACACCTTTTAACGCATGAGGGAGTGAAAGCTATAGGGGTGCAAGTCAACTTTTTAAGACATTGACTCGCGTGTCAATTTTGCGTATAGAATTCGAAATATTATGTTTTCTTTTCCTTATATCTTGCAGCTGTGCTATGAGCGTATTCTCTTTCGAGCGCACGGACGCCGAGCTTTGCCATCTAGCGGCTGTGTGCGAACTATGCCCCCGTGGACGGCTACCAAGCACGCCGACAATAAATAGTTCCATGTTTTATTCTCGGTATTCAGAAGAATTCAATTTATTTTTACATTTTCACTATTTACAGGATTTCTGTAAAAAGGAATTTGATATTACCTCGAAAAGTTGAATTTTTTAACGGCTGTGAACGACAAATCGTCCTAAAAAGGAAAGTATGTGTGCAGGGAATATGAAAGTGGTCTAATTATAAGTAAAAAATCTAAAATACTTGAATTTATCACTTATTTTGTTTTACATCGATGTTACATTGCAATAATATGGAAGCATTTTTGCAGAATAGCCGTAAATTAAACCAAAAAATTCAAAATATCTTGAAACAAAAAGTATATGAGTTAGGCCACTTTTATAATCACCAGCACAAATTCGAAATGTACATACGCGTTAATGAAGTTTTCACATGCAGCCAGTGCTTCGTAGAGCCCGAATAACAAAGCTATTTCATATTACCCCTACAATTACAATTTTTAAACGAATATGACCAATAAATCGTCCTTAAAAGGAAAACAAGTTTGGAACCTAGCTGCCCGTTAATGAGGTTTTCACATTCAGCCAATGGTTTGTAGAGCCAAGAGAACAAAGTTCACTCTACAATAACCTGGATAGTAATCGTGTTAATTATGCTATTGAATGTTCCCTTTAAGCAGGGAGGAACAATAGTCGATTATAAGAAGACACGGTTATCCCGATGATAATGCAATTAGTGTAATTAGCGCCACGGTGTGGGAAAAACTTTTTGTTGGAAAGTCTGGGAAATGGGAGGTCGGTGTTGTTTTCGGTTTTACAGGAGCTTGTTCAACAAAACAGACATACACCTCCGTCCATAAGTCACTGGACACTTAATAAAATTAGGTGGTAGATGATTTTACAGTATGCAATAAAATTAGCACCTATTAATTCTTTATAATGTAGAAAATATGTAATTCAAATGATATGTTGAAAATCTTACCGAAAATAAGTAATTAACTCTTTGACTGCGGCATACTTCCAATAAAAATCATTCCTCATCAATCATCAATGATCTTTCATCAATCATTATTATCCGAAACACTAATAGTTGAGCAACAAAGTTCGATTCATTTTATCCAATCTCCTTATTATATTTCGTTTTTAGCCGCAGTAAAGGCTTCGTTTAATATTTATTTGTATACTTTCTATTATTATTTATTATTTATTATTTATGTTTATCTTCTAATACGACTCTGATGTTTTATTCATTATTCAGAACTGATAACTAGTTCTTAAGGCCACCATAGTGACTGTTCGCACATAAGACGTTCTTCCAGGGTGTATATATATACCTTTTGCAGTCAAAGGATTAATCTTATATTATCTTCTCATCAATGTGTTCACCTCGTGCTAACATGGCCGCTTGAACTGATAGCGGCATTCTCTCGATCAAAGGTTTTAATATTTCAGAACTATTTTCCTTCCAACATTCTTCTAATCTCTTCCATAAGTCTTTCTTTGACTTTGGGCAGAACTTCCTTTCTGAAGGCAAACGAAAAGTGTGTACAGACCACACTAAACTATACCGCAGTGTAACTCTGCGGAGTTAGGGATGTATTAGAAATCTACGCCTAGAATCTTGTTTTTTAAATATTTATTTAAATTATACGTACATAGGGTAAGTGCCCATAATATCGCCAACCCGTAATATTTTTTTAAACAAAAAAGCGTTGACAGAAATCGGCAAGGGACTGAAGTCGTAGCCAAATATGTATAAAAAAACATATTTTATTGACAACGTTGCAAATAATGTCTCTTTTGCTTGAGACTAATTCGATATAAAAATGTCTCTTACCCATTACTTGAGAACGATTTGAAATTTGGTAGGCGATATTAGGTGCTCTTACCCTATTATTAACCCCTTGAGTGGTATGGACATATATATGTGTTCCAAAATATCGTTCACCGTGTGCTACGAGTCACCGCACTGGTCCAGGCACAGCCGTTCATTGTGTGTTACAAACCTATGTCTTCGGATAAATCATCATCTCAGCTTATATTATTAAAATGTATATGTTTCGTTACATATTCCGCAGTTCTGGAGCGTTGAAACAATTGAATAGTCAATATTAACCGTATTATTATAACGAAATATTCTGTATAACACGTGTGTTCTACCGTGGAAAACTTCAGCACATAGCGCACGCTTTTTCTCGAAGTTTTCAGCACTCAAGGGGTTAACATCATATTCAGGTATAATATTAACGTATAACAGATAAATATAACAACACGAAATAATGAAATCAAGCCAGACAATTGCATCCGCGTCCTAATAATCATTATGCTGAAAGGGAGCATGCGTCCGGTATCTCATGGACGGGTGTGTACGAGTTTAACGTCCTGTCTCGCGCGGTGCCAAAACTCATCTCGAAGAAATGGCTCGAGTTATCCTATTTCTTCCACAAAGAAAGCTGAAGGGCTGTTATGTGGCCGATAGTTCCAGCCGCCGTCGTAACGTACAAGCGAAAGACGTAGTAAAATCGAGGCGTTCTAAAAGAAACTGAATGGCAGGTTGGCATAGCGTTGGGTAGCTAGCTGTACTCTGTCCGGGGCTGCGTGCCAATCGAAGTCATAGATCTTCTGGCCCCTGACGAGGCGTTGTGACCCAGAAAAGCGACGGTGAAAGCAGGTACACGTTCGTGCACAGCCGAATCGGTTCGTCGACACGAGATCGAGACACTGAATTCTGCCAACGCTCCTCGCATCGGGACTCCAGAGAGTACTATGTGCCTGGCAACTTGGCTGTTATGCGCGATCCACTGCTCCCTTGTTTCCATAATGCGATTTCAGATAATTCAGGGGGACGCGAAACTCGCCATTAACATGGAGATTCTCAGGAGAACTCCCAGTCCGCCTACACTCCCGCTCAAAACTCCTAGAATACTTGCCCCTTCTGACAAACTTTAACCCTTTTAGTGCCGAACAACGATATATCGTCGTTGGCTACACTTGCGAAAAGTGCCGACGACGATATATCGTTGTGCGTGAGTTTCAAATTTTAAGCTCGAAAATGAGAGTTATCTTACACACGGAAAAGTACGGCAAATGTTTAGCTGCATAACAATACAGGTTTATAATAATACTAGAATATTTTTCCGGTGATATTATACTGGCTGCATACCATGTACACGAATCATCTGCTTTGTAGTAGGCGACCCATTTGACCCTTGCTGTGCATCATAGAATTATTATTTATTTATCTTTTGAAATACTTGTGATATCGTTGTAAATAATTGAGTTTACGTTGTTTTACATCATACAATGTCAGAGTGACGATGTTTCTTATCTTATAAATGCTGTTTATAATATATGGCCAACTTTTCGAATTTTCTTTATAATTTTGAATAAACATTATTCATATAATTTTTAACAAATATTGAAATACTTCAGTCGTTAATTCACTGTCTCTTTAGTTCTTAACGTGTTCCTTTTTAAATGTTGCAATTATTCTTTAAAACGAAATTTTTATAATTTTTTTCTCAAACCTTACCAAACTACGTCAGTTGGACTCGGCACTCTTCGCTCAGGTTCAACTTTTTCGCTCGCCACTAAAAGGGTTAATTACATAATTTAATTTAATTTATTACAGTGTACGGGAAAAGTCCCTTCTTTTTTGTACAATAGTTGAAAGTGTAGAGACAGGTGGTATACGTAATACATGAAAAAGATTGTTGCAGCATAGACTAAGAAATCGTTTTAGACATATTACAGTAATAATGAAACGCTTAATTAACCCCTTGCCGTACAATAACGAGTCACACTCGTGATACAGAATATGATTGATTCGTTACACATACGAGTGCAACTTTTGTGCCAATTCTTTGAAGTTTTTCAGTGCAGCACAAATTGTCCTTCAAAAGATTGTTAAAATCGAACTGCATGTGCTGATGGATGCTCCTCATTTATCACGGCACTCTAGGACTGGAATAGCAAACTTTGGCGCACGAAATCGTTGGAAAAATCGTACGGCAAGGGGTTAACGCAGTTTGAGTGTTCATGAACTGACCCAGCGATCTATAAACACTGTTTTTGAAAGTATCAAGAGAGCCGGAAAAAGGTCCAATTTAACACTGAATCCATTGGCTAAATTACAAATTCTGTATAGTGGATCTGAATGCCCAAATCTGGAGTTTTAGGTGGGTGAACGAAATAGTTGAGCATGTGTAAAGTGATGCTTAGGAGCATTGAAGTTCAGTAGAATTATTAGACTAGTTATTAATGATTTTAAAAAGAAAAAGCAAGTCGTCGATCAATCTTCCGTCCTCCAGAGTATGAATATTAAATCGGCATATAGTATGGTCATAGTTGTGGTCTGAACGAGGTATGGGGAGGCCAAATTTATTAGGCAAATAATGTAAATTATTTAAATTATATAGGTTTGCTGTTGCGTGTACAGTAGAACCTCGATTATCCGTGCTCGGGTGATCCAAAAATTGGCCATTCTATGTCAGTAATGAGCCGAAATCATCGCTAATAACAATATGTATTTAATCTTATGCCGTTATATATTTTATATTCTAAAATAAAATTATCATTTTTATGCGAAATCTAGTCGCTGCGCAAGTCATTCTGTTATCAATCGCAGTACGGATAATCGAGGTTCCACTGTATTTGCGGATATACGAATGATCTGAACAAAAGTGCGTAGTTCCATTTAAAGAATCGAACTTGACGTTCATATCTCTGAAAATAATAACGTAAAAAGAAATTCAGCTTCGTCAGAACATTGGTCCGCTTGAACCATACAACCTTCATACAAATAATTTTGTTGTATCTTCAATACTTAAGAAATTACGGGCCTGTATCACTTTGGCGAGGACACACTTATGCACACTATTATCCGAGTACATGAAAATAAAATATTTAGTTGTTCAAATGTTTTAAACAAAGAAAAACATGTTTCCAGCGTTGGAGACACGATTCGTTAAGATCAATGCGGTCAGAATTTTCTTCTTCATTCTTTCAAACCATGATAGCTGTCCAAAATCACAAGCAAAGTTCTGGAACGTTTTACAAAAAGAATAGAAAAATATTAATACAGAAATTACAAAAAAGTAATTGCTAGGATGCCAAAATTAGTAGAAGCGGACCTTAAGACACACGGGGGGTATAAGGCACTTCGAGGTCTCTTTTCGTTTAATCATTTACACTAAAATATGAACCGCTCAGAAGCTAAACTGATCGACTCCACTTTGAATAAATTTCTCAATTTCCTTATTCGAATATAGTGGGGTGTGCTAGAACGAACGTAATTGGTTATAGAACCTCGTTTGGCTAGCATCTCTTTGTTCTAGCACACATTAAGCTGTTCCAGGCCCACAGTGCTGTGCAAGGTTGCCACCCAATGCAACAATTTCAACAGGAAAAGTTTAATATATATTGGACACATAAGTCTGAAAATAACATGAAATTTATTCAATTCATTTTTATATATTATGCAAATTTGAAAAATATGAATGTTTCCTTAGTGAGAGTCGTGGAACCGTAAAAGATTACATAGGAGTGATAGCATGGTAACGAAGCCAGAATGGGAACAGTTTCATCTTTTCGTTATAGCATTCTGATTTTATTAATAAAAACTGTTCGTTGAACCATTTGTTCATTGTAGCATACCCCACTGTACTTGCACGAATGATTGCAACTTTCCTCTGCTCTTCATTTTATGGAGTTCATCAATTTGGCTTCTGAGGTGTTCATCAAACACATGTGAAGTCCCTTCGGAGGTCATTACCATTTTGAAACTTGTAACGAAATCAACCCTTTTTACTCCAAGCATTTCTTGATACGATCGACCAGCAACTCCAACATACTTTCATGGTGTAAATGTTTGAAAACCATCAATTTTGATTTGAAAAGTGATGCAATTACGAATGTCCCCATAGCGGAGCCTATGGAGTTATGGAATACTTTTGCACAGTACTGTATACATACAGATGAGTAGACTGCGGACTTTTATGCAAATATACGTTTTTATAGTTAAATATTTCTCATGCCATTGGTGTTATAGAAATGAAACTTCGATGAAACTGTACTTTCTTCTGTGAATGTTTAACCAGTTAAGTGTGCCGATCTCTGTGCAGAGCGCGCACCAGTGTGTGTGTTGCGATAATCAAGCGATGACGGGTATAGTCGTCAAACACAAAGTAAGTGTCGCTGTTGAAATATTGGGTCAAAAAAACGATTTTATTTTATAAAATGAACAATTTTATTTCTAATATTTACACAGTCGCGTAACATGAACATATATTATATACATAAAAAACGAAAAACTTAGAAAAAAAATTAAATATCTATAAAAGTTAAAAATTTATACCGTTGCTGTCGTGTGATATAAAAAATATAAAAATTCAAAATCAAAATGAAAATCGGAATAATCAAAGATTCAGTGTTACTGCACTGCTCACGAGTTAGCTCTCAGGAAGTTATGAATCCATCTCAAGTTATTTATAATTTTTATTTGTTTGTTTCATTTCATCTTGACCTCTAAACATTTTAAATATATTACAATTTACGAATATGGTTTATTTTTCGCCAAAATTACAGTTTGAATATCAAATTGTAACAAAATTTTACGCATGACGGATATAATCGTCATGACACAAAATTCTGCCACATCTCCATGACGGATATAGTCGTCAAACACACTTAACTGGTTAAAAATTGTACATTTCATTATTTTCATGGTTTTAAATGTGCTGTTTTCAGATATTTTAATGCGTTAAATTGCATAAAAATCCGCAGTTTCATTATGAGTGTCCCCGTAGCGAAGCCACCGGAGTGCAAAGGGTTAAGAAACACTGAACATCGTACGGACGCAAAGTGAATAGCTTTGAACAATCTGAAGAGAAGACGGTAACCCTGAAGCGCCTAATCTCTCCGTCTCTAAGCTAGCGTGTCTTCTACCGAAGAATCTGTTGATTTGAAAATAACCATGCCGGTACGCGTCCCTGTGCCGGTGGCTACTATTTTATCCAACAAGTTCGAGCATTGTGATCGCCAGGCTCGACCTTGAGGCGTGAAAGGAAATATGGCGGTGGAGAATGCATCTGCGGTTATTATGTATGCACGGAGACGGCTCATGCATGTCAAAACGTAGGCAGGTCGATCTAGCGCAGCAATTTCCTGCTGTTAGCGGACCCGCGGAGTTTACGGCACTCCCAGCTGAAATGCACGATATTAAAAACGTCCTTAGAGAGAAAATGCTTCGTTAGCGGCAGAAATTACGGCGCCGTTGAAGAAATTTCAAGCGATTAACTTACATTTCCCTTCGTCTCTCCCTCGTCGATGTCCCAGTTCCCGAGGGAGGGACCCTTCGGCGTCAGGATGAAAAGAAAAAGGAAGGAACGTGGATGTAAGAAAGGGATTAAGTCATTTACAGAGTTGTATTATTTTATTACTGCAATTCACACGGCGACGCTGAAGAAATTTCGTGCAATTGACTTACACCCCCGTTCAAAAGTCTTAGGACACCTGCGGTTTTGAAGAATAAAGAAACGTGGCGGATGCTTCGATGAAAAATAAATATGAATTGTTTCTTAGATTTTGGTACGATTTTTAACCTGCTAACACTTTGACTGCCTCGTCACCCATACATGGGTGACACTTCAATTCAACCATGATTTATTTAATCATTTTTAGTACTCATAAATTTATTTACTAAAGTTCAATGGTACCAATAAAACAATTATGAGTATTCCTAATATTCTTGATTAAAGAGATTTTAACTTGCGATTATATTTCTTCTGTATAGAAATTTAGAAAGTTTGTCATTTTGAACCAATAGAGTGTGGCAGTCAAAGTGTTAACTGAGTCGTTCTGTGATTAGGAGTGTCTATTGTTTATATTTAGTTAAACCGAATAAATATGAAGTAAATTGTCTTGTCCATCACAGAGACAGTTTCAAATGACAAGTTAAATTATCTTCTTCGTTCAACTGGTTTACATATTTGTTAGCCAATACTGTGAGAGCAATTAACAGGTGCCTCGCTTATGGCGGAGCAATTTTCACAGGACGAGTTAACTCGTCTTCCCCAGTTAACAGGTTAACCACTTGGGTTAGAGCAACGTCTTTTGCTCGTGATAGCTATTTGGGGCTAAAAGTGAATTGCACGTGTCTCTCTCGTGGTCTGACCTTTTCACTTTGATAACAGTTTTACGTATTAAATGGATGCTTATGGCCCACATAGTCGTCGATTAACCTGTTAACACCGTCGTGAGTGCTTGCATTTTGATTAACACTTTGACTACTGTGATACCCATATATTGACCGCTATGACACTTAAATACAGTTGCTATTTATTTGACTACGATTTCTATTAGTAGAAACGTCTAAAAAGATCTAACAGGGCCAGTAAAAAAGTATAAAGAATTACTATCATCATTGATTAAAAAGGGCATAATTTGAGATTACTCTTATGTTGTATCAACGTCCAGAGAGGTGTATTGTTTACAGTCTGGGCGTGTTAAGGAGAGGCATATGAGTAGGCAATTAAAAATATAGGTCTTTCGAGGTTTTTTTTCCATTAATAACACCAGGAACTTTTTTTCTCAATAAATATTCGTTACGAATTATTTTTATCTATTTTTTCGTCTCAAGACAGATGCCCCATTTCAGGTTAAAGTAAATAGATTTTTTGTTTTGAATGTAGTGTACAAAGAAGAGGAAATAATGACATACATAATGAACTGATTGAGTCATGGAAGTAATTAGCTTGTTTCCTCTTTTTTTTTTCAATGCAGAGACTAACAAATCTTCAGTTTCCAATTTAACGAAGAAATGATCTGAGTCATGCGATGTGTAATAAAAACAACACCACCGTTATCATACTTGCATTCCGTGTGATATGATTAATACCATGTATTTCCAATGTTTCATCGGAACACGTAAAAACCTGTCTGGCGATTACTATTATTTAGGTTTTATTAAATATTCGTAATAGTAAAAAGTGCATTCGTCGATAGTTGACATTCAACGTATTAACAAACAATGTTAAACTAAGATTAATTTTCTCAAAAAACAGTTATGTTATTATAGCGTTAATACGCTATTTGTCTGAATTTCCTAGGTGTCCAGATACTTATGAACACTTTTTTTTCCATTTATTTTGACTTATTACTGTAGCCTCCGATCTTTCGCTCATATCCACGGATACTTCAGGACAGTATGTATACTGGGTGTTCAAAAAGGTCGAGACCAAGCTTATATTACGTCTTAATGAGGTCAAGTAGATGGAAAAAGTTCATATAATCTTATGTCCGAAAGTGCATTATTGAAAAGTTATAAGCGTTCAAAGACGTACTATCAAAGATTTATGAAAATAAGATAGAAACAGAAGTCCAGCTTTGGGAATATATTCAAAACGCATTTACAACTATTTCTAATACAGTAGGAATATTCGAAAGAGTTCGACAATCATTAGTTCGACGAATGGAACCCTGCATTCTTGCAGTAAGAAGAAATTTTGAACATTTATTATAACTGCCTTAACAATTGATAAAAATCTTTGAACGCTTATAACTTTTCAATAAAGCATTTTCGGACATAAGCTTATATGAACTTTTTTTTCCTACTCTGCCTCATTAACACGTAGTATAAGTTTGGGCCGACCTTTCTGGACACCCTGTATACTTAAAATCTATCTATTCTTCACATCTTAAATCTATCCTATCCTAGAATAATGTAGGGCAGTTCAATAGTTACCTTTCGGTTATAAATGATTTTTTTTACAAATACTAACTATTGAAGTACCCTACATTATCCCACAGTCCACGCCTAACTGGAATATAAACATGAACACAATGTGTTAGGTACAAACTCTTCCACATAGTCCGGGCAATGCTCCAAATGGCAAACTCGTTCAACGTGATAACAACGTATCTTCGTGTTATCAATCAGTATTACGTAAATGATAAATTTTAAGTGCTGCCGGAAGTGATCAGGTGATGTCTAACGAGTGGACTATCCGAAACATCAGACATCCATCATATTCAGGGAGATATCATCTAGAAATGTAAATGATTTTGCAAAAATTGAACTAAAGCACTTTTGATTAATTTACATGATGCAAGGCTGGATTAGGTTGAATCGCTGACAGGACTATGCTATCTTTATTCACAGAGAGAATTATCGGTATCATCCAATATTTCGAAAGGCAGATCATGCTCGAGATTTGTTCATGTGGACCCTTTTTTTTGTTTTTCAATTCGGGATCCTGTAATCTGTTTTGTAATTAATTTATAGTCAACCACTAGCCATCATATGTATATGGTAGGACCTCGATTATCCGAACTATGACAAGTAATAAAATGACTCACGTTGTGCCTATAGTTTGCATAAAAATGATCATTTTATTTTAGAATATAAGATACATAATGGAATAAAATTAAGTACACAGGGCCACTAATACAAATTTTGGTTTGTAGCTGAAATAGGATGATTAATCTTAGGGTGACCAATGTTCGGATAATCGAGGATCTACTGTACTGCAATATAGAGCATACTAGGCGACCCTCTAGGCCCCCCACCACTCATTTTCAGGCCAATCGGCGTCACTCTTAACACTTTGATAGAAAATCTGTAGTCTTTGTCAATTTTTGCAAGACTCAAGCCGAGTACTGTCATGTTCTACATTATTCTTTTAATGTCAATTGTTTTATCATCTTAATTTTATGTGTAGTAGTTGGTTATTTACCTTTCGTCAGTGATAGGTAAGCCCAGTTATTTTTTCTATGCAAGCGTTATTAAAATGAAGTGAGTCACGTATACGTGACAGAGGCCATCACGGTGTTGGGAATTCGGTGCACGTCAGCAGTCAGGTGATTAGCTCCTTCTCTTATACCGTTTCTGAGCAGAGGGTCGCCTGAGATGGTCTACAGTGTACACACCTAGGTTTTGCCTATGTCCAGGACAGTATCACACAATGGGAATGTATGTTTCCGCTAACGTGCATAATAATGTTGAAACTACAATCATCTTACATGATAAACGTGGATACGAAGACGAATACAATTGAATAGCGACATTAGAGGTAATTCAAGGATTTGCTCCGTTTTCTTGTAATGGAATGTTGCTCAAGGTCTGAAGAATCACAAGTTTCTTTGAGGAATTTCTTTTTTATATAACTGCGATGATCGATAAGTATTATTAACCTTTTGACGGACAAATAAAATGAAACTCGGTGCGTTCAAAAAATATTATTTAATATATCTAAGCTTAACAGTTATGTAAGCTTTACAATGGCATAATAAACAAATGACGTATCCTAGATGTTTTTGTATGTCAAGGGGTTAATGTTTTATTATACAATTTTTATTCCATATCAATGACCTTTTAATTTTAATTTTTTTGTTACTTTTTATTGCATACTAAAGGAATTTTATAACCCATTAATAATAATAAAAATAATAATAGTATCGTTTGTAATATATGAATTTTCTACGTAAGTGCATTTAGTTCATCCATAGACTAAATAAAAAATGTCTGGTAAATGTGGGTGGAAAAGTTAATATTGTCCGACTTGTAAACAATTTTTTAACTAAATTTTGTCAGCATCTCTCGACCCATGTTTATAATTCACACTGTATAGTTCAATCTGAAAATGTCAAGGTTGCTGTGAAATGTCTAAAAATATGAGGCACATAAAAAATTTAAGTTTTTAGATTACACGAAGCAGCCTAAACACACGTGTCATTTAACAACTTTTTTTTTAACATAAACGAGACAGAAATTATTTTAAATGACAGTTTCTAATGACTCATCCTCTATATTAAAAAATACAGCAGTAAGGACAAAGAATCAAAATTCTATAATAAAAGTATTTATTACTTATACAATTTCCAACGTTCTTTGCATATAAGAAGAAAAAAATTTATACAATTCTTGAATTGTTTATAATTTCGAAGTTTGGGAAGAAGCTAAAGAAGAAACAGACAAAATAGAACTACAAATGTATGTACAAATCAATTGTGTGAGTTGTATATTCTACTTTTCCATTAAAAATATGAATAAAAAATTATTCATGGAAGCTCTTGAAGTAAAAACCACAAAATTTATTGCGTCTAATTGTTAGACTACAGGTGTTTCTGCAAATATACATTTTTAGAGTTCGATATTATGTTAATGCACTTATAGAAATGAAACTTTTACGAAACTGTATTTTATTCTGTGAATGTTTAACGAATCTACCTTTTATTTTTTTCACAGTTTTAAACGTACATTTTTCATATATTTGACTATATTAAATTGCACAAACATCAGGAGTCTACTAATTAGGATCATCCTCACTACAAAATTCAATCCTGCTTATAAATTATGGGCGACTAGTGTAAAGTACTCACTGAAGTCAAAGACAATACTGTAATATTATTTTAATGTACACTGTTTTCTATTATAAGTGAATCATCTAAAGTTTCTTTCGTCAAGAAACTCCTTGTAATGTGTCTAGGATCTCCGAATGGTTGTGACGTTATTCATCGGCTGTACCCATGGGCGAAGTTCGAGTGAAAGGAAGTTGTAAGTTTCGTGAAGACATCGAACCGAGCGTGCCACACGAGCCAACTCAATGATTCACTTGAGTCTTCTATATTCCATCTGCTTTTTTTTTCTCATTTACTTACTCACCGTCACGCGAGTTCTGTACATTTTTTCCCTCCTCGCCTAACCCAGCCTTTGTGCATCTGAACAGTACCTGATTCATTCTATATAAACTAATTTCTGACTCATTTCTGTTAGAGAACAGCTGTTAAATAATATACACTCCTGTTCGTAAGTCTTAGGATATTTGTTATTTCTGTTGAAAATACATTTTTCCGGGCTTCCTGCAAATATCTGCAGAAATCAGCGACGACAATGGCAAGAGAACAATTAAATGGGTCGAGAAATATCGAAAGAATTCAGTTCCATTGTGGACATTTGTATTAACAGTTTAATAACAATATGGTTCCTTATATAAAATACATATTTGTTAAGAAGTTAAACGGTTGGAATAAACACACCTGGCAGGTTATTGATCTACGAAAAATTAATAGATATACATGTTTAACAAATTAAATCAAAACACATAATAAATCTATGGATATTATTACATTAGGGCATAGATTGTAACATTTAATATTTGTAAACCTTTCTGATGATCAGGTTTGCACTTTGTTCTGTCTGTAAATAGCAGTATAATTGAAAATGATTACTTTGAACAAACCAAACGAACAATTGATACACTGAAACTAGAAGAGCAGTTCGAATAAAATATGGCTTTATCACATTTTATACATACTCAATAATTATCTAGCTCGTATCTTTTGAAACAAATTAATATGACAATATGCGATTAATTTATGGATAACGTAATCCTTGTTGAAAACTGTAATCATTTCATTCAGTGTTTTGATCTATCACGTATCGCGATATTACAAATTTTATATGAAGTATGATTTATCTCTCGTAACGATAGCCAAATTTTCTAGCGGCAGTTCTGATAAGATAAAAGGCCATGACTTTCGGAAATTATAGATTGCCTGTGCACTTGGGTCAATAACTGTGAGTTCTAAAAATTCTCGCGAATAAGGAAATGTAAGTACTGTGTGTAATGAAGCAATCATAATCGAATGTAAAGAAGACATCGGAATAATAAGTGGAAGGATCGGGTATAATTTAATGACAAAATAAATCGTGTAGAACGCATTGTGTTTCACTTATTGTCGTATCAAACACTAAATAGTTTATAGTCTCGTTGATGCACTACCACAAAACAATTAATTAAATGTCCATCACATTATTACAGAACAAACAATTTGGTATTCCTTAAAATTGTCAGGTTTATAATTCGCTGCATAATAAAAGTGTGAATTGACGTGCAACACTTTTAGTGAAGAAAATAGTGTCTGTACAAACTTACTAAATAATAATGTATAAAATTACTCATCTCATGCTTTCACTATAACGTACACATTACTAGACTGTGGATGTTTATGCAATTTAACACATCGAAACACGAAAAAATGCACACTTAACACGTTGAACGTCCTGGCGGTCACCTGTGACTGACACCTCAAATATAATTTAATTGAATAATTATTAATTGTCGCAAAATTCTGAGCAAACTTCATACTGAAACAATAACGTAGGAACAGAAGAACACGACTGAGTACTCAAATCTTTTTTTTCTTTACGATTTATATAAAGAATAGTAAATTATATCGTGTCTGATCAGGTATGGCTGTTTCCACTGTGGAGTTCAACGTGTTAATAACGCAAAGAAAATATAAAGTATATTGTTTGAACATTTAAAGGAAATAATGCACTTTGATCAATGTTTCGTTGAATTGCATAAATTAACCAAAAAGGTATTGAATTCTAAAAGTGTAAATGAAATACATTGCTTATGATTATTGTTACGATACCGGTGAATTTTCTTGTGTTTATTTTGGTACAGAAAAAGGCGCCTAGAATAAATTTTTAAGACATACAAGACTTAGCAGGGGTTTGAGATTTTCTGTATTTCACAAAATTTTCAAGACTTTCAGACCTATAGTTGTCGCAAGCCGTTTTCAGAGTGCTTAACACGTTGACTGTCACAGTGAAAGCAGCCATCGCTAGTCAGACATTATATAAATTTCTCTTTTCTATATAAATCCTGAAGGAAAGAAATGTTGAAGTATTCAGAACTGCACATGCGTACCTATAGTTCCGTTGCAATGTTACATTTTCTCAGAATATAGTAAAAACCAATAGTTGTTTAATTAAACAGAATTTGAGGCGCTGCTCACCGGTGACCACCACGACAGTCAACGTGTTGAATTTCAGTCCCTGGCTCAAGACGTCTTGAGTCAGTTCGAATCCCATTACTACTGGAAGGTGTTTGATGACGATAGACTGCTTTATCAGTTCAACCTAATTATATCATACTGGAAAATTTTGGAAAGGCACACAGAAGATACATATAAAAGATAAATTGCGACACGAAAATTAATGAAATAACTTTAATCGATAAGTATTTGGAAAGCTGGACTATTAAGTTTGTAAATCGATTTGGTAATTCAATACGTTGAACCAAGCTATTTATAATAAAGTAAAACTATAAGCGATAACAAAGTTAAGTTATGTTATCCTCTCAAATTGTTCGAATGTAATAAAACTATAGTCAAGGCAAAAGAATTAACATCGAACGTGCAGTAGAAAGTTAAAACAACTCATCGTTAATGCGGTTGTTAGCACAGGAAGTATGACACGTCTAAGTCAATATAGTGGCTATCAGCACTGTACAACCTAATTTCCCCGACGGAAATAAGGACACAGATCACTTTCTCAGGAAACATACACCCCGTGAGTGATCAAACATCACAGAGAGAATTTTAATTTGTAATTAACCTGAAAGACGAATTTTAGCATGACTGATGTTGGGATGATCGGGGTTCCACTGTATCTGTATTCAAGGAAGCATTCTATAATGTGTGCGAGCAGATCAATACGTTAGAGTAGCCATATTCCATAAATTCAGCCTTTCAACGTCATGCGACCACTTATCGGTTCCCATCGGAACGATAATCTGTTTCGAAGTGGAGATATGGCCCCGTTGAATGGTGTAATCGAGATCGAATCGAATCACGTCGAAAAAAAAAAACACTTCAACGTAAGCCTATTACCACCTTAACCAAATAGCCTGAATAATCCGATTGTGTGGCGAGTGCTTACTTTCGCACGTTTTACCGATTTAGGCTGGGGACACACGAGCGTTTTGGTAACGTCCGTTGCAGCATTGTGTCAGTGATGGCCACTGGAGCTCCGGCCTTCCCCCACTCTAGGCCCATTCCCCTCATATAGACTGTGATGATGATGGACCGAGAGGGAACGAGGAGCCAGAGTGGGGGAAGGCTGCAGCTCCTGTGGCCATCGCTGCATTATATTGTTGCATGCTGTGTATATTTAAGGGACGTTAGTTTTTCACTGAAGTTTTTATGCCACGACACACGTTTCAGCATTATGTTGAGGCAAGTGTGGCTGTTCACACGAGCACTTCGTCGAAGTCCATTTTATGGCACAGTGGAGAACATACTTCTCAAGGTTTCCCCTTGGATAGATCTCTGGCGAACAAGGGTCATTTGGTATTCTTTCGGACACAAAAAGATGTATACTAAAATGATTGCAAATTTTTTCGAAAAAAATTCACAAAGAACACGTTCTTTTCCGCTTCCTGACTGGGCATAACCCTTTAAGGCAGCGATTTCCAAACTGGGAAGCTTGGACTAGTTCAAAAGGAGGCGCGAAAATTTTAACTGAAATGTAATTTTCATAACATAAGGTATATAAATAAAAAAATTTATACTTATAAATACACTGTACTTTGGCAAAGGGATTGAAGATAATATATAAGGCAGATGTCGAAGTAATACCGGTAGTACTGACTTGGGATGGCTATACCACAGTCTATGGAGAATCTTATAGACAGAAATTGGGTAGCACTGTCCCCAATAACACCTAAATTTGATCAACTTCGTGCTAATAAACAAGCACATCCATCGCATTAAAAGAAATATATAGTATAACTTTGTTATTATTCTGTCTATTACAGTTTTTTCATTTTTTACATTAACCCTTGCACACCGAATGCCGGGTCATTTTGACCCGCCCCATAGCCCGCCTGTTTCAACAGTCGACGGATGTTGCGTGTCAGTATTCAGCATAGCAGCAAAGAAGAAGTGTATCTAGCAAAGTTCTATCTAATAAAGCTCTAACATACAACAAAATAATGCTAAAAAATAATGACAGCAAAATTGATTATAAAACCTTCCTTCAAAATGAACAAATACGTCTCAACTTTCACTATGAGCCAAAATGACCCGGCATTCGGACTCCGTGTCGTTGCTCGAGCATTCGGTGTCCGAGGGTTAATACATTTTTTACAATTTAAAAAAGTGTCCGTATTATTTTATGAAATAAAGGGTGGGGCGCCAAGATTAGATGTTTTTTAAAGGGGGTGTGATAGCATAAAGTTTGGAAGGCACCGCCTTAAGGGATTAATAAAGGATTGCCCAAGAAATGGTAGCAACCAGCCAAATCCATGTCCATTTCGTAGGGCATGTGTCACAGAAACGCGAATTCATCGTCCGAGCATACGTCCGGTATAACCGTAGCCTAAGCCTCCTGGAGCATTCGCAGCGGCCGAAAAAAGCCTGCTGATCCCACCGTGTGCTGATTATTTTCATAGCGCCGTATCATTTCACGATCATCCCCGATGGATACAGCTGCGATCTATTGTTGATGCACGGCCGTGGCTCTGCGCACGCAAAAACCGCTCGTTGCACGCTCGGACGTGACAATATTTGCTTGGTCTTCCAATGCGTTTCTGCGAACAGGCCGCGAACCGCGATCAAATATCGCCGACCGGTGTCGGGAGCATTTTCTCTTGCCCCAACCGTTGTTTACAACATTTCATTCTCCTAACAAACGCACTGCGGCTGCACATTATTCATTTCACGAGCGACACCTGCTCCTCGCTGGCAGGATTCTACCAGACAACCATGCACCACTGGATGAAAATAATTCCACAAGAATAGATTTGTGTAATTAACACGGTTCTTGAACAGTCTGGTTTAGAAACAGGTTCGCATTTCAGGACGTACCTGGTGTGTTCCAGAAGCAATCGGACTATATTTTTAAAAGTTTCTCGGTGCTACGTTTGCTGGATAACCAACCGCTTTTATCTATGACTATGTCCAACTCATCGTCTACACCGAGTTAAATTGTTTACGCGAAACTTTCCAAAAAGAATATTGTCTCTGCGATGTTTGATTACGATCAGGCTGGTCGATTCCCGATCGCAATCGTGGGTACCAGTCCCTTTTCGGAGTCGACTGTGAGAATTAGTTTGAGGATGGCACAAAAGTCTGTTTCCTTCTATTTGTAAACTCTTTATTTCTTAAACTGTAACGTCGGCGGGTAGAAAGGATCTGCCGTTTTTTGGGTGTCGAAGGAAAAACGTCGGGAAAAGTAAAGGTTGGGGTGGAAGGTAAAAGAGTGGGGTGAAAGGGACTGTTGGATGGTAGGGATGGGCCGTTGCGGGTACAATATTTGATGGTGTGTATACACTATAGTTATAATAAGTACTAATTAGTAATAATGATAATAATAACAATAATACTACTACTACCACTAATAATAATAATAAAAATGATGATGATGGAATGTCGGGTGTGGTGAGACGTAACATCTCCAAACGAACGCTACCCCTAGTCATGAAGGGCCGAGTTCGTCAAGGCTGGTCATCCACACCCCTTCCCTTTCCCTAAAATATTATATATATATATGCCTAGGAATTAGCGAATTCAGTCAGATTCTTGTGCAACGCCACAACCTATAGCAGAATAAACCCCTTTTACGATTTTGAAAGTGTTGGACTCGATTCCAAGACTTGGAATCTAACGCATTTCTAAGGATCATAGTAATCGCCTTTGAAGTAGTTTCTTTGGGAGGCGGTGCACTGATGAAGATATTTTCTCATTTCTTAACAGTACAGTGTACACGTCAGGCCTGTCAAGCCCGTTGCCCCTTTCTTCTCAGTTTGGTTAATATGTTGTCACTTTTCTATATATGGTACACTTTATTAAGTGATGACATTACATTAAAAGTGATAATATAATAACCAAACTGAGCAGAAAGGGGTAACAGGCTTGACAGGCCTGACGTGTGCAGTGCAGGATTAAGGGGTTTTGCTTAGTCTATATGTAGTATAACTTATTATAAAACATTCGCAGTCTAATTATAAATATACCAACCCCTTAAATTTTGGACGATCTGAGCTTCCAATAAGAAGTGATGGTATATATTATTACTATTTATATCCTATATATATAGTATAATTTATTTATAATTTAGTATAAATATGTACTATGCAACACATATACAAAATAAAGGAAATATTTTTAAAATTGTTTATAGACGAAACGAATTTCTCTCTAGGTCCCATTTTTTCACCTATTTTATATAAAAATATGCAGTTGCATAAACATCTGCAGTCTATTTCTAGCACAAATTGCGCGATACTCACTATAATAGAAACGAGAGTCTTATTTAACATGATTCCTAAAATCAATACTGATTGTGCCATAAACGCTTTTGTGCCTCGCATTCACAGTAAACGTTCTACCGATTTCCTTCCACTTTCGTGCATATCAGCTTGTCATCGTGAAGAAGTGCTTGATCTTTTCAACAGTCCATCTTTTGCTCGTATCTCATAAATTATTGACCAGTGTACCCGATCTTTTGAAGTGACTTTGATTGAAATTTTTTGAAATTCACTCCTTCACGTGCTACCTATTTTGCGTGGAAAGCACCGTCATGGATTTAATCGGACACATTGGACTCGATCATCACGTTGTCTATGAAATTTATCGGTTACCTCGCAGTTTCGTGATTAATCATCATTTTTCGTTACCTTGATTATCAAAAAAAATATACGAATACCCTTATTGATTTCTGACATTTTTTTAATAAATTCGCTAATAGAATATTTCTCGGTAGAACAGATCGTCTGTAACAGTTATTTTGTAATAATTTTTTCACAAATAAGGCAGCAATCATCTATTAGAGACGATCTGTTCTATCGGGAAGTATTTTACTAACGAATTTATTGAAAAAGTGTCATAAATCAATAAGAGTATTGGTATATTTTTCTTGATCAATGTGGCGAGAGGCGCATAACGTTCTGAGGATAGCAATAAGGGTAGCAATTAATAAAAAAATTGTTGTCTGTGCTAGCGTACGCCGATGGAGACTTTATTTCACATCTTCCAAAGTTGAATTTATCATAATCGATCGATACGGTTATACTGAACTTTTTTCACATTTCCATCGACGAGTTCTCTTCGATATTCTGCAATTATAACTTTAAGTTGTGTATACTTTTTCCATCGAAACTTTGAAAAAGTTTTTTTAAAATCTTTTCTTAATTTTACTGTTTCAATATTTCTTACTTTCATGCCTTCATTGGTATTGATTATTCGTTCCTTTTATTGATTTTATTGATACAATGAAGCATCAAACGAAAATATTTATAACGACATTAGACTGTAAGTGGTAAAGAAACGAAGTGCAGTTGAATTGTAACAGTTTCGGGAACTCTAAAATCAATGTAACGAGGTAAACGTATAATCGAGAGAAAAAGTTCAATTTAGTTCAATTTTACATTGATATTTACTGATAGGTACGTCTTGTTCTCATTAAAAAAGGAAAAGTGGCAAAATAATCAGCAAGACAGTATTGTGGCTCTTAGCAGTATGGAATGTCCCCTCCAAGAAGACTCCACATTTCAAAAATTGAAATATCTCATGTCATATTCATTTTTCAAATTCCTCACCCTGATACTTTTGTATATACGCAGAACATTCAGAAAAATCAATTTGTGTAAAAAAAATACACAGCTCCATTAACACATTGACTGCCACTCTGTATTACCTGAAAATTACAAACTTTCTACATTTTTATGCAGAACGAATATACCGTTAAATAATACGCTTTTCATCAATAATATCTATTAATAAATTTCATAATTTTTCCATTGGTTCCATTAAATCTGTTCAGTTATATTTATTAATGCTAGACACGATCAAATGAGTAACGACTGAATCGAAGTGTCACCCATATATGTGTGACGTGACAGTTAAGGTGTTAAAAAAGGTGTAACTGCACCTTTTTGGTGCATGATTGCATTTACAAAAGGCCAAGTTCGCAGAAGTATACAAATTATTATACCACACAACTTTCCCTATCATCGACTAAAAAAGTGCTATAACTCGACCCAATCGCGTGACTCGCTCCGTACACGAGTTGATTAAATTATTAACATACGATTACACGCTTCAATTTTTTCTCGATAGGTTTTTAATTCCCCCGGGGCCACTTGCTATTTCGAGAATGATTATTATAGGATGGCCCGAAATCACGTCGATATTTATTTTGTTCAATAGGCCGGGTAAAAAGGTACGATGAAAAGCTGGGATTAAAGAAATGCTCCCTTGGGAACGGGGTTCCCCGTGTCACATTCGCACTCCAGAGGGAGAAAGAGAGAGAGAGAGGAGAGGGAGATAGAGAGAGGCGAGGGAGAAAGAGAGAGAGAGAGAGATTTATGGCTCTACATCAGTGGGAATACATCCAGATGATCTCCCTGATATTCGTTATCTGGTGCACGAAGTTTGTAGGAACCTAGGTCAACGTGTACCCACGTTCTAAGGGCGTGATAAGGTCACGGTCTTATCATTGCTTCAGCCGAAACAGCTCAGTATCAATGTACTAAATCGCCTCGATCAATCACAAATGTTGTTACTATTTACTCCTAGAAAAATTATAATAATATTTGGAATTCTACATTACAACATTCTTATCATTGAACTGGGGATTTTTTATGGAATATTAATATGTTCAAATATGTGAAAAATGTACATGTTACAAAGTAAGTGAAATAAAAATACATTTTGTAACATTTAGAGTAGAGATGGCCATCCGGAGCGAGGGTTGGCTCCAGGCTACCCCCACTCTGCATTCATTCCCCTCGCGTAGGTTGTGATCTAGATACAATGTCAAAAACATTGGTAATTGTCACAGATACGTAATAGGAATAATTTTTTTTTATATATAACATCTGTTTTATCATCCAGTAAGCATAGCTTTATAAAAAGCTCCGTCGTTAGGAGCTTTTTATTAAATTAGGAGCTCCTTTATTAAAAGGAAACTAACATGCAGACTGTTTTACCGTGAATTTTAACCGCATTCCTTCTACTTTTATTTTTCTCTTAATTTTTTTTACACTTTTTACATTTACATAACCTTCTCCGAATGTTAAAATAACTTTTTCAACCATTTTCACTGCATCATTGCCAACTCTATACTCGTAAAGAGGGATTACTTGAAAATCCCGGTTATTCAAAGCTTCAAAAAATAATTTTTAATACTTTGACTGCCATGTCACTCGTATGTGGGTGACACTTGGATTCAGTTGTTATTTATCTGACGACGAATGGTGTCAGTAAAAACAGCTAAAGAGGTCTAACAGAATTAGTAACAAATTACGAAGGACTGCTAACATCACTGATAAAAAGGGCATAATTTGAGATCAAACTCATGTTATATCAAATATATCAATGTATCATTTTTACACAACCTGTGTAGTGTGACAGACAATGTGTTAAATAATCAATAACATTTATTATTGGAAACTAATGCACACATACTATAAGAAACTCCTTCTTTAACATGGTCTATAACAATTCTCTATTAAATAATGTTTACTGTATAAAACCATCCTGCGAAGTTCATTCTTCAGAAAAACGACATTTCATATGCACCAGCCTAATATCACTATACTGGTAGAAATGATGAAAAAATGATTTAAAAAATCTCCGAAAATTTTGCCTGTGTAAAATATCATCATGAGTATATCAACACGGAAAGTTTCTTGGTATCTTACGTTAAGTGCAGCCTCACTGCTGAAAGCATGCATTTTACGGTCATAAACCAGTTATGCAATATCACAATAAGGGTCCATTAAAATGCTTTTACTGGTAAGTGAGCATGATAAAAGGAAAATTGAATAATAAATATTACTGCTGCGCCTATGGTTACATATGTCTTTCTGTGGAAATCATTCCTTGATTAGTTGCAAAATTACGTTATAGGAATCTGAACACGTCGCAGTCACCGGTGAACTAATCACCTAATCACCTAAAATATAATTTAATTAAATAATTATTAAGTGTCACAAAATTCTGAGGAAACTTCATACTGAAACAATAATGTAGGAACGGAAGAACACGACTGAGTACGCAAATCTTTTTGTTCTTTACGACTTATATAAAAATTAGTAAATTATACAGTGTCTGATTAGGTACGGCTGTTTTCACTGTGGCGGTCAATGTGTTAAAACTCTGAAAGCAAAATAATAATTACTGTGTGATAAAAATATATAAAATTTCTACCATAATAAATGAAAGCTTGTAGTAAGGTGGAAAAGCTTGTTTGAATTAAATATTTTTATGTGAATACCAATAGGGGATTGTCTTGTGCTTAGAACATTTTCCACACACTGTTTCCTCACACTGTTCACGCCTTATAACAGGTTTATTAATTTATTATCACATCTGTCGTTGACTTTACACCATTTCCGTTTTGCTTCAACACTGTCTGCACTTGGACCAGGGAGATATCCCTCTAGATTTTCATACAACTAAAAAATTTGCCTCACATCGATGCAAACGCAAGCAAACGTGCAGTGAAGCAACGTCAGAAAGTTGCAGACGATAATATTTATCAGTATCAAAAATATACTTCTACAAAGTTACGGGTTTTCTAACTCTGGACCCAAACGTTGTTCCAGCAACTGTTTATGCTCTTGATCGTTCAGCATCCCTTCAATTGGTACCAGTGTTTCATGTCCCCTACATATCTGAAAAACAACCTCAAGATCTCAAATAATCGCCGTGTTCATATTAATTTGCACAATGCTGTAGGTTTGTGTAACGGTGTCATTGCACGTTGCTTTGTTAAAAAGGACAACATTGCTACTTAAAGGGCCATCGTCCTCCTGGCACAAACAACTGACGATGAATAATAAAAAAAGTCCGATCGAGGGAAGGAGCAGAAATTGAAAGAGCGAAAGAGAGGAGCGGAGAGTTTCTCAGCAGGCCCCGATTCTTGATCCGTTGGCCGGTTCTTAGGGGTGCAGAGTTTGAGGGGTAGACGCATTGGCGTGCTAGGGGAGAACTCGAAGAGGGTTCTGATATAAAAGATTCTTTGGGAACCAAGACCAAGATTCGATCACAGGCTTTTACGAGCCATTGACTCGCCGTTACCAGACACTGCTTGTGTTCCATCGGCTCGACTATTTTCTCAAAGCTGACTGTTAACGACTCATCGGGGAAACTAGAGGCAGAGAGCTCGTCCTCTGGGAATGTTCGCAGAATTCCTGAAGCGTGACGGGAGATAGGGAAGGCTGGGTTAACACCCTGACACGGCTAGTTCCCTCATGATTCAAATCAACTTGATTTTTCGAATAATATCACTGCCTTTTCGTATAATTAACCCTTTGACTGCCACGTTGCACTAACTGAAAATGACATACTTTCGAAATTTTTATAGAAAAGTAATATAACTATAAATTGTACCTTTTTTAATCAATAATATCAATAACTTTCATACTTTTTGTACGGCTGCTATTAAACCTTATTAAATATATACATTAATATTATATGATCAAATAGATAATGATTGAATTTTTGTGTCTCCCAAATATGGGTGACGTCGCACTCAAAGTGTTAAATTAGGAACAGTTTAAAGATTACACTGATACACACTGATGGGATTTCAAAATTGTAGGCATTTTATACAGTGTGTCTCTGAAGTAACCATCTATTTTGGTGGAATAGGGAAGAATTTAAATAATTGTTATATTGGCACAATTGTAGGCACGTTTCTATGCAGTATCCACATATTTATAATTTTCCAATTGCTTCTCATATTCTTTTTTAATATAGGGTGTCCCTAAGGTAACCATCTATTTTGGTGGAATAGGGAAGAATTTAAATAATTGTTATATTGGCACAATTGTAGGCACGTTTCTATGCAGTATCCACATATTTATAATTTTCCAATTGCTTCTCATATTCTTTTTTAATATAGGGTGTCCCTAAGGTAACCATCTATTTTGGTGGAATAGGGAAGAATTTAAATAATTGTTATATTGGCACAGTTGCAGGCACATTTCTATGCAGTATCCACATATTTATAATTTTCCAATGGCTTCCCATATTTTTTTTTAATATAGGGTGTCCCTAAGGTAACCATCTATTTTGATGAAATAGAGAAGAATTTAAATAATTGTTATACTGGCACCATTGTAGGCACATTTCTATGCAGTATCCGCATATTTATAATTTTCCAATTGCTTCTCATATTTTTTTGTTAATATAGGGTGTCCCTAAAGTAACCATCTATTTTGGTGAAATAGAGAAGAATTTAAATAATTGTTATATTGGCACAATTGTATGCACATTTCTGTGCAGTATCCGCATATTTATAATTTTCCAATTGCTTGTCATATTTTTTTGTTAATATAGGGTGTCCCTAAAGTAACCATCTATTTTGGTGAAATAGAGAAGAATTTAAATAATTGTTATATTGGCACAATTGTAGGCACATTTCTGTACAATACCCACAAATTTCTTTCAATATTTTTTTAAATATTGTTCGTTCTTCAACGAAGGCTGTTCAACGTTGAATTATATTAATCACATCACGATTTTTTGTTTACAAAATCTGCAACATCAAATACTATTCAACCTCATTTTTTTGATATATTATCAACATACTGATTTTTTAAATTTAATTCCTATAAGTAACTCGCAATTATAGATAAAGGCAACTGTCAGTGTCAGCCTTTTTGATATTACAGTAGAACCTCGATTATCCGAACACCGGTCATCGAAAATTGGTCATCTTGTGTCAGTTATAAGTTAAAATTATCGTTAGTGACACTACGTACCTAATTTCATATCGCTACGTATTTTACGTTGCAAAATAAAATTGTAATTTTTATGCAAAACATAGTTACAGTCTGAGTTATCATTTTACCAATTGTAATTCGGATAATCGAGGTCCTACTGTATTTTAAACTAACATACTCTGGATACGGCTTGGCCTGCGATTTTTCTGCGTGCACGCCGATAAAAACTATTCATATGTTTTTTCCCTGATATATTATTTATTTCGCGATAAAATATAGCCTATGACACTCCAGAAAATGTAAAGAAGCAATTGTAAAAAATTTCATAACAATCGGTTCAGTAATTGTTTAGATTTTTGCGAACATACAGTGGCGTACGGAAGTTTCCGGACACTTGAACTTCCTATTACGTTTTAAACAATTCATAACAAATTCAGATTTACGAATATTCTTCAAAATTGAAGGAGGGATCATAGATCGCGACCATGTCTTCCGTCTGACTTACTCTTCACCCTGATCTCGTTTCAAATTCGTTTTGTTTATACCTTTGCGAGAGTAGACTGCAAAATTTACTGTCCGAACATTTTTGCACGCCACTGTGCAAACAAACGCTGTCTCTTTATTATTACAGTAAGATTACAATAAAACGCAGATTGTATATCGATTAACATACTTGAGCATCGAGTTCTGTTTCGCGTGACATAATATTTTTATACCGTTTACTCTACTCAAAGAACCATTCATTGTGCAATTTAATTCTTCCCGCGCGCCTGTGAGCAGACTTTTATTAACACAGCTCGTCGATCGACTTGTTTGATGAGGGTACCATGCTCAACGATGTGAATCGATGTTTACTTATGCAAGAAAACGGAGTCGCAGCACGTAAAAAGTACGAGCATGTGGGTAATGTACACGCAGGGTGAATCTAAATGTTACTTAGCACACACTCAGACGCACCCTGTTAACGTTTGATGGAGAAACGGTGAAAGAGATGTGTTTAAAATGCATGAAAAAAGATTGACGCGCATGCAGGCTATCCTGTATGTTGTAACACCAACTGATTCCGCATAAGAAATTGACTAAAACACATTTTCTTTTTTATAATAGCTTGTTACTTGAGTTTGCCGCTGACCTAGTTAGGTCATTTAGCGAATTAGGTTTATGGTAGTAGGACGTGCGAGAAGGTGTCGCCCATTGGCAATCCTTCAGAGGACTAAAACACATGAACGAAAATTTTAATTAGTATAGGGTCATTCCACGCCAATTCGATCACTTTTTGACGTCGATGTCAAGGATTATGTTCAAAATGAAATGTGATGTAATGCCTGTGAAATTAAGGGGGGTTTAAGTCATTATTTTGCTGGTTTCGAATTTTATTTTTATTTTTTTTCTGTATATACAGAGCATCCCACAAAATGAACACTTTTATGTCAAAACCATAAGACACTTATGATATTCGTGAATATTCCTCATAAATACTCATGTTCTGATTATGGCAACCTTCGAACTGAAACGTAAAAAATTTTCTTTTTCTTCAACTCTTTCAGAGTGTATTGATTATAATCGGCAATATTTTGAGCATTATTTATATTAAAATTTTTTAAAGAATACCTCAGTAATTACTGATTTTTGAACCCATATACCTTAACACGTTGACTGCCACAGTGGAAACAGTCATCGCTAATCAGACACGTTATAAATTTCTCTTTTCTATATAAATCGTCAAGAAACAAAATATTTTAAGTACTCAGTATTGTACATGCGTGCTCATGTTTGTGTCGCAATGTTATATTTGCTCAGAACATAGACAAAATCAATAGTTATTTAATTAAATAAAGTTTGAGGTGCTGGTCACCGGTGACCACCTGGACAGCCAACGTGTTAATAGTTTTTTACTATTTCGAATTGCCAGGTCAAATGTTACACATTCCGTTTAAAAAACTCAAGGTAACATTTATATCTCGATATAAAAGCAAAATATAAAAAAATTAATTATCATACAGTACGTCTACCTTGGTATCATACAAGTTTTGTTTTAAACATTTTCTCATATGAATGGTTAGGGGAACAACAAGGAATGTTACAAAATAGATTTATTGAGAGAATCAATTTTTTATACTTTAGTCCACCAGTAAATAGATCGAGTAATAATAGGAAATAGTTCAAGTAATTAAACTGTATTGTTTATAATATGATGTTCTACTCTAATTAAGCAGCAGGAGAAAAATAAACATGCAAACAATTGTTTTACATTATTTTAATTTTTTTTGCAAGTTGAACACTGTATTTTTTCTCCTTACCCTTCATACAACTAGACTGCGGATGTCTATGCAAATATAAATTTCTGAAGTTCAATATTTTTTCTTTTAACGTAGCTGAAGAAATGGAATTATTCCCAGAATTGTATTTTATCCTTTAAATGTTTAACACTTTGAGTGCCACGTCACCCATGTCTGGGTGACACATAGATTTAATCATTCTTTATTTGGCCATGTAAAATATTAAAAATATACCTAGTAAGTTCTAATAGAAGCAGTAAAAAAATTATGAAAGTTACTGATATTATTGTTTAAAAAGGTAGAATTCATGGTTACATTTTGTATAAAAATTTAGAAAGTCTGCCATTTTTAGCTAATGCAGCGTGGCGCTCAAAGTGTTACAAAGTAGAGTTTTTGTTGTTTGCGTTATTCAATGTTCATTCCTTAGATAGTTGAATATATAAAATTATATAAACATCCGCAGTCTGCATATAACAACCGGTTTACAAATAATTGAAAGAAGTCGAGTTAAATGAATCATCCTGTATGAGACGCATCTACGATTATTTCATAAATATTAACAGTGGCATAAATTCGCAATTCTATCATCGAACTCAGAGCATAATTTCGACGGAAACTTGCCCTGTCGGCTTTTCATTTCACAGAGCTGAACTTCTACGCTGTCAGCAACAACGCCGGTGCGCCTTACGTAATTTCACTGGAAGAACGTACGAGAAAGTAATTCGACCTTTTTTCTCGTGTCTTTGCAGAAGCGTGAGAGGTCTCCGGGAAAGAGGATGGACCGTCTGCGGCGGAGTTTTCGCGATAGCTTCCGACGACGGAAAGACCCCCACGTCCCGGAATCGAGCAAACCTCATCAATGGCAGGCGGACGAGACCGCTGTTCGATCGGCAACCTGCGCTTTCCATGTCAAGGTGCGATCTCCGTTATTATTAACACGCTCAGTGCCGCGAGGGTCACCGGTGACCGGCAGCTGAAATTTTATTTAACGCATTGACTGTCGTGTCACCCAAATCCGATGACGCATAAAGTTCCCAATGGGCCGTGTCACCGGAATTCGGATGACGGGCATATTGGCTGGACACGAATGATCTAACAAGGAACACTTCGATTTCGATGAAGTTTTACTATGATATAGTACTCAGAAAAATATTTGACACGTGTTTTTTTATATCCGCTGACATCCACTTTGAAGGGATGAAAACAACCTCTGAAGTTGGGGATGAAATACAGGTTTGGTCAAATATCTCGAAAGCTATTGATCATAGTAGAATAAGTCCTACAAAATTAATTATGTTTATGTCCATGTTATACTCCAATTGAAACAGAACAAAAATTCAGAATTTGTTAATATAAAATCTATATTTAAAGACGTGATGAAAATTTGCTCCTTGACACGTTGACTGCCATGGGGATCGACACGTTCAATTTTCTTTAATTAAATAATTATCGATTTTGACGATATTCTAGGAGAATGTTACAGTGCAACACTCCCATAGAGAGGCATACAAACGATTGAATACTCAAATAATTTTTTCCTATGTGATTTTTAATAAAAGCAGCAATTTATGTCGTGTCTGGTTAGAAATGTCTGTTTCCACTGCGGCAGTCAACGTGTTTAGTATACTTACTGCGCTTCGTGCGATCATTTGACTAACTACAGTGTCTTTTATTCAGTACCTGGGATGTGTTGAGGTGTTCGAATCAAGGGGGATGCAGGTATGCGAGGAAGCTCTGAAAGTACTTAGGGTAAGTGACAAATGACGTATATTATTCGTTTGATTCGACGTGAATGCGATATGAAATAATGGAATAAAGAGTACAATTGAATTCACATATTTTTTTAATAATAAATTCATAGAATTCGAGGCGAAGGCCGGTGCGCGCGGTGCTGCACGTGTCCGGCGACGGTTTACGGGTCGTAGAGGATGAGACAAAAGGACTGATCGTCGATCAGACGATAGAGAAGGTTTCGTTTTGTGCTCCAGACCGGAATCATGAAAAGGGGTTCAGTTACATTTGCAGAGATGGCACGACTAGACGGTGGATGTGCCACGGTTTTCTGGCATTGAAAGAATCGGTAATTATAGATAAAAGAGGAATTTTATCAATGGCGCAGCCGATGCTGCAGTTTCGGCAGATTAGAAATCTGTTATATTAATATGAACAGCTATATTGCTGGGCCTTTTTGGGCCCACATTTTGTATTGCATTGTTTGTATAAAGATACTTATTGGACTGATTAAAGAAATGTCACTTTAACGTACCTTACAATACACATAATACTTAATGTATTTTTATTTATTATTGTAGATTTTTCATTTTTATTACTACAAATTTTAGGAATTAGTTCAGTCATAAATTCTTTTCACTGGATACAATTGTGAAGATGTTTATTGTCGTTTCAGTAGCATAATGAATGAATAAATACCAATTGTGATAGAGATTGAAGATTGATTCAGCAGCTCAAAAGATTAATTGAACCTGAAGAAATTTAGAAGTTAGAGCACTAAAATGGAAAGTAGTATAGAAGATGAGTCATTGTAGTGGACACGCCTGTTCTAGAGTCTAAAAGGACCCACCGAAGGTTGTGCGATGGCTAATAAAGCGTTCATGTCTATAATTCAGACTGAGCAAGGTAAATAACTGATAAAATTTCTTATCATCCACTGTCTATGTTTTCAGGGGGAACGTTTAAGCCATGCTGTAGGTTGTGCATTCGCTGCGTGCTTGGAAAGAAAGCAAAGGAGGGACAAGGAATGCGGAGTTACAATGACATTTGATTCAAAAACCTCAACCTTCACAAGAAGCGGAAGCTTTAGGCAACCAAGTCTTACAGAACGATTGCAGGATTCACGAGAACGTGCCGTAGGTCAGTTATTTCATTCCTCCAGTTTTAATAAATTGTGCAGAGGCTAAATACTTTATCGCTGTCAGTTTCCATCACTTTTAGCAGTTGTACATATGTACATTGTACATGAAACAGATGTATAAACTATCTTAAATTTGCATGGACAAACTTCAAACTTCTGATTTGCAACACTCATGAAGATAAGCAAAAGAATTTAAGGGAGTGTAATTTCATAAATTAATAAAGTATTCTAATATTTATTTAGATAGACAACGTAGTTGATGTCTTCATGTAGGAGTACGCAACAACTCTTGCAAACATATTTAGCTTTAACTACCAGATTCAGTCACAAGAGTATTCTATCTCTTTAGTAGCCTAACTTTTAAGATGCTGCTTAAATCAAAACTATCTGCTGTCATAATACAATCTTCTATTTCACTATAATATACATCACTTGGGCAATTTAAATACCTCATAGAATTAAATATAAAGCTTCTCCTCCCCTGAAACCTTCATGACTCACTCTTTAAAGTCTGATGTCACTACAGAGAAGACTTTACCAATTAAGAGTCCAATATTGTAGTTCTCAAACACTTTAAAAGTCTATCTGCTGAGTTTGTTCTATCATTTCAAGCTACCTTGTATCCAACAAACAAAAATTTGTAAGAGAATTGTACAAAATTGCTTTCTATTTACAGATGTACCTCCAGTGAAGCAAGTGTACAATCCTTTTGCCATTGAAAGACCACACGCCACCCCATCGATGCTCGAGCGACAAGGTTCCTTCCGCGGTTTTACCCAACTGAACCAGGCATCTCCGTTTAAAAGGCAGCTTAGTTTACGGGTCAACGATCTTCCTAGTAACCTTGAACGCACACGTAGCCACAGCCTCGAACCGACGGATTTGTCGCGGCTGCCAACCGCTATGTCTCACATCGTACCTCTGAAACCACCAGGTAAACATCGGAGTGAACGTTAGCGAAAGAAGAGTAATACCCCGGATACGTGTGCAAATTAACGCGTACACGCGCGCAAGACGTACATGCTAATATTGTTTCATCAGCCTCGACATTGAATAATGTGCTTTTTTATTTTCACAACAGAATTCGAAGGATATGACGAAGGTCATTATTTCCTATTCTGTTAATTGTCGATATTGCCTGCCCCCCCTTTGATGTTCTTGGATCATGCTCGTTTTTCGTACCTATTCAGAGCAGTTTACCTATATTCGAGTGATAGAAGGGACACAGAGAGAGGAATGATGTTTTGTACGATAAGAATATGGTCGTGTAGCTCATCCCTTCGTGTAGTTACAATCTCCTCGTTCTGACAGACACGTTACCCAATGTTTCCACAGGATGTTCTAGATCTTTGCTCTATACCTTCTGTTCCTATGGATCCTACTTACGTACACGTTTCTATTATAGTTATATTCAACACATGTTGACGTGTCGTGCAGCATGCATTCCGTAGTTTTCAGCATCAGTTCATAGCATCCAGTTTTTAGTGTATCCGTCTGGCCTGCTATGGTGAACGATTGATGTCAAATTTAGTTATGTTTTACAGTTAGCCCCATTCCCGAGATATCGCCCGGGGGTCAAGATAGCGTTTCGGCAATGTGTCAGCAACTTTCACGAGGGCTTTCTCTTCTATCGAGAAACGACGACTTCGGACCAATGCCGGTGCAGAGCAATTCAAGCTCCGTTGCTAAACAGCTTTTCACAAATACAACCGCCAATAACACTCCATCAGGTATTTCAGACTATTGAGATTTTAGTCAATCAGCAGAATTGTAATAGTTCCTGCAGAAAACGAATTGGGTAAATAATTTCCTTATTTTTGAAAATAATAGAAGATACTTGTGAAATGTTTAAATGTCTGCCCCCTAAATATTCTAGCAGATCTAATTCAACGTCTTGTTTAAAAAGATCTTATTTCTTAGGATACAAAAAGTATGGTTCCAATTTACTGCTAATATTTCTACTTAAAATAAAAATATTTTCATCATACGATTTGTCTTGAGCCTAAGCAACATATCAACCACACTTACTGTCCCCATGTTGAAAATAAGGAAGATATTTCAGTGGTTCATTTAACGGGTACAATGTGAAGCATGAGCTGTGTGTAATTATGTTGTTTTCTTACAGTGACAAATAGCAACTCCCTGGATGACATGAAACTGCAGAATGGCCCAAGCTTGAATAATATCAACAACAACAACAATAACAACAATGACGACAAGAATGATGATCTCAGTAATTTAAACCACGTTGGGCCCAGCTGGCAGGAATCTCCTTCGCCAGTTTTGGCATCGAATCACCGGCTCACGCCAATCTTAAGCAAAACAAGCAATCTTAGTCCCATCCTTCCCAGAATAAATGAGGCTACACCGATTGTAATGAGCACCCCGGCACCTGCTACCACCGTTGGCGTGTTTGGCACACCCCCTTCGGCAAGTCCTGCTTTCAGCACAGCGTCCACGTCCTCCTTGGGGAACTCATCTACGCCAGCTGTGAACAGGTCGCCAATTCCGATGAACTCGGCGATGACACCGAAAACAAGCTCACCGACCGCTAGTACAGCATCCGTATCCCCAGCTCTGTCTGGTAGCATCGTTGCAGATGCTAACCCAGTTAGCCAAACTCCCCCAGCAAATGCTATTCCCACATCAGCGGTTAGTGTCATTTTATTTCACACAGAGGCTTGCTTAGGTTCATTATCTGGAATTCCTGTTCCATTTGTAAGGTCAGCTATATGCTGATAGAAGCATCTTAATCACTTTCATAGATAATTGGTCAGGCCTGTGCGTGGCATTTTTGGACCATCCCTGGTCAAATTTTTAAAAATTGAGAAAGCCATCTTCCTGAGAGTCGCTGCAGAAATAGCTCATGCATTACAGGACAGGCCATCTTGAATCCTAAAATACAAAGTGAAGATTTGGTTCCTCTGTTTACCAGTTTCTGAGAGAACACTCTGTGCATACAGGGACTCCAATATTCCATATCTGTGGCTCCATAGAATAATACACTTACTATTTTTTTTATACACTTCTTTATTCATGGAAGAAGAGTTTATTCAACAATGGCTACATTGTTTTAGGTGCAACCGGTTTCCACGACAACAGCACTGCCAAGACCAGAGCAGTGGCTGGGCAGTATAACCGGAGCAGTACCAGCACCAGTGCAATCTCCTTCACAGGGTCAGACTAGTCCTCGACGAGCACCGCCGTTACATGCACGAGCTCTTTCCCTTGGATCAGCAGCAATAGGCCAGGCATCGAGGGGTGGTCCATCCGATCCGTTCGACGCCGAATGGGCGGAAATCGCGGCGAGGAATCTGCGACAGTCCGGCACGACGAATCCCTTCATAATGCCAAACGCGACACAAGCGTTTCAGGTGCAATTGTAGCGCCAGGAGTTTGCTAATAGCGTTGCCAAGTTCTTCCATTCGAACACATAATGACGACCTTCCGTCTGTTCGCTCTTCGACCTCTCGCATTGCCGGAAGCATTATACGAGTCACGCAGTTCTGATCAAATCGCCACGCTTTGCTTGATTATTATTCCGGATCAGCGACACGGTCGAGCAGCAAACACGAGGCCCCGAATTCGGTGTCCAGAGTGGCACGAGGAGTCCGAAGAATGGAGGAACATCGATCTCGAAATGATGAATGAAGTAGTTAAATGATGGTAGAGCAGAGAATCAGCACAAAACACGTACCCGTAACATTCTTTAGACCAGTAGATCACGCGCACAGCCTTGATGACCTCAGATCAAACGTAAGAATTAAATTAAACGACACGTCGGAGCCGAGGATATTGTTTAAATATCGTCGCACTAATTTCCGGGGAGAATAGACGTCGCTGGTATCGATAACGTACTTAAATGTCTATTACGAAATACTTTAAACAAGGTGTACGATAATCTTGAGTAGTTTAGGCTGAAAACGATTCGCCGTCGTTCTGCATGAGAAAAAAAAACAGATAAAGCTAAAATTTACACGCACCCAAGATTAAACTGCACCAATATTTCGTGGAAAATGAAGAAAGAAAATGCAAAAAACATACCAGTAGTAGGATAGTCTAACCGCAATCGCGCACCGCGGATACGCGGCAAGAAATGTTATTTTCTTTTGAAATGGCAACCGCCGCGATGGGTGTGAATGGAAATTCTGTCTATCTTGCCCGGCTCGAATGCTGAAACTCGACGGGTTCTATCGAAACGTGGACAGCTGGATGCGTAGACGAATGCTTAGAGAATGAGTACTTACACGGCTTAACATCATGGAGCACTGTGATACACACTCGAAGCGGCCAGTACTTAAAACGGAAACCGCTATCAAAACGCTGTGGTGTGAATTTTGCTCAAGGAGGACGCGTATGCGAGCTTGGGTAGCACAGAGAGCCTATCGTTCCTTAGCCGGTGAAATAGAGACGAATCTACAAACACACACACACACATATCTAGTAAAATTAACTAAAGATTAGATGTTGAAATTTATAGAGTCAGTACGTTTTACGCTATCGTTGTCTATTGTACACGTACGAGCGAATTGCATTTATCCTGAACGGCGATGAGGATTGTTGAAGGACAGGAGGACGAGCAGGCAGACGAGCAATGGTTCGCGAAATGGTCCCTATCAGCAGGATAGATACGAATGGTGCTTCCGGATAAAAGAACGATTCGTAGGAAAGGTGTTCGACGAGCCAAAGGGAGGGTAACGATATATTGAAGTCGCGTTCCATGTAAAGTACATTCTCGATTGTTATTAGTGTATATTGTTAAACGAATAACAAAAAGATGCAGAGACGCCGGGGTACGTCGGTGTAGCGGAGACACGGAGGAGCGTTCTCCATATCCTATGTAGCATGATGAACAAGCTTCTCTCTTTCAGTTAGCGATGACGCTTACCGTTTCCAAGGAAAGGGAGAAAAGGAGATGGCGGTGAAGGAGAAGCGACACGATCTCTCGTCACTGATGAGAAAGGGGGATAGATTATCGATCGTCGTTTCGACGAGTCGAGTGTAAGCGTTGTATATAAATTAGGTATTTAAATTGTAACGAAACGAACAGAGGGAAAGCAAATCAGAGAGGAAGAGAGAGAGAGAAAGAGAGAGAGAGATAGAGTGAGTGAATGTATGTGTGTGCAAATGTGGTTCACCGAGCCGGCGATACCGTGAGACGAGAAGGAGGTGTTCTTCGTTGCCGAAGCTTTATTAATTTGTAATGTGAGATACCTTGCAAATCGTTCGGTAGCGTTTCAGCACAAAAACGTTGCTCCTACGTTTCTCGAACTAGCATACGATGAAAACTATTTTGAGGGTAATTTGAAAATAATTAAAAGGAGAAAGAAAGAAAGGAAAACGCGGGAATCACTGTTATCGTTCTCGATCGTTTGGCGAGGCTGAACTTGATCCTTCGAGTCACCTTCTGTCCGTCCCGTGAATCAAAAGCAACCGAGAGATGCGAGAACGAAATCGACACGCACGACGGGGAAAAGAAAAAAAAAATACATGTGGAACGTGATCAAAATAGCACAAGCGCGTTCATGTACTTACCGCGAGACTTGTAAAAAGAAACGTTGGTTGATCGATGTACTTAAATATTAACAAACATATCCTGTTTTCTTGTTTCTTTTTTCGAGAAGAATATGAAAAGGTCGCGATTCGTGTCGCGGACGTCGCGAATTTTTATTATTCCCACCTTCGTCGGGTGTTCTGTCCCTTCTGTTCCCTCGCGGGGGACGAAGGGGGGGAAACAAAACACGGGGGATGGGAAGTGTGTATACAATGCAGTACAGTAATTCTTTACATAACATTATCGCCTTAAGTACTTATTGTTCTATTTTTTTATATTCGTTTTCTGTATTAACGTACGCCGATTGCGTTCAGGTTCATTTGGCGAGGGTTGTAATAAAAGCAAAAGGGTTAATCTTGACTGGTTTCTGTTCTCATTTCCGTTGGCGTTCGAAGTTTCCTTTGTTTAACGAAGGCGCTCGGATTTTTGTATCGGCGAAAGAGAAGGGGAACAAAAAAGAAACTCGTTTGTGTTAATTTCGAAAGGACAGGCGTCAGTCAAGACACGTTCCGGTGTCTCGTTCGACGGAAAGAGACGAGTCCGTTCAGGGTTGGTTGACTGTTCACCAGAGAAGGACACTGGGCCATCAATCCGAGGAGCGAGTAGGTGCACCGCGTGCCAAAACTGAGAAATGCAACTGAGTTGTCTGTGAATTTCCGAACAGTACATCGTGCACACTTCCGTGGTCGTGTTGTACATATTGTCGCCGATCGATTCCTGGATCAATGTACGACTGCGTGTATATTACGTGAAAGTATCCTTGTTCGTTTTACAATGTATCTGCCTCTGTAAAGATACGATTTATTATAATATCTGTTGTGATTACCAACCTGCTTTTCTCATTGTTTCTATCTAGACCTATATTTATATTTCTGTATGTTTTATTTATAAATCATTCAAAACTGAAGCGAACTGATTTGAACGTGATTCGAACACATTATGCGCCCCACGTTTTATTTTTACGAACTGTTCCTTCCGTGTACATGCGTGATGGCCATCCGGAGCGCAGCCCTGCTCCGGCCTGCCCCATAATAATATGAAAACTAATTAGCGCTCTGGATTAAAAGATATCATTCTATTGAGTGCATTACATATTGCTATAGCTGAATTTGAATGAGATATTCTGTATCGGGGGGTATTCTATCGTTGTCTGTGATTGGTATCAGCCCTTTGACACTGTCACCTTGGGGCGCTTAACAAAATCGCCCACCGCGTACTGCCGACGCCCATAGGCGTTCGGTGCAATAGCCTGCTACGTGCTACCACAGCCCGGCCGCACGCAGCGTTCGACCCACCAGGTGTGACGTCTGCTAGGGAAGGTATGTGGCGCCATCTCTGTCAAAGGTGTGGAACCTTGTCGCAACAACTGGCGCCATCTCCAACAAAAGCCCTGAACACTGTAGTGCCAACTGCCGCCATTCCGGCGAAAGGCACTCGATTAGTTACAGAAAAATCCGCCAAAGGCGCTGCGAGCGCCACGTCGTTGTATAGTTCCAGTTGCACGCAAAAGATGGCGCTAGTTGTCAAGCACAACCGATAGTTAGTTCAACACTTCTGTCAGAGATGGCGCCAGTTGTCCGGTCCGCGGTTACAGTGTTCGGGACTTCTGACAGAGATGGCGGTACGTGCCGGACAGTGTTCCGGGATTTTGACAGAGATGGCGCCAGCTGTCTGTACTCGTCTGGCGCTGCTCAGTTCCGGGCTTCTGGCAGAGATGGCGCCAGTTGTCCCGTCCACCGCTACAGTGTTCCGGACTTCTGACAGAGATGGCGGTAGTTGCCGCACAGTGTTCCTGGGTTTTGGCAGAGATGGCGCCACCCGTCTCCAGTCGTCTGTCGCGGCTCAGTTCCGGGCTTCTGACAGAGATGGCGCTAGTTGTCCTGTCCGCCTCTACAATGTTACGGGTTTCTGACAGAGATGGCGCCATCGGCGATGAAAATGGCTGTTCACCGCGTACTACTGACGCCCATAGGCGTTCGCGTGTTCGCCTTGTTTCAAAATACATAGATGACTTAATAATAAATAAAATATAATTTTAACACACTCCTTTTTAACCAAGGTGAACGGCCCACCGGCAAACAATAGTCCCTCGTCTTTCTCCCACGATATATTCTTCATTCTGCGATAAAATATAGCTTTAGACAGTCTGGAGAATGTTAAGAAGCTGTTGTGAAAATTTCATAACAATCGGTTTAGTAGTTTTTGAGATTTTTGCGAACATACAAACAAACTCTGTCTCTTTATTATAATAGTAAGATTTTTAATTGTTCATATTCTTCAAAATGTACATCGTTATTGTATCATGAATCAGTTATGAAACGATTATCCTTTTGTGGTTTCCTTTTGCATACGCGAGGTCAACTTCACGTTAATCCAAATAGCCTAAAAATTATCAATAATCATTCTATCCCTCACTATATTTTTTATTTCTTTGGTAATGTTTTAGAAAACAGTTAAATTCAGTAGAAAATACAAAAAATACAAGTCATTATTCGAATATAGAGATCAAATTGAAAGAAAATGACGACTTTCGAAGCGGCATTGGCAAGATATCCGCCCAGTGTTCCTTCACGTTGCTCTTGCAGACCTTCCGCAGATTCAGCTTGTCCAAAATGTCCTAATATCCGGCCACCTGGCAACGGCACGTCTTCGGTTCATTTCCAACTGACGTACACTTGCGATAAGTACGTCATTTAAATTTTCAAGCAAAGATTGCAACCTTAATCCAGTGATGGCCACTGGAGCTGCGTTCTTCCCCCACTCTAGGTCCATTCCCCTCATACAGGCTGTGATCTATGACGATAATGGACCGAGGGGGAAGGAGGAGCGAACTGGAGGGAACTGAAACGAGGGAAAATTAGAATTAACACTTTGAATGCCACGCTGTATTAGCTGACTATAACAAAGTTTCTAAATTGTTATAGAAAATTAATATAAACCCAAATTATACGCTTTTTAATCAATATTATTGATAACTTTCACAATTTTTTCTATTGGTTCTATTAGAGCTTACTAGGTACATTTATTGATACTATGCATGATCAAATAAATATTAATTGAATCTAACAATAAGTGTATCCATACATGGATGACATGGCACTCAAAGTTGAGAACATCACCTTGAAATGCTCAGTTTCTGCGTCCCTACAATAGTTACTACGTGTTACTATAACCATAGTATACGCTTACAAATCTTGTTTTGAAGTATTAGATGACTGGATTCTTTTTATTCCTTCTGTAACAGTGCTACGTATAAGCCTTGTTATTATCCACGCCCGATATATTGTTCTCCTCCTCCAAAACCACTGACGAAAGCAGTCAATTGTGATTTGCAATGGCTTAATTGTTATGGACAACCTGTTCCGAGATCTGTAGTAAATTACTCTCTTGGTATGCAATTATATTTGTTACACGGTTACAAAATTGTGAACATATATCAGTGATGGCCACGGGAGCTCCGGCCTTCCCCCACTCCAGGCCCATTCCCCTCATATAGGCTGTGATCTGAGAGAACGATGGACAGAGGGGGGCGAGCGACGAACTGAAACGAGGGGAAGGGACCTAAAGTGGGGGAAGACTGGAGCTCCCATGGGCATCACTGACATGTATCGTTGGCGTATAGAGTGCCCCAGGTTTCACCGATCAAACTATTCCATCATTATTATTATTAGCAGTAGAAATTAATAAAAAGTGTTACAGAAGCATAGGTACTTTGAAACTTTGTTAAAGAGATACGACAAAAATATGGAATATGATGGAATGATGACGTATTTGCGATTATTGTTATTTAGTATGGTGTTATACAAGGTGATCCACCAGAAGCAAGCCACTTTAACCCTTAAGTGGATTATTGGGCCGGTAGCGGCCCTGTGCAATTGTTAGTAAACTAATAATTGTCTAAGTTTTACCGAATAGACAAAATAGAAATCAATTTTCCTTAGAAAGATTGCCTATTTTCCTATTGCAGCATTAGAAGCATAATGAGATAGAGGATCATATAAATCTTTAAATAATTATATCAACACATGTTAAACAATTATGAGTTTGAAATTGCACAGGGCCGCTACGGCCCCAATAATTCACTTAAGGGTTAAAGAAATACAATTTTACAACCCTGTCAATCTCATATTGACGAGACCAATCCACGTAATGAAATGGAATATCTTCATATCCCATATTTTTGCTGTGACTTTTTAATAAATCTGCAAATATTTACCAATCGAACATGCTAGCTGTTAAAACCTGGATCACCCTGAATAATGATTCTAAGAGAATGATAAATAATCGGTTTTCTAAAAACCATTTTCTTTTACAGCGAAATACAGAAAATAAGAACTGTCATAGCAGAGTAAGGAAACATATACAACTGTGAATATATTAAATTTAAAAAAACAGAAGACACGCAATCGATTCGGGGTAAACGTACAGGCAAACTTTTCACGTATTGCTTCAAAATTTTCTGTCTAATTGAAACGGTAAAATATTATTCGCATAAGATGTATTTGCTTGATTTAATTACTCGTATGGAAGGATGATGCGGAAACATCGAGCCTTTGTCGAAACCTGTTTCTTATTTAATTTCCTTAATACTCTCAGAAATAAACCTGCAAACGCAAAATGTCCTGTCAGCTGACTCAAGAGAGAAAGAGACGACCTAGCACACTTCCTCCACCGTGTTATCACTGCAGACCACCACCGTTTCGTTGCCCAAACTATGGCTGCCCTCCTCCTCAACAATATCCAACTCCAACTTGCCGCTGCCCTCCCGCTAGTCAGCCTTTCGTATGCTTCACAATCAATTTCAATTACTTAACTCAGTCATGGCCGTAACATTCTTTTTTTAGGTTTGTAGACCACGACCGGAACCACCTCCTCGACCACCCACCTTGTGCATCGCTGGTCCATGCCCCAAACCCCCGGGACCACCACCATACCAGTGTCCACCAGGACCAAAAGTTACGCCACCGCCATCCTGTATTAGATACTGTCTTCGTACCACGTGTGGAGAAACCACCTACTCTCCTTGCTACTTTGCTGATGCACCCAAGTGTCCTCGCACCAATTGTTGCTGAGTTCTGATCCAACCATTGGATCGGTTCAAATGATCTTAATACAGCAAACCATCGACTTCTAAATAACTGGTGAGATAGATTGTTCCAGTAATCAAACCTTTTCAATGGCAAAAAATTGTTTTTGTATTTGGAAAATCGAATGTTAAGTGAACTCTTCGCAATCATGCCCTGATCACAGGGCATTTAGGTTGAAAATTTGAATATTATTTATTGTAACACAAATGAGGTAACTAAATAAATGAATATACTTTAAGTTATAAGGATTTATACATTTTTGTTGGAGAAACAGTATTTTTAATTATCAGAAGGGTTCCACTAAAATGTTTTGGAATACCTACTGCAGAGCTGCACAAGTGACTGCTCGCGAGCAAGGGTGGCTGACGCTTCTCCTCCCGAATTACCCCCACTATGGGGCTTGAGCAAGTCAACCTGAGCCCCATAGTGGGGGTAATTCGGGAGGAGAAGCGCCAGCCACCTTTGCTCGCGAGCAATCACTTGTGCAGCTCTGTTCTACACTATCAAACATACAGGCAGATATTCAAATATTTTGAAAACGTGTAATAGAGTTGAACTTGTAAACTTTTCCAAATATGTTCACAAATTGTGCGTTTAAATAATAAGTACATAAACCAATACATTTGAGTGCCTTTATGCTATATCTTAAATAGGTTTTGTCCATGTGGTTGATTAACAATATAATTACTTCTTAAAATAGAACTAACAACCATGAGATGGTACCATAATATCAACTACTACTCACGTGTTTGGATTTTGGTCCACATCCTTCTTGTAAAATTAAATTTCTTTCTTTTACAACAGCATTACAAAACTGGCATATAAAAATAACAACGAGAATCGTTCAATAAAATCTTAAACCAACAAAGAAATTAAACGCCAATTCAAAAAATTACCAGATTTATTATTGCTTTTTCAAGAAACTGTTAAGTTGATTAGGTTATTTTGAGCGGTAACGTAACAGTTAAGTGATTACTGTAATTTTAACTGTACATATAAATGTGCAGATTTTATTAATAAATTAGTACTGAGGCACTTTCCGGTAAAATTTAGTTTATATACATGACATCAATCATTTATAAACGTATTAAAAAATATGCAAACACGCATAGCCATCTGTTCCGGTTTTCTATGCGTTTTAAGTAGATTCCATTTGGAATTGCCTTACAATTAGTTTCCCTCGGTTAACCACTTCAAACTACATGTTAAAGGTGTTCTTCTTTTGTACAATTTTTCCTGTTTTCAAGTTTTCGTTTTAAAAAAAAGAATCGTGTATATATTTTTCGAAGTTACAAACGAGGTTCACATGTATATTACTTTTTAATCGAAATGGTTCGTCATGGCACAGAGAATAACAATAAGTAACTTGCTCGGTAGAAAGTCTGCGGAATCATAGGAGACTTATTTAATTAATTCTGCCCGTAGTTACAGAATTACAGGGTTCGTTGAGACAAATGAAACAAAAGACAGATCAAATATTTTTGTTTCAGATTACGTTTTTGAGAAAGTTAAATTTACAAACTGTCCGTTACGCATGTATTTGACTCACCCTCGGTTTAACAGATCATGATTTCAACTATTGTTTCTGTACTGCCAAGCATTGGCAACGCCACATTAAGTGCTAATAATATCTTCATTAGTGACTCTAATAATTAGCATTCACATTAATGTACAAATTATTGAAATTGTCATGATTGCTGCGACACGCAGAGATTAGGAAATCATGAATCAAGGCTTGCATGATTGACTTTTAGTACAGAATTATATAAAGTCGATTGAATACAGGCAATAGTACAAACTTAATTAATACAACAGGAAAATAAATACAATCGATTTAAGTACACGCGTACCTGGCAGATTTTTAAATTTAATTTTCCTGGAAACTCAGCCTCATATAAATAATTTCATTTCGTATGTTCGTTCTTTTCAGCGGGTTCACCCTTCGCTCGATTGCACCCTACGTTCTGACACACCCTGTATACACGAATACATACGTACACAAACACTCTGCAACCGAATACACACACAAAGGATATAAAAGTATACTCGTTGTTCGAACCGTAGTGGAATTGTAAATTAAAAACGACTGGCGGAAGAAGAGAGGAGAAAGATAAAGACATAAGTACATTGTGGATCTTCATGCAATTTAACATAGTCAAATTCATGGAGAACGCATAATTTATGGAGTAAGTGAAACAAAAGCTGTGGTCTGAATCATTTAAACCGTAAAACGCAGGTCTGCCATAGCTGTGTCTCATCAGCTAAGTCCAAAAATGTCTACGCTTGTGAAAATTGATTTTCTGATTAGTACCAGCCACTATAGTGGATCGTCGGTCTGCGATCCTTCAGGACACATCACTGCGGTGGCTTTTCTGTTTCACAATACAGATAGTGAATAGATCTAGCTAAATAGCAGTTGTTTAACGTCTTTGTATCGTCCGAAAAATATTTTAAATATTTTAACTGTAACGTTTTATATTTTTAATTATATTACAAGTTTTCATTCGAAGCATCCCAACAGGTGTGTAATATTTCGAGCTGACAGAACACCTAATTTACGATTCCGCTATACTTCGAACGATATTCATCAGATTATATTCATAGCATTCACACTCACATTATTGTCCATACAACATTCGACACGTACCCACGCATTCGAAGTCAATTTGTTTTGAGTTATCGTCGCTCGCAGCAGAAGCAAAGTATCTTATAAGTATCATCAGGCACTCAATGTACAGCGACTCAAACTCTTGTCTGATCCAATTCACGAGCACCCATTACCACGTAACTGGGATTGCTGAAACCGTCAGGCACATCTTTCCTTAAATCGCTTTTCTGCTTCGGCATATTCACATAGTTATCCTGCGTTCTGATGATGGATGGTGTAAAGTCTTTCTTCAGCGTCGAATCGACGTCCCCACTGTCGCCAGCACCTTCCGTGCTTTTGTCGTTCTTTTCGTTCAGATCTATCAGTTGAAGGTTCCGCGGTGTATTACAGTACCCGGAATCTCGATCGTTCGATCGGTCAGGCTCTTGATTCTTCATCGTCTGCCTCTTCCGAGCAAACTCTGCTCTCCGTTCGTGGACATTGATAGGTTTTAAATATTGATCCTCCTCTTCCTCCTTCTTCAGCATCGGTGACGATTCCACCGCGTCCTCTGTGTCGGACGTTGGCAATGGAAACTCGAAGTGAGTTCGATCTTGGTGCGATCTTGGACTGAATATTCCTGACTCCCCCCTTTGACTCGAGGGACTCATGCACAGATACGCCGAGTCCGATGGATTTGGTGATACAGGTGAATTTATATATTCGTGAGTGGGTGAAGCGAGTGCAGCGTGGTCCGGAGAGGACAACATCGTCAAGTAATCGTTTTTACCGCTTTCTAACATCATGGTGTTCATGTCCATGTAGGGCGCGTTTAAGCCGACGTAATGCTGAAATTAGATGAAATGTTTTATTCATGGGTGAAATTAGTTTTCCAATCATTCGCGATTATATCAGGCGAGGACGTGTGAATACCACTTCACAAGGAGACAAAGTAAATGTAATAAAAGTGCATTCACGATGAAGATTTTAAACTACTTTTCTATTCTGAGTTTACATGTGTAACTGTTCATTTGGAATTAATGAGACACAGTGTAATTGGAGAAATTCTCTGCTGCTGTGAAAATAATAAAGGAGGTGAAGGTAGTGAAGCATTTTCAACACTGAAATAAATAATTTTTGTATGCTGGCGGCATATAGCTTTAAATTTAAGTGTTAATAGAGCAAAGTACAAAGAAGCTAATAATTGTATGTATAAATATAATTTTGTTAACAATATTGAAGCTTCAGTGTTGAGATTCAATAGAGAAGGATTCTCTTGTAGTCTGAACAGATTTGGGTTCGATTACTGACGTTCGACCATTCAACAAGGATTAAGCAGGACTGTAAGTTTTAAGGAATATTTTATTATTTATGTTTGAAACGAGTATGCTTCTTTCCATTGTTCAATGAAACAGTTTCTTTGCATAGAATAAGTAAAAATAGTATGAAAATACTCACTGCTCTTACGCTTTCTTCCAATAAGTCGCCTATACTATCGACCAGTTCCGTGAAACTCGGGCGTAGAATAGGCTTAGCTTTCCAACACTGAAGCATTATGTCATACCTATAAGTATGAAACACGAGATAAATTAAATGAGTCATAAAGGTTCACTTTGAGACATATTCCACGTACAGTCGGAGCTCGATTAAAATATTCATTTGTGTGATTTTATACGAAGACGACTGTTTACTATGCTTTAAAGCGAGAACGCTTCAAGTGTTTGTAGACGAAACTTAATTCAAATCGTATTAATAAAACATATTTATGTCTTAGGTGAGTAATAATAAATAAATAAATAAGTAGCGCGAACACCCCCCACAAATAATACTTACACTTCAGGAGTAGCGTATTCCGGTTGCTCCATCCTGTAGCCTTCGATCAGTTTGTGGTACTGTTTCTCAGCTTCTATCCCCGGATACGGTGTCTCGGCTAACGTGAAAAACTCCCACAGAACTATGCCAAACGACCAAATATCAGATTGCGTCGAGAAGATTCTATCTCTGATCGATTCGATGGCCATCCATTTGATAGGCAACGGTCCATCGCCTTTCTTCTTATAATTGTCATCCTTGTACATGGTTTTCGCCAAGCCGAAGTCACAGATCTTCACCACATTGTTCTCGGCGAGCAGAATGTTCCTTGCTGCCAAATCACCGTGCAAAACCTGATCGAATGTTTATTAACAGTCTAAGTAAATCGGGTTCGATGCGTTTTTTGGAGCGTGCCGCGAGGAAACAGGAAATTGTAGTAATCGTTGAAACATACTTTTCTATGACTAAGATACTCCATGCCGCGTGCAACTTGGAACGCCCAAGACAGCAGATCTTGCGAGCAGATTGGCTTTAAGTTATGATCTTTGTAGTCGCCGCGATAGTTGGATCTCCATCCAGGTTGAGACGAATTGTTGCTGAGGACGCAGCCGTCTGGAGACATGCTAACATCTTGAGAATCCGTAGCAGTACCTTGATAATGCACCGAATCAGTGGCAGAATTCGCGTTAAGACTGCGGGAAAATGACAATGCCGCATATTTTATCCTATATAACACGGGCAAAAGAAAACAGAAGAATGTGGTTAACACCGCAGCCCCTTGCATGCACCTCGTAAGTGGTTTCATACTGTTATTTACAAAATCGATTAGAAAGCATGAGGTAACTTGTTTTCAGGAACACAAAGTTAGGGACATATTAAACACTAGCCTGCTGAACAAATTTACGTGAAGATAACTTCAGAATCAAGAAAAAATGTTAGTGCACCGGACACGCAACATTCATCAAAGGGTAAAATTTTTTTAATAACAATATCGTGTCAAAAGGAAATCAGTCCCTTCAGATTTTAGTTGTATGCCTTTTAAAGTCAGTGCATAATAATTCTCAGAATTACATACAAAGCCAGAAAGAAGTATAAGAATTAGGTATTAAAACAAACCTGTTGTTACTGCTGACACTGGCTGTTCTGGTTAGAAGGTCTATACCGATACTAGGATTAAATTTTCCGGTTGTCGGATCAATCTGATTAATAAAATCAGCCCTGTGTCGCAGCAGATAATTATGTAGATTTCCAAAACGGCAGTATTCCACGATTACCAACAATTCACCTGTTAAAACAAAATGCAATGAATCAATCTCGCTTGTGAAATTGTATGATTGCAAAATGAGGTAATGATACACATTGTATATATAGAATTGTGGAGCACGTACGTTTGGAAATATTCTTCGTGCAGGCACCAAGAAGATTAACAACATTCAGGTGTTTCCCGAGGTGCACCATAATTTTTAATTCGCTTGCAAGCGCACGGACATATGTGGGATCGGTTGTGCGACGAACCATTTTTACGGCGACAGTAGTGACCGCCTCGTCTTCGCAAATTCCCTGAGCTTCTGCTTTCATGACAACGCCGAAAGCACCGCTTCCCAATTTTTTCCCTGTGGGATATCGTCAAACAAGATAATAGTTGGATAACAGATGACATAGTATAGATAGTAGAACATGGTCTGTTGGAAGCAGTTCTTTAAATAATTTTACCTAATTTCAATCTTTCTCTAGGAAATTCCCATTTCTTGTCGTAAGGAAGCAATTCCGCTTGATCATCCACCGTTAATTCCGGATTCAAGCATTCTATCGCTCCCTCCTCGAAGTGTATCAGACCTGCTTCCATTAATTCTTTTCTCATGATCTAAGATATTAACAAATTTCTTATTAGTTTCTGGCATTTTAACTACATAATGTTTGTGTATCTTGGCCAAATGACTTAAAAAAGACTGCACCATTAATAGGGGTGAACATAATGACAATTTAATAAAGAATGAGTTTTTGGCTTACGAAAAAGATACGGTCGGATTAAAGAGAACGTTGATAACAATGAAATCGTTTAAAAAATGACTTTGTTGATACACTTTTTCTATCCTCGTATTCGTATAAATATGTATATAAATGACACGTATTTCAACTTACTAATATCAGTCAACATTACCTTTTCACGGCGGACTTTGATCGTGAAGAAGATTACTATAATTATGACGAGAATAATTAAAATAACAACTAGTGCAATCAATCCTTTCGGAAGCCCTTTTCCTATGTACAAAAATGAACAAAATTATTTGCAGGAAACTGATCAGAAATATGCTTTCAAAAATCAATTGTTTAATATTATATGATTAAATTTATTACCTTTTACTGTTATTTGCTTATACGCTTCCAATTTTCCCATGCGACTTTCCACTCGACACGAGTATTTTCCACTGTCACGTTCAAGTAAATATTTGATATGAAGTTCTTGGTGATCGTGAAGAAACAAATATTGCTCATCGAGAGTTAATTGCGTATCATCCTTTTAAAATCATTTATACATGTAATTGATGCAAATATAAACATTTCAATAATATCATCGATCACTTACTTTGTACCAAGTGATATTTGGTTTTGGCATTCCATCCGCAAAACATTTAAGAATTACTGTTTTGTGACCCTCCGTGTTAAGATCGACCGTCACTTCGTTTTCTTGCATATTCGTATCCGTGAAAGAAGGTTCTCTTGCGTCTAAAAAAAGGAAAAAATGATTAAAATTGAAGAAATTCATGATACAAAAAGATCAAAGTAATTACCATGTACTTGCAGAATGTAATCCATTTTTTCCATCAGATTGTCCGTGGTTCTTCCCGCGCAAATGTAAGCTTTCGAATCCTCTTTCGTCACATTGTTTATTCTCAAAATCGAGCGATAAGTGAATTGAGTTTTACTTCGAACGATTTCCAGTCTATCTGACAATGTAAAAAATAATCAATTAATACACCCTACCTAATTTGCAGAACATTTTATAGTCACCTCCTGCAAAAGAATAGTTCCTTAATATTAAGAATACACGTACTGTTCTCTAAAATGGGAGTATCGTCTTCATTTGACCATTGGAAGATATTTGAATAATTATAAACAGAAGCGGCGCATATGAGTTCCAAGTCATCGCCTTCCGTAACTGGTCCCTTTGGTTCAATTATACCGAATCCTCCGTTTCCGTCTATACGATTTTAAAATTCAAATATGAAAATCAGATGAAACCATTGTAAGTAATATCTAAAAATAACTATAAACAAACATTTGCAACGTGAGTTTTCATACCAGATACAAAAATATGTTCAATCGTAGAATCACATCCAAGACAGTTGCAAGCGGTACACGTTAGTTGTCCAGACATTTCGACGGTCAATCTGGCTCTCGAATGAAACGAAGTTGTCATTCCATTATCTTTGACGTCCTACACACAATTGATCGTAGTACGGTGAAATTGATAAAACGATATGTTGTATTTATTGAAAATTGAGATTCGATACGTAAGTATTACGTACTGTTAAATTTACGTTGCTCGCGTCCTTGCACGATGGATAATTAGGACACTTCAGAAAGCTCCACGTGATATTCGGCGCAGGGAATGCAGCCACATGGCAGCGCACTTCTACTTCCTGATTAGGTGCGTAATAAGAATCTATTTTCTCCAAGAACGCCATAGGTTTGGCTGGAAGAAGCAATCAATAGATACCAGTTGAAGTGTAGGAACGACAGTCAAACTATGCCATTAAATGTCTCATCTTTGCATGCTAAACGACTTCTCTCTCTTAATAGGATCTTTAATCATGGAATTATAACAGTGGGTCCAATTCATCTTTCTTATTCTGTCATGGAAAAGGAGAAATTGTACCACAGACGGGGAATTGACTTGCAGTACACTAATTTAGGTGCCTCTGCAATATCTTTATAAACATACTAAAAGCTGCGTACCCATTACATCTAACGTGAAGTTCAGCATCTCGATTGTATCTTGATTACTAGCCTGAAGAGAATAGATTCCCATATCGCTGACGTCCAAGCGATTAATTCTGAGAACCGTCGTAGTAGCTGTCATTTTAACAGCGTACTTTGATTTTTCTGGATTGTCCCAATTTCCGACAATTTCTTCTCCTTTGGAATTCAGCCTGCAGAAAAAAGAAATTTCAATACAGTGTAAGATGCATGTGCATGAATGCAAGTGTACGCGCATTACCATTTGAGATGGGGTTGAGGATACGCGTGCACGTGTACCACCCATTGTACTTTGTCACCATATCTTTGTTGATAATATGCCCCGGCGCCTTGTGTAGTTAAATTGATAAACTTTTTCTCTGGATCTAAAAATTTATTTGGGTTACATAAGCATTGCTTGAAATTCGATTTTACAAATAGAAAAGCAAGAAAAAGTGTGCATATGAATTTTTATCTGAGAAGACATTGACCTGCATACGTATTATTTTATTTTGAATCTAAACAATTAACATTTCGAATAAATTCCATCTAACTTAATACTTGCTTAATATTTCTTAATATTCGATACGTATAAATTTCAAAAGTTCACTTACCATGAATTTCGATGTATTTTGATGTGTTCTTCCTGTCATAAAAAGATTTAATAAAACACTCGTACCAGCCTTCATCTTCATCTGTTACATTTTGTATAATTAATTCAGTGGTAGCCCTTCGGATACTTGTGCCGTACATGGTACTGTACTGACGAGTAGATATTCTGTCGCTCTGAAATTGCAGAATTGACATCGTCGGATCGTATATTCAAGTTACAAGTGTCCGTATGAATACATTAAGAACATATGGTTCATACTTGTTGCGGTGTGGTCCAATTCAAAACATATTGAATATCTGCCTCGACGTTTACAGTACAGTTCACGTACAAAGTCTGACCTCGTGTTACATGGCGCAAAGAGCTTTCGAGAATTTTTGGCTCGTTCAACCTTTGTTTTCCTAAATCAAACATACAAATCTTCACATTTTCGCCTGTGTCCAATGATAAGAAGAAGGGAAGGTTATTAAATCGTAAGAAAACACAAAATATGTCAAAAGATATTCGAATATGATTGTATTGCGGCAGCTTCCATAAAAGTGGAGTAAGTCAACATCCGTCGACTTTACTTACGGATCACCTGCAAATTATGATGGACCTCACGAAGTACACCATCATGTTCTATCGTGCATTTGAAGAACCCGCTATCCGTGAGTATCAGGTACTTCAGCATAAACCCAATTCTCGGATCGAAAGACAGTCTGTCATTAAGATGGATGTCCTATAAAATAAATTGTATATAAGTTACACGGTAGGTAATGCAATACTGTGCCCAATTATTCGTATGACAGCAAACTCTAACTCTATTCAAATTTTATGATTACACTGCACATTGAGCCCCTTTGGTTTGAGAATAGCGTAAGTCACTTATTTGCTATTTGGAAATATTTCAGGTCTTGTGTTTTAATATTTACAAAAATGTTATTGCTTGGTATGCAAAAACTCATTTTATCATAAAATAAATTCATTCATTTCATAAATTCATTTAATCTTCAAAATTCCTAATAGCAGTAATTATAATTAAAATGTATATATAACGTACCGTTTGGTGATTCGACAGGTGAACTGTGTAATTAGGCGATGTCGGTCTACATGGTATTACACCTGTCTCACCAGTGATTCCACGTATTGAAGCGAAAGCATCCGTTTGATCCGCCACGAACAAACTTGTGTTAGCTGAAACAAATCAGCTGGCATATCAGTATTAAATTGGCAGATTGGCTTCATTAATTGTTGTCCTGTTAGAAAACTAATGACCACTGCCAGTAGTTTGGGTATTTATGAAAAAGGAGATAGTTTCAGTGGATCTTTCAAAAGCTTCAATCAGTACACAGGATTTATTGTTATTTTGGTAAATAATCTATGAGAATTGTAGTGTATGGCAATATCTTTCGAGGACAATTATATTTCGCATTTATTGGTAATATTTGCAACATTGTTGTACGATTATTGTTAATATTTAAATGTAGGAATTCACTTACATTGAACGTACACGTACACCCAACTGATTTCTGGGTCGGAATAAGAATTTATAGTAGCTTGAACGGGATGATCAGCGCAACCATACCATCCAGTGTCACCATGGACCGTCTCAGGTCGCCGAAATTCGTACCTGTAGGTACCATTTTCTTCGTATTCCTTTATCTCGGGACGCGAAGTGATGATCTGCGATTAAATTAAGCGTAAATTTAATAAGAATAATGACCGATTAAAAATATTCCATGTCATATAATACGCTATCAATTGTTTTTTTTATTGAACCACTTACTCCGTCTGGTGAATCGACAGGATAAATGAAAAAGATCTTTTCGAAGCCAGAGCACACTATCTCCAAGGGATCGCCTTCATTTTTTATAATTTCATCTGCCTCTGTCCCTATATCTGGCTTTGCCGCTGTCGATTCTAGGAAGAAAAAAGAAAACCATAAGTTGTCGTTGAACGATTTTCACATTTTATTTGGCATGAGTGCTATGGATATGCGGATCGCATATTTGTGCATCAGGAAGGCGATATTGGGGCGTTCTATTTCTGTATTTTCGCAGAAATGCATTTGGAGAATGAAACCATCAGTAATTTTTTTTTTATAGGGAGCTGGAAAAGTGATTCATTAATATTTTATGAGACACAGGTTTCTCAGCTACAATATCCTGCGGATGATTAATCTCACAGAATTCGTCTTGTTACCGTTCTTAATAAAACCGCACACGCGTTACAAATTCGCTTCTGCGCAAATACAACCGTTTCTAGGAAGGAAGTCCTTTCTTTCCTCTTCTGATAGCGCAGCCGCATTATCAGTCAGCCAGCTCGTTTCACGAGAGGAACAAACGTTTCAATTGGAAATAAGATTTAATAAGAGCTTCTGAACGTGTTCCCTGTCACTGTCGAAAATTCCATGCATTGTATGGCACAGGAAAATAAGTTTTTATAAATATGGAAAGTTAAAAATAGATGCTTTAAATTATCCTGGGGACCAACGCTAAACTTTTCGTTTAGGCTGCGTCGGTCCCTGGGAACCGACGGTATCAAATTTAAAAAATTATACTTTATAATTCATATAATATTACAAAATATGTTTACACTTCTTTAATGGAGTTTATTGAAACATTTTAAACAAAAATGAGGTTTTCCTTTACAAGTAAAAAGTTATGACGCTCCCTGTCGTTGTCTTTTGTTTATACACAGACGCATTTCCTGTATTTACGCGCCGTCTACATGGAAAGTAAAACAAAATTAGCTCCGCGTTTAACGTGTTAAGAATAATTGAATTTGATGCGTAACTGGTACAAGTGGCTAGTTAGGCCCCAACTTCAGGGCAAGCAGGTGTATACATTGGTAAGTATCTGGTACCAGTAACTCGTAAGCAGACTAACCAGGCTAGCTACTTGTACCAGTTATTGGTACAGGTACCTTATCAATATAAACACAGCCTCAACTTGCTTCCATGTATGACCATCATGCTCAGTTTCTACTACCCAGAATAATTCATCAATTAGGCTGTGTTTACATTGGTAAGTACCTGTACCAGTCACTTGTAAATGGATTAGCCAGGCTAACGTTTGGTACCACTTGCTGGTACTTGTCACTTGCATCCATGTATGACCATCATCCTCAGTTTCTACTACCCAGAATAATTCATCAATTAGGCTGTGTTTACATTGGTAAGTACCTGTACCAGTCACTTGTAAATGTATTAGCCAGGCTAACTACTGGTACCACTTACTGGTACTTGTCACTAGCACCCATATATGACCATCATCCTCAGTTTCGACTACACACAATAATTCATCAACTAGGCTGTGTTTACACTGGTAAGTAACTTGTACCAGTCACTTATAAGTGGACTATCCAAGCTAGCTACTTGTACCAGTAGCTCACCAATGTCAACGCAGCCTTAGGAGCTGTTTTTTTTAACCCAAAGGCCATCCTTGCACTTAAGTATACAATATGTAAGAGTATAGAAAAATTCGACCAGAGGATTGGGAGTCGTACCCAGGTCTCCTCGTCTAGAAGTGAGCGCTTTAACCAGGTTTCTAATTGCTCCCTAACTCGGTTAACCCTAGTTACGGTATGGAAACCCGTAGCAACTGTTGGAGGTCCCTACGCATCTGGTGAGTTTAATGACGACGTGAAGTACTCATGTACTTTGGACCGTACGTGACTTAAACCGAAGCTAGTATGTCAGATCGTGAGATCTTACCAGCACTAGTAAACCCTCTTGAAAGGCCTTGCCTATTATAAATTATTGCCAGTCCCTTACTCTAAAACATAGAGTTTACTAAAGTAGTTTCTCCAAGAAACCCTCTTCTAATTTGTAAAAAAGGACCTCCTCCTCCTTCGAATCAATTAGAATAATGTTTAAACTCGAACTAGAAAGCACTTTCCATCTCATGCAGGTTTGACAGAGTATACATCCTCACCCCTTTATTTTTCTTGCATCCGTCATGTTAACCCTTAACTACTATAGACGTTGAAACTTACGCAACTATACATTACACATACCGCTAATGTTTATTGCGTTATTACGTACATACAAGTGCCGAATAAAGATCAAATCCAATTGTTCTTGCTTTGTGCATTAATAATAAAGGGACCCAAGCCTGGTTGAACATTAGACTCTAATTGAAAGGTACATGGAGTGAGAAGATGATAAGTCATGCGGGAAGGGAAATAGGGATGAATGAAAATTTTGAGCGGTCGCACAGACGTTCTGTAGTAGTTAAGGGTTAAGTCTAGTCACGTAAATTCATCTTTGTGTAACTGTTAATTGAGTAAATTATATTTCATTTATCCAAGACTGAATTTTAATCTAGGCCACAACATAATCAATAACCCATATTTTTGATGAGTTATGTAGAGCAGGTTAACCCGCTTCGAAGCCGGTTAATGGTGATAAACTGAGTCCTAATTAGGTTTCAGGTGCAATAATTGAACTGTCTTATCGAAGAATGCGGTATAGTACTAGCTGTACGTTCTTTTTGAATATATAAAATCTCTAGAAATGTTGTCTGTTACACACTGATCTATAGTATTTTGAAAAAATCTCGTTAGTGTTCCACCAGATTTTAATAAAATCAATTGCAATGCCGGAGTAGTGTCGTAACTCTAAACTACTTTAGCCAGGAGGAGTTAGATGTCTTTGTTTAAACGTCAATAACACTGTACAACGCGTGAAACTTAGCGAAATCAGAGTATTAAGCTTAAGGGGGACACGTCACCTTGTTGACTTTTTAATTAAGCCTAGTACTGCTTTGATCCACGAGGTAATGGGTTATCCAGGTAACTCCTGTTGTAGGACATCGACCATCAGGTTAGGTGGATTACCCAGCATGTTAGAGAACCGTGTTCTATTCGGGTTAGGCATCCTATACAGAGTGAAGCACGTAACATGACGACTTCAAATTACTCGTGAATTACTAGCTGTATGAAAAAGTATTCTAGTGAAAAAACCTTCAGTTTTTTAAACGAGATGCCCAATCTTTCTTCTCGATTTTTGATAAAGTATCAAACGCTGCCTAAAAAAGTATGTACCAAATAGGATCTACAGTTAGCAGTTACAACAGAGATGGCCATCCGGAGCAACGCATGGCTCCACCCTACCCCCACACTGTGTCCATTCCCCTCACGTAGGTTATGGTCTGGGTATGACGTCGAAAACATCGGTGATTGTTGGAAAATACGGTTTCCCAAGAGACAGTGACGTGATAAGAACAATTTGTTTTTACGCATGACATCACGTTTACCTAAATATCAGGTAACCAAGAAAGTTCGTGCTGTTCATCTGTGTTAGAATGTTTTGCTTTGGTGTGAAGGGACAACTTTTATAAAAACGGAATAGAGAAATTATTAGATCGTTGGAAAAAGGTAATAGAAGCCGACTTTTCTGAATAAAATATTGTTAAATCCACTTTGTGTATCATTTATCTCTATTGATGAAAACGGCAAGAACTTTCTTGGCTACCTAATATCACATCTCTACTCTCTTATTACGTGGGGGGAATGGACGCAGAGTGGGGGTAGGGCGGAGCCAGGCATTGCTCCGGATGGCCATCTCTGAGTTACATTATAATACATTCGTGAAATAAGTTTTATTTCAAGCGACGTTCGAACGATTGTTCGTCGCAGTCAATGCAATTGCGTAATCGGATAATGAGCAATCGAGAAACTTTGTGAAGCGTGTTCGTAGTTGTTGCGGCACGGGCAGCCATGATACGAATCGCACATCGTCGACAGTGCCCCCCAAAGAAAGTAATTAAGCGGCGCTAGATTTAACGAGCGAGCTGGACGTATAATGTTACCGCCTCGTCTAATTCGACGATTAGGAAACAGTCTCTCTAATGCTCGCTGTGCTTGCAGAGCATAATGTGCAGGACCACCGTCATGCTGGTACTGCATTGTTAAACGGGTCTGAAGCATTTTCTATAAGATTATGTTTAGCTGCATAATAATTTAACTTCAAAGTTACACAGTATTTTGCAATAACTTCAATACTTTATTTAAAAAAATATTTCCGCGAAAATGAAGAAGAAATTGTTGTCTTGGTCCACCTAATAAATTGAATATTTATGTAATAAAACTGTACTCGAGACAGTATTTTGAATATCAGTATCACATTACTCAGAAAATGTTCTAATTCATAATATATTTTAGAAACGAAATAACGATAAAATAAAATAATATTTATAATTAACTATCATTATTTAAAAAGTAGTATGATCATATGCAAACATGACAGAACTTTAAACGCGTTTTTTTAAAAATTGAAGCTACACTCACGTCCGTAAGTCACCGGACACTTATAACTTACTTTGTTAATAAAATTAGGAGGCGGCGATTTTACAGTATGAAATTACTTACATTATGAAATAAAGTTAGCCCTTATTAATTGTTTATAATCCAGAGAATATGTAATTCAAATGATATATTAAAGATCTTGCCAAAAATAAGTAATCAATTTTATATTTTCTTTTTATAATTTCTCTCCAACCTTTCTGCTAATTTCTTCCATTAGATTTTCTTTGGCTTTGGACAAAACTTTCAAAGTGTATACAGACTATCGCCTTTTTAAATATTTATTTAAACTACGCGTGCATATTATTCGTATCATATTTAGGTATTATATTAAAGTAAAATAGATTATAGAACAGCATAGAATAATTAAATCAGGTCAAAAAATTGTATCCACGTTCTAATAATCGTTTTGCTCAAAATGAACAAGTGTCCGGATACTTTTGGACGGTAGTGTACGTACAAAAACACAAGGTATTCTACAATTTCGATTTTTTTCAAACAGTGACAATCACTGAGTGCAAAGTATGTTTTCGTATAAAATTAACTGTTCTTATTCTTCATGGAGAATTGACAGTTGCGGATAAAAGATAAGGTTCAAAGTTAGTTTATACACATGTAACTTTGCATATTATCGTGGGACTGTACGACACATGGAGAAGCTGCGATAAGATATCCTATCCTACGACGAGGGATGGCCAAAACGAATGGAGCCTTGCAGATTAGGTGGCGTGGAGATGGTTACTCCTTATCTTTCAGATACGCACAGATTTCTGTCAATCACGTAAACAGGAAGCTCAAAAAGTTGGGTTTCACATCAGCTACACCAGAATAGTAACTATTTTTAAAAGATAAATGAAGAAACCTTATTTTTAGTTCCTACGCTTGAAGGGCTAAAAGGGTATTAGATGGCTAAAATCGACAGTTTCTTCTGGGTTCGATTGAAGAGTGACTAATATCTCAAACCAATTTAATTTTGTGTAGTTTTTTTACTGTAGATGGAACACGTATTTAAAACCAAAAAGCCTCTAAAATACTATCTACGCTTAGGGGGGTAAAAGGGTATTAGAAGGCTAAAATCGACGGTTTCTTCTGGGTTCGATTGAAGAGTGACTAATATCTCAAACCAATTGAATTTTTTGTAATTTTTTACTGTAGATGTAACACGTATTTAAAACCAAAAAGCCTCTAAAATACTATCTACGCTTAGGGAGGTAAAAGGGTATTAGACGATTAAAATCAACGGTTCTTTTGGGTTGGATTGAAGAGTGACTAATATCCCAAACCAATTGAATTTTTTGTAGTTTTTTACTGTAGATGCAACACGTATTTAAAACCAAAACGCCTCTAAAATATTAAAAACTAATGAAACTACGAACGCCAAAGTGGGCGCTGCACAATAAGCAGGGCCAAGTGGTGAACACGATTCCAGATGAATGACTCATCAGAAAGCAAAATCGATGTAAATGAATACTCTGACTCAAACGCTACAAGATGGAACTTCATTGAGAAATTTTAATAAAAATTCACGAAGTTGTACAACGAACATCGACTTTGTAAATTTCTACTGCAATAATTATCTGAAGAGATGTTTAATAAAATTCTTCAGAGTTCTGAAATCTTACTGAGCGAATTCCATCTTGTGGAGGAAAGTGTTATGTAGGTTCAATTGAAATTCCAACTAAAAATATCAATTCTTTCTCGAGTTATGAAGTTCAAGGTCTTGAAAAACATGATTTCGAGAAGAGCAACTTTAAAGTCTACCTTACTACGTTTACATGCGTTAGATCCGCCGTTACTTTTCCAGCTATAACTTTCGTAATTGTGGGCATTCTTCAACGAATTTTTTTGTAAACATTTCTAAGGGATCATGCTTTAATAAATAATCGAAAACATTTTCGATTTTTTCAACTTCTAATACCCTTTTACCCCGTTAATATGAATAACAATCTAGTCCAGTGTTTCCCAATCTTTTTTGCAACATACCCCACCTGAACGCCTCAAAGATTTTAATGCCCCTCTAGCATAATAGTCAACCATTACATTAATTATACACAATATTTTATATTACTGCATTTAACTCGCCATTTCATGCGGTTTAAAATGGCGTTTGACCTAATACGTTATCTGGTACAGAAGCGAGGCAAATTAGAAAAATGTGATAGAATCACAGACTGAATTCTTCTTCTTCTTTGTTATTTAATTTAACATTGTTCATTAATTTAACATAAAAAACGCCTGCTAGCATAAAAAAGAATGGTGATTTTTTTTTACTATACCGTTATGAAGGTGAATACAACATAATTTTCTAATTGCCCCCAAAATATTCAAAATTGCCCCCTTGTAGGGCGTACGCCATACGTTGGGAAAGGCTGATCTATTCCAATAAACAGTATGAACAATTACATATTTAAAATATTCTTGTAACAACAGTGTGCTTATCAGAGAATGCAACACGTGCAGATTATGTGTGTCAGATTTTTATATACTATAGGAATAATAAAACTGCCATCGATCGATTTTAGAATTAATCTTGAGAACACTATTCAACAAATACTCTTTCATGCCTGCAATATTCTGTAGAAAATAATTCATATTACTATCAAAACGATACTATCATTTCGACGAATTGGCCACATTCTCAAGAGATCGGTATATTTGTTATGCGAGTCTCGGTGCATCAGTCAGCAAGCTCGTGCGATGTCGCATTAATTTATGTCAAGGGTTTCTGGTTCGTCAGAGTTTCGCCCGCTCCTTCGAAGCAGATTTCGAACTGATTACACCGTTCAGAACTGTGCAAACAGGCGTTTTCTATCGGTACATCGTACGATGCTATCGATTTTGATAGCGTTATGATCGCTTATTAAGGTAATACGTGTTGCACGCTTCAGCTCAGTGTCGTAATTGATGTACCGCTGTGAAACGATCAGCTGTTATACCCATCTGGATGTTGAAAACGTGTCCCAGTTTATTCCTTATAATTTGCAGTATACCTCAATAACATTTTATCCTCCGCTCCATACACGATCGATTAATTCATCATAAAGCCATTTTCACGGTAGCACTTTTTCCAGTGTTTTAACGTGACCCAGAAGCAACAAGCAGAAAACAAACTGCGATTTCTCGAATTAAAATTGGACATATAAAACTAACCCATTCATGTTTACTCTTAAAAAATAATCCAGTAAATAATTGCAGTAAATATTCAAGTACAATGTAAGCTACAGCTTAAAAGAGAACTTTTCCAACCAGAAAAAATATGTCAATTGATCCAATTGTTGAAAAAAAATAGAACTATTTACAACTGTACTGTAACTAAATATTGTTGTCGCTAATAACCATGGTGGTTGATGCGACGTTAAGAGAGAAGACAAAAAAAATAATGAAATTTATTGTTTAGAATAATGTGCAAACTACGATAACGTAATACAGTGATCCTTCTCTCAGGTAATATAATTGCTACGCGTAAAACGCATTCCACAGAATGATTCACGTAAAATTCATATTAAACACATATTCCGATTCAAGGTGTCATAAATAACACAAATAATTCAAGCGTAATATCAAACAGTAATTGCAAACGACAGAGCTATATTTCAGGAGCATAATTTCTCTCATCGATTATTCAAGAAAAATCTCGGTTGACAATACATTTTAAACCACTAACAATAATAATTTTTATACAAGACGAACGTAAGCTGTTGATCCTTTGAACTCCTAATTTTTTTTAATTTTCTTTTCAATAACTTCCTATTATTTTAAGTGTTTTATTTGAAATGTACTTCAGAGGACAATTGGTTGGTAGGAACCAATTCAAACAATTTTTTTCACTACTTATACTGAAACTAACATTGGAGTTTTGCTAAGATCTGATATTTGTGATAAAAAAAAGTATTGCGAAATATAATTCATACAGTCACTCACGAAAGTCTTCGTACACCACATAAAAAGGCGATTTTGATTCAAATAAACAATAACTTCGTGTAATATTTTATTTATTTATTAACATATGAGGTAATAATAATTATTTTATAATAAAATGTATTCTTTAACCATTTGCACTCCATTGGCTCCGCTATGGGGGACATTCGTACCTTGCATCACAGCCCAGCATGTCAAGAATGCACATTGGAAATTGCTTCTAAAGCTACTTTAGAATTTTATCAAAATCAATGCAAATAAATTCATAAACATTTATCATGTTTTCTTTTCAAATTGAAACTTATGGTTTTCAAAAATTTACACTACACAAGTATGTTGAAGTTGCTGGTCGATCTTATCAAAAAATGCTCGGAGTGCAAAGGGTTAACATATTTTATAATATTATTCTACAGAAATATTTGAACAGATAAGAAGAAAATGAATTATGCATCTTACAAAATTGATCGTACACTTAGAAAAGAAAAGTTAGTACATTCTATGCCAAGAAGATTGAAAGCTGTTTTAGAGGCAAAAGGAGCCTCGGCAAAATATTAATTTAACCCGCAATCTCAAAAAATAAGACTGTACGAACGCTTTTGCGAGATACATAATTCATTTCCTTTTTTATTACCTGTTCAAATATTCCTACAGAATAATACATTTTGTTGTAAAATAATGAATATTACTCAATCTGTTACTAAATAAATATGTTATTACACAAAAGTATTGTTTATTTTAATCAAAATAGCCTTTTTATGGGGTGTACGAAGACTTTCGTGAGTGACTGTACTTAAACTGGCAATTTAAAAATGTCGACTGACTCGACATAGGAGTTCACAGGGTCAAAAGACCCGGAGTTTCACAGATTCTACGACATAACTCATAATCAAAGTTTCAAAATGCAATGAAAATTACGTCAGCTCTTATCATGATCCTAACCTATCGGGTATCGGAGCTACGGTCTCGATGAGAGTCGGTACCCGCGTTGTGGCTATAATACATGCACCAAGAAGAAACAGAAAACCGTTCGCGAGTTTTGGAGCGCCGAGTGGAAGCATACGCGCCAGGTAAGCGATCGAAATGATCCATGACTCCGTCAGAGTGAGGAAACCTGTTTCTCCATTCCTTTAACCGTGACTCAATGGAGGCCACGTGATAGCGATGCTACGCCGAACAGTTGATCACTCCAGCACGGCACAAGTGTATTTCGATGGTAGGTAAACATCTGACTATAGTCACAGCGTCGAAGCAAGGTAACCGCTACGATGCATGCACCAGGAAGAAATGGAGAACCATTTGAGAGTACGCGTGGCAGGTGAGCGATCGAAATGATCCATAACGGTGTCCCAGTGAGGAGACCTGCCTCTTCGTGCCTCTAACCATGAATCAATGATGGCCACGTGATAGTGAACGGCTCCTCCATGGAGTCGATCATTTCCAGATGATACGGTGGCATGCAAACGTCTGATTATAGTTACCTCGCTGAAGCAGTAGGATGACGATCGCGCAGAGCAGTCCACGCGAGAGGCACAGCATTGTTCCTGTTATCACGGTTACGCGTTTCACTTTCTCACATTTTCGGTCGAGACACACGTAGGTGATGTCGTTCACGTGGAAGACCTCTGTTCGAATGCCGACGTCACTCCTCGGGAATGCTCACGACCGTACTACGCGTACTTTCCCACTGAACGGGTTACCAGGCCCCACCCCGACGATTCTCTGTCCTGACTGCACTTATCTGTGACGACGGTGTCTCTGCATCCTTCTCTTTGATTTGCTCTACGCGGAATTTAATTGTTAAATTTACGTCGCACGATTACGGGCCGGTGTCGCCCATATCGCGCCTCTGCTCCGATTCAATTCCTCCTCGCGTCTTCGAGCGGAGGAGACATTTTTCCTACGGCGATTAAAATTACTCGTGCACGGTGAATTAAACGTGGTTTGCGGTCACTGAGCGACGTGAGTGAAGCGTGACAGTTTTTAGTAAACATGTATTTTTGTTGTAACAAATGCGCGTTTGTACATGTGCAAATGTTTCAGTCGAAAGTCGAAATTGTTGGAGATGTCGAGGATGAATGATTTTGAGGAGGTATTAAGCGGTGGCAATTGTCTTTGTAATGATTGGAGGCCCGGTGGAAGTGTGAAGGTCGTTTCTGGTTTTTTGAATGAAGACATACTAAAACTATGAAAAGTACTCCGCGAAAACTGTTCGTTTGCTAAATATTTAACTTTAGATCCAAGCAACAATTTGTAGGATTTCTGAAACATGCAGGATGTTTCATTTGGAACTCGAAATTGTTGGAGATATCGAAGTTGAACGATTTTCAGGAGGTATTATGTGGTGGCAATCGTCTTTGTAATGAGTGGAGGCGTGGTGGAAATGCGAAGGTCGTTTCTGGTTTTTTGAATAAAGCCTACTGAAGCTGTAAAATGTTTGTGTGAGTTTGTATGTGTACAGGATGGTTCATTTAAAATTTAAAACTGTTAGTGATATTGAGGTTGAATAATTTTGAGGGGGCACTATGTGGTGGCAGTTGTCTTTGTCGTAGTTGAAGGTGTGGCGAAAATGTGACGGTCGTTTTCGTTTTTTTGAATGAAGCCATAGACCGATTCAGGCACATTCGACTGAAACTGACGAGTGATATCGAAGAATTTTATTATCTAGCGACGGATAAGATAGAATAAGATAGATCCTCGATTTCGTTACAAACTTGCGAGGGAGAATCAAACTCATGTTTTATTAAAATATGCAAAAATACGTGTGACAAATTTTAGGCGGTATAGCAAGCGATTATCCCTCATCCGTCTCTTATGTCAATTTGACACATTTTTCTCACGAAAATTCGATAAATGTACAAAGCCAGTATGCCTTGCATATCGCCTTTTAATTTGTGAATATTACGAACAATCTGAGCAATCTTATGTCTGAACGCACAGAAACTTCATTTCATTTATTTTCAATAAAAAAATCTGCAAATTTGAATATTCATCTTTTTATTGTATTGATTGTTCACCATTTTGTCAGTTTGACGCTATGGGACAAATTAAGTTGGGAAAATGAGGGGCGGATGAGGGTTAAACAAAGTATCCAAACAAAACATTTCATGTAATCTTATTTCAAAAATAAAGAACAAAATGTAAAGTGTCTTTTTTTCTGATCACTTTGTTTTCAAGAAGAGATTGTTTCAAAATTTGTATATAGAGATACTATTTATATAGAGATAATATTTATTGAATGGGAGGTGTAAACGTAAGCATGGTTCGTCATCTGCCATGGCGAAAGAGATTTTATTTCCAGAGATATGTAAAAAGGTAGTATTTATTGTAAAAAAACGCGAATGACATATTACGGAATGCTTATCATAACTGACTTAATCTAATTCGTTCTTATCGTATTGTTGGACGTGTACATCCGATTGGAAATATGAATGAAAGATACAGCATGCGATTATAGCTGAGCCGACGACAGAAAGGACTTGAGAGCCCTCCCACCACTCGTCCTGCTAAAGCAAACTCAACTCTACTCCCACCTAACAATACAAACTATGTAGATTACATAGTTTAACATGCAAATTGTAAAGGTGCAACAAAAAAGTAGTAAAACATACCTTGCAAACAGAATAAAAAAAGTGTAACGGGAAACTAGAAAAGTACACTCGTTAACAATATAAAAAACTGTTTAGAGATAATAAAACGTAAAAATCAGATCGTTTATAATTAAATACAGGTACTACAATGTTTTTATCAAATACATTCTTAAGACACCTAAAATGACTCAATCGAAACATACACGAGATACAGAAATTCAACAGATCAGCTTAAAATTTATCAACAAATGCACATATTACATAACAAATGTACAATGTTGGACACAGATTTCTATTAGATTGCCCGGAAATAATTTGCGGTTTTTAGGCACGATGTTTAAACATGTGTAACTTTGCTTGAAACAAATTTATTTAATCAAAATAAAATCCATTACAATTTATACACTTTTCCCAACGAGATACAAGCCTTTTTATCCCATTATTATAAAAATCCGATGTCCTAGAATTGATACACTCCTTAAAGGCGTTTTCAGCGTTGCCCGTGTTGTGAAAGATGTTTTGTTCTAAGTTGTCCAAATGTTTAAAAAAATGGTAGTCTGTTGGCAACAGGTCAGGTGAGTAAGGAGGATGAGACAGTCTCTCATATCCCAATTCGTTGAGCTTCCGAAGCGTTAACTGTGATACGTGTAGATCGGCGCTATCGTGTAACAGTATTGGACCTTATCGATTCACTATAGCTGGTTGTTCACACGTAACTTTTTGTGCATTTCCTCCAGTTCGTGGCAATACGATGTGCGACATCTATGCTGTAAAATGGTACACCCCATAATAAACATGAATTCAAAACTTGTAGTATATGAAGCCAAATGTTAGACTACTGAAAACCGCAATTTATTTCCGGACAACCTAAAATATATTGGTCCCAGTTGGTGCTGGTGATGGTACACATAGAAAAATGTTTATATCTCGGAACCGGTTGAGCTTTCGACCTATGTTTACTAAAGTTTTTTGACTCAGTATAGTGTGTCCTATGTAGTATATAAATATTGAATGGTCTTTTTTTAACACCCTGTATATGGGGTTCCTTTTCTCCTCGTCTGTCAGCGGGAGAAGCTGTGGCCGGCTCGTAGGGGGTCCACCGCCTTCGTGTCCCTGATCAACCTTGAGTAGTATCTACGAGAATTCGGGATTTGGAAGGGTAGAAATTGCAGCAACAAGTAAAATGCTTCTCCGCTTTGTTACAGCATCATCTCTTTGATGTAATTGTGGTGTAATTAGCTGCTCTCGACACAAATGCAACATGCAAAAGGTACTTTTAGGCGACAGGGCGCTTACAGGTACTCACTTGAATTAACGGCAGGACGCGTACAAGACTTTGCTCTCAAGCTTCTCAAATCGATCACCTTCTTTTCCAAAAACGACCCTGTCTACATCGCGTTTCCGAGATAGAGATGATCACTGTAACTATCACTAATTGCCACGATGATGGTGTACACTGTTTCACTTATTCGAACTATAGGTCTCTGTTCTGATCTGACAAGGAGACCTTACTATGAAATACTAACCGATTTTTTTCATTTTCATATATGTATATTGTAGTGCCAGACCTTCGACGTAATTTTATCTTTTAAGTATGGCCCGAAACTTCATCGTTAATGAGCAATTCGTAATGAAAAATCAGTCGAATCCGGATCAGATTGAGTACACTCGTCATCGTCAACCCTTCGTGGAAGTTGCCTGTTCCTTTGCATAGGGAAACGAAAGCTAGGTAATAGCCAATCAGAATTAAGAAATACCTTTCTTTTGAGAAGGTAGCCGTGCTGCTGATCAGTACTCATGACCTGGAGATCAGTCGAATTCGGATCAGATTGAGTACACTCATCATCGTCAACCCTTCGTGGAAGTTGCCTGTTCCTTTGCATAGGGAAACGAAAGCTAGGTAATAGCCAATCAGAATTAAGAAATACCTTTCTTTTGAGAAGGTAGCCGCGCTGCTGGCGAGTACTCATGACCTGGAGTACCGAGCGCTGGCAACTCAGAGGGTTGCATGACGGCGGGGTTGCAATACACCCTCACCACTGAATCGAAGTAGGCAAATTCTAGAAATATCGAACTGTTAGAACTTCCCTGTCACCGTTCCAGTCTACAAGCAACATAAAGATCATAATAAGACTACGTAAAGTCGCTTAACCCTCTACTGCAAAGGTGGAGTCTCACAGACTCCGCCACAGACATATCAGCTTTCATTTCGCAAAATAAGCCTACGTAAGTCAATCTGTGACAATACGTGTATCTCGCTACTGTTGAAAAGTAGACGAAATACAAATGCTGAGTTATAAACAGAATGGAAGAAAACAAGAAAGATAGAATCAACGGAGTCTGTGAGACTCCACCTCTAGAGGGTTAAAAATAGTGATTTCTTCCGTATCACACGTTGTTTCCAGCCTCAACAGATTGATGTTTATTCAGTTTCCTGAATCACGTTTAATTCACTGTGCATGCACCTTTTGTAGCCAGAGCAGAGTCTACCGTGCTCCAACATGTGCTGGAGCAAAGAAATCGCAGCAAGGGGATGACACACGCGGCAACAGATTAGCGGAACTTTGTTCGACGAAAGACTTACGATTAAACTCAAGCATGGTGCGACTCAAGGAGAAGGATGTTAAAATAAGTCACCGATAAGTTGCAGCCAGAACGGAGAATCGTCGAGGTGGGGCTTGGTAAACCCGTTCAGTGGGAAAGTACGCATAGAACGGTCGTGACCATTTCCGAGGAGTGACGTCGACGTTCGTGCAGAGGTCCTCCACGTGAACGACATCACCTGCGTGTCTTGATCAAAAATGTGAGAAAGTGTAACGCGTGACCGTGACAACAGAAACAATGCTGTGTCTCTTCCATAGACTCATCTCCGTGCTCGTCATCCTGCTGCTTCAGAGAGGTACATAATTATAATCAGACGTTTACTTACAACCGTAACGCACTTGCATCGTTCGTGAATGATCAACTCTTTGCTGTAGCATCACTATCACGTGGCTACCGTTGAATCATGGTTAAGGGTACGGAGAAACAGGATTTCTCACTCTGACTGAATCGTGGATCATTTCGATTACTCACCTGGCACGTATACTCCCACATTCGCGCTCCAAAAGTCAAATCGCTCTTCGTTTCTTCTAACTGCATGTATTATCGTGTACATGTTAACAATAATGTTCGAAAGTCGTTTAACTTAACGTTCCCCAGTTATTGTTAAGATTAACTGAATCAAGCGGTTAAAGTACGAATAAAGTATTATTTTCACTCCAATCCAACCTAACCATGTATTCTCCCTTTTTTATAGTAAAAGTGTTTTTTATAATAATAAGTAAGATCGGACTTGTTGCTAGCAAATTATATGCCTGAATTATGTAACATAAGATAAAAGGTATGTACTCCGTAGGTCATTTTTATGTGTTTCAAATGAAACGCAAATTTTATTTAACAATTTTTAGTTAATGTGCACATTAAGTAGTTTGTTGGAACATTATCTAGTTAAAGCATTGAATGCACTTTAATTGTTCAACTCTAACGGGAAGGTCCAGTTAATGTTGACAATAACTGGCGAATGCTAGAATTGAAGATAATTCGCACATTAGCGTTAACATATACGTGTATAAACTTAAATTAATAAAATAAAATTTCCATGAAGAATAAAAACCGTTGATACTGTGTAAAACATACGTTGCAATCAGTTACTGTCAGTGCTTTCACTGTTTCGAAAGATAAATCGAAATTGTAGAATACATTTCTTTGTAGGTGGCTTCGATTTTGTGAAACACGTTGTTTCAGTCTCGTCAAGTATACATGTAGACCTGCTACTTTTGTAATACTGGTAACTAATTATAAATATTATGTAATTTTATCGTCATTTCGTTTTGAAGATACATTACGAGCTCGAACGTTCTTGGAATAATGACGTGCTGATATTCGAAATGCTGTCCCGAGTACAGTTTGATAACATAAATATTCATTAGGTGGACCGAGACAACAACTTCCTCTTCATTTTCACAGAAATATTTCTTTATGTAAGCTATTGTAGTTGTTACAAAACATTGTGTATGTTTGAAGTCAAATTATTATGTAGTCAAAAAATAATTTAGTGAGATCGTAGCATTTTCTTAGCTGACTTATAAGATATGATCGTAAGTTAGGAGAAAAGGTAACAATAATAGTGAAATAATGCAAATAATAGTAAATAATAGTAAAAATGTTTAAGCCATTACAAAGTCCGATATTAACACTTTCATGGCGGCTGTCACATACACGTGATTTAATTCATTTGAATAACACAAGTCCAGAACGAATAACTGGATGTATCTATCACTGATGAAAATTAAATAACTGACTACTTATCAAATTAAAATGATAAAATAATTGACAGAAAAAGAATAATGTAGAATATGTTAATAATCAGCTAGAGACTTGCGAAATTGCGCAACGACAATTAATACGTTGAACGTCGTGGTGGTCACCGGTGACCGACACTTCAAATTTAATGTAATTAAATAATTATTGATTGTGGCAAAATTCTGAACAGAAGAACACGACTGGGTATTCAAATCTTTTCTTTTTTAACAATCGATATTAAAAAAGGAAATTAGATCGTGACTGACTAGGTGTGGCTGTTTTCACTGCCCCACTGAACGTATTAAAGTCCTCGAACTGCAAATATTTATTATTCTATATAGTTCATTTATATATTGTAATTTTTTTCTTTTATGCACGTATTTAAGAAGCAAACGACTGGATAATTATTTTAAACGATTTTATTTACGGCCATGAATGTGTTAGGAGACTTGGGACGTTCTGTAGATGTTTGATGTTACTTCTTGCTGCAAAAATTCAGAAAAGTATGAATCGGGTCATGACGTAGGTGGCAAATCTCTCTCAGAAAAATCATTCTCTTGAAGGGGTGCATGCATTGTCTGTGGATTCCTTAGAGTTTGTGAAAGCTGCATAGTTTGTACACGAAATGTAATCTTTTCATCCGTACTTAACACATTGACTGCCACACTGTATAGGCTAAACACGACACACCTAATGCCAAACTAATCCCAAATTAAATAATTACATCAGTAATTCGTTATAGTTTCTACGAGTTCTGTTACAGCTGTTTAGAAATTTTTACTAATACTATTGATCATCAGATAAATGAGAACTGAATTTAAGTGTCACCCATATGTAGGTGACATGTCAGTCAAAGTGTTAAACTCCTAACTGGCGGAAGCAGTGAATAAAAGAATGCCAAATGACCTTTGGTCACCAGACGTCGAGCCCAGAAAAAACCCTTTGGGGGTTGTGACGTGTACCGTGTCATAAAACGGACATCTACGAAATGCTCGTGTGAACAGCCCCGCTTGCCTCAATACAATGCTGCAACGTGCGTCGACAAAAGTCAGTCGTCGTAGCATAAAAACGTCGGCCAAAAATTAACGTCTGTTGACACGTCAGTTGAAAACGACGGACCTAATCAGCCGTAGCCAAAGGGTTAAGAAACTAGCGCGAGTCAGGCGAATGGTGGGGGAACTCTCTCCCCTACACCGCTTTTTAACCCAGACGCCTACTTACACGCGTACTTGTCGAACTGTAGAAGTCATTTCTCTAAAAAACGATGCTTCTTGTGAGCAATATTTACTTTATAAATTAAATGTATCTTTCAACCCTTTGAACTCCTTTGTCAAGGGTCAGTCGACATCGATTTTATTCAGAGGTACTCCTATGTCAGGTCACATTCGACATTTTTAACCCTTAAGTGGATTATAGGGACCATAGCAGCCCTGTGCAACTTCAAATTAATAATTGTTCAATATGTGTTGATATAATTATTTGAAGATTTATGTAATCCTCTATTATCTCATTATGCTTCTAATGCTGTAAGGAAAATTGATTTCTATTTTGTTGATTCGGTCAAAATTAAACAATTATTAGTTTGAAGTTGCACAGGGCCGCCACGGTCCCAATAATCCACTTAAGGGTTAAATTGCCAGTTTAAATATTTATTATATTATATTTTCTTTATCTAGCAAAATTTTCTTATTGTCCAGTAAAAAATATTTAGGAATTCCAGAAATATCAGATCTTAGCAAAGTTCCAATGCTATTTTTAATTTAATTAGTAACAAAAATTGTTTAAACTGGTTCCTATCAACCAACTGTCTTTTGAAGTACATTTCAAATAAAACACTTAAAATAATAGGGAGTTATTGAAAAGAAAATTCAAAGAAAATTAGAAGTTCAAAGGGTCAACCCTCATCTGTCCCTCATATTCCCAACCTAATTTGTCCCTTAGTGTCAAATTGGTACAATAGTAAAAAATCAATATAATGAAAAGGTAAATAGTTAAATTTGCAAATTCTTTCATTGACAATAAAAATATGAAGTTTCTGTAGATTCAGTAATTACATTCACACATAAGATTGTTAACAAATAATAAAGCGACGTGCAAGGGGTATTTTTTTTACATTTACCGCATTTATGTGAGAGACGTATGTCAAATTGACACAAGTGACGGATGAGGGTTAACAATTAATCTCGTGCCCATTTGTATTAAGTTACTTCATCGCACCCTGTACATTGTAATAAATTTTCTTTTTAATTTTTCTAATACAAAATATTGCATAAACCTTCCAAACATTGGTCTTTTTGATTTGGTGTATGAATATATGTATGTACATACGTACTGTAATGCTACAGCAATGTCAAATAGATTTTTACACTGTAAGACGAATGAAATATTTGGTAATAGAAATAAATTAACCCATTGCCGCAAATGACGGCTATAGCAGTCATCTTGCAGCAACAGAGGAACATTTAACAAAAGAAGTGTGTTTCTGAGGCCGATCTAGAAAAAAAGTGTGCATCTATGTGTCAATTTCATTTAACACTTTCCGTGCCGCGTGAGTCGTATGCGCCCCACCAATTAAATTAAATTATTCAAAATCAATGCTATTATTCTGTATATTTCAATGAGAATGAACACCGCAGCGATAGTACAAAGTAGAAAGTATGTCATAAGATAATTCAATGTTCATATGTTTGAAAAATTATTTTCATGGGCCAGACCATGCACGGAATTTTTCACAGTGGCAGGGAACGTGTTCAAAAGCTCTTATTAACTTCTCTATCCAATTATATCACATGTTTCTCTCGTGAAACGTGCCGGCGGGGCTGATAATACATTATCAAAAGAGGAAAGAAAGGACTTCCTTCCCAGAAACCGTTGTATCTGCGCAGAAACGAATTTGTAACGCGTGTGCGTCCTAAAAAGCCGGTGGAGAACCATAACGGGGTGACTTAAATGAAACCAATCATCCGCAGGATATTGTGGCTGAGGAACATGTACCCTCCCAAATGTTTGTGAATCATTTTCTCAGTCTTCTATAAAAAAAAAATTCGCCAACGGTTTCAGTCCCCCCAAAATATAAAAACGAAACGTCCTGGTATAGCGTTTCAGATGCACGAGGATGCGACCTGCGTATCTATAGCAATCGTGTCAAATAAAATGCTGCCACACTGTATAAACTGAAAACGACATGCCTTTATAGACTTTGATAGATCATGAGAGTGATCTCAAATTACTCCATTTTTAATTAATAATGTTAGTAACTCCTTTATAGCTTCTTATTGGTTCTGTCAGACCTTTTAAGATATTGTTACTAATACTAATTGTAATCAGATAAATAACAACTGAATTTAAGCGTCATTCACGCATGGGTGACATGGCAGTCAAAGTGTTAACAGATATCTACAGTTTATGTTTTTCTTTTTTCTTGCTAGAATCCACAGCGTTAAAGCCAAACATAACGGCGGAAACAGATGAGATTATCAAAAATGAAGGCGATCCCTTGGAGATAGTGTGCTCTGGCTTCGAAAAGGTCTTTTTCATTTATCCTGTCGATTCGCCAGACGGAGTAAGTGGTTCAATAAAAAACGATTGAAAGAGTATTATATGAAATGGAAGACTTCTAATCGGTTATTCTTATTATTTCACGTCTAATTTAGTTACAAGTCATCACTTCTCGTCCCGAGATAAAGGAGTACGAAGAGAATGGTACCTACAGGTACGAATTTCGGCGACCTGAGACGGTCCCAGGTGACACTGGATGGTATGGTTGCGCTTATCATCCCGTTCAAGTTACCATAGATTCTTACTCCGATCCAGAAATCAGTTGGGTGTACGTGTACGTTCAATGTAAGTGAACTCCTACATTTAAATATTATCTTCATTAAAATACTATCATGCCCTGGATGCAGCTTCGCCCGCGATTTTTCTGCGTACAGAATTCGAAATACTGTTCTTTTTTCGTACATCTTGTAGCCGGGTAAATTCTCTTTCGAGCGAGCGGGCGCCGAGCTTTGCCACCTAGCGGCAGTGCGTGAACTATGCCTCCGTGGACGGCACGCCGACAATCAATAATTCCATGTTTTTTTCTCGATATATTATTCATTCCGCGATGAAATGTGGCCTATGGCACTCTGGAAAGTGTAAAGAAGCTATTGTGACAATTTCATAGCAATCGGTTTAGTAGTTTCCGAGATTTTTGCGAACATACTTTATTATAATAATAAGATTTAAGAAATAATGTTGTAATTCGTTCAGTGAGCAGTATTGAATTACAAAATGTTATGAAGCTTAATATTGAAACAATAGACACGAGATAAATTTTATGTAAGGTGGAAAATTAAAGTTGTGGCAGCTCTCACGATCCGAATAAAATATTTATTTCATTTTCGTCGGCTGGAATGCGACTCGATAATGCATATAGCATCGTCGGAACTCCCTAATCGTGCGCAGTTACAGTCTTCGATGTTTACAAGGTAGTCTCCCCCGTTGGCAATGCAATCAATTTGGTAATATAATATAATACATTCGTTCCTTGGAATTCACGTGGTTCTACGTTTAAATCGCTTACAAGCAAGGGCTCTCAAAGTGATCGTCTCAGATTTTAATGAACTCTTGCATTTTGATAGATCATGTTATTATTACGAATCTCGGTTTGGAACGTAGACGATGAATAGTTTATAATATTTTAAGTTCCATTTCTGATACGGACACAATTGTACCAGCTGCTATCAAGTATAAGAGCGTAGAGCAGTCGACTAAACATTAGCTTGCAAATTTTTACAAAAGTTAAAAAGTAAAACAACCACTCTTTTGCATTAGATTTACAGATTCCAACTCAATGCAAGCTACCTTTTCTCATAAAAAATGTTATTCTCTCATATGTAGGCAAATTTACCGGAGCCTCCATGACTTTTATTCTTTTTTAACATAATCTAAAATCAATAGCCGCCAGAATAACCCACTTGTTTTTAACGATAGCGAAAAATACATAAGAGCAATCTTAGATGGTTTCGAGGGGGACACACTCTGAACTTAATAGTTTTTGTATAGGTGGAGGCATAGAAGAGATATGACGTTTTTCAATGAAATGATCTGTTTTTTACTTACCTTCTAATAGAGTGTTTTAATGCACGTTCATATTTAGAGGCATAGTTCGAATTCTTAGTGTAAAAGTGGTTTAAATGCGAAACATCCCGTATTATTGCATGCAGGCGATGTAAATCAGTGTAACTGTATCATCTCGATGCACCAATTTAGTACTCATATGTCAGCTGTTTTGTTTCAGCCAATACAAGTTTGTTCGTGATGAATATGAATAAAACGAATGAAATTGTTCCAATACATACAATTACTGGTGGGACCGGAGTAATACCGTGTAGACCGACATCGCCCAATTTCGCAGTTCATCTGTCGAATTACGAATCGGTAAATTGTATACGAATATTATAATATAGGCTCCTCAAGGTCGCCTCTCCTTTCCTTATACCAATATTCTCACTGCGCTGTGCCCCATTTCGTACTATTATTTCAACTCTGAAATTGACAAGGTTTTCGAAATAATACAGAAAGCAATTCTGAAAGGCCTAGCTTCGACGTTCCTCCGATAGCAATTTCGTGTCGGGTTCGTCCGCAGACCAGACTAATAAATTTATGAACCATACTTATGTGTGAAATACCTTCCCACCGGACTCATGCGCTGCATAAGTTGTTTCAATCCCTATAAATCTTTAGTTCGAATAAAATATTAAATTTGAGAATGGCGTATGTCACCTTATTATTACAAAAAGAAGGATGATTCATTGACTTATATAAAAAAATAATTATAATGACGATAATTATAAGTACTCGAGACAGTACCAAAAAGTAAATTTCTTCGTAGTAAGCAATAACATTTTTATGAATATTAAAATGCAAAAGCTTAAATAAATCGAAATTGCAAAATAGTGACTTACGCCACTGTCAAAATGAAGGATCAAATTTATAGTCTGACCATAAAATTGGAATAGAGCTGTCAAATGAATAATTAGGAACAGCATTGCACTGCCGCGTGAGTTATATATATACAATTTATTTTGTAGGTAATCGATCTCAATGACAGACTGTCTTTCGATCCAAGAATCGGTTTTATCCGAAAGAACCTGACACTCGCGGATGGCGGATACTTCAACTGCATGATAGAACACTATGGTACAACTCATGAGGTCCATTACAGTTTCCAGGTGCTTCGTAAGTATAGTCGACTAATATTCATTTAAGGGGACTAGGCAGTCAGATTTGGTGAAAATGTAACTTCTTTTGAGAATTAATTACAAGTAAACGAATACATACTGTGACTAGTACTGTTAGGTAATTTTTATTAATACTACAAACTGTAAAAAAATATTTTTTTGAATAACATATACTTATATATAATGGTTTTACGGTCGACTGATGTGTAGGCGGTTTTTCTGGAGTCGTTGTGGTTTTGCAGTGATCCTGGCCATAAAGAATTGAATTATGGAATGTCCTGGAAAATTTGGCACTCTAAGGGCCCCTAGTCTGCACTGAACCTATTGAAAACGAAGAAAAATCAAAATTGTGAAAATGGCGGCAGTAAAGTTAAAAGAACGCGATTTTTCATTAAAAGAGAAGCGACTTTATATTTTTTTTTTGACAAAACAAGAGTTTTTGCAGACTTATGCGTAGATTCAGGCCTTAATGGACATGTTTTACATTTGCTCAATTTTTTTCAAATCGATCTGAACCTCCGTTTTTTCGCAATCACTGCAAAACGAAGAGAAAATATGATTTCGAGAAAAACGCGTTTAAAGTTTTGGTATTACGTACCTCGCGATCGAACTTTTCGGCTGTCAAATCCTTAATTTTGCGAATTTTAACGTGATTCAAACGGCATTTTACTCGGGGAGGGCAGTACTTTCGGAAAATACAATACAAAAAACGCATTTTTTGACTGCCTAGTCCCCTTAACTCCATTCTTATGGAAGCTACCACGCTACACTCATATTCGAACATCTTTCTCCATATTTTGTATTTTCTTAAGATTTAACCCTTTTCTTCTCCTTACGATTGGACACCGACGTAAATATGAAAACTGTATGTTTGATTCAGGGAAACAAATGGTTAACGAGCCAAAAATTGTCGAAAGCTCTCTGCGTCATGTGGTACGAGGGCAGACTTTGTACGTGAACTGTACTGTAAACGTCGAGGCAGATATGCTATATGTTTTGAATTGGACCACACCGCAACAAGTATGAACTATATGTTTTTAATGTATTCATACGGACACTTGTAACTTGAATATACGATCCGACGATGTCAATTCTGCAATTTCAGAGCGACAGAATATCTACTCGTCACTACAGTACCATGTATGGCACAAACATCCGAAAGGCTACCAATGAATTAATTATACAAAATGTAACAGATAAAGATGAAGGCTGGTACAAGTGTATTATTACCTCTTGTTGCGACACGAAGAACACATCAAAATACATCGAAATTCATGGTAAGTGAACTTTTGTAATTTATACGTACGGAGTATTAACAAATATTAATTTAGATGGAATTGATTCGAAAAATTATTTGTTTAGACTCAAAATAAAATGGTATGAATAACGGTCAACGTCTTCTCAGATAAAAATTCATATGCACACTTTGTCTTGCTTTTCTATTTGTAAAATCGAATTTCAAGCAATGCTTATGTAACCCAAGTAAATTTTTAGATCCGGAGAAGAAGTTTATCAACCTAACTACAGACGACAGCAGGAGACATTACCAACAACGATATGGTGATCAAGTTCAATGGGTTGTACACGTGCACGCCTATCCTGAACCCCTTCTCAAATGGTAATGCTTGCACACCTGTACTCATGCGCATACATCTTACATTATATTGATACTTGATTTTTTTCCACAGGCGGAATCCAAAAGGAGAAGAAATTCTAGGAAATTGGAACACTCCAGAAACGTCAAAGTACGCTATTAAAACGACACCCTCTAAGACGGTCTTCAGAATTAATCGCCTGGTTGTCAGCGATATGGGAATCTATTCTCTTCAGGCTAGTAGTCAAGATACAATCGAGACGCTGAACTTCACGTTACATGTAATGGGTACGCAGGTTTAGTACGTGTGTCAAGATATTGCAAAGGCGCCTAAATTAGTGTGCTGAAAGTCAATCCCCCGACTGCGGTACAACTTCTCTTTTTTCATTACAGAATAAGAAAGATGAATTGGGCCCACTGTAATAAATCCATGATTAAAGACCCTATTAAAAGAGAGAAGTCGTTTAGCATGCAAATATAAGACATTTAATGGCATAGTTTGACTATCTTTTCTACACTTCAACTGGTATCTATTGATTGCTTCTTCCAGCCCAACCTATAGCATCGATGGACAAAATAGATTCTTACTATGCACCTAATCAGGAAGTAGAAGTGCGCTGCCACGTGGCTGCATTTCCTGAGCCGAATATCACGTGGAGCTTCTTGAAGTGTCCTAATTATCCATCGTGCGAGGACGCGAGCAATGTAAATTTAACAGTACGTAACACTTACGTATCAACTCTCAATTTTCACTAAATACTACATATCATTATATCAATCTCATCGTACTACGATCAATTGTGCGTAGGACATCAGTGAGAATGGAACAACTTCGATTCTTTCGAGAGCAAGAATGACCATCGAAGTGTCTGGACAACTTACGTGTACCGCTTGCAACTTTCTTGGGTGCGACTCTAAGACTGAACATATTTTTGTATCTGGTACGAAAACTCCCGTTGCAAATGTTTATTTATAGATACTTTTAGTTACTACTTACCATGGTTTCATCTCATTTGCATATTTGTATTTTAAAAACGTGTAGACGGAAAAGGAGGATTCGGTATAATTGAACCAAAGGGACCAGTTACGGAAGGCGACGACTTGGAACTGATATGCGCCGCTTCTGTTTACAATTATTCAAATATCTTCCAATGGACAAATGAAGACGATACTCCCATTTTAGAGAACAGTAAGTGTATTCTTAATATTAAGGAACTATTCTTTTGCAGAAGGTGACTATAAAATGTTCTGCATATTAGGTAGGGTGTATTAATTGATTATTTTTTACATTGTCAGATAGACTGGAAATCGTTCGAAGTAAAACTCAATTCACTTATCGCTCGATTTTGAGAATAAACAATGTGACGAAAGAGGATTCGAAAGCTTACATTTGCGCGGGAAGAACCACGGACAATCTGATGGAAAAAATGGATTACATTCTGCAAGTACATGGTAATTACTTTGATCTTTTTGTATCATGAATTTCTTCAATTTTAATCATTTTTTCCTTTTTTTAGACGCAAGAGAACCTTCTTTCACGGATACGAATATGCAAGAAAACGAAGTGACGGTCGATCTTAACACGGAGGGTCACAAAACAGTAATTCTTAAATGTTTTGCGGATGGAATGCCAAAACCAAATATCACTTGGTACAAAGTAAGTGATCGATGATATTATTGAAATGTTTATATTTGCATCAATTACATGTATAAATGATTTTAAAAGGATGATACGCAATTAATTCTCGACGAGCAATATTTGTTTCTTCACGATTACCAAGAACTTCATATCAAATATTTACGTGAACGTGACAGTGGAAAATACTCGTGTCGAGTGGAAAATCGCATGGAAAAATTGGAAGCGTATAAACAAATAACAGTAAAAGGTAATGTATTTAATTATATAATATTAAAAAATTGATTTCTGAAAGCATATTTCTGATCAATTCCCTCTAAATAATTCTGTTCATTTCTGTACATAGGAAAAGGGCTTCCGAAAGGATTAATTGCACTAGTTGGTGTTTTAATTATTCTCGTCGTAATTTTAGTAATCTTCTTCACGATCAAAGTCCGCCGTGAAAAGGTAATGTTGATTGATGTTGGCCAGTCGCAATACGCGTCATTTATATAAATATTTATACTAATATGAAGATAGGAAAAGTTTATCCACAAAGTTATTTTTTAACGATTTTACGGTTATTGACGTTCTTATAACTCCGACCGTATCTTTATATTTAACTGGCATTGAAAGAAGTTCAGCGACCTCTGATAACTCTATGTAACTCATATTTTGTCTTGTAACTTCAAAAGGCGTTTCTTTTTCACTTAAATGTACAACTCAAAGGCTTAAAAACTGTTGAGTTTTTGCAGGCATTTGGCCAAGATACGCGAAACACCGTATAGATAAAATTTCAGAAACTAAGAGCAATTTGTTAATGTCTTAGATCATGAGAAAAGAATTAATAGAAGCAGGACTGATGCACTTCGAGGAGGGAGCAATAGAATGTTTGAATCCGGATTTAACCGTGGATGATCAAGCGGAATTGCTTCCTTACGACAAGAAATGGGAATTTCCCAGAGAAAGACTGAAATTAGGTAACATTATTTAAAGAACTGCTTCCAACAGACCATGTTCTACTCTCTATACTATGTCATCTGTTATCCAACTATCATCTTGTTTGACGATATCCCACAGGGAAAAAATTGGGAAGCGGTGCTTTCGGCGTTGTCGTGAAAGCAGAAGCTCAAGGAATTTGCGAAGACGAGGCGGTCACTATTGTCGCAGTAAAAATGGTTCGTCGTACAACCGATCCCACATACGTCCGTGCGCTTGCAAGCGAATTAAAAATTTTGGTGCACCTCGGGAAACACCTGAATGTTGTTAATCTTCTTGGTGCCTGCACGAAGAATATTTCCAAACGTACGTTCCCCACAATTCTACATATACAATGTGTATCATTATCTCAGGCTTCAATTATGTCTAGCATTTGATTTTGCAATCATACAATTTCACAACCGAGATTGATTCATTGCATTTTGTTTTAACAGGTGAATTGTTGGTAATCGTGGAATACTGCCGTTTTGGAAATCTACATAATTATCTGCTGCGACACAGGGCTGATTTTATTAATCAGATTGATCCGACAACCGGAAAATTTAATCCTAGTATCGGTATAGACCTTCTAACCAGAACAGCCAGTGTCAGCAGTAACAACAGGTTTGTTTTAATACCTAATTCTTATACTTCTTTCTGGCTTTGTACGTAATTCTGAGAATTATCATGGACTGACTTTAAAAGGCATACAACTAAAATCTGAAGGGACTGATATTTCCTTTTGACACGATATTGTTATTGAAAAAATTTCACCTTTTGATGAATGTTGCGTGTCCGATGCATTAACATTTTTTCTTGATTCTGAAGTTACCTTCACGAAAATTTGTTCAGCAGGCTAGTGTTTAATATGTCCCTAACTTTGTGTTCCTGAAAACAAGTTACCTCATGCTTTCTAATCGATTTCGTCAATAACAGTATGAAACCACTTACGAGGTGCATGCAAGGGGTGCGGTGTTAATCACATTTTTGTGTTTTCTTTTACCCGTATCATGCAGGATAAAATATGCGGCACTATCATTTTCCTGCAGTCTTAACGCCAATTCTGACACCGTCTCGGTGCATTATCAAGGTACTGCTACGGACTCTCAAGATGTTAGCATGTCGCCAGACGGCTGCGTCCTCAGCAACAATTCGTCTCAACCTGGATGGAGGTCCAGCTATCGCGGCGACTACAAAGATCATAACTTAAAGCCAATCTGCTCGCAAGATCTGCTGTCTTGGGCGTTCCAAGTTGCACGCGGCATGGAGTATCTTAGTCATAGAAAAGTATGTTTCAACGATTACTACAATTTCCTATTTTCTCGCGGCACGCTCCAAAAAACGCATCGAACCCGTTTACTAAGACTCTTAATAAACATTCGATCAGGTGTTGCACGGTGATTTGGCAGCAAGAAATATTCTGCTCGCTGAGAACAACGTGGTGAAGATCTGTGACTTCGGCTTGGCGAAAACCATGTACAAGGATGACAATTATAAGAAGAAAGGCGATGGACCGGTGCCTATCAAATGGATGGCCATCGAATCGATCAGAGATAGAATCTTTTCGACGCAGTCTGACATTTGGTCGTTTGGCATAGTTCTGTGGGAGTTTTTCACGTTAGCCGAGACACCGTATCCGGGGATAGAAGCTGAGAAACAGTATCACAAACTGATCGAAGGCTACAGGATGGAGCAACCGGAATATGCTACTCCTGAAGTGTAAGTTTTATTTGTGAGGGGTGTCCGCGCCATTTATTTATTTATTTATTATTACTCACCTAAGACATAAATATTTGTTATTAATACGATTTGAATTAAGTTTCGTCTACAAACACTTGAAGCATTCTCGCCTTAAAGCATAGTAAACAGTCGTCTTCGTACAAAATCACACAAATGAATACCTTAATCGAGCTCTGACTGTACATAGAATATGATGTCAAAGTGAACCTTTTATGATTCATTTATTTTATCTCGTGTTTCATGTTTATAGGTATGACATAATGCTTCAATGTTGGAAAACTGTACCTACTTTACGCCCGAGTTTCACGGAATTGGTCGATAGTATTGGCGACTTATTGGAAGAAAGCGTAAGAGCAGTAAGTAATTTCATATAATTTTTACTTATTCTATCCAAAGGAACTGTTTCATTGAACAATGGAAACACGCACACGCGTTTCAAACATAAATAATAAAATGTTCCTTAAAACTTACAGTCCTGCTTAATCCTTGTTGAATGGTCGAACGTCAGTAATCGAACCCAAATCTGTTCAGACTACAAGAGAATCCTTCTCTGTTGAATCTCAACACTGAAGCTTCAATATTGTTAACAAAATTGTATTTATACGCACAATCACTAGCTTCTTTGTACTTTACTCTGTTAACACTTATATCTACAGCTAACATATATGCCGCCAGCATACAAAAATTCTTAATTTCAATGTTGAAAGTGCTTTATTACCTTCAGCTCCTTTATCATTTTCACAGCAGAAGAGAATTTCTTCAATTACACTGTGTCTCATTCATTCTAAATGAACAGTTACACATGTAAATTCACAACAGAAAAGTACTTTAAAACCTTCATCACGAGCACATTTTATTACATTTACTTTGTCTCCTTGTGAAGTGGTATTCACAAATTCTCACCTGACATACTCATGAATGATTGGAAAAATAATTTCACCCAGTGAATAAAAACTTTCATTTAATTGCAGTATTACATCAACTTAAATACGCCCTATATGGACATGAACACGACGATGTTAACAAGCGACAAAAGCGATTATTTGACGATGTTGTCCGCTCCGGATCACGCTGCACTCTCTTCACCCAGTCACTCATATGTAAACTCACCTGTATCACCAAACCCATCGGACTCAGCGTACCTGTGCATGAATCCTTTGAGTCAAAAGGACGAGTCAGAAGAATTCAGTCCAAGATCGCAAGAAGATGGAACTCACTTTGAATTTCCATCGCCAACGTCCGATTCAGAAGATGCGATAGAATTGTCACCGATGTTGAAGAAGGGACAAGACGGCGGTCAACATTTGGAATCTGTCAATGCCCACAAACGGAGAACAGAGTTTGATCGGACGAGACAGACGATGAAGAATCAAAATCCAGACCAACCGAGTGATCGAGATTCCGGGTATTACAATACAGCGGGGAATCTTCAACTGGAAGATGCGAATGAAAAGACCGACAAAAGCACGGAAGGTGCTGGCGATAGTGAGAAAGTCGATTCGACGTTGATGAAGGATTTTACACCGTCCATCATCAGAACGCAGGATAACTATGTGAATATGCCGAAGCAGAAAAGCGATTTAAGGAAAGATGCGCCTGACTGTTTCAGCAATCCCAGTTACGTGATAATGGATACTGGTGAAGTGGACCAGGCAAGAGCTTGAGTCACTGTGCATTGAGTGCCTGATGAAACTTATAACATATTTTACCTTTGGTGTGAGCATCGATAAGTGGAGACAAATTTATTTTGAATACGTGGACACGTGTCAGTTGCTGTATGGACACTGATGTGAGTCTGAATGCTGTGAAAATAATTTGATGAGTATCGTTGGAAGAAGAATAGCGGAATCGTGAGTTAGGTGAGGGAGGTGTCAATTCTAAATCGTTATAGCGGACCCTCAATTGAAGTTGATTTGTTTTTTTGTTTTATCCGTCGCAACACATCCTGTAATTGCGTGATTACGGACAGAATTAATTAAACGAGTTACCTACAATTTCGCAGATTCCCTTTTGAGCATTAGTCTCAATGTGCCATGACGGAGCATTGCGCTTAAAAAGTATTATATAAATGACAAATTTTATATACGTGTTTGAAAAAGTATGAGTTAAACTGTAATACATTTTTGCAAAATTTTTGAAAATCTACCTGTACGTTTAATATGTATATTTTGTATGAATGTTAGGTGGAAGTACAGTAATCTTCTTTGTTAGTACTTAATACTCAATGTTTGCGATTTGTACAACAGGGTTTAGTATTATGATCTCCAAAAAGTGAAAATTTAAGAAGATATAAATGTATTACAACCAAAGATGCTTAACGTTTCACTCATCATGACATATTATTAGTGATACGAAAGAACGTTATAATAAGTATGTTTATCAATATGTTTATTTAACTCTTTTCGTGGACTAAGATTTTTACGTTTTAAAATATAAAATTTGTAAAATAAAGTGCTTGCCAAAGAATGTTTACTTTTCTTAATAATTAGGGAATTGCAGATATTCTATTTCCATGATCTATATTGCGATTTCGCAAAGGAATCACATGTTTACACCTACGTTGTTAACGATCCTAATCGAGTAAGGAACTTCATGTATCGTCACGTTACTACGAATGCAACGACCTTCTTTTCTTATGCCGTGGACTAAATTTTCTTTGTGCTTCATCCACCTGATAAATGAAAAGTTATAACAAATTACGCGCACGTGAAAATACGGATTATGATAACACGACGAAAAAGAGGCATACCTGCGATTTCTAACGAATTCTTTAAATAATTCTTCTCTGCTGGGAAACTTTGAATTCATAAACAATTTCACGCGTTCCCAAATATTGGCTCGATTGTGTTCAATTAACCAGTACCGAGGAACCAAGAAACACCTTACAGGTGTTGTAGACGCGATTCTTCTGTTTACCATGTTTTCTCCTAATTTAGAAAATAGATCGTACAGGATGTTTCATAAGATGTAACGAATACTACAGTGGTGGCTTGAGGACACAGAAGTCACAGCAAAAGATAATATAAACGTATGTATATCAAATATAATATTGTTTCTGAGTTACAGTGTGTTTTATGTAGTCCCTAACTATAGTTACCGCAAGCAGAACTAACATAATTGGATGTCAGTTCATTGAACATTTGTAATGTTTGGAGAACCTGAGATCTTACTGATTAGAAATAAATAAATAAATATGTGCTACTCGTGTTGTAGGAAGTCTTCTGTGCAGTCAGGGTAAAACACTAGCATTTTAGATTGCTGCTATTGCATAGGAGTGTAGTCTGTGTCTAAAATGAGTATTATACTTATTCATACAATGATAATGAAGTGCATGTATACCTGGACTGACGACAGAATTATATTGTCCCACTTAAGAATACAAACCACGTAGAACTATCAAAGTGTAACAGAAAAGTAGAAAAATACATTTCGCTAAAAATGTAAAAAATGTGTGGAAACAATAAAACATAAATATCATATCGTTTATAACTAAATACAAGTACAACAATGTTTAACTTAACAGATTCTTAGTACGCTTCAAACAACTCAATCGAAACTCACGAGAGATACAGAAATTCAGCAAATGAACAAAATTTATCAACAGATATAACAATTATATTTTAAATGTACAATACTGCCCACAGATTCTTAAAAAGACATATATTTTGTCATATTACCATTTATATTTTGTCATCATCATATATTCAAAGGTGGCCATCCGGAGCAAGGTCGGGCTGTAGCCTACCCCCACTCTGCGTCCACACCCCTCACGTGGGTCTGATACAACCACCGGCAAAATATAGAATAGACCTATCATCTTATGGAAGTTTGTGTCATGCTCTGCAGTACCGACATCGCTCAAAATCCGAAAACGAGGTATAGAATAGATCATTCATCCAATGTATTTTTGTGTCACACGGATTTAGGGTGCTAGGACCCCCTCATCATTTTCGATGAGGTCCGTGATTAACACTCTCACGAGGTTTCCTGATGAGTCACAATAAAATGTAAAATAAACAGGATCAAATCCAAGAAATAAACATTAAAGAAACTTTGTCACAAGTCATTAAAAATCAGAGACTTGTCAGTGAAGCACTATCGAGTAACCACTCCGCTGTCCACCGGGTGTACCCACACTTTTGATCACTAACGTGCACTGATGATGTCCACGGGGGTGGTTGAAAAAACCGTTGGAGCGGTAAATAATAATTCTACGCACGCACGGGAGATGTTAACTTTTCAACTGATAAGAAAATATGCTTGGCAGCTGCTAGCTGTCAGGTGTAGTCAAGTGTGACGCCAAAGTGCGCAGGGCATTGCGCGTCAGCTGAGCGCTGCGCGGGGCCTCACTCGACTTCGGGCCGCGCTACTGTCAACATCGTTTGACAGCTTGCCATTAACGTATTACGTTTTCGCGTTTAATCGTCTTCTAAACCATTTCTAATCAATATTCATCGCGTTTAACATTCACTGCTGCTCTTGTTTAACATTAATTAACTATTGTTTATTATTGATTAACACTGTTTTATTGTTAATTGTCCGTGTTTTTGTGACTTAACCCAACGGCTTTCGTGACCTTACCCGGTACACATATTCGACTTCTTCGTGTATTATACATAGTCTTTCGGTACAGTTAAACAATTTTGGGATTTATTTAAATAATTATTTTGATTTTTAATAATTTTTCGGTTTTAATTATTTTTCATTTATTCAATTTTGGGATTTGGCCTACCGCTTTTCGTGACCTTACCCGGTATACACATTCGACTTCTTCGTTTACATACGTGGTCTTTCGGTACATTTAAACAATTTCGGGACTCATTTAAATAATTATTTGAATTTTTAATAGATTTTCGATTTTAATTAGTCTTCATTCATTCGATATATCGAAATGTGATCCAGTACTAAGATTAAACAGGTATAATTGAATTTGAATTTCAATTTTGATATTTTAAATCGTTTAATGCATTGTTTATATTAACACTATTTTTACCAAAGGTGTCTAAAGACACCTTTTAAAATTTTAACTTAGAATTATTTTCTAAGGTAATCATTTTTCCTCTATTGACTTTTTGACTTCTCCTATAATGATTGTTCTATAATGGTTATATATCCTATTTAAATAACATACCATCTTCATGGAGCTATCGCAGTTCTAATCATAATATTTTCTCTATGCAAGCTTTAAGACTTTCTAGCTCTGAGTCCAGTGATTTGAAATTGATGAGAGAACCTATTTATGCCTCGTCTGCCTCTGTGGTCAATCGCTGTTCTTGATTTTAATTCCTACCACCAGTAGCGCCACAATGCAACGCTAATTTCAATCGATACAGTAGGATGTGACGCGAAAATAGTAAAATAATTCGCGAGCCCTCCAAACGTGTAACAAAAAGTTACATTGCTTGACAGGTCTATCCTGTATTTCGTCCATGCTTATACCTCTTCTATGCAATAGTCCAGTAGTCTACAACCCGACTACCTGGCGGGCTGTTACCGTCTTTTCTCAGCAAAATGTTACCGACAGACTTCATGTCTCTGTAGTTACGTTGGTGCATGAGTGGCTTAACGATTGCATAGCAGTTACGGAAGATGGCGCGACACGACGCATATCTGAAGCTTTTCATTGAAATTTCCCTGAAAAAATCATAATTCAGGAATCATTCCAAATATCGCTATGCAATGAACGCTGAAAAATTACAGACTTATGATTCTTTAAAGGAAACTGCAACCAAAACTTTTGGCTTTTTGTTGCTAACCTCCATGCAATCGTTAACCCAGCCATGTGACCTCTATCCACAGAAACGAGGCGTGGCCTACCGTCTGGCGGGGGAAAGATGCAACTGCTAGCCGGGCAGCTGGGTTGTACACTACTGCTGTAGGCGTCCGACAAAATTGCTCATCGCATGTTACTGGCACCTATAAACGTCAGTATTGGTTTTCAAATTTTTTGGAGACTCTTTTCTCTTAAATAAGTTAGTTTTCGCTTGTTAGTGCGTGAAAGAAGTCTTCTGCATTGATCACTACTATAAGTTCGTCGCGTACAGAGCTGTTTTTTGCGCCAGAGTTGCCACAGCGAAAAGGTTAACACGCCTGAGCTGTTTAGGACCGTAGGGAAAAGGCAGGCAGAAAGGGGGCTTAAGTTCCTGCGAGTTCCCCCACCATCGAAGTTGATTCTTTCTTTGGCCCAAGTATAGTACATGGACTTGCCAAGTATCCAGAAATTGTACAACGGAACGAAATTTTAAGCGTATCTTCCGACGGTAGGTAAAGTTTTATTGAAATATAAAACAGGCTGTAACTCAGAAACAAGGTCACATCAAATGTAGGATTACATGAACTTCCTTTGTTAATTTTCTGTTATGTCCGCCATTGTAGTACTTCCCACATGTTGGGAAACAGTCTGTATTTAGGATTACACTCATTTTAGTGAATCTTTCAACACTGATAGAGATTTATGTACTGATGTTTTCTTTTTATACATGATTTTGGTAAGTAGGATAATGGTATAGTTTTAAAACTCTTTATCTATCCTTTTAAAAAAGCCTGGTGCGAAGAAAAGAGTATGGTCAAGTCGGTAGGAGGCTCGACTTCCATGTCAGTCCATTCCGTGCACGCGTGTTCAAATCCCACTGACTAAAACATTTTACACGTCACATTACTTTCTTTTTTTTTACATATACTTCATAGGCAACTGGTCTGACTTCACTACCTTAAAATTATTCCGTCATAATCGGTAGCATAGCATTAATACTTTGAGCCCTAAAAATTTCGGGAGAAAGCGGGCATCATGCGCTGAAATTTTCGCGGTGGAACAACGTGATAAATTGAATATTTCATTGTAATAATGTATATGATATGAACAAAATATCTAACGGCTAGTTGATGCGTTGCCGTCACTTGTCGACTTTTGGGCCCCGCAGAGATCACGCTCGAAGTATACTTGGTACTCAAAGTGTTAAATATGTAAACAAGATGATTAAAAAAGGGGCTTAAGACTTTGGAGGCGTATAGTACTCACAGAGCGTAGTAAAAATCTACATGGGTCCTAAAATCAATCCTTTCGATGTAAAATCAACTTCTATATTTATAAGTCCCAGCCATCGCGGTACAGCCGGGCGGGGGGTGATTCTACTTGAAAACATAAGTCAAAAATATAGAATAAACTTAATTATGTCGTGATTGAACGGATCTCGATACAGATCGTATCTCATTTACAAATGGCATCAATATCGTATGTAATACTAAACCACATACAGGGAACACCAGTACATCAAGCTCTATCAGTATGCAGAAGCTCATTAAAGTATCAGTACGATACTTGAGGAGATTTCTTCATTAATGCACGAAGAAGGAAAAATATAAATTTTGTAGTACATTACCTAATCCAAAACACGCGCCCCTGCTAAACGTACAGATTTGCATGAAAATCGTACGTACGTTGCTTGGATAAGATTGTTGGGATATAGACGACGGTTCCCTCATTAACATTTCTGCTACGTCCGTGATTTTATGCCATTCGTTGACCTGTATATTTGAAGTTTCATTCATAATTGTTTAAACATACTATATTACTTATGTGGACCAGTGCGTACAACGGAGTTTTCCCCACTCCAGCTTCTTCCCCTGACGCGGTTTGTTGATTCCGTATGAAAAACGTCAATAAGAACGTCGGTAAGGACGGTTTCGTACAGAGACGGTAAACCGTATAAAAGGGGTGGCAGTAAAGTGGAGGAAGCCTCCCTTGTTTGCTCAGGACCTAAATACTCACACTTCCAGCCATATACACATGCATATGGGGACGACTACAAATTCTTGAATTCTGATTTTATAGTTCTGAATTTCTGTATGACCTTTATAGGGGTAAAAGCAGGTACGTTACCTGCCTAGAAAATGTAATTGTTTTTACCGAAAGTCATAAAGTAATAAAAATTTGTAATTTATTGGAAACAGTCATTCCCATATGTGTAGCCGGTAGTGTACGCCTTGGTTCATAAGTCGCGGGATACTTACTAATTTCAGCTTTACGTTTAAATTAAAACTATTAAGCACGGGCAAGATTAAAAGTGACAAAATCAAGGGATTATTAACTGATCATTTACACTAAATACAACATTTAAATGTTAAAATATATGGAATATTATATATATATAAAGTCTTAAATTGTCTCATCAATATACGCTCTCCGTTTCGCGATGATAGCTCGAACTGACTTTGCCAGTCGTGCGGTGATTTTTTAGTGTTTCTTCTCGGATTTTTTTATATTAATTATAAGAAAATATTAACCATGTTGTGTAAAATGTCTTACATCGAAATAAGTAACCAAATCTGTATCCTAATCCAGACTTGTTAAGAAATAATAAGGTGTCCCATGACTTGTGTGCGGGGGTGTACAATGTGTACATACGTTTGACACGCACTGATGAAGACTATACTTACGACATCTAAGAGCGTTGTCGTAATAATACTAGAGCGTTCAAAGTCAATGTGCTTTCCGGTTGGCTTTGATGACAGTAAAAGATGTGTATAATCGATGGAATCTGGATGACTACCAGTGTCTGCCTGCAAGAGTACCGTATCAAATAATGTCATGAGAATGTCAGAACTAAAAAATTAATAATCATGCAAACGACATAAATAATAGTACAGGCGGTAACGAAAAAGTAAACTCATTAAAATACCAGAATTCATTAACCCTTTGACTGCTATCGGCAGTTATAGGCAAAGTCGCTCACAGTGTACTGTCGACGCACATGGGCGTTCGATACAATGGCCCACTGTGTACCACCGTAGCTCGGCCGCACGGAGCGTTCGCCTCATTCTCAAATAGCCCGCTATCGAAGGGTTAAATAAATCACTATTGAACATTCTAATACAAAATCATACCTGAGCAGTGCCATATTCGTATTCTATGTCGTTGAATTTTTCATTTATTTCTGATTTCCTCGACGACCTCCTTCTTTCCTCTTTTGGAACGGAATCTTTAGGATCATACAATTCGTAATGCACGCCATTGGTAGACTTTTTTTCCCGCACGTTCATGTGTTCTATTAAACGACATTCACCTTCCAATAAAAAGTGAACATGATTCACCATACCCTTGCCATCACCTAACAAAACCTTAAATTATTATTTTTCTTTTATTTAATTTACTTCCACACGCTTACTTTTTCATTACATTATTTCTTAAGATGGAGGACTGCGTCTTATCTTTATTTTTTAATAACTGCTATTGTTAACAAATGAATACGTATAAAAATATAAATTACATTAGAAATTAGACATTGCTTTTTTCGTTTTTACTGCAATAATGATAAAATTTCATACCTCGTCAGCTTGAAAATCCTTCAGTCTACTAAGAATACAACATTCTCGTATGGCTTCTTCGTTCCAATTTTTAAAGTAATTAAAATGCACTAATGCATCCTGCAGCACATCCCATTCCTTCAGCAGATGATCTCGTAAAATCGAATCGAAATCTTTACGAGGAATTAGGATCAAATCTACAATGGCTATAAATATAATATTAACACTAATATTCCTTATTGCTAGAATAAAATTCAAATTATCATTGCACCATGTTCTATTTCCATCTCTATTCACCTCTATATTCATTTTCATGCAAGTAATATTATTTAACAATAATAATAACTATATATAGTGTATCTATAAATTAGGCTAGACGCGAAACATTGTACAAGTATCGATACTGTCAAAAATAGCAGAAAATCATAGAACCATAGACAGTAAGGATGATTCAACAACAATATCAATAGAATTGGTGGAATTTTTGGTTTAGGACCTCCACTTCGTCATTGGCCAAACAGAAGGACACAGAAGAATATCTCTCGGAGATTTCACACTCGGCAATAAAGTACGTATTCACAGAATTCTTTTCCGCAATCTTTACTATGAGGATCTATAAAAATATATCTTGCAATGGGGTCAATGGTAACTGATTTACATTCTTCACATTCTCAGTGAGAAAATCGTAATGTTTCTAATCCTTTGCACGAAAGTGGTTCCAATACTTCGCTTCTTCACTTGGGTGAACGGCCACGTTTTACGTCCCCTCTTTTGCCAGCCTTGAAATAGGTAGGACAGAGATGTCCAAACCTGGCTCCGGCCTTCCGAGTGCTTCCCCCACTCCGTCTCCATTCCCCTCACGCAGCTTGTGGTCTGTGTACGACGTCGAGAACGTCGATAATCGACAGTGGCACGATTTCTCAAGACACAGTCACGTGTCAAATAAGAATATTTCTTATATCAGTTTTATCTACATTGATATTTACTGTTTGCCACATACAAACTCAGTGGACATATAAACTCGGTATTTCGCTTATTTGAATACATAAATAGATTAAAGAATCAATTAGATTTATGTATTAGGTCGTTCGATAAGTAATGTCGCTTTTTATCTTGTTCATATTTAACGTATACTGACCGGTTTGTACCATGTGTATAATTGATAATTGTGTTTTCCTCTGTTATGGAACAGGGAGGTGATTATATTATTCATTAACGATAAATCCTGTAGGTAAGTTTCGTTTTTTGAAATCTACTTACAAAGATAACATTACTTATCGAACGACCTAGTATATGACAGATAATTTGGACAAGTAGATGTGTTTCATTTTCCATGCTGCTACGAAATTGCAAAAGGAGTTCCTGAAGTGAAATTATCATCATTTCAGGGACATAATTTAGAGCTATTAACACTTTGAGTGCCGCGTCACCCATATCTGGGTGACAGATAGATTCAACCATTGTTTATTTGATCGTGTAAAATATTAAAAATATACCTAATCAGCTCTAATGGAAACAGTAAAGAAAATGACGAGTGTTACTGATATTATTGTTTAAAAAAGGTAGAATTCATGATTACATTCATTTTGTATAAAAATTAAGGAATTTTGCCATTTACAGGTAATGGAGCGTGGCACTCAAAGTGTTAAGAGAATTTAAAATTCAATTTTGAAATTTGTTTTGATTTAAAAGGGTATAATGTTATTTCTCCAACTCTTGCAAATTGAAATACAAAATGCAAATATATTATAGATTTGCAAGTGGAATTATCTAATTGACACACAGGTCCATATTTTCTATTAACCACAGAAACAAAGGAAAACTTTTTTAAATTATTACCCGTGGAAAAATGGTAAAAAATCACTTCTGTTTGAAAATATTTTCTATATTTGCTTCCACGAATACGCGTGAGCACAGTTTTTACGATTATGAATGTTATGAAAACAAATAAACGCACTAATTTAGAGATATCAACTTATCAAATGCATTGTGCATTGAACTGAATTTGAATCTGATATTCCAGAGCTTTTGAAAAATAAATCAATTATCCAACAGATCCGAATAAGTGCCATCTATAACAAATAATTATTCTTATTACGTGTCTGTATCTTGAGAAATGATACTTAATCGACGATTACTGGCGTTATATTGCCGCACGCAGAGACTATAACCTGCGTGACAGGAATGAACACAGAGTGGGGGATCCACTCGGCAGGCCGGAGCCAGGTTTGGACATCTCTGAGGTAGCAGTACAAAACACGTGTTACATATTTGCTCCTCGCCGTTCCAAGCGTACACGTCAAACATTTTATTAACTAGTTAACCATGGCTGGATCTTCAAAGAAACGTGTTGCAAAGAAGACGCTTTCCTACTTCAAACCGTCGTGGGAAGAGGAGTACTTCATCATCCGGTACGGCGACGTGGTGAAGTGTCTAGTTTGCGGGAAAGTGCTGAACCAGTTTAAGAAATTCAGTTTACCAAGACACTACAATGCGTATCATTCGAAGGATTACATGCGTCTGACACGCGAAGAACGTCTGTCGGAAGTTGAGCAACTGAAGGCGAATGTAGCGGAAGAAGCTCAAGAGGTAAGCTCTTGATCAGACCACTCTACGAGTAGATTACGTGCCAGTTTATACATATTAACACGTTGACTGCCACGGTGGTCACCCGTGACCGGCGCTTGCCTTCTCAGTAGTGGGGCCTTGGGGGTCATCCACGACCGGCGTTAGTACATTTTTTAGAATGATTAAAATAAGATGAATATCATCGATTAAACAATTTTGAACAACGTAAATAAGTAGAGAATATTGTCATCATTGTAATCAGCGAGATAAACGCACTGTATTGATAAGGATATGATCTTATTTAACTATATTACTTATCCCTTACTCAGTAAACGTGGGTCCAGTTTGTCAGGGATAGTTCCAAAGTTTGGATCAGGTGGCTTTATATATTTGCTATAATAATATATTTAAACAAACTACTGTTGAAATCTATTATTATAATTTTTATATAGAATGTTTAAAGAAGCTATATGAATTTTTTCAGATTTATTTTAAGAATCTTACCCATTGAAGTACTCCTCTAACATAAATGACCCAGGTTTACGGTTTAGAGGTACCAAAAATATTTTTACGGAGTAAGGATTAATATTATCACTACAATTAGAATTATGAAAATTCTATTGTGGTCCCTGAGGCAAAACATAAAACTTGCGAGCCAGTCAACATGTTAATCTTCGACCCCAAACGGCACTTCGATATTCGATAAGTTTTGAATTCTTCGAGGACGAAGAACCCACGCGTTTCAAAAAATCGTTCACCGTGTGCTACGGGCCACCGTACTGGTTCGAACGCAGGTGCTCACGTACACCATAAACCTATATATTCGGACGATCTATCACCTCAGCGTATCCATTAAAATATATTTGTTCCATTACATATTTTGGAGTTTCAGAGCACTGAGACAACGAAACAATTGTCATCTTACATATTGTTGCAATGAAATATTCAGTTTAACGTAAATTTCAGCACATGCTACACCTTTTTCCGAAATTTTCAGACCTCAAAGGGTTAATAACATTTTTAATTTCGAGGAAAATTACAGACTTCTGTTAAAGTTACTCGAAGAATGTGTTCTTTGAATAATATTGTTTTTGATACTATTTCGACCACCTTCAAATTTATTGTTCCAAATGTCAGACTCCTAGTAGAGCGAAGGAACTCCGGAAATATGAGAAATCAACAGGTACAGAAGAATTGTACCCAAATTTCAGTCATTCTGTACTTGTCAATTTCCTACTCTTCCGCAGGACTATACTTTTAATACACAGGTATTACATATTTGATAATTGGCTTATGTTTGGAACAATAGACGACAGAAACCTGAAATAAACCTATTGCAGCATCTGCAGTAGCGAAGTTACGTTTGAACATTCAATCGTATTTCTCACAGAATCTATTAAAACGAAATTTAAGCTCATCAGAATTTCCACAATATTTATACTTAATTGATATTCTCAGACAGTGTCACATAATTCTACCAAAACCTTGAATATCTCAAAATGGCAAACATAGTGACTCCTGTCGTTCTAAAAATACTAGGCTCGATAAGTGGAGCGGCGCAGGAGGGTTAACCATGCCAAATCATTATCTGCTTTTATAGGGGGACAACGAGCCTGCTGTCCGGGCGAGCTTCAGCATTTCTCTGGAGCTGGCAAGGACGCTACGCAGCTTCAACGACGGCAAATTTGTGAAGGACTGTATCCTGCGTGTGATAGAAAATTTGTGTCCCCAAGAAATAGAAAAATTTCGAGCGATAAACTTGTCCAGGGCGACGATCGCCCGAAGGTTCCAGGATGCGGCCCGAAATGTGCTGGACCAGCTTGCCACGATCGCTGAAGAATTTGTGGCCTTCTCATTGTCTTTGGACACGAGCATCGATCTCTCTGGTGTTCCATACATGTCGATTTTCATTCGTGGCGTGAACAACGGCTTGCACATCACGGAAGAGCTGCTAGATTTCGTACCAGTTGGTGAAAATCCATCCGGTGAAGACATATTCACGTGCGTGGAGGAGGTAATGGAGTCTAACAATTTAGATTGGAACAAACTGGTATCGGTAGCAACCGATGGAGCTCCAGCGATGATCAAACGGAACAATGGCTTCGCAGATCGATTGAAGAGGAAATTAAATGCCCTAGGAGTTTCCAACCAGGTGCCTGTGATACATTCCTTAATTCATAATGAATATCTCTGTGGGAGAAGTGCGGAAGTATCAAGCGTTATGGCTCTCATTGCGAACATCACAAATTATATCAGACAACACGGACGAAGGTACTTGCAGTTCCGGCCATTTGCATACGAACTGGACGTTGAATACGGAAAATTGTCGTATCACAGCGAGGTCCGTTGGCTGCACCGAGGGAAACTCTTGGACAAGTTTTTCCATATTCGTGAAGACGTGGCCATGTTTATGGAAACGATGGGAAGACCCGTGCCGGAGTTGAAAGATACTCAGTGGTTGATGGATTTAGCATTTGTCTCTGACTTGGTGGATCATCTAAACATGCTGAATGTGTCCTTGCAAAGAATGGAAAATGTAATAACAGATTTGCGTGATACTATCCAAGCATTTATAACGGAGATACAATTATGGATCGAGGAGTTGGGAGCGGAAAACTCTTGCCATTTTCCGAAACTGAAATCGCTCACAACGACTGAGATTAATTTCACCAAGTATGTGAATATTCTGGAGATCCTTAACGATGAATTCAAAAGCCGTTTTGTGGCCATGACAAACTTAGAAATTAATTTCAATATTTTTGCGAGACCGTTTTCCACAGATATGGAATCTGTGGAAGCTATTCAGTCGGTTCCACCGCAGATGCAGATGGAATTTATTGATATGCAGTGGGACTGGATGCTGAAGGGCAAGTTCAATCGGAAGAGTTGTTTATTTGAGTTTTATAAAAATTTTCCAAGGGAGAAATTTCCACAGTTCCACGAGCACGCTGCCAAAATGCTTTCAATGTTTGGATCCGTGTACGTCTTTGAGCAATTCTTTCTACACGCGATGAAAACAAAATCTGCTTACAGAACGCAGATAACAAACTATCATTTAAAATGCCTACTGATTGCAACCACCTCCAAAACTATTGCTCCAAATGTAAGACACCTATTGGAGCAAAAGAAACTCCAGAGATCTATGGGAGCAGCAGGTACACAATAACCGTATCCAGGTGTATTCTGTATTTGACTATTTTCTACTTTTCTGCAGTATTTCTTATAGCTTTAATATACAGGCGTTATGTATTTGGTAATTGGTTTATGCTTGGGACAATAGACGGCAGAAATTTGAAGAAAAAAATATAACATACAATTTGCGTTATCGAAGTTATGTTTGAGCATTCGGTCGTATTTCCCATAAAATCTATTAAAATGAGATTTAAGTTCATCAGAATTTTTAATATACTCAGTTAAATGATATTTTCATACAATGTCACATAATTGCATTACTTTATTTATATCAAAGTTTGATATATTTAAAAGGTTGACTAAATTAATAAAGAATGCTAAATCCATTATTCAATCTAATCATTTTAATATGGGATTTCCACAAAGATGCATTTATTTCATAAGGTTTATTAATTCTATACTTCAATGCCCAAGTTCTGTCTATGAAGCTCATACCAATCTAAATTATCGTTTTCTTGCTACCTTCTTTTTTATTAGTATTAAATCTGTGAATTTTGTAACGATCAGGCTATTTTCTACGACGCAAATAAAAATTGCTATCTGCGATGCACCTGTACGTACGTGCAATGAAGAAAGTTTTACATGTCGTCTGTATATATTTAAAGTTTAATTTAAGCTAAGAAGAATGTAGGAGCATAGAATAATGTAAATAGTATACAGGATGATTCATAGAAAAGATCGAAGAATTTGGGAGCATATAGTACTCATTAAATTGAACAAAAGATGTTCAGTCAAATTTTGAAAGAAATAACTTTTTCGATGCAGTCAAACATGATAACTATGCTGTAGGTCACTGAACTGATTTAAAATGCACACTAACGGAACTTCCATAGGCGTAGCAATATACAGAGTGTCCCGTAATTAGTGGTACAAAAGTGGAGGATACAGAAAAGCACAAGGTGTTTATTTTTCTAGAAGTTGATTGTTTAACTTACAAATTGTTAGAAATGTTGGCCAATTTTATTGTATACAGAACTATACATGTTTTCATACTATATTTCTAAAATGCTTTTCATTCTATTCTGTATTTTTAGTTTTCCAGACGCTAATCTAATTTTTTTCTTTTCCTCTACACTGGCAATATTGTTATAATATACATGTACTATAACATAATCTGTCTGGACATAATTAAGAGCACGTGGATCTACTGAGATTTCAAGATCATTTTTCTAAAAAATAGAGCATGGTATGAAAATATTTTAATCTGCATTTTCAATGTATTTTTTTATGTAGAATCACCCTCTCCTCGGTTGTACCACCAGTTATGGTGTATTCTGTATAAAACACCTTGGGATCCCAAATCAATTTTGGGACTTATGCTGATTAGGAATTCCTGTTTATTTTTACAGGTAGTGTATCCGTTAGTATACCCCTTAATTCTTCAATCTTTTTTATGAGTCATTTTGTGTAGTGATGTTACAGTATAGATATGTACAAAGTTAACTTTTATACATACTTGTATGTGGAACATTAGGTTTGTTCCTATGATTATTAACTTGTATTAATTATAATTTCAAACTGTTGTATATACATAGATGAATGGTATAATCTTATATGTACTATTACTTATGATTTTCTTTTGACAGTTCATACATTACACATAAGAAAAAATTCTGCAGATGGTTTGTTCTATTTATTCTATGATGAATAAAGAAATATTTTTTTAACAAAATATATAATCTCCATCTCAAGAGAATTAACAAAACATTAAGGAACTAAAAGAGTCAACATCATTTGAAGGTCAACACATCCTCACAGCATCATTATCAACACATTATACATGCTTTAATTTGATTCCTTACAGGTACAACAATATGATTACAACTTCAAAGCTGAAAATACTGATAAATACCGAATGGATAAATTTTCAAATCTATGTTACTTAAATATTTTATATTCCTCTTTTTGAGTCCTATACGCCTCTACAGTTTATATTTTTTTGCACACTGAATAATAGCAGATACATTGAACAAGATGAAAACCAATATAATAAAATGAATTATTTCTTTTGAGACGAATAATACTGCTCATTACAATTCTATATTATTTTATTTATCGAACAGTTCGCAGTAGAAAATCTTTCGACAAGTGTATATAAGTGTGAACGTCGTCATTTAATTTTCCCTTCATTGCACTTGAATTTGCAACGAAGAAATTATATTGAGTAGCGTATAAAAAATAGGTATGTACAAGCAAACGAATTAAAGCAACTTTAACGATTCTGAGGTTCAGTGATGGCCACGGGAGCTCCCGTCTTCCCCCACTCTAAGTCCATTCCCCTCTATTCAGTTCAGCCCAGTTCTATATGAGGGGAATGGACCTAGAGTGGGGAAAGGCCAGAGCTCCCGTGGCCATCACTGCTGAGGTTAAAAGAGTGTTATGTTATAGTAGTATATACTTACTTTTCGAAATTACTGTTGCGGTTCTCGGTATTTTATGTAGCAATGCAATTTCGCCGAATATATCTCCAGGATTCAAAGTACCCATATCGATTTCTTTGGATTCGCCTGTCCACACATGAGATACTCAGCAATTACGTAAGTACATAGAATAAAGTCTAATATACAGGATGTACCATTTCAATCCACGTGAATATCTTCGAAACTAACGGTGATGTCGAAAAACATTTCGAATAAAAAATTAATAATTTTAAGGAGGACATAATGTGGTATCAATACTTTTTTTATAGATGGAGGCGTGGAAGAGATGCAACCATATATTTTTTGTATATTAATCGATTCAATTCATAATTTTCTATAAAACAGAATCAGGATGTTTCTGTAGAAAATTCATTAGCTTAATTGATATTTCCATTTTAGTGTTGCAAAGAGCAATACTAGTTGCTCCAGACGTAGCAACATGAAAATTAAAGTATATTCTAAATTAACAGTTTTTTAGCATAAACAAACTCATGCTTTTTTATTCAGAATGAAGAACTGCTTTGATTAAAGCTTTAAAAAATATATGGTTCCAATTGAAAAAACGAAGATGTCTTTCATGTTTCTGCTACGCTTCCATCCATACAAATTATTGACATCGCATTATACAGTGTTCCCCGGATCAATGACTGCGTTTAGGGCCGAGAAATTACAGTAAACCGGGGCAAGGGAGGTTGGCATCACGTTCTCGATCACAATGATTATCAGCGATACTTGAGTGGAGATACAAATATCACACTGATCCGAGGAACACTCTACCTCCCTAAAAATTATTTAAATAAAATATTATTACTTTAATATTTTATCTGAAATGTTTTTTAATATTACCAACAGTTTCGAAGATACTCTCATGGATCGATTTGAATATAAGACACCCTGTATGAAGTACATAAGAAAAATATTAAATAAACAATTTATTTCACGCACCGGTCCAGCGGTCACTGACTGTCTTCGATAAACTAACTTCTCCGTTTATAATAAAATACAAATTCTCCGCCTTCCGACCCTGTCGAACGATCACACGACCCGGTCGCATGTATTGATACAAGCATATCTCTGCTATAGCTTCTCTTAAATCATCCGGATACTTCCTGAAGACTCGAAATTTTTTAAACAATTCAAATATGTAAACCCTCTCGACTGATGTTCTGTTTCCTGGATTTATCAGCAACACAGAACGATCCTTAAACAGAAAGCATGTTCTTTTTTAATAAAACGTTTATGTACAATGTTTGTACAGTAGGACCTCGATTATTCGAACTACAATTAGTGACAGGATGACTCGTATTGTAAATATATTTCGCATAAAAATTATAATTTTAGTTTTGAAATATAAAATATTCATTAGTATGAAACCAGGCACACAGTGTCACTAATGATTACCTCACCTTCTGACAGACATAGGATGATCAATTTTCAGATGTCAGGTGTTCGGATAATCGAGGTTCTACTCTATTATGAATAATTTTAGTACATAATGAATCCATAACTACTACTATACAGCGCTTCAAAAATTTTGGAAAATACCGTATAAATTTTAGTGGGGGAAAATCGTGCTCAGTATTCTCTGGTCAGTTGGTTTCATTAAGAAGAAATACATTTTTGTTTATGCAAAATGTGATTTCTATTGCAAATTTCAGGAGTGCTAGTAGTAGTTAAGTTAGAAATTTTTTACGGCAGTAGTTACGGGTTCAGAATACAGACTTCACGGGTAAGCGCTTTCTTCTCCACTTTTTTTTGTTGTGCCATTCGGATATTGACTGTAACATCATCGCTGATCTCTTCAACCATAAGTTCTTCAGTTAACCATTCGATGTACTCTAAGACGAGTCTAACTGCAGCTCGAAAGAGATTGCATCCCTTCAATCTGTTCCCCTGTTCATTGATTTTTACATTAATAATGTAATACAATAAATATACTATAATATTATAATAATATAATCAATACACTGCGGATCTTTATGCAATTTAGCATATTCAGATATGTGCAAAATGTACATGTCACGAAGAGAATAAAATAAAAAATACATTTTGTAACATTTGAAGCATAAAGTACAATTTTCTCGAAGTTCTATTTCTTGAACTACGTTAAAACAAAAAATATTGGTATCTAAAATTGTATATTTGCACAAACATCCGCAGGCTAATAATAAATAATATAATAAGAACACCGTTCGCATATATTCAAACAATTATAGGCAGCATAGATTGTAGGATGCACGAAAAGTAATAAACATGATTTTCACTGACTAATTTTCAAATCGCGATCGAAGAAAATTTACAAAAAAGTCTGCCACAACATTTATTTTGATCTTGAAGGATAAGCATGTTTTTCTAATCTTTCGAACTTCAGTAATTAATTAAAAACATGAAAAGTTTTCAAGGAACCATTGTGATCAGTGAGCCGTCATCTAAAAAAAAAATTGTTCGAAAAGTCTTTTTAAGAATTAAATGATTATCATTCACAGTGTGGCTACATTTTTTTTCAAAATTGTACAAATTCTGTTCAAGCAGCGGTTGATCCTTAACTTTCGAGCGACAGAGTATACGATATTGTATAATTTTCTATCATGCTTCTTCGTTGATTCGTATTTAAAAATAATAATATATTATGATTAACATTATTGTGTGAACTATATAAATTCCACTCACCCTTTTTTGAATCAGTGATTTTTTGGATAATACTTCAATGAACGATTCACGCAGAGAGATTCTCCTGCTATATTGACTCATTGCTTTTTCTTTTAGCTACAAATTGCGATTATAACGTGTTAATGTCGGTGTTTATTAATGAAACACGTATGAAATGACTTTGTAATTTTGGAAAAAGCAGGCGACTAGGTTTTAAAGCAACCGGCAATTACAAACGATGTGAACTGACATTTCTTCGCAACGAACACGTTGTTTTATCGATAAAACGATATCAAATCGAGCACGCTGATTTTATTTAATAATATCCAGCTTTTCCTAACTTTTTGTTTAATATTATAACGTATAATCAAGTCTTCTGTCTACATTGAAACTCGAAATACATATTATACACGTTTATCGCATAGAAAAAAATTGTAATCAGCTTTTCAAATTGAAAAAGACTAACATTAGAATTATTATTATTTTCACATGCATGCTGATCAAATCAGATTTTATTTTGCATAAACGAACCTCGATAATTTTTATTTAAATTTTCGATTAATTTTTCTATACGTAAAGTATATTGTTAATAGACAAGCAACTTAAACAAACTGTATTAAATGATTAAGTATTTATTTAACATGGAAATATGAATGAGTTTATTCTATGTAATTGAATTACGATTATAAATTCATAATACATAAAACTGCTTTGTACGTCACGATCAAATTATAATAAATCAGTAAATAATTGTTGATAAAAATATTTACAGCCGAAGGCTCACTCAATTGGAAATAAAAATACTAAAAGCAATTATGTTTAATTATTGTGTAACATCGTTTTTTTTTGGACTTCCTCAAAGGCTTTTGTACAATTTTTTATTCTGCGAATTTTTTCCAAAATAACAGCATTCAAAAATAACTCATGTGTATTTTAAATTACTTTCGCAGATATCATATATTTTATAATAAATATCATTATTTGCGTTTATAAATAAATATTGATCAATACCGCTCAATCATCCGCATATATAGAAACATAACTAACAATAATTACATTATAAATTGCATAATAATTACGTATATTATTTTATGGTGTATTATTACTTACATTTTAATATGATGTTTATTTTACACACAATTAGTATAGAAGAAAGTTTTAAAAAGTCGACTGTATAGAACCCAAATATTATACTATAATAATTGTAATCCATCGTAGAAATGTTTAAAATCATGAGTAAACCGCAAAAGGAGAATGTGAAAAATCTTCATACCTTGAACATGAATCTTTATTTGAAGAATACGTTAATTTGTATGCACAGTGTGATTTTTCAGACCAGAGAGACTATGCGATAGGAACTCTGTTTTGAGTATGTTTCATGCTTTTGCCACTGACTTGCACATGTGAAATGTCAAAGTGTATTTCGATGAGTTTATGAACGCAGTGTGTAGCGATTTCAGTGAGTTCGCATAAAGTGACTTTTACCTCTCGTAAACTCTTAAATTACATATACCGAAGGAAAAATGGTAATAAGTAGTACTAGTTTTAATTATCTATTAACTGGAAAGATTATTTATCAAAATGTCATATATACAAATACATATTGAAAGAATTCGATTTCTTTTCAGTAGAAGGTTATGTTATTAAATTGTTTACAATGCTAACTTTTGCAACTTACATGAAACAATGAAATATTATGAAATATGAATTATTGAATTTCAGAGTTTTGGATTGCCACCACTTATTCCAAAACCTACAGTAGAGCATCGATTCAATGTTCATGATGACAATTATGGTGTACCCAATCCTATGGTGTCGGGGTATGAATACATTTTTAAATACTAGTACCAACAATTAAATTCCTTTTGTATACTTTTAAAATTATTATTTAATTTCTGGTGTGTAGGTTGTCAGCAATTCGACAATCCGTAGGTACTTCGCATCCCTTAGAAGCATCTGAACAAAATGTAAGAAAATAATATAAAATATTTTAATAATTGTTACATATACTGTATTTATCATACACAAAAATTTATGTTTTAGTATAAACAAAACCGTGATCGTATGAACATGGTATTACTTAGAAACACGCAAGGGCTGCATGCTCCAATGCGCATAGCAATGGAATTAAAAGCCACTGAAAGTATTGGAAGACTTCCATTTCTACCATCATCAAATATGATGAGAGATGTTCTACTTGGACGAGATGAGGAAATAGGGTAGATTATTCTTTATCTATTTTGAATGTAACCTGTGAATTATATGGGATGTAACTTAATATGTGGAAAACACTGAAGGACTGGGTAAACATTTGAAAAGAAGTGAAATAAGGTCGTATAAATGTATGTTTAATTTGATCTTATTTCTAAGTGAAATTGAGTTCGGTTTTCTAGTAATTCTGGCTTGCTTAAGTACAGGAGAAGTATTCAAAATGACCATGTATTTTAGTGCAAGGTTGTAAACATCTCATTACAAATATTTTTTTTTAGAATGTACAAGTATTATTTGAATGTTCTCCAGGCTTTGTTTAATCTGTTGGTGAAACAAACTATTGATTAGACTCTGGTACACTATGTTAGTGTATCAAAAAATTAGTAAGAGACAAAACTCTAAGAGATTCAGAAACATGGTGAAATCAGAAGTATTTGTATGAGCTTATTTTATTGTTTCTAAATGTTGAACTCCTGCCTAAGTGTCTCCCACATCTTAAATTACATCATATATATTAATGGCAGATTTCTATAATCGTGCATTGTTACAACATTTATTTTAATATTAACTATAATTCATTATCCTCATTTTCTTCGTATGCCTAGGTTTGAAGACATATTAAACATACCAGAATTTAGAGAACAAATGGGTCAACCTCATGCTGTCATTGAGAAACAACTTGGAATATTATAAACTACAAAATATGTATATATTCTATATGAATTACTGGTTTTGTATTATTCATTACTTTAAGTAACAATAAACGTTAAATACTTATATTTAATGTATTTCTCTACATAATAATTTATATTTAACATATTCATCAGATAATAAAAGTAATTTATACTACTTACAATACCTATAAATAGTAAGGAATAAAAATAAAAACCTTAATAAAGTAACATAGATAGGTTTATTTAGAAGAAAAACGGCATACTATTGAACGTCTGACCATACAAGATCATTTATTCTATTGCTACATATTTTTTTCACTTCTTGAATTCCATTATGTAACTCATTATTCCTTGTATTTTGCAAACGCATTTGAATTGCTGCAAGAATTGTGGGAAAATTTTTTCCTTTTAAGCATATCACAAAAGTAAAACGAAATTTTTCTTTGTACCTAAAATGCCAATTATGTAAATAATATTTTACTTGTGTTTCTTTATGAATTCATACTTAAACTTCCAAATTTTTCTTACTCTTACTTACAATTCATTGTAAGCAAGTAATATCTCCTTTTCTTCTTTTGTCATTGTTTTAAGTTCAACACATTCTTGTTCAAATTGAGACTCTGCAGTAAGCAATCCTTCAGATAATTTTCCTGCTAAATCTTGATGTCTAAGTAATACGTTTTCCTTTTCTAAATTTGGTATCATAAACATAATGGATAATTTTAAACTATTAATTCGAAAAAAGATCAATTATGTGAGATGCTTATAGATAAAATTGTAACTATAATTATCATTATTACCAGAGATATCTAATTTTTCCAAATAGTCGTCAAAACATTTTTTGAGACTTTTAACTGATGCAAATGGTCTTGCAGCTGCTACATGTTGTGCAGCAGTTGAATAATGTTCCACAACATTTCCAAAAAGCCAATCAAATTGTTCAGAAGGCAAAGCATTTACTTCTGATATACTTAAAATTCCTCTTGAATACATAGCTAGTTGTAAAGGGAAAGTATAATTTCAGTTGAATTAATTTCTTCTTTTATAATTACGTACAAATGTTTTTAATTTATATAACTTGTATAGACACATTTATATGTAAAGTATTATTATACGATATGCTTCTTCATTTCTATAAATGAAAATTATACCATCATAACTGCAAATATGTTAAAATAAGTACATAAAAAAGTAATTCTGTAGAGAACACTCACCAGTTTTAAGTACGGTTTTTCTCTTGTAGAAGACTCAAACGCATGTAAATCTCATCAGAAGGAAACATGCATAAAGTTCATAAGATTATCAATAGCCAATTCACACATACTACATAAGTATGCACTGCAGGTACTATTTATGTGTAATATTCTCACAAATTGAACAAGAAATGTAACTATATGCGGAGATTAACTTTTCAATGAAAATTACAAATTACACATAAAAAAATAGGCGTGTCCTTATCGAATTATCGCAAGTTAATTACTTCTCATGATTGGCGAATTACATTGAAAATCACATAATTAGGTTGTGTAAAAACTGCGCAGTAAGTATTATCGAATATTTATCATTTTATTATACATTTCTTTTTGCCTATCAAGTATTAAAAGGCTATTTTTAAACGCCAAATCTTAAAAATAAATTTATCGTGTTACATATAATCCAATTTATTTAATGTATATACACATATGTACATATTTCCCAGATATTGGAAAATCTATTTAACTTAGCATATAAATTCATATCATTCATAATGCGTACTTAGAATTCTTTATTATACTCTGATTTCGTTTTTAAATGAAAATAACAAATTTTTCGAAATTTAAAATTTGAAGAAACATATGTATCGATTGTTTTGCGTGCGATATAAATTCGATATGAGCGCACGTGTTTATCCGTATGAATGTGATTGTTTATATGCTGCGGAATATTAGGTCGCAATTTCTGGCAATTAGCTGTAATTTTAAAACAAAGAACCAATTGCTCCAAGAAGACGATAAACGTTGGAAACTGTCTAAAAGAGATGTGAAAAGGTTATCACATTATTGATAATTATTGTATAAGTGACTGATACGAGATTATTTAACTGTATCTTCTTCTTAAGTCCTGAGAAATCTAATGTCTTTTGCTTTGTAAGTACGGCATTCTGAAATTAGTACAACAATCTTAAATGTTGGATTTTATTTTATGTTGTCGATCAAAGAAAGCAAGTAATTTTTATTTCATATCAAATTCTACAGTTCATAGGAAGCAAATATCAAGAGAGATGGTGAATGTTAAGATCCTAGACGGTGGATTTTCTGCACAGTTGTCCACTCATGTTGGTGCAAAAATCGATGGTGATCCTTTGTGGACAGCCCGATTTTTAGCAACAAATCCTAAGGCTGTTTACTCTACACACTTGGATTTTCTACGAGCAGGTGCAGATATCATAGAAACAAATACGTATCAGGCTTCAGTTTCTGGTTTAATGAAACATTTGTCTATATCTGAAGAAGAAAGTATAAATTTGATAGACAATGGTGTCAATCTTGCCAAAAATGCTATAAAGGATTATCAAGAAGAAATTGCTGGGGATGATAATATTGAAAATAAGAATCCTTTAATTGCTGGTTCTTGTGGACCTTATGGAGCTAGTTTACATGATGGGTCTGAATATAATGGATCTTATGGGAAAACTACATCTCGTGAGACTATGTCTCAATGGCATAAGACACGTATTGATGCTCTTATAAATGCTGATGTAGATTTGTTAGCATTGGAAACTATACCCTGTTATCAGGAAGCAGAAGCACTGGTTGAACTTCTGAAAGAATACCCAAATGTTAAAGCATGGTTTTCATTTTCCTGTGAATCAAACAGTCAGAATATAGTAGATGGAAGTAATTTCCAAGAAGTAGCAACACGTTGTTACAGAACAGCATTACCAGGACAAGTAATTGCCATTGGTGTAAACTGCATTGCACCAAAAGATGTATCTCTTCTATTAAAACACATTAATAACGGTGGAACAAATGAATTTATACCACTAATAGTATATCCTAACAGTGGAGAAAAATATACTTCCACAGAAGGGTGGATAAGGGATGAAAGTTGTCTCCCATTTGAAAGTTTTATACCTGAATGGTTAGAATTTGGAGTACAATATATTGGGGGCTGCTGCAGAATGTATGCAGAAAATATTAAATCCATGAAGAAAGAAGTAAACAATTACAAGAAAAAAAAAGCAGAAATGAAATAATTGGTTTCATTTAACAGTGAATAGCAATCATTAATGTTTACTAATATTCAGTTAATATTGCTTTTATTAAATATATATTGAATACTTTATATAACAATAACTATATTTATTAGTTATAAGAACATATATTTTACATCATAAGGATTTTCAAAATGAACTGTCTAAACAGAACACTGTATGAAGCCTTAGAATACAGTTTTATACATTTTATATAAATCCTAAAACAAAAGACTGTTACATAAGAAAAAAATTTATTTCCTTATAACTTTTAAAGTGTGAATGTTATTTGTTATCAATCGTATTTTAATCATATGCAAAGAGAAAATAAATCTATCATTATTAATAAAATTGAAAACGCCTAAAGCTATTTAAAATTGAAAACACTGAAGACCCTAATCTCATGACTAATATTGACTGTTACTTATCAGACTCATGGCAGATACAGTTTGAAATACTTGCACACGTTGCATACATCGATATAAAATACAGACACTTATCACGTAATTTATCTGCATGTAACATGTGCATACACGTGATAAAAGATAATGCTACTGGTACAAGAGGTCTTTGTGAATTAGGTACAAAAAGAAAATAATGTTTTATTTGGTATTTTTAAAACATTTTCTTTCAAAACTGCTCACTTTGCTGTTTATCTTACAGATTTCGTTATGGACTTTGGAGTAAGTGTTCTGTGAAGCTAATTGTAGAAATTATTGCCTCAGACGTGGACTAACATTTCTTCAACGAAGACGTGCGTGAAATTATAAAAGCCGATTTGCTGCGTCAAATAATTGATACTGAAGTACACGCGTCTCTATTATAGATAAGAAAAACACTTACAATTTCTTGAAGTAGAAAAATTTGTCTACTATTTCACATACACAAACTGTTCATTACTTTGTGCAATTTTATTGTAATTGATCAGTGTGAATTAATATTAATTGAAAATCATGCAAGACATAAAAGTGTTGGACGGTGGATTTTCTACACAATTAGCAACTCATGTGGGTGATGTTATAGATGGTGATCCCTTGTGGACAGCAAGATATCTTGTTACCAATCCTACTGCTGTTGTTTCCACACACTTGGATTTTTTAAAGGCTGGAGCTGACATTATTCTCACAAACACGTATCAAGCATCCATTGATGGTTTTTCAAAATACATGAATAGGACGAAAGAAGAAAGCCTTCAATTATTTGGCAATGCTGTAGATTATGCCAAACAGGCTGTAAATTTGTACAAGGAAGACATACGTGGTAAAAAGAATATTACAAATGCTGATCCACTAATTGCTGGATCTATTGGACCATATGGTGCCTGCTTGCATGATGCATCAGAATACACTGGTAAATATTGCTCAACTGTGTCAGAGGAAATTCTTATGGACTGGCACAGACCACGTATTAGTAAACTGATAGACAGTGGCATTGATATATTAGCAATAGAAACAATACCATGTAAACGAGAAGCAGCGGCATTAGTTAATTTACTGAAAGAATATCCAAACACTAAAGCATGGTTGTCTTTTTCTTGTCGAGATGATGGGAAAAGTATAGCTGATGGTTCTAATTTTCAAGATATTGCAACACAGTCTTACAAAAACGCTTTGCCAGGACAAATATTAGCAGTTGGTGTTAATTGCATTGCACCACAGAAAGTGAGTTCTTTATTCAAGGGTCTTAATGGAAATTGTAAACAACATGTGCCATTAGTAGTGTATCCGAATAGCGGCGAAAAATATACTGTAGAAACAGGTTGGATGAAGAAAGAAGAGGAATATACCTTGCATCAATTTATACATGAATGGATTAATTTGGGTGTTCAGTATGTAGGCGGATGTTGTAGAACAAACGCTACGGATGTGAAGAAAATACGAGCAGAAGTGGAAAAATGGAAAAGTAAATAAAAGATGTATAAAATTTGTTGTATATTATGAATATGTAATACACAAATTCCTGTGCATATTACAGGATGGAAAAATACTTTTGAGAACTTAAATACTAAAATATTTTGTAATGTTTCTATTAATGGAACGTAACTAAAAAAGAAATATTGAAATTACACACAGTATGTTAAGAACATGTTATTGAAAATTCAAGAAAATTATATCTATAAATTGACATAACACGAAACTTCTATTTTTATGTAACACTTTTCTTTAAATAAAGCTATGATGAAGATAAAAAGATCTCGAAGGCATGATACATTGTATTTTTATATGCAACTTGAGTTTCAAAGTTTGCTTTCATAACAAAGTTAAAAAATATTATTTTATTTGACATGGGTAGATGTAATTTTATTTTTAATTTTTAATATAAATTAAAAGATCAATATGTAATAAATAATGAAAATTAAAAACTTTGAATTAAAAAAATGTATAGTTTAATATTGTAATGGCAGAGATTAAGAGTTTAAAAATTAAATATAACTTTTATTAATATTATAAAATATTAGTTATAAATATTTTATTAAATAACTCATATATCCACTGTAAACGTATCTGTTTACATTAGTTTTCCACTGGTTGAAGCACATACACAAGCTCGTTACCTATATCGTGTATACTTCCTCCTTCGTTCACTTTAATATTTTTGGTTTCAGCATCGACAATAAATACAGAATTTAATGGAATTTCAGTTTTACCTTTCAAAATATTTTCTACCACTGGTTTACTCCTTGGACCCAAAATAGGATCGTTGTAACGATATAAAGAAATTAATGATGGATCTAAAAAAATTAACATACCGATTAAACACAGAATTTTACAATTGACTTCATGTGAATAATTTACATACCCTTTATCTGTTTACTTTCTTTTCCTATTCGTGATATAACGTTTGCTACACTGTCTCCATCCGTGATCTTTACGAACATTCTAAATAAGCCACTACTCTTCTGTGGATTTATAATGCATACTGAAACCCCAGGCTTAACAAAAAAGCTCATGTAAGGAGATCCCGGACAACATTCCTCTTTCGTTTTTTCTGGAGCTTTGTCAGTATATTGTATGACAATATTCTCTAGCTACATTAAAATAATATGAATAATAATAAACACAAATCTAATAAAACTGCGTAAGAAGAATATGTTACTTACATCTAAAGTATTTTCCAGGTATTTTTTATTGTCTTGAAGAACTTTAAATTCATCAAAATCTAATGTCAAATTAAGTGCACTTAGCCCAATAAGTTCCATCTTCTCTCTTGTAACTTGTACAAATGGCATTACTCGCTTCATATATTTTTTTAATTCTTGAACTTTTCCCAATTCCGTTGCAATAATTTTATTGTCCGGAAGTTTGTTGCTATTTTTCTATAGAAAAATATAATTTAAAATGTAACAAATCAATGAAAACTATTGTATTTATTATCCCTTAAAACATATGTTGCAACAGTTACTTACAATGTATAAATCTTTCATTGTAGTTAAAACAGTATTCTGCCAAGGAGGGTAAGTTTTAGCTACCCAAATTATGCTTTCAGTAGGTTTTTCTATAATTGGTGTTTCATTCTTTGTTTTTGAATTCTTCTTTGGTGTCATATAATTTTTTAAAAGAATTCTAAATGTATGTGCAGCATCCATAAGATATTGAGATGATTTGATAAGAATGTCATCAATTTCTCCAATTTGAGGCCATGTAGCATTTAATATGCTATCTTTCTATTAAAAAATATTTAATTTGATAGTAATGCTAAGGTGAATTTTATACAAAATGTAATAAATTATTTTTGAAAGTAAAGAAAAATGTTTGAATAAAAGAGATAGAGAGAAATACTATACATTAGCACTACTCAATAGAATTCTTCAAACTATGTAACTTTAGTCTGCACATTTTTCTTTATCTTCAAAAATAAAAAAGTTGTTTAAGTGTTTTATTAGGTACCCCCCACTACAGATACTAATTATGAATTCAATTTTTGGCACAATTATTTTGAACAATAGTTACAAATTATACGTTCAACATGTAGTATTTAATCAAATAGAAAGGAAAACTTACTTTGTCAATAAGTTGCCACACATGTTCTGCTACATGTGGACAAATGGGAGATAAAAGAATAGTCTGTATTTCCACAAATTTCATAATCAATGTCCAATTGATACCTTCCAGTGCACTCAACTGTAAGTACTTATCTTTTGCTGCTTGTAACTCAAAGAATCCTGTTTTCAATGCTTCCTTATACAGCATTTTTGAATAATTTTCACCAGTTTCTTTTATTTTCAGATTCATTTCACTAGTTAAATAATTATATATTAGTTTAATATGTACATTTTATGAATAATATTACACAAAATCTTAATGAATACCTTTCAAAAACCTTGTCATTATATGTATGTGGCTTTCCTTGTCTGAATGTATCCTTGGAAGCTAATACCTCTTTAACCCATTCAATATAATTGTATAATCTAAGAATTCCAGCATCGGCCATGCTTTCAACAAAGTTAGCATCATCTATTGAATCACCGGAATCAGCCAAGCAGAAACGCATACCATCCGCCGAAAACTTTTCGACTGCTTCGGAAAGTGTTAAGAAATTACCTTCCGACTTTGACATCTAATAAAATAATACTTATAATGTTGCAACTCAGAATTGTTGAAATATGATAGAAACTTCATTCTACCTTAGCTGAATTTAACAGTAAATGTCCATTTGCTCTGATTCCTTTTGGCCATAACTCAGGTTGCGTTGGCCATATTGCAGTATGATTGTACATGAAGAACGTAAGGTGATTCTGTACTAGATCTTTCCCGGACACTCTTAAATCTACCGGATACCAATAATTGAATTCACGTCGCATATGAGCCAATGCCTTTTTGTTAATGTTTGTTTTTGGAAATTTAGCATCTTTGAAGAAAATGTAATCCCACACTTCTGGTGTCATTTCTTCAGCCCTAAAATTGAATTATTATTTTAATATATTGTCTCTTTCAAAATTATTCAACAGAAAAATTTGTTCTAATATTTTATGGTGCATACTAGAGCTATTAATACCCGGATACCTCGGATGCCTGAGCACCTAAGGAATACCCGCAAAGACGGGAATTATCCGGGTATTCTACCCGTACTATTACCCAGGTAACATAAACAAAACTTCTTTATTTATGTATAAATGTATACTTTGTTATGTGCACAAGCAAATATACCAAATACAAAATTTTGTTGTTGTGTATACATGGATAATTTTCATTTAAATGTCTCGGGTACTACCCATATTTGACTTTACCCGGTCTACTAACAGATCTTGACAGACTATACAATACGAACAATACTTTACTGTACTTAATAATATGGTAAAAAATAATTCGTGGCACCTTATGCAAAATTTTCTGTATAATGTTTCTGAAGAAAAATTTGAAAACTTACTTTATATTATACATGTTGGGTTTATCGCCTTTAAATGTGCCTCCTTGTAACAAATGTGCTACTGTATAAAATGCCATGTAAATTGTTGAATCTGATAATGATTCTATTAACCAACTCTCATCCCATGGTAATTTGGTACCTGAAATTGATATTCATTAATATGTTCATACTTAAAATTATGCGATGATTCTTTTTTGAAGCTATTATAAAAATTTACCAAGCCCATAAGTTCTTGAACATGCATGTTCGTGTAACCAATCAAGACATGCCATAAAATTTTTCCTCACTTCATCATGAAACGTATTAAGATACTCTAAGGCTTCTGTTGTTTGTTTCTTCCAGTTTTCTTCTCCATAATCTATGTACCATTGGTTACACAAAGCTACTACACATTCATCGTTTGATCTAGAAATAACAGTTTTCTCAGGTTCATAATATATAACTGCCTTCTCTTCACTTGTTAATTCTTTTTGTATTTGTTTTTTAGCATCTTGAACTTTCTTTCCCTTGTATTTCCCAACAAGTAAAACTCCTTCATAAAATCCCTTAAGGTATACCATTTCTTTTGCCTCCACTAATTTAGCTGTATCATTTTGCGATTGAATTTTTAACTTATCATACACAGTCACTGCAGATAAATTACCAAATTCTGGTATTTCAATGATGGGTATCTATACAAAATTTATGAATTATATTTTTACCTGCATAATATTATCATTCTAACAAATATTTATTTACTTACAGGTTCATAAGGTAACACCATCTCTTCAGTTATACCATATTTTTCCCTCAATGCTTGTTTCTTTTTTAAGTCTACTAAAGCTGCATAATCATCAGGAGAATCGCTAGGTACAGAGGTTACAACACCAGTACCTTTGTCTTCTTTAATAGTTAACATTGGTAAAGTATAAATAACTTTGTTAGTTGTAAGAGGTGCCTCTAATGGCAATCCTAGTATGTCCTATAAATTTTGGAATATTTAATAGTGTTATGTATAATTTTTATTTAAATATGAACAGAATATTACTTTTCCGGTAAGTTTTAATGCAACTGATATCTTTCCCTCTTCCTCAAAGAAACCTTGATAGGCCATGTTCCTTGCTGCTCTTTCTGTTGATATATAAACATCTCCGTTTGATAAAGTATATGCAATGTAATTTATATCTGGATGAATCCAGCAGTTTGTTTGTCCATACATTGTTTCTGGCCTCAGAGTTGCTGCTACTAAGTAAACTGGTTTGCCAGAAAGAGATCTACAAGAATGTATTAAATATTATACATGTTTAGACAGAAGAAAATTATAATTTCCATATGAAACTTACTTTAGACTTGCAGGATAAGGTTCTAGCAGTTTCATTTTAATTAGTGTATATTCTTGTGCTCCTACACCTTCCCCAGATGATCTGTCATGATCCATACAAGGTTGTTCATCCTTTGGTGAATAAACTGTGTATCTCTTTCCATATTTCACTTTATTTCTAGCTTTTAAATGCTGAAATTGCCAGCATACAAAAGAATCGAAAAATGGATTTGCATCTGTTGTAATAAATGTTCTACGCCAATCCACCTTGAACACATATAATACTTTTTCTAGTTGTTTGTTATATATGCTTACTGTAAAATGTACATAAATCTTTCTTAACTTACATGTAATCCAATTGATTTTAAGTCTTGCACAGCAAGAGGTGGGAAATAATCTAACCAATATGTTGCATCAGCAAATTTTTTTATCTCTTCATCTGTCAAGCCAATTGTTTGCATAATTTGCCATTGGTACTTGGCACTAACAGTTTTTGCAACAGCTTTACTCTAAAACCATTAAATTATTACAATACGGCATGTATGTAACTTATATCACTGTTACCTTTGCTCCTTTGCTTTTATCTTTTATTATAATATCATCCACAATTTCTTCTGTAACTTTTTGGTCTTCAGGAAATTGTGGTGGATAACCATATAAATCTATTTCTCGTTTCAACTTGTCTGCGCAAGCTTTAATTGGCATTCCAGTACAATGAAATCCAAATGGGAAAAGAACCTTCTTTCCTAAAAGGCGGTTGTAACGGACTGCAAACTACAGTTAAATTATTATATGTATTATATTCAATTTGATTTATATATATATCAATTTTATATAATTTCCACACATTTTCAATAAATACTTACCTCACATTTTGATAATGAAAATGTATGACCTAAATGAAGTTTTCCATTCATGTAAGGAAAAGGAAAAGTAGCAAGAAACTTTTCATCTGCTATTTTCTTAGGTTCCGAAGGTGCATCTATTTCATATACTTTCTCAGCATCCCACCTTGCTTGCACATCTTTTTCTATTTTTTGAAGGTATTCTACCTTAAACGTTCCTTTTCTTTCCATTGTCTGTTCATAATAAAGTATTTTTTATTTATTTCATTAAGTGAAATCTTTTTGCATAGAGTAATGATTAGAATATATAAATGAATTTGAAATGTACACTTTCAGTACAACGTGTTTTAAAATCATTTGTAATTTTAACTAAAATCGTTTTACAATATATGTCTAAATACTTCAAATTATGTATACAGATGGTACGTATGCCGATTGTATATAAGGTTATTTAAGCTAATGTCTCGTTTGTCACTTGAGTGTTTCGTAAAATCAACGATAAAAAATAATTATTATTTCCAGAATAGAAGAGCGTTAATAATTACCATTCTTGTAACAATGCTAAAATGCGCACTCGATTAAGCAACGTGAAAGCACTACACACGTGGTGACGTGCACCGGTAACCAAACCTGTATGGGGGTTCCCACCGCGTACGACTTAAATAAAAGGTGAACAGAAACACCTATATGTGTATATAAATGACGCAATATTCAAAGAAATGTCATTGCTAAAATATCAAGTTCACTCTTATGCGTATTTAACTTAAATACGTAAGCAAAATGGGAAACGAAATATAAGTGCATTTTTAAATATATTTTAAAGATGACCAATGACATTTCTGAACTTATGCTCTAAAATCATTAAAAAATTAAATAAATATTACAAGAAAGTAAAAGCAATACTTTTTATTTTGCGATTTATTACAAACAGTACAGTTTCTCATTGTTGTTTTACATTTATGGGTTTCATGAATTGGTTTACATACGCGCGACAGGTTTTAAGCCTAGTATTGAAAAACATTGTTCCAAAATAATTGCGGTAGCTTCCGTTAGTAACATACGACCGTTGTTTATATTCACTATCTCTCCAAGTTCATTCTTCTCAACACAATAACAATTGTCGTAGAATTCTGTGAATGCAGTCGCGATTTCGTAACAATATTCGCATAACTGATGCAAGCACAAATCTTTTGTTATTTTAATGAGTACATCAGGGAACTTTATTAGTACTTTAGCTAATTTCCATTCCTTTTCATGTTCCAATGATATTGGGGTATTTTGTGCTATCTCTTGCAGTTTTTCTTGTGAGAGATTAGCTGCTCTTGCAATAGAGCGTATTCTAGTCAGAGCGTACAGCAGATATACAGCGGTATTGCCTTTATCTTCAAGCATTTTGTCAAAAGAAAATACGTATTCGTGATTTCTATTATGCGATAGATCTGCATACTTTATACACCCATAAGCTACAGATTCTTGAGCTTTGTTCAACTCCTCCTCTGTGAGTACTTTATCGCGTTCCTTTTCTTTCAATTTCTGAAGTGCTCTCTTCATACCTTGATTAAAAGACGAAAATTAAAGAAAAGGAAAAGATATTTTAATATAATGTTACATTTAATAATGTATAGGGAATTACCTTCATCCAATAAATCACTTAATTTTACTGTATCGCCGGATCTAGTTTTAAATTTCTTTTTATCTTGACCTAAGACTACCCCAAATCCAACATGATCCATTCGATGATTGCTTCGTAAAATGCCTGCCCGTTCAGCACAGCTTTTTAATATTTGAAAGTGCATAGACTGACCAGCGTCTGTCACATATATTATCTGTAAAAAGTAAATATGATATAAAATAAAAAAGTTGGGACATGAAATATTCTGAAGATAAGAATGGGTAATAGAATACAATAGCATGTTAACATGAATTACCCAATCTGCTCTTTCTTCTTCTACACGTTGTTTAAGAGCCGCTAAATCTGAGGTATCATATGTGAAACCACCATCAGACTTTATGACAGTCAAAGGTATTTCACCATCACGTTTACCCCACATTACTTTTCTTCCATCATCTTCTTCTAACAATCCCCTAGATTCTAATTCTTTGACTAAAGCTTCCATATGTTTTTGATAAAAAGATTCGCCTCTTTCTGTCAACTTGATGTTTAGACGATTGTATACTTTCTCAAATTCTGAAATTGAGATATATTGTAAATTATTTAATATTGTTTTATATGTACCATTGTACACTGTAATTTATAATATTTTATTTCAATTTGATAGCATGTGTAAATTTACCTTTCCTGGAAACATCACAAATGAGTTGCCATGCTTTTATCATATCAGAATCAAATGCTTGTAACTTAACAACACAGTTATATGCACGTTTTTTAAATTCAGCATCCTCATCAAATCGCACCTTTGATTCCTTGTAAAATCCCTATAACAGAATATAAAAACTTATAAGTCAGAATGGTTTTGTATCATTAAAATCTATTTATGTAAAATTAATTATACTAGGTGCTCTGAAAAAAGAACATTAACTTGGAAATTGATAGAGAATACAGTCTGTGTAAAAAACTTACTAAGAATGATATTCCCTGTCAGATTCCAAGTTAGTGTCTTTTCCTTTGGGACCATCACATAAAACGGCAATGCATTAAATAAAATTACCTGAAGATCTGTAATAGGTGGTGACACAATCAAATAATTAGGAAATCTATCCTGAAGATGAGCTATCAACATTCCAAATTGAGTGCCCCAATCACCAACATGATTCAGTCTTAGTACATCATGCTCCAAGAATTCTAATAGTCTAGAAATACTGTCACCAATGATAGTAGATCTTAAATGTCCTACATGCATTTCTTTAGCAATATTAGGACTAGAGAAATCTACAATAACTTTTTGTTTCTTCATACACGGTGGAGTAACTTTTCCAGTTTTTACTAAATTACTTAATGTTGTCTGTGCATATTCCCGCTTTAAATATATATTTATAAAACCAGCACCAGCAACTTCTAATTTAGAGATTAAGGCTGATTCTTCTACTTTTGACATTATGTTGTTTGCCACATCACGTGGAGATGTTTTATTCCCTGTAAATATACATAAAAAATACTCATTGATATTCACAGTATTTTTGCATTAATTTTTATTTGGATTAATATTAATTCTTACCACAACTACTAAGTTGTTTAGTAAGTGGCATAGCACTGTTACATTGGTAATCTCCAAATTTTGGATTATTACTGGATGTTATAACCACTGGAGGATTAGGAACATCCGGATATGCGGCAGAAATAGCTTTTTCAAATATATTAAATAAAGTATCATATATACTAATTGTGTTAGATGTTCCTGTAGTTTTCATTCCGCCTTGTGCTTTTGCTCTCTCTGCTTCAATAGTCTGAAAGAAAGACATGATAAATGGTGCACTTAATATGAGACTGAGTTTACAATTAATGACTCAATTCATTTCCTCAGAATCATTTTACATTTATTTAACGATTATTAATTAAAATATTTCTAAAACCATACCCTCTTTAAGATAGCTACTCTGTGCCGTAATTTCACATTCTCCTGTTCTAATTTCATGTACTCATCCTTGGACACAGAGGATATTTTGGAATCGTTAGCCGTAATGTTTTGTCGTAAAAATTCGATTTCCTTTTTTACAAATGCTATCTCCGCTTCCTGAAAGGTATTATAAAAGGTGTGAAAATTATAACCTACAACTGTTTCTCACCAACTTCAAATACCACACGCTTGTAATGCAGTTCGTAGACAATAAGTATGAATTGATCATATTATTTACCGCTGCAGCAGCTCTCTTATGAAAAATTTCTAGATTTGGCCCGGACATAGTGTCAGAAATTTTAGTTGTCGACGGCACAGGAGCAATACACGTGGAATCATTCAATCAATCTTACACCTGCACAACCGGGTTGAAAATCTGGTGAAATCCCAAAAACGTTAAGAAAACATTATATGTTTATAATATATTGAACGTATAAGTAATATTAAAATGAAATTTAAAGAATTTCCAGCATTTCATGCGTATACTTCAATTTATATGTCATACAGTGCATACACATATGGGCGATTTCATGCATGTGTTCATAGTTCACACACTCGCATCTCCAATTTTAATGACATTTTTTGAGTACACAAAAACTACTGTATATACCATTATGCAGCAAACGATGGATTACTCGTAAATTTTTTAAGTTTTATTTAAAAAATATAACGTATATACGTGGAACAAACTTCTAAATTCGTAGGAAAAATGTTTTCTTCTTATATAAATACATACAAAAGTCTATGTTCAGAGGTGAAATTTTTTCTTTAAATACCTTGAACTGTCCTCTAATTATTAAAAAAAAATGAAGATAGAACACGTAGTAGAATTTGATTTAAAAAATTTGATTACCGTTTCCGCCGCTCTTAAGAAAATACAGCCACCTGCGCTGTTAAGGTCAAGTTAAATACAAAAAATTAAAGTAAATGTAAAAATTGAGCAGTTCAATGAGTTCTATTGTTCCATCTAATTGATTTCTTTTTTTTTTTAATGAATCGAGATACCAAAAATATGCAATTATACTGCACATGTATTGTCCTTATATGGTAACCTAGAGTTTGCCGATATTATCGCGGGAACATTCAGAATAGGCAGTTCAAGGCGATATAGTTCGATTACAAACTAACTTGTGAACTTTGATCGGATAATACTTTAATACAAATTAAGAAATGACCTTGAACTGCTTAATTTGAGCATCTCTCTTATGCCAGTCGTTAAATAATAATGCGATGTTACTTATGTAGGTGTTGTACCGCTTTTTATATAGTATATTTTATTCTTTCTTTATACTCACTTTTCAATAATTACTAATAATTACAAAATCATAAGTATTAATATTAATAAATACTATTTACAACAGAAATACTAATTTAAAATACATTATATGATAAAACAAGTGAAATTCACATAAATTACCTTTAAATATTTAAATATTATCAGAATATTTAGATAAACAGTAAAACTAATTAAGAATGCTTGAAATAAAGTTACATTAAGGTAGGTAAATTAATTGAGGATGGGTGAAAGAATACAGTTTCGTTTTATATCAATTATTTATTTTCCATACAAATTATAAACATGTTTTTCAAATACTGTACATATACTGAATTCTATTATATTTTTAAACCTCTAATTTAATGATATATCATTTCATTCTTTATTTACTTGTTAAATCAACTACTTTGATCCTCGTTTCGTTTTATTTATGATAATATACAGGTAGATTCCATTCTTTCTGATCAATATTTTATTTAATCATTTTTATAATCAAGCTCAATTCTTTGATATGGCAGTTCCAGGATATGAAGAAATATAAATTTCAAATATACGTGGGTTTTGAATTTTCATAAATTAGCAATATGTCGTCAGAGTTATGGTCAATGCTTTCATAGAAAAAAACTGGTTCATGCTAATCTAAATCAATTGCATTCTGAAGAGTTCAAGTATTCCGATTATTACTAAATTATATTGCGTCTTTATTCTTCATGTAATTTTCAAAGGTAACTCTCTATGAAAATACGGACGAAAAGTTTTGCCTTTGAATTTCGAAATTGCCAGATTCATGAATCCAAGTAAGTCAATGGTTCTTTTTCGCATGAGTACGTACAATACATAAACGTAGCCACTGGAACTTTTTCTTTTGATGATCTTTATGTAAATATGTACAAAGATATTTAACAAATTTCGGTTTATCGTCGATCGTATCATGTATTGTGTACAGTGCGAATTCTTTTCGTTCTTCCTAATCTATTTCTGCGTTTGTATCATTACTGAATTCCGATTCCTTTTTTTTTTCTGATATCATCAATATAGAGTGAGAGAGTGCTATTTTCTATCTTCACAGAAGACATAGATAAATATATATTTTCATAATCTTTCCTTATAAATGTAATTCGCTTACTTTAAAATCATTATTCGTTAATGTTAATGATATTAGTGTCGGTGCTCCTTTTTTCGATTTCATATTCCTCCCATTTTTATGCGTATTTCTTTCTTTGAAATAAAAATTCGCATAACCGAAACATGATGTTGGAGTATCTTTCAAAGACATTGCGTAATTTGTTGGTTTCTCAATAATAACGCTCTATTACAAGTCGATTTGAAACCACCAGATGTGCCCCTAATTAAACAACAATCGAATAAAATAATTTGTACTGAGAAAATCTCTGGTTTTACCTTTCGATGAAATTTATTTATACTACTGATTAATTTTTTTTTCTTTCTTTTCACGCAGAAGAAGTTTTTATCGTTATTGTCATTATTAAAGAGAAAAAAAAACAAGTCAATAAATTTATAAACAACATTACATAAGAACATACATCTTGATGGTTCCAATTCCACCATAATATACACACAATTTAGAAAAAAATTACAATTTATAGATATAATATGTAAAAACGATACTTATGATCACTTATTACAAAAAAGGTAACAATAAGTAAAATTGTGAAAGCTGCCAGTTATTGAACAAAAGCCGCATACGTTATCGTTTAAATATAAGTTCCTTCGTTATTCAGTCAATCACTTAGCAAATTCAATTCACATCCCAAATAAAAAGCGACATATTTCTGACTAAAAGAGAGATCAAAATACATTGCCACTTGTTGCATAAAAGTTAATTAAAGTAAGAATACAGTAAGTATTATTAATATTTTCTTAAAGTATACATGATTCTTTCCTGTGTATCTTAATATTCACTGCTCCATAGGCAAGTCCTGTTTTGGAACACACAATTGATCAGATTAAAGAATATGTAAAAAGTTTTCTGTGCATTTACACATGTAGTCTCAGCGAGAGATGTGACTAAATAAAATAAATTGCAGGATAATGGTCCTCTACTCTCTTAAATAAATTGTCACTGCAATTGTAAAACAGAATCTCTGCATGAAACTTTTGTGGTCCATATAGTAAATGTCAAAATGATATTAAGTACGAAACAGTATCAAGCAAGGTTTTCATGAGCTCTGTAAAAGGTATGCTCAGATTTAGAGAGCTGTAACGAAATCACAATATTTACGTTGTTGCTCTTCATCAAAGTGGAGAATCAAGCTCAGATATTTAAATGTACATTACATTTTCGAGCTAATTTCACTATCCTCCGGTCGAAATGTTCTGTGATTGTATCACCAAGTTAGAGAGAGAAAGGTCTCTGTTACTCGTTCCGACTTTCTGATGTACGCTGTCTGTTATCTAGTGCACGCAATCGAGATAATCAAATATATCGCTTCGTAAGTGTAGTAGAAAGATAAAAACAAACAAAGTATGCTAAGTAAGAAAGTCATTCGCATAAGAACTATAGAAAAAAAGGTCTTAGAGTATGAAAGAAAGTGATTACAAGGAATACAAACACATCTCTCTAATCTAAGTGACGCTGCTTAAGAGTGGGGGTGGGCTTGCACGATTCTAAGTGCGTTTAAAAGATTGCCTTTTAAAAATTCGTAAAAACGATCACTATCTCTCCTTTTTTTTTCTTTTATCTGATCATTGAGAATTAAAAAGCTCTGCAGCGAAAATTCTTACCGTTAGTCGTAATACATCTAAAAAAAGAAAGAAAACAGTTCTACAACAAAAAGCTTAAGGAAAAGTGTATAATGTTTTACTATGTTATTCTTGACCTTGCTTGGTTTTGATAATTAGAAGAATTATAATAATGATAACCAAGGAGACTTAAGAAATCATAATGGCATACCTCTCTATTAAACTTCCATTTTGTTTAAAACTTAGAAATCACTTAGATAACTTTATACACGATCATTTATAACAATGTAAATTGTAATCATTGCATTAATATTTAACATACATATTCTTATATGTAATATATGTATATCTGTGTGTGGATGTCTTGTCTGATCTATTTCCTAGTTTAATAATAAAACTATAATACTAAATTATGTTGGTACTATGCCTTTCCGAGATCAGAGTCTGTTTCTATTCTTTTTCTATTCTTTTCCTTCGTTTGGTACATATACTATTCTCGACGCATCTGCATACCAAATTTATTGTCAATTTTAACTTAACTTTAATATACCTCTTTATTAAAACCGCGACGAATTCGATCATATATAAGTTAATGACGGAATATTCATCAAATATATACGATTATATCTGTCTCAATATAAAATTTACAATTCCGACATTTGGAAGGCAAGTCTCGCAGTAAATGCGGGACATCCCTTCTACAATATATTAAAACACACGTACCAATTATTTTATACAACTTTGACGACTTTGAATCAAACTCAAGCTCGGGCTGGCCAGTACTACTAACGTGTGAATGTGTGTGCGTGTGCGTGTGTGTGTGTGTATGTGTGTTCACATGTGAGTTTCAAATTCTCTTTAAGGAGTTTCGCAGAAAATGTTCACAAATACTGAGTGAAACATGTAGCGCTTGTTTACAGACATTGAACCGAATATCCCACGTATAAACAAACAGGCAATGAATCAAAGACATTAACAATTTTTACAGAGATTGCAAAACATCTTGAAATCTACGGTAGAGGCGTACATGTGTATCTGACAAACATAGAACTTTGTTAAATGGATCAGTTTGCTTTCAACGTCAACAATGGAACATTTTCAGATGGAAACTCTGTTGGATGTAGACATGAGATGTATCTGTATACAGTACTATAGCGTGTTTACAGTCATGTATCCACGCCTAACCCTTTGAAGTGTACACGCCCGAGGAATCTGCAAGCTCGTTTATTATAAAAGAACAGAAATTGTAGAATATACACTTTCCCGACATGCAAGTGAACTGAAATGAAATCTCGCGTATCGTTTCACATCAACATCATGTTTACTGCTCATAAATGTTCTACTTATACCGATATTTATAGTACTCCAGCGAAAATGAGTATAAAGCGAAATCAAAGGAAGGGTTTGTGGTTGTATGGAATAACCACGACACTTCAAAAGGTTAATGAATATGTCTCGTGTGTAGTCGTGTATATGCGCATATGGATGATTTTTTTTATGTGATGGTAGGCACTGATGGGGGTGGATGGCTGCATGGCGAGCAGGTTCAAGCAGGCTAATCCTTGATCAATCTGTATATGTGATGCTGTGCACCATGTTCGGACGTCGACACTTCGAACACGTATGCAGTGCATAGTAACGTTTCCTGCGTATCCCTGTTCGTGACAACCTGAAACGGAAAAGGAAACAGCCATGATCAATCATTCCTCGAAAAACTTCCGATCTGTCAACCCTTTGGCTACCACTGCCCTAGACTGGGAGCTGTACCGTTGAAGACACAGCTCTTGCACGAGACACGTTTTATTAAAAATTGCATTTGATCTTTGCAAATGATTTTTGGACGACATAAAAAAAATTGCAGAACAGCTAGTTGTCACGGTTTATTCAGTATCTTTCAACGGAAGCTCCGAAATATACGAGCCACTATAGTGGCGTGTCGACCTAAACTATGTAGCGCATAGTAGTCAAAGGGTTAATACAATTTTATAAACGATGAAACATAATGCTTCGAGGAAACGTTATTGGATTACTTTGATCTTATCAGATTCTTTAAGACGCTCCGTGAAATTATGGCAGGATACGTGTCAACACGTTCCGTGCCGCGTGGGTCGTATGCGCCCCACGCACCAAATTCGATTATTCTAAATAAATGGTAATATTCTTTATATTCCAATTAAAACGAACGCCACGATAATAGTATCAAATGAATAGTATATCGTAAAATAATTCAATGCTTGTGTTTTTAACGTTATGTATTTTTCACTGTGGCATGGAACGTGTTAATTAACCCCTTGACATACAAAGACGTCTGGAATACGTCATTTGATTATTATGTAATTGTAAGGCTTACAGAATTGTTACGTTGAGATACATTAAATAATATTTTTTGAACGCATCGAGTTTCATTTTATTTGTATGTCAAAGGGTTAAATAATTATTGATTTTGACAATATTCTCGGCGAATTTTACATTGCAAGATTAACACAGAAAGGTATGTATACGATTGAGTACTTAAACATTTTCTTTCTCTGTGATTTGCAATGAAAACAGCAATTTATGTAGTGTCTGACTAGGAATGGCTGTTTCCACTGTGGCAGCCAACGCGTTAATAGAAAATTTAGAATAATACGCATACGAAAGCGAAGTACAAAATCATGCATCCTTTCGATTTAAATTCAATTTTGAATATATTGTTGCCGTATCTGTGCATCGTTTGTTTTTTTTTAAATTGTTTAAACTTTAGAAGTTACAGATGCTGAAAGTTTAGTGTCAAGTTTTGTTCAACTTACAAGAGGGAAACTATTACAGACATCGACATGGAGGAAGCTCTTTTTGTTATAAATATAAAATAATTGAAAGTTAATGTTTTTCAGTATTGCATTTTCTTTCCTGTACTGTCTCTTAATTATTCTAAGAAAATCGGCATGGAACCAACAAATTCTGAGTGTTACAAGAAGAGTTTAAGAGTAGGGGCTTTATAGAGTTGTACACTTTTACGTTTCTGAAGCTACTCTTTTCGAAACCATGCGACCCGTGCGGAAGATTGATGAGCTTACTTATTAAGTACGTGATCTGAACGCCCATAGGCGTCCCCCGCACGATCTGTATGTATTACTAATTACTATACACAATTATGAGCGTCTGCAACGTTTGAAATGTTAATTTTTAGTGCTACATTGATTAACCATCTTTTATCCCTTTTTACTAGTACTATCTGCCCTAAGTCTTAAACAACTGATAAAAGTTAAAGGTCTTGATTTTCTGAAGATAAAAAAGCTGATTGGAGTAACATGATCCATTTTTCTATGATTTTAGAAGTTCCTTTCAGACATGTAGCATACTTTTAACGCAATTCAAAGGTTTTACGACTAGAACAGCCTTGTTTCATACCGATAACTGTATTATTTTCCCAATTATGATTTTTTCAAAGAAAACTTGATCCTAAACGCTCGACTCTTAACTCAGAAGATCAAACAATTTCGAAAAATTGTCAATCTCATTTGGTTATACTGACAGAGTTTTATTGAACTCGAAATTGGTGTGTGTATAACCTGTGCTCAGTCAGCCCTTGTGTAAGCAACCAAAATGTTCCCCATTTTTGAGCAACCGGGGTACCCATGTACCCTAAGTGTCCTGTTCCAATACATCAAATATACAGCGATAATTTTACGAATGTAACTTCCCAAAACTCTTATCTTTCCCTTCCTATAATATACCAAGTACTATTTCAACCCTTTGAACTCTTAATTTCTTTTAATGTTATTTGAAATGTACTTGAAAAGACAGTTGGTCGATAGGAACCAATTAGGTACAACCAATCGTGTACCCGAACACTTCAAGCACTGTTTTTGTTACAAAAAGGGTCATATACATGTAATGATCACACGTCACATCGTGTGTGACTCGACATAGGAGTACCTGTGAATAAAATCGCTGTCGAGTCACGCTCGACAAAGGAGTTCAAAGGGTTAAAAAAAAATACAGAAATGGGTACACGATTGCCTACACGGGGGTTAGAGTGATGTCGCTGATGCATGTTTCAGCAATGAGCAACGGACATGATCGACGATACCTTACAAAGAATAAGCAGAGCAACGCGAGCGTGTCATACCTGGAGAATGGTGAAATTCTCGAGAACGCTGTTCATCATGTACTTTTCTGGCAGGTGCTTCAATTTGTGTATGAAATTGATCATGTATTCGCACATGGGTGAACGACTAATGCGGTAGACGAACCTGCCATTCTCGAACCTAGCGTATTCTGTCTCCACTTTCTCCACTACCTGTTTCCCAAAAGAGCAGACTTTGGTCGAACACGTTATCGTCATGTTCTCGTTGCTCTCGTACCTGTGGAAGTTCAATTGCACCATTAGTAAACGACGAAACATCCGACCGACGGTATTAAACATCGATCTGGACATTTACTGGCTAGTTACGCCGTAGAAGGCTCCAGCTTCGTCCTGGATGTTCGTATTGAGATCAGCCCAGAACTTAACGAGGAAGAACGCTGCCTGCGGCCCTTTGTCGTAAAGTTCTTTCAGACCGCCTTTTTTCTCCGGAAATTTGTCGTATATCTGCCTGACATCAACAGCCTCCAGCAACGGGTCCGCGTAGGTCGCGGATCCTCCTATGTGGACAAACAGGTGCTTGTGGTACTGGAAGAAAAAAGGAGAATTTGCACATTTAGAAACCGCTACTTCCGGTCGTTGCCGTATATCTCGATCGTTTCGTCTATTAAATTTACGACGGCCGTTAAGGGGAAGCTGTGTAATTCAGTCTTCCTTTCTGCGAACATGCTGAGCCCTTTGTCCCTGTGTCAAGAGCTCAGCTTTACTGAGACCTCGAAACGGTCCACTAATGATCTAATTTTTCTTGAAGAACTACTTATATTCTACAGAAACGCTTGCAGGCACATCAGAGAAAACCTTTCGGTAATCGAGTGTAACGCAATGCTCATGTTGGTGCGCCCAGCCCACTGTTTCCGATCTTATTACTTATAAAGTGAATCGATGTAGGTGTTGAACAAAGGGTATACTTGTTGGAGTAACGAGAGGTTGATTTGAACGATTTGAAAATCTGCAGAAAACTTCTGGTTAAAGTGCACCTGTCCCCCGATTTACACGGAAGATCGGTTCCTCAGAATACCGTGTAAATCGAAGAAAAATGCGCATAATTTAGTCAGTTATTTAATTAAATTCCTCTATTTCAACGTGAAATAAAAATAAAATACCAATGAAAAACAAAAAGTATCAGTCCATTCGTGAAATAACAAATATATAAAGCTATATGTAATTTATTTTATAGAAACTAGATATACAAAATTCATAAAAAATTAGTCCAAAGGTTTAATTACTATCATCACTATCGTAGATTATTAACCTTTTCTTCCCGGTTCAGACATCCGTGGAACTCTGTACTAAAAAAATGGCTGTACAAATATATGCGCGGCATACTTTTGTTTTTAACAGTTTTTATTTTTGAAGATCCGTTATTTTGAAAACGGGGGATAGGTGTACTTGTAAAAGGTTTGGATCTACGTGGCCAAGGTTCGATTATACTTTAAAGCACAGCTTCTATTTCTTAATGTGCTTGCAAAATGTTCGAACCTACCTCGACTAGGTTCGAGTCTACTTAAAAGTATTGCTTCTCCTCTTCAAAGTATACATGAACTGTTCGAAACTGTCTAATCAGATTCGAACCTGCTTGTAATGTACTTGGACCATCCCTAATTATACAGTTGAAAATATGAGTTCCATACATTCCAATGATCTTGAATGTATAGTCGAACGGAGGAACGCACTAGGGTTAATCAATTAAAAAACAAGAACTCACAAAATTCTAAGAAAATATGTGTCAGGACTGAATGGGTTAACCCTCTACAATGCTATATGATTTGACAGGTGCATACCTATATATCTATGTCTGTTTCAGTCTTATTTCGTTTATTTATCACTGTGTACAATCATATTCGACGACTATACCGCCTTATGATCTTTATGTACCGCGATACAAAGTTTATCATTCATCCTTATCATTTACGTCACACGTAAAAAAATTTAAGTTATAGAGGGTTAACCCTCTACTGCAGAGGCGGAGTCTCAGAGACACCGCTGATTCTACCTTTCTTGTTCTCTTCCGTTCTGTTTATAACTCAGCATTTGTATTTCGTATTCAGTTTCCCTGTTTTGTTCCTGTCATGCTTACTAAGAAACTTCTTATAATAAACACAGAACTACAATATTGATCGACATATATTCCCTTTAACGAAAAGGCTACAAATTTCATCAACCCCTCGACGATCGAGGTCCCGGAATCAAAATGCAACCATACGGCCCGAAGCGAATGATTTACATTAGAAGGGAAGCATTCTGTGATAGATTTCAAAGCAGTCGTCTATGCAAAGTCTGACGTCACACGTTTCACAATAGTATCTTGTATTTTTCTTCTTTCTTTTTGTACTTCATACGGACGCGGGCGATGAGTGAAAAATACAGGGTCCGTATGAGATACGAAGGCGTTCGTCGAGGGGTTAATGCAAGTTAAAATGAAATTAATACAACGGACCACTCTATTCTGTTACGTTTATCAGGAAAATGTATAATAAAGGTAAGACAGTAAGAAGAGTTGTCAGAAGTGTTCTATGTTTATGTATAAATGAACTGGAAGTTCAGGAGTCACGTAGACTCGACCTCGGGCTTTACGCACGTCACAAATACGGTGTCTTTGCAGTAGAGGGTTGAAGACACTGCAGAAACGAAGCTACGACCCTGTGACTATTCCAGCCTCTGTGAAAGTACTTACTATATCCTGGTCTCTCTGTTGTTCCATGTAGGCCGAGAACTCGACGAGCCTGAGCTTGTGGGTTGCAATGGCACGTCCTTCCCAGGGCGGGGGTGGTTGAGCCTGGACCATGTCGCCGCTCGAAACCGCCGTCGCTGGTTTTCCAGTGTACGCCGGCTGCGAAAACGGTTTGACATCCTGGGACGTTCCTGGCTGCAGGCCCGGCTGCCAAAATTGCTGAAAATTCGACATCTGTTTTCTTTTCGTAACGTTAACATTCCTAATCGTCTACGGTTCAAAATCTTTGGGTTTATTCCTTCTGTTAGAGTCCAGAGGTCCCCTGGAACGTCGAACAGTCTGAAGGGTTGGAATATTCCTGGGGACCGTAGAAATAAACCGAAAATTTTGAACTCGTTAATCAGCGTTCTTGATAAGAGAAATGAGGTGTCTTCCTGTTCATTCGCTTTGCACGTTAGCGTATAATAATTGCTCGCTCAACACTTCGACTGCCACGCTGTGTCAGGTGAAAATTACAAACTTCTTGCACTTTCGTAGAGAATGAATTTACCACAAAATAATACTGTTTTTAATCAATAATATTAGTAAATCTCATAATTTTTCTACTGGTTTCAATCGACCTGCTAAGATACATAGTACCTCACGAAATTGTCCACATATGTCCATAATTACTTTCCTTCCTTAATTCGAGCGCAAGCAACCAACTGCAAATTTTTCAAGTGCAATTGAAATGTTGTTCGTAAATAAAACTGTCTTCAAAAAGTGTTAAATAGAAAAATGTTGAAATAACATAATCATATGATCAATTTCGTGAGTCACTGTATTTACTGATACTACACATGATCAAATAAGTAATAAATGAATCGATGTGTCACCCACATACGGGTGACGTGGCAGTGAAAGTGTTAAAGGACGATTCGTCTGGAATCCTCAGTGAATCTTGGTCGAGTAGCTTCGAGGTCCTGCGAGGAAGAGATCTCATTTTTCACCGTGAGCCATCGAGCCCTCGGGCGAGGTACGATCGTGATGCATCAGAACGGGGCGAAAGTAAAACAATAATAAAAAAAAAAATCGTACGAAAACACAAGTGAAGGAAAATAATAGTAGTCGTATTACGTGAAGAGAGAAAGACAGTTTGGTAAGCCACAACGATGCTTCACAAGGTGTAATTAAGTCAAAAATACGTATACATATGCAAACCCCTGTATGTACGTGTATGTATGCTCAGGTGATACATATGTAAAAGATAGAGCGACGGACAAATTGAACAATACACAACAAGGGCCCCCAGGGGCGTAGCAGCAGAGAGCAAGGGGGTTTCGTTTTGTGAGGATGGTTAGTTTCTGTCGCGCAAGCTTCCATGATTAAGAGAAAGAAACAAAAAGGTACAGCACCCTACAGGACGCCGTAAAAACGCTTGTTCTCTGGGTTCGTCCCCTTTTCTCCTGGAGGACCACCGCGAAAGAAGGAAAGAAGCAGATAGCGAGAAAAAAAAGAGAGTGTACATATGTATGTATGCGAGAGAGAGAGAGAGAGAGAGAAGTAACGAAAGAAATGAATCAAAGAGGAAGGGGAAGCAATGTGCACCACTTGTGACTCTTATTGCACTACTGCCGTTCGTCTGTAAAGGGAACCCCCTGTCAAAGGGACAGAGAACTATTTTCTAAGAGATTGCAACAAAAAAGAAAAAGAAACAATATTTCACGAAAGAATTCTCTTGCAATCCTTCGGAGCGTTTAATCTCTACACGGTTATACTCGAAGGATTCCCCGAAAAAAAGAAAATGTCACTCTCAGACTCGGCGGCGACACGAAACGCAGCGAACAAACGTAAGGCGCGCTCCACATTTGTTATTCACGCGAGCTTGACAAAAAGCGAAGGATTATTGATCGTTTTGTTTGAAGTGTGAGAAAAACGAAAATGGGGTCAGTTGACACACACGATTGCGATCGCCCTCTCGCAAGCGGATTAAGCGGTTACAGGGCGAAGCGGTTAGACAAACTGATAGATGAGTTCCAGAGAAGAAGCCAAAACCGACAGCGCAGCGATCAGAGTTCACATCCTCAAGACGACGAGACACCGATCGTTCGTCCATCGAGCACCCTCGCCGCGTCTCGATCAAACGGCACAAAAGGCAGCCTAATCCGTTCGTGTTCCGTGAGTTCATCTCGAAAGCGCAGCCGGTCGAGCAAAATTTCATTGACCGTGAGCAAAGTGTGAGCCTGTGCAGCACGATCTTTCTCTCTTTCCGTGTCGACTACCGTCGCCGTGTCTCGTCGTCTCACCCCAAAAGCTCGTGGCTCCGTTAACGATCGATCAGGCCGCTAAAAATAATATTCCAAAGGGGTTTTGTTTTCCGTGTTTCGGGACTTACCGCTCCGGGATAGGAGACAGGGGTGGAAGCATGAAGGGCAAGGGGCCCCACGAGAGCGGGGGGCATCTTGTTGTGTATCGCACTCCCAGCTGATACTATCTGAGCGCTCGACATGCTCGACATTGTCTGGAGCGCCTTCTCCTTGGCGGCATGATCCTAACAAATTGTCAAACCGATTACATCGTATTGCCGGGCGACGGGGAACCCTGAAGGTGCGTTTAGACTGGTGCAACGAACCGCGCGGAACGTATTTTGGATCTAACAGATCTAAAAAGAGGGCTGTTTCTGGTGCGAGAGGGCGAACGACGGCCTTCACTGTGCGCGGGATGGACTCTACAGGCGCAGGTGAGACAAACACCTCGGCAACAACTGAATGTAGATGTACAGGCTGTCCAGAAAGGTCGGGCCAAACTTATACTGCGTGTTAATGAGGCCAAGCAGATGAAAAAGGTTCATGTAAACTTATGTACGAAAATGTTTTATTGGAAAGTTATAAGCGTTCAAAGATTTATGGGCAAAATTGGTCTCGCAACTCGTTATACAGAATCGGAGAAATTTCGAACATTTACTATACCTGCCATAACAATTGATAGAAGTCTTTGAACGCTTATAATTTTTCAATGAAGCATTTTTGGATATAAGTTCATGGGAACTTTTCTCACTTACTCGATCTCATTAACAGGGAGTATAAGTTTTGCTCCGACCTTTTTGGACACCCTGTACACAGGCAGTTCAATTTTAATCTCTAAATGTGAATTACTTGTAAACTACACGCTGTATAGAAGAATGGTTCAGAGAGGAATTGAATGGTTGCGAGGGGGACAAAATCTGGTGTAATTAGTTTTTCTGTAGGCGGAAGTGTAGAGGTAATAATACATGAAGGTGACATACGTTTTCTTAAATGGAATCATATAATTTTTAATGCATTTGTCGATGCAGCTCTTTACTTCGTATGAAAGAGTATTAAAGGTATTTACAGTAGCGGACGAAAGTATTCGTACAGTGAGGATATTGCAAAACAAATAATTGTAACTTGTAAATGAATAACTTTATTTCAATGAATTTTGTGCAACATTTAAAGTAATATTCAACATAAACATATATCAAAAAATAAAGTTTATATTAAGTAATTTACTAACTAATTTTAACAAGTTATAATTATCTCTTTTATAATTTCCTCACTGTACGAATACTTTTGTCTGCCACTGTATGTCGACAAACCATTAGTTTAGGAGATATTTTAGTGCAGATATTGCAGATATCTTATTAATATTATAGAGCTGTATTAGTACACCTACCTGCATCTACATATTCTGAATTGACAGTGGGTGGGTGCAGATAGGTGTACTAGTACCACTTTGCAATACTGAGATTAAAATATCTATAAATATAGAGACTTAATATTTTTTTATAGGAAATCAAGAGCTGCTCGTCAAAAATTATATGATTCCATTTAAAGAAACGTATATTACCTGCATATGTCCTCTATGTATCCATCAACAGGAGAACTAATTACACCAGACTATGTCCACCTTGAAACCATTCAATTCCTCTGTGAACCACTTTTTCATACAGCGGGTAGCTTATAAGTAATTCATATTTATAGATTAAAATTGGAAATACTGTATATAGTAGAGTGTTCAAAAAAGTTGTGGTCAAACTTCGGGGGTATCTAGTACTCATCAAAACAAAGAAAAAAGTCTTAATGAACATGGGTCCAAGTATCATTAGTTTGGGTGTTTTTGTATTCCTAGATAGGGCGATACTTGCATTTACTTGATATCAAATTTCAACTCTTCTTATCTTAATAAATAGTAACTTTAGATCGTGTATGTCATATTTTACTCAGTTTCTTCCAGGTTTCAGAAAAAAGTATAGGGTATTCCATTTAAAAAACTACATTGATATTCATCTGACCTCTATGCCTCCATTAATAAAAAACTATAGCTACCAAGGTATGTCCTCGAAGCAACTATACAACTTGCTTAGTTCACGAAATATTTAGATGCACCCTTTCAGATGCTTCATCCTGTGTACATTTCGTAGTGTCCACCTTGAAGCAATCTGCCATTTGATCATAAAAGAACGTGCCAATTTATTCACAAAAAATATTAATATCACTAATGATTTAGAGAACAAGTTCTTACTATGTCATATTTGTTTCAAGAACTCTGACGATTTTAAAAATAATTTTAATTATAATTCTGCAGTGAAATAATTTTGAAAAAGTGCCTCCCACCTAAAAACTGTCATGGCCAAAGGAATATAATAATAATTTTCTTATTTTCCAAACAATCACAAACTGCATGAATGCCTATGTACGTGGGTCTCAAAATCTCTTAGCGACAGATTTAAAAACTGGACAACTTCTAGTTGAAATATAGCTATAAATTGTTTATTTTTGAACACATGTAGCCTACTTTTTCCGACGCGCGCATTTTGCGTTCCGCAGTCAGAAACTGGCAAGCCGAAGGCGACTCATTTCTGCTTCAAGCGTTTGAAGTGTGTTTTTGGGGCCCAATGCTTATTTTTGGAGCCTCTCAGAGCCCAGTGCGCGGCTCATTGCACCAGTCTAAACCTAGCTTAACATATACGCCACTTCGTTTTCAAATTTCATCTTACACATGGTGTCCAAAAAGGTTGACGTCAAATTCAAATACAGTCTGTTAAAGGAGTTGAGTAAGCGAAAAAGCTTTGTATGCAAGCTATGACCGAAAATGCTTTATTAAAGATTCATATCGGTTCAAAGATTCAGTATAGTAGAGGCAAATAATATTATCTGATTAAGATCACTGAACAATATCTCTGCTGTATCATTTGATTACTCGAATTTGAGTCTGCTATTGCATCATTTCTCGAAACTGTTTAAATGAGTTATCATATCAATAGGCATATAATACATTGTAAATTTTATTTATAATATATTACAAATCTATTTAAATAATAATTTATAATCGAAGAAGTGATCTTCAACAGCCGATACATTGTGCTCTTACTACAACAAAACTGTTTGTTTCGATTTCATAATGATTTTAACAATAGTTGCAGGAGTTGCAGAAGTTATTTAAAATGTTTTCCTTTTGTAAAAACTCAGGATTATTTTTATCTGACTGCAGAATCTTTTCCAATGCTTCTCTCGTGTTCAAAATTGTAGTAAATGCATTTTGAATACGCTTCCACAGCTTGTGCTCGATACCTAATGTCTGATAACTTAGTCTTGAGGCCTAAAGGTGGGCTTCAGTAAATGGTTGCAAATATTCGCTACAGATAAACAAAAACGTGAAACAAAGAAGGAGAATATTTAGCAACGGGAACGTCTGTAATTAGTCGATTTTGTAGTGAAGTCTCGCTACGCCACGCCTACCGTCTCAAGACTAAGTAGTCGGACAGTATCACTTCCTCATAAACAAGCTATTATGCATGCTCCATAAAGCTATTCTGTTTAATGAGTTATGAAATTGAAACGAACTGTTCTGCTGATGAGTTGTTGAAGAAATATAATTATTAGACAAAGCATTTGTGGACATCGGTTTGCGTTAACTTTTTTTTACTAATTAATTCTGCTTACCACACAGTATACATTTTTTTAATTTGGCCTAAACCTTTTGGACATCCTGTATCACAAGAATTTATATTCTTTAACTTAATATTACTAGTTCGATGGGATCTACAAGCGACAAGATATTACTAAACGTAAACAAATTTCGGTTGTAGATGGTTAACGAGTTTTTGTGAGATGATGGCATACAGCTTCCTAATGATCATTTTTTAAGTGTAGACACTCGATAATTTTAAAGGTACGTACTTTCAAGGTGTACTATGAATTTAAATCGAGTTTATCGAAGCTGCATTGGCAAAGTGAAATGGTTACTCGAATCGAGTCCCGTTCACCGAAATATTTTTCTTTTTTACAATTTTATCACGGAAACAGTGTTGTTCCAATGTCTTCGAAGTGTATTGCCCAATGAATGCAGTGTCATGTGACGTCTTTGTAAGCTTCTCAATCGTCGACTCAGGACACCCCACCTCATGTTCGATCGGATTGAGATCCGGACTCACTGGTGGCACACTTTTCATTTAAAGTGCGATAAAACGACGAAAAAAAATCGTACATCAATCTTTTAGAGGTCGTTGTAAAGGGAAGACTTTCCTTTATATAGTCACTTGAAAACGAATCTCGAAAAAAATTTGTTAAACTCCATAGAGTCGTTTGAATTTGCAAAATTTAAAAAAAAAGCAACTTCAGTTTTCCACTCCGTTTTGTAATATAAATGGATCTTTGAAAAAATTTAGTTCAGGGATCTGAAAGTAGAGGCTTCACCCTTTAAAATAAGCTCAGGTAGACTACTGTACGATTTTTTTTCACGAACTTACAGCAGTTCGAAAATCGACAACTTTTCGGTCAAAATTGACTGATCCTTTAATTTTGTGGAATATTGTATTTTTAAAATTATCGAGAGTCTACACATAATATTTTAAATATATCATTAGGAACCTGTGTGCAATCATTTTACAAAAACTCGTTAAAATTGAAGTAGGACAACCGGGGCCCTTCCCTTGCAAGAGCTACAGCCCGGAGCATCTTCTTAATCGTTCAATCGCGTTACACCCTACACAAGGAAACGCAAGAAGGAAGATTTCTAAAAAATGATCAAGCAACAAGCTTCATTTAATTTCCTGTCGGTGTATCGACATTCAGATCGACGCTGGCAGATAGAACGAAATCGACAGACGATTCCTCATCGTTGCATCATTTCATTCACCGGCGGCGGATTTTTCCTCCCGCCGCGGCGTTGTTTCTGCTTGACCGTGGTCGATGTCATCGATCGCTATCGAGAAACGGCAATGCAGTTGATTGCAGAAACAAGGCCGGTTTTTGGATCGTGAAATTCACGGGAATTTTGCGCTTTTATCGGAGAGCCGTCGCTTTAATAAGCGGCCCCGCCGGAAAATCGCTGACGAAGCGAAAGAGTGGTTCGGTTCGTTCGCGTGATATCCGGGAAATTGGCGTGTACCCTCCCGACTGGCTACAGGGCTTTTCAATTTCGTTCATAAATCCGTAATGGAAAAGCCATTACAAGCTCTGCCTGTCGGAATGAAGCGCGCTGTGCAACAATGCCACCGGTTCAAGGGTTTGGGTAACCGTGCGCCGAAAAACTGTGAACTTTTCCAACTCGCTCCCCCCAGCCCCTGTCCTTTTCCTCCTGTCCCGTGAACGAATATCGCTTTTATGGCTAACGTTTGATTGCACGTGATGCCCGACTCGTTACGCCTTTTCACGGCTTTTTTTTTTGTAAGCGAGATTGTTTTCATCCGCTCCCTGACAGAGCCTCGCGTAATTACATTAAAAGGCGCAAGACACACCAGCGTCAGTTCGTTTCATTATTCCTCCGCTGATCGTACGGTTTGCTTGTTTTTAAATGTTCATCCGTGGAGCATTAATCGTTACGCCTTTTCATGACTCATTTTTGTGAGAGAGATTGTTTCCAACTGCTCTGATAAAGCTTCGAGTAATTAGATTGAGAGGGGTAAGGCACTGCGGTGTCGGGACGTTTTGTTGTTTCTTCATTGAATGTTTGGTCTGCTTGATTTCAAATGGATATTTGTAGATTACTTTCGTCTATTTAGGTTTGGTTTCTTTTTTTATAGTACAGTAGAACTTTGATTATTCGAGCTAATAGTGCTCAGGATGATTGAATAATCGAACTTTTTGGATAATCGAACGACTCACATTATAACTACATTCTACATGAAAAATTGTAATTTATTACATATTACACGTATTACATACATACGTTTTAATCATCTTTGTTTTAATTATTATTGTTTTAATCATCTAACTGACAATGATATGTTAAGGATATTCTAGTTTGTGTTTGACAGGCACATGAACCTCTCAGAAGCTAAACTGATCAACTCCACTTTTAGCCAATTTCTCAATCTCATTACCAGAATACATGAATGATTGTAACATCGTTACATTTCTCTACTTTTCACTTTTTTTTTTATTTATGGAGGTGATTGCATTCGTTTCTGAGCGGCTCATATATTCACAATATTTACCCGGGTAACCGATGTTCGGATAATCGCAGTTCTACTGTATTATATTTGACGAATTTATTTATGGATAAACGTACGATCGATGCTCATTTTATAGCACCTGTAAAATAATTGTGAACTGCGTCTACTTATAAGCTTTTTATTTTGTTATGAATTATCAAGCATTTCCTTTTAAGAAATTTATAAAGATTATAATGCTTTCTGGTAAATTGCATTTTTTGTCGTTAAGGTCAATGTAGTTTGATTAACAATAGTAATCTTTAAATTAATATTCTTTGTCTACTGTAGAGAATATTTGTATCGATAATTTTCTTAATGGTAATTAAAGTTTCATTTGTATTACATATGCTTGTAACTTTATGTACTTTTAGGATTAATTTAAGTAATGTGGTAACATCAATTTTTAATTGCCTTCTTCTGGAATATTGTTATGAATATTGATAAATGCTAAACCTTCATATTTAATGTATCAAACGGGTTATGCAAATTTTTTAAGTATGACATCCTGTATTACATTTTACACTGCACCTTAATGCATGGTTCTATCAGGCTGTGTTTACATTGATGAGCAACTTGTACCAGTCACTTGTAAGTGGACTAGCCAGGCCAGCTACTTATGCCAGTTATTGGTACAGGTAATTAACCAATGTAAACACAGGCTCAATTTGCGTCCATGTATGGCCAGCATCCTCAGTTCCTATCATCCATAATAATCCATCAATTAGGCTGTGTTTACATTGGTAAGTAACTTGTACCAATCACTCATAAGTGGACTAGCCTGGCTAGCCACTGGTACCACTTACTGGTACTTGGCACTTGCTTTTATGTACGACCATCATCCTCAGTGTCTATTAATAATAATTGTGTCTCCCATAATAATTCATCAATTACGCTGTGTTTGCATTGGTAAATTTCTTGTACCAGTGACTGATACAAGTAGCTAGCCAGGCCTCAACTTCGAGGTAAGTAGGTGTTTACATCGGTGAGTAGCTTGTACCAGTCACTTGTAAGTAGACTAGCCAGGCTAGCTACCTGTACATGTACCACTTATCGGTACAGGTACCTTACCAATGTGCTCACACCTTTACAGCAACGACTACAAAAGAGCAACGTGTCCAAGTCATCAAAATTCTTATCCCAACCATTCGAAGCTTCATCTCGGTGTACCATCATTCTCAAACAAACCAAGAAACTCAATAATAACGTTTATTTGAATCATAATATCAGCAGCGAACGCATTTCGTCCGTCTCGGTGCGCAGAATAAAATCATTTATCCGCGTACATTTCCAAATATGCGCGTACAAAACGGTTCTTTTGTACGGCCATATTTATTTGTAGACGCGCGCACGTGCATGCATTTGCACGGAATCACGGGGCAAAATCGCGGTCAGGTTTATGTATTTGATCGAATCGTAAATCCTCCATAAATACGGCGCACAGCGCGCCCGTAGCCGTGGACAATACGCGAATAAAAATGGCCCGGACGGAAAGGGGGTGGTCGCAGGGTGCAGGCGGACGGGTGTACGTACGTAGCTCGCGTGTGCACGCGTTTTATTTTCGAGCATCGTGATTTATTAAAAAGAACGAGCGTGGACGAACGAATTTTCGAATTTAAAAAACGATTATCACGAAATCGGGCTCGGATTGCACGTGAAAAGCCCATTCCATTCCGCGGGACTGTTGTTCACGGTACAGCAGGCGCGGTGAATCTGCAGTGGAAAATCAATTCGGTTAATTGAGAGGGAGCTACCGCATACTCTTTTATTTTTCTCTCTATCCCTCCTCTGTTCGCGATTTTTCGTTTTTTTTCCCGTTTTTTAATTTCCACGTCTCTCTCCGCCTCCCTCTATCGCTGGTATCGCTGTCCCCGTCTCTGCCGCCCCTCATCGCGTAAATACACGCGAGGAATGCAGGATTGGGCGGGTAAACGGCCTGGACATGTTTATCGACATTCTGAAATGCCGCTTGGCCGTTTTTAGGTATCGTCAGTTATTGGGTTACGTCTACGCCGCAACAATCAATTACACCGTAACGCCCGGAGGGCTTGTTTCTAGGATAGATAGCGCGAGTTGATGCTGGAAAAATGTGTTCGGGTCTACCGGAAAGTTCTGTCCGTTTCATGCTTAGTTTACAGCTACTACTGCATTTGTAATGGACTGGTGATTATGTAGGCTAGTATTCAGGCTACCAAGTTTGGATGAAGAGGTTTTATTGTGAAGTTGACACGAGCTTGTTCGGACAGAGCTGCTGCAGTGACTGAGCTAAGGCAACACACTCCTACTATGTGGCTACTTAGGTTCTTATAGGGATTTCTGATTCATCCGGAGTTTCTGACTATGTGTAAGTTTAGTTTGTTTCTCTAATTCAATGGTTATAGACAAAAATATGACAATATAACGGCCATGTGTGTGTATCTAATTTTTCTTACAGATCTTTGGGTTTTGTTAACCTTTTATTCCCTAGTTTGTAAATATAAATTTATATTGAGTACACATTACTTTTCCTAGCTTCAACAAAATTGTCCCTGAAGAGGTTAAAGCAGGGAGAGAATATAGAAAAGGGCCCAACAAATGAGACACAGGCTGAGGTGCGAAGGAAGTTCACGATGTGGAAGAATGTTGGTGTACGATTCATAGACTGCGGATGTTTATGCAAATATACAATGTTAGACTTTCACATTATCTATGTTAATGCAGTTAGATAAATGAAATCTCAACTAGACTGCATCTGCTCCTTGATGTGTTCAAAATATATCATTTTCATTTTGCTATGTTATCAAATGTGCATCATGGACCAATTTGGATATATTAAATTGCATAAACATCCGCAATCTAATGATTCAGTTGGTCTTAAATAGAGTATTAGTCAGGTGGCTAGTAATTAATCTGTCACAAGTAACAGTATAGCAAACAAGTCAGTCGACTAGATCCGTTCTTTACGAGTTTCAGCAAGGAAATAAAGCGGTTGTTGCAAAGCAGAATTTATGCCCCGCATTTAGAGAAGACATTATATTGGAACGTTCGCATTGGGGATGGTTTGGAGAGTTTAGGAATGGAGACTGAAGTCTTGCAGATGAGCCTCTTCGAGGAAGGCTACTGCAAGTCGACTCCGGAACACTTTGAATGATAACTCATTTCTAATGACACAAGCGATAGGTGGACAGTTGAAGGTTGCTCAACAAAGACTGTGATCACGTTCATCAGTTAGGATTTGTGTATAAGTGTTTTCTATATCTGCCACAGGACAACCTGACAGATCAAGTAACAACCTGCTGTCTCTCCTCACTTGACACAAGTACGTGCTTTATTTGGTTAGAATAAGGAATGGTGATGAGAATCAGAAAACCTGTGCCAACGATGTCGAACCACCTTTGCATAAAAAAGAATGTTGTGTATCTGGTAGAATGGAAGAGGACCCATCTATGATAGACGTTTAAGATTCAGACAAACGTTGAATTGCAAGAAACATTTCACCCTATTACAGGAATTGGAACAGAGATAAAAGATAGAGGACCATCCTCAGCGAATAGGAAAGGTGTTATCCTTCATCAAGATAACACCAGACCACGCTGTCTTTGAGGACACAAGAAAAATAATGAATTTGGGTTGGGAACTGTTTAGCCACCCGCCATATTCTCGGACCTAGTCTACCCTAAAGGGGTATTGAAATTTCACCCGATCAATGGCGAAGGGTTACAGATAATAATGGAAATTATATTGCTGACTAATTCGAAATAAATGTTTCTTTCATAACAAATTCTGTTTTAAACATACGAGTGGTGTGAAGTTTCCGGTAGACCCGAGACTTCCGCTGAAAATCCGACTGAAACTCGTGCTAGGCAACTGGCCATTCCTTCGAGCAAATAACCGTGATGTCGAATGAAATTGCACGTTCAATTGTGAATTTGCTGTCGTTCGAAAAATTCTTTTATTTTTATTCCGCCGTTCGGGATCAATTTTCACGTTTAACTGCGTTTTTAATATCGCCGCGGGAAAGGGTATTAAACGGTTTATTAAAGGAATGAAATTTCAGGGGACCTCGGCCGTGTGAAATTCTAAAGGAAACAGAAGTAATAAACTTCGAACGACAACTATAAAAGCAAAGTTGAATAAACTTCTCATTTTATCGCTTATACCTACATAATTTTAAATCCTCTGTGTTCATGCACATCAGGTTACGATCCTGAGATAGAAATACAGTAGAACCTTGATTATCGGAACTGTAATCAGTAATAAGACTGTGTTTCTTACAAAAATTATGCTTTTGGTTTAGAATATAGAAACACACGAGGGTACAAAATAAAGTACACAAGGTCACCGATGATAATTCCACCCCGTAATTAATATAGAAGAAGAATTTTCGGATGAGCCGCGTTCGGATAATTCAGGTTGCAGTGTACTGACAAATAATAAAATAGAAGTAGTAAAATTGTTCGATGCAGTATTACAGTCAGCTTTTCTTACTGTTTTCATATGTTGTGAATGCGGTTCACTGCGTTATATACAGGGTGGCCATAAAACAAGGAACATCACACAGCGTATTGAGCACCCATGTTCGAAAATGCTTGTTAATTGTCAGGTGTAAAGGCTTCGCGATCCTGTTATTTATTTTTTTCTTCGTAATCGTGTTTTTCTTTACGTGAGATGAAATTTGCGAACTGCAGGGGACTGAAACGAGGGGAATGGACTTAGAGTGGGGGAAGATTGCAGCTCTGGTGGCCATCACTGCATTAGACAATAAATAATTGAAATCTTTAAGAATTATTATGTAATTTGGTACCTTAGACTACAGAGAGAATTCGTATATTCAATGTTACAACAGAGGTCTCGCCGATTATGTGTAATAAGTGCGGATTTTTATGCGATTTAACATATCCAAATATCTGAAAACAGCACATTTAAGACCGTGAAGAAAATGAAATGTACATTTTTTAAACGTTCACAGAACAAAGTACAGTTTCATCAGAGTTTCGTTTCTATAACACCAATTACATGAGAAATATTGAACTATAAAAACGTATATTTGCATAAAAATCCGCAGTCCAGTAATAAAATTAAATTTTCCTCTCGTCTATGTATATATTCGCTTTGACCAATTTTTGGCATTCGTTTTAATAAATTTTCTATCGTATCAGTTGTTATATGGTCTCGTGCCTGTTGTAAATGATTCCACACGACTGATTCAGATTTTAATAGGTCAAATGCAATGAATGGGAAAACTAATTCAATAAATAGTAAATATATGTACCCGAATATATGATTTTGCTAATATGATCTTATAAAACTAACACAAGTTCTGTAATCTGGATCAAAGACACCTTTTGTGTCAGATCAGCAGGTGTTCTAATACTTATGGACGGGGGTGTATACCGGCTTTCGTTTCGTTTCTGACGATCATGATAACAAGCAATTATTTCGTCTGCCATTCCACCTTTTGCAAAATTGTATCGCGATTCAGTGGACCGACTGCAGTCATATTTTGAACATAATATCGTGACAGAGAATCGATGCGATTTCACATGCATCGTTAGTACGCACGTTTCAAATTTCGTACGGCGAGAGATTGATGAATAAATTCGACTGTGAAACGACTATTATCAGAAATTTCATTCCGCCGATGTGATTGTGCAATTTCACGTTACTCCACGAACGAAAAATAACTCTCCCTAAACAACATTCAGCAGCCCTATATTCAAAAAGCAGAGATCAAAGTTTATTAAAAAAACACAGAAACTAAATCTCTTTCTCTCTCTGCTTTCGGTAAGTTTTATAATAAATTTACCTTAGTATTTTTATACTCAGAATTCGCTGTTTTACCGAAATCCAGCCTAAAAAATTGGACAGTCCATTTAAAAAAACAAAATTTACCTCTCTCAAAATACGCCTCCACTTGCAAAGAAACTATTTATACTATATTATATATTTATTCGTATCCTACAACTTTTATAAGTAACATTTTCATCTCCTAATTGAAATAACGATGATAATCCAGGTGGACAAAGTTAGTGGAACACCCTACATATCATGCTCAATTACTACCAATAAAATTTCCATAAAACAATACATATTCCTCCTTATCCCTAATATTCAAGTCTTCAATCTATAATCTCTTTTCACATAGAAAACACTCCGACCTGCCTGTGAGTAGATTAGAAAAAAATACTCGTCTGCGAAGGGTTGACACAACTGGTACTACAAAGTACCATCGGGGCATAAAGGGTTAACTCTAAAATCTCCCGAAAAATCCTTCGTCAGCAACGAAGCCACTTTTTCGCCACTGTAAAAATTCAATTTCCTTCGGACGGGCGAAAATTATTTTCCGGCGGGTTGGCGCCGGGGCAGGCGACTCGGTTTTCGTCGTTTTTCCGAAACTTTTGATACGGCGTGAGGGCGTTTTCCGAAAATATACTGCAACGGTACGGTTCGCCGCGAATGGTCTTTAATGGCGGGGAAGCGGCGCAGAAATTAAATAAGGCGCGACCACAGGAAACGTAAACAGCGTGCCTAAAAATTCTTTTCTCCGGGAATAAATCGCAGGATCCGGCCGCACGGCCGCCGGTGAAGCTCGCGGCGTAAGCAGAGCCGGCGGTGGGTTCGCACCCCCACGTGAAACGCGGAAACCAGAAAATTACGTCACACTGGACTGTTCGTGCACCGGCTGCTTCTCTGAATAATGCCGCTGGTACGCGACCACTGCAGTACACCAGATGCAGTGTCAATTGCAGTCGACGATGCCTACGAGCATGATTTGCGCCATAATTGTTACTACCGGGTACACCGAAACTGTTGTACCTACGCCTACGTACGCCCGGTCAAGGGCACAATTTTGTCGCAAGGTAAACGGACGACCTTCTGAACGCCCATTTGTTATAAATTTTGCACAATTGAATCATTTGTTATTGGAAGAGCGTATGCCAATACAGGGTCCTCCCGTGAAGTGGGAAATTTTCAAAATGGAATTATTAACCCTTGATAACTAACAAGGGAACATATGCAACCCACACACGCCGATTTTGATGAAGCTTATATGGGAGATAGTTCGCAGAAAAATATTAGACACGTACTTTTTTTTATCGGCCATCGTGTGTATTGAAGGGGTGATAACAGCCCGCATAGTTGAGGGCTGAAAATATATATGTTTTGGAATATCTCAGAAACTAAAGGGTGTAGGAAAAAGTTATTTGTTTTTTAATTCTGTGTTTTTGAATGGGGAAGATGTGCACATAAAAAAATTTAAGAGAAAATCAGTTGATGTAATATGTTAGAGTGTTTCTTTGTCGATCTATTTCAATATGAAACGTGTATGCTAATGAATTAGAGACTCGCGAATTTTTACGTATATTTGAAATTAGTTTACTTCAGTGATCTGGATAACATAACGTTTGAACCACTGCAGATAAACTGAACACTTCGTCGTGTCTGAGGGGTTAAATTTTGTATAAAATTTACAACAGACCATGCTTAATGAAAATAATTAATTAAGCGATAATTTAGGCTCTATATTTCCCATCAGTCATTTGTATACGTAAAATAACGTATTACACGTACGGTTTTGTTTATATTTTATTTTATATTATGTATATTATTGTTATTATTCTTGTAAATAACGACGATTTGTTGTTTATTTTACGGTTTTAAGTTATTTCATTCAATTAAAATTTTATAATACAACATAGCTTTTATTTTGTACTACAGTGGTTTCGTTCATACGGAGTGATATAATTATACAGGGTGTCTATATGGAAAAAATGAAACAGAAATGTAGAATAAAGCTTTTTCATTTGAGCCTCCGTTTTTGAGAAAAGCAAGTTTAAAATTTCGTCGGGTAAACGTATACCGAAGTTGACTGTATTGTTTACATATTAATCGTAATTAATTCAGATTGTATTAATGATTGCATTATATCGATTCTGTATAACTTTGTGCCAATGCCTGTAAACAATTCATGTTTTAGAGCACGTTGTGATTTCATAATTCACTGTCCATAATGCAAAAATTTGTATGCAACGATAGTCAGGATAATTTGAACAATTTCTACATTAATATAATTGACTGTACAATCAATTCAACGTAGTCAATAATACCATATAATAATGTAAGTACCCGGAGAATTTTTTAATTTATTTTTCTCGAAAACAGTGCCACAAGCAAACAATTTATAGACAATTTATTTAAAATCACCCCCTGCTCAATTTTACTATTCACCCTGATACACTCTGTATATGAATTTTTAATTAAAAATACAGCCTCTGAAGGTCCTTTCAAAAAATACTCATCCTGTATAAGATACATGACACAATGCTACAATAATTTTCTAGCAAACTTGATTTTATATGCTTACGACAGTGATAGTCACTGGAGCTCCGGCTTTCCCCCACTCTAGGTGCATTCCCCTCTTTTCAGTTCCCTCCAGTTCACTCTTCGTCCCCCCTCTATCCATCCTCGTCACAGAGTACAGCCTACACGAGGGGAATGGCCCTAGAGTGGGGGAAAGCCAGAGCTCCTCTGGCCATCACTGGCTTAGGTACTTCAAAAATAGAGTCTGATCTAAAGCTTGTCAATAAAAGTGAAAGTAGCTAACAATAATAATACAGATAACAGAACACCATGAATTCTGCAGTGTATTAATTCTCATTTCGATCATTCGTACTAATTTCCTGTTATTTTATCCCAAACATCTGACAGATGAGTACATTTCTATAAATTCATAACGGCGTGCTTTCTTCTATTTTCAGCAAAAATTGTACCAGTTATAGCAACCCTACGTTGCTGTAACTTTTTCTGATCACCATCGTGTCTCCGTGCGATCTCAAGGCTGGTTGCCTAAACCCAGCAAGCACCTTTGCAAGGCAAGGTAGAATCGTAGGGATCGACCGCGTAGAATGTAAAACCACGCAGGACAAGAGAAATGATTAATCTGCACATTCGTTTTGTTCCTTTCTATTTTCGTTCGCTGACTATTGACCGAGCGTGTATAAACAATGCATCCTCGTTTCCTGTCTTGCTCTGTATCGGCCCTGATCGGCGAGCGGACGCGCCGAATGCACCGTACTGTGATTTATTAACAGGCGCGCAATTGTTCCCAAATCGCTTTAATAATTCAGCTGTTGATTAAACGGGACGGGTTCATTTTTACGCGTGATTTATTCCGCTACAATCCTCCCTGCGTCGCTCTTGATCGAACGAATTCTCGGTTGACGATTAATTCCTGCGCGACCCGAATCGACAGGCGTAAATTAAAAAAAAAAAAGAGAAATAAAAACCGAGAGATCGAACGGATGAAAATTGAAAATATCGTGTGTCTTAAACGATCATCTTTCCTTCCAAGTCAATGCAACTTTCAATCATTTTATCTGTTGCAATCGTGAGTGAAAGGGGGTGCTTTTTTTAATAATTAGAAATCGCGAAGGAGACTCGTGAAGAGTTTAATGGGTCGATCGTTTAAGAGGGTAGATAATTTTCGTTTCGTACAAATCTACGGAAAATGCGAACAAAGAGACGGGGGGAAATTCAACTGAAAGAAGCGTATCGAACAAGACGGATCGGGATACTTACCACTTTGAGTTTTGCTTGGATTTCGCGAAGTTTTCTCCTAGCAAGAACTTGTATATGCGAAGAGACCTGCTTTCGCGTTCTCGTTTTACCAGTTCTCAGTTTGATATAACGGGCAATCAGCTCGTTGCGGCCTGTAACAGAACAGAAACGCGCATTCAGACGTGTAGAATTGGAAATCAGTTTTTGATGATTCACTGCGTTAGGCAGAGTGATGGAACTACGAAAAACAGCCATCGATGAATACAATTACGCTACTGTAACTTGTAGGTTCCGTTTAACCCTTTGCACTCGAGTGGCGACTCTCAGTCGCCATAATATTTACGTTTTAAATTTCCTATTTTAAATAAATACCTAAAAATTATGTTCAATTTCACGTATTCTACAATGCACGTTTTATGTAAGTATTCAACTACAGGAACAACTGTACTGAAAACAAAAGAAATCTTCCTGTTAAGATTCCTTACGTTTGTATTTGTAGCTTATGTACATCAGATGAAAAAGGCTTCGAGTGCAAAGGGTTAACACTTTGACTGCCACCCTGTATTAGCTGAAAATTGCAAACTTTCTACATTCTTATAAAGAATGAATACACCCCAAAATAATAGGCTTTTTAATCAATAAAATTAGTAAATTTCACAATATTTCTATTGGCTCGATTAGATCTGCTTAGATATATTTATTAGCGCTACACATGAACAATTAAGTAATTATTGAATCGAAGTGTCACCCGTATACTGGTGACATGGCAGTCAAAGTGTTAAACGGTGATTTCGAGTAGGAAAATAATGTTTCTTGCAACAATAATCTTGTAATATTTGAATAAGTAGTTTAAATCAAATTTATTTTATTTGAAAAATTGTAGTTTTTGCATTCTAATGTAATGTGTAATGTGTAATGTCATAAGTAGAAGTGTGCTCGTCCATTGTCAGACTATTCTAATAACAATTTATTCTAAACATTCGGTTTATTTTGTTTGTATGAAGGCTACAGAAGATATGAGCCGATGAGGACATCATCTTCTAGTTACATACAATTTGTTCTTCTATGTTAGAACATTTGCTTATTGTTATTTATAACAGATTGCAAATAAACGAGGAAATTAAAAAGAAAATTTGTACGAGGAATCAATCTGTTCTAACTCGTAGCATGAATTTTGACGCACACAAAAATCTATAAATCTGTAATACTTATATAAATCTCTATTACCATATATCACTAAAATATGAATTATAAAATATAGAGCCTCAATTATAAATTCAAACGAAGTAGAAAAAAAAATCATTCGAATAAAATTGGCTGCTGCATGAAATTCTATAGCCGTATCCGCTCAAATGACTTTTTCACTTAACTTCTTCAGGGGCAAATTGAATAAACCCGAAGGAATAGAAAAATTCAGAAATCTCTGAATATCTAAGACACCATAACCACTGCCAGGAATATTTTAATTAAAAATAGCTAAAGGTGCACACACGTGGATGCCTGTGGGGGTTAAAATGATCATTCAGAAACGTTCAAGTAGACACTGGAAGCAAGCTCCGTGTAATTATGAAGGTCAAAGCCCGGCCAGAAGTATCCGTGAGCTTTCGCAGAAGGCAGAGCTTGATCTGGCGCACTTCAAGGTCTGTTCTAACTCCTCAGTTTCATGGCATTACATGTTTTGCGCTCTCCTTCTGAAGAGTCCCCCAATAAATTGCAGATGTATAAGCGCGAACCTAAGCAAACGAGGAAGCATAGCAACGGCAGGGTGCCTCCCGGGGACATTATCGAAGTTCTCGCACGGGAATTCCACTATTCTTCGTGTTTCATTCACTTTTGCTATTTGACGAAAAGCAGACTGTGCAAGCTCAAATAAACTCTCGACACCGCTGTAAATAGTCCTCGAGCATTTCTTCAAAGGTACTAGTAAATCTTTGCAAATTACATGTTCAATGAATCAGTATCGTGTGTTCATGATTTTCATCTTTCAGAGATTATTTTTTTTTCGAATATAAAACGTGTTTAACAGGGTGACAATTGCTGTCACTTACACGAGATTTTATTCATTCGATTAAGAAACGTATGACACAAATCAATATTTTGAATAATATAATAATGATATTGATTATCCAAATTGTAATTGATAAGAAGATGACACTCATTGTAACTATATTTCGCATAAAAATGATACTTCTGGTTCAGAATATAAAAATACATAGTGGAATAAAATTAAGCAGACAGTGTGACTAATGATAATTAGACTGCAGATGGTTGTGCAATTTAGTATATCCAAATTGGTGAACGATGGACATGTAATAACATAGCGAAATAAACAGTACGTATTTTAAATAGTTCAAGGAGTAAATGCAATCTTGTTGAAGTTTTATTTATTTGGTTGCATTAGCATAGGAAATATGGAGGTTTGAAAATGTATATTTGCATAAACATCCGCTGTCTAATGATAATTTTACTTCGTAATGAACATAGAAGAGGAATTTTCGGATGACCTGTGTTCGGATCATCGAGGTTCCACTGTATAATATAGAATATTCAATATAAAGACAATAATGCTTGATTATTTATGAAGTCCTGCAAAAATGTCCAAAAAATATTAATGTTTGCAAAGTATTAGCTGTCAAAGTGTTAACACGTTGAATGCCATGGAGGTCTCCAGTGACCTGCACCTCCAATTTGATTTAATTAAATAATTATTGATTATTGCACAATACTGATTAAACTTAATATTGTAACAATAATATAGGAACACGAGAACACGACTGAATTCCCAAATTTTTTCTTTTTTAACGATCGATATTAAAAAAAGGAAATTAGATCGTGTCTGACTAGGTATGGCTGTTTTCACTGCGCCACTGAACGTATTAAAGTCCTGGAACTGCAAATGTTTATTATTCTATATAGTTTATTTGTATATTGTAATTTTTTTCTTTCATGCACGTATTTAAGAAATAAACGACTGGTTAATTATTTTAAACGATTTTTATAGTTTCCGGACCGTATTCTTTAATATTTACTGAACTGGAAAACCAAATGTTTTCAAACGTACCTTAAATCTGTTTACTAAAATTCTTAAAAAAGATATTATTGATAAGTGATTAATAATGTTGAATATAATTAAAATTGGAAGATTCGAAAAGAAGGAAAACGAGTGTTAATAAAATAATCTTTTATGTATATTACCACGTAGAAGTATTCGAGCAGTACATATTATTACCACATTTATTGATAAGTAAAGTTACTGAGTAATTATAATTTTTTATGGCAGATTATTAAGCAGGCTATTTTATGGGTTATTAAATTACAAATGTCATTCTGGGACAACGTGCACATTTTATTACTGTTTTACCGTAAATTAATAATAAAACTGCTTTTACGACTATCAAACAAATGTAAAACAGCATCTGTATTTAAGAATAATCGAATATTTTATTACTACAGGCTTTTGACATGCTTAAGTCTTGTATCTTGTTTAAAATACATGGTATTTAAAATATAAAACCCCATTGGAAAATTCCTGAGATCAAGATTTCATTACATGGAACCAGGCAAATTTTATAAATTATATAACTGAAAATTGTGTATGTAATATTAAATATCTTCCATTGTTTCCTACCTCGGTTGGCTGGAAGTTCTCGACTCTGAATAATGTTCCAGTCAACCGTGGAATACTGTAGATGCGACTGGTATTTTTTCTATGTTTCCTTAGTTCTTTCATTATATTATAAAATTGAAAATATGAATTACATACATTCGGGGCATTTCTGACCCAAAGAGCTTAAGTATACAGTCAAAGGAAAGAACACACTCGGGTGAATTTTCGTCAGTGAGTGTATGTGGATACTATACAAAAATGTGCGTACAATTATCCCAATATAACAATTATTTAACCCACTACAGATTCTGTTGTGGATTTTTCTTGATATACTGACAAAAGAGAGCAGTTATGTATATTTTTGGTAAAAAAGCAACTTACCAGGCGACAAATGACGGCTACAACAGTCATAATTTTTTTAAAAACTAATAGATATATTAATCAACTCTCATAAGCATTGTCTTTTCATCTAACTTCTTGCAGCAACCAAGGAACATTAAAAAAAAAGTGTATTTCCGAGGCCGATCTAGGAAAAAGAAGTGTGCGTCCAGGGGTTAAATTCTCCCCTATTTCACAAAGTAGAAGGCCACTTTAGGGACACCCTGTGTATTACCGAAAATAATGATAAACAGACAGACAATGGGTTCGTTTGTCGCGGTTACATGAACATATCAAACGCTCAGACGTTTTTAAGCTCGAGCTGAGTTTCAAGAGGGGGTGGAAAACAAGCGGACACACATGAACTCGAATTAATTCGAGTGCTCGGTGCAATCGGTGTTCGAGGGCCGATGAAAATACACGTGGCTCTTCGCCGGACAATGAGCGTGCGTTCCATTTAGCACGCTCGGCCGATTTTTATTTAACAACGCCGACTCGACCGAACATCGCATTTTTTTTTTTATAATAGAATACGCAATCGGCCGAATTGAGCGCCGTTTTTCACCGCTTTCAGAATATACAATGGTGATGTTCGTGCGGTTTATCGAGCCATGTGATATGTCGAAAAAATTTTTATTGCCCCCCGGTACAGAAATCCGTGATTAAACGATTTCACGTATTTCAGCCACGGTTTTGGTGGTGGCGGATATTTTAATTACGCCCGTCTTCGTGCAAGCATTTTTTCACGGGAGCGGTAAATATGTTCGTATTAACTCCGTGTCTTGTAATAACGATGTGTCGTGTCGCAGATTATGGTTTGTATGCCGTAAATATGAGTTACACTTGAATGTGAATTGTTGAAAATTTTATATTGCTGCACCCTCGACTTACACAGGATTATTTAACCCTCCAAGTTATTGAGTATCATTTGTTTGGAAGCAGTTCTTATGTTGTGACTTTGGTACATTTTACTTTCAATTTGCTATAATAAAATATATCGCTTAACACATTGAATGCCACAGTGGAAACTGACACACGTAGTCAGACACGGTTTAATCTACTGTCTTCGATATAAATCGTGAAGGAAAAAATATTTTATTACTTGAACGTACAGTACTTTATATTACTATATTTATATTACTATTCTAATAATAATGATGTTGAAAATTGTATAAGAATTGCTAGTTACTTAATAGAATAAAATTTGTGGCGCCGGTCACCGGTGATCCCCACGGCAGCCAACGTGTTAACTTACTAGTTTGAACTACTGTTGCCCTAAAATGTCCTTGTTGCATGAGAAATCCTAATTTGATAACTGTAGAAAAATCATTCAGGCTTTGTTAAGTAGAATTCAATAAGAAGCCCATGAAATCCATGAATTAAAATTCGTAAGTATTTTATGTAACATAATGAAATTAGTGAGTTTTGTAATAAAAAATTACATTTAAATATATTTAATTTTGAAATATTCTTGTTTCACAATCGAAGTTTCTGGAATTGAAGTTTTAAACAATATATGAACGAACACTTAACAGGCCTTGATGACTCGAATATGTTCTTACCGATCTTCAATTTTTTTTTGCTTTCTACAGTGACTCACGAGATTGATTAAATATTTTTATAATTATTTTTCTTCCTTGATGCAAGTACAACTGGCTAGAACCGATGTAGGCGTACTTAAAATGCATTTTATTATATATATGGAAGCCTTGCTGCAAATAACAATACCCTGTGAACGTGTCAAGTAAAAGGATTATGAAACAGTATTCATCTGATCAATTTTTTGAGCGACTGTATACTACCACTAGTAGATCATAGCGTTTTTCAATGATTACTAAATCCTATTCGTACAAACTCATTGAAATCCACCACTCTCTGATTGTACGCAACACAGCGTAACTTGGTAAAAATATCAAATCATTTGCTTCCTTGTAGGAGAACACTGTTCAACTCTCCGCGGCCATAAGCAGTCGAAACAGGGGAGGTTGGAAAAATCCACGGAGCCGATACAATCTCGTCGAGACAATTCAACGAGAAATGACAGGCAACATTCAATCGCGAGTAATAATCTTCGAGACGGAAACAAAAAAGCACGAGGACAGAAGCGGAGGGGAAGAAGCAGAGAAACGAATTGATTTCTAGCCGATTGAATCGAGTAAATGGCATTCTATGTGGCACCTTATCGTTGCTTAGATTTCACAGCCGTTAACGCTTTATGGCCGCACCCGTAAAACCGGCGCCAGACGACATCAAACGTGTCGTAATTGAAATAATGTTTACCGTACGGTTACCAGAATCCCGCCACTTCGCGTGTACAGTTGTTTAACAAATTTAAATTTTTCGACTGCTACTTATGCAAGGTTTGTTTATGGTTGCAACAGTGTAGCCCCGATCGTTCGAACTGGAATTAGGAGACGCGCTGCACAGTGGGGTGTTTGCCCTGAAAAGCTGGACAAAAGTCCTTTTTCAACAGTTTGCAATAATTCAAAAAATCATTTGAGTAAACGAATTTAAATATAAGTGACGAAGTAAAACATACATTTATTTAAGGCTGGACAAAAGTCTTTCTTAGAAAGTTTGCAATTACTTAAAAAATGATTTGGATAAACGAATTTAAATATAAGTGATGAAGTAAAACATACATTTATTTAAGGCTGGACAAAAGTCTTTCTTAGAAAGTTTTCAATTATTTAAAAAATGATTTGGGTAAACGAATTTAAATATAAGTGACGAAGTAAAACATACATTTATTTAAGGCTGGACAAAAGTCTTTCTTAGAAAGTTTGCAATTATTTAAAAAATGATTTGGGTAAACGAATTTCAATATAAGTAATGAAGTAAAACATACATTTATTTAAGGCTGTCCAACAGTCTTTTTTAAAAAGTTTGTAATAATTCAAAAAATCATTTGGATAAACGAATTTAAATATAAGTGCCACCGTATATTCACACAGCATTAATATGACTGAATATTGTGTAATAATCCGTTGTTATTTAATAAAATTAAATTGGTAATATATGCAATTTTTCATTGAGGAATACAGTATATTTAAGATCCTAAGTCTTCATTGGAAAATTAGAAATATTTTAAGAATTGAATATTTCTGTACATAGAATTTTTAGGAAAAGTATTTAAACAAAGTAGTACAATTGTAATTATCTGGTGGATTGACAGACACATGCCGGTTATTATAAAATTTTTATACGATCTATTTGTTTATTGGTAAACGTTCACGTTGAAAGGATGCAAACACTCTATAAAGTTCAGGATGAAGGACCTATTCGATTGAATATCATGGTAACTACTGTGTCTAAAATAATCTTAGTACGCAAATTCTACATTTTGAACCCTTTCCAGGTTTTTTTGGAAACGAGGCAACGCTGCGTGCGGCCCAGCTACTGTAATATGCAGTAAGCCATTGCACCGAACGCCTATAGGCGTTGGCAGTACATGACGAGCGGCTTCATCAATTGCCGATAACAATCTATGGGTTAAGTGATGAATATATAAGGAAACCCCTGAAGAGTACTTCTGTTTAAATAGCATACAATAAATAAACATATTTCTGCAAAAATATTTTGTAAAATGTTGTCCCCAAAAATAGGAATACTTCAAAATCGAAAAATTAATTTTGTATTAAGCAGAATAATTCACAACCAGTTATCAACCCTCACATATCAAAAGCTATTCAAGCATACCTAACCGAAAATCAGACTTCGACTTCAGTATGATCCAAACAGAAGCTACTTGCTCCGGTTGCACCGAAATTGCTACGGCATTCGTGCATGAGCCATTTTTCCCGTTCATGCTAAGTGTTTATCGCGCCCCTTCATTTTTCTCGGGGCGAGGGTCGCTTGGGAAGCCTGTTCGCAGTCGTTGGCGACTTCTTAGGGCGGAATCAAAGATTCTCAAGACTTTTTGGACAGGCAAGGGTGCTTGTGCGCGTTTGCTTCGCGGCGCGTTGCTGAAGGAGTTTGAGAGAAAGCAGACAGAGCAAGCGAGAGAGACAGGGAGAGAGAGAAGCGGGTGGTGACGAGGGAGGAAGAAGGAGGAAGGGGTGCGGGGAACTCTGAAGCATCGGGAGGAAAATATTCGAGATTCCAGGCGAACCGCGTGATGACTCAATTTCGCAAAGACCGTTAAATGGCCCGCTATGAACCACGCGCCAGTACTGGTCGCGTTCCTTCTCTGTTTTTGAAGGCCGAACATTCTTCGGAGGGGGTTGGTTCGGCCGACTTAGATCTGTGTCGAAAGGCTGTTACAAAGAACCCATTCTCGCTTCATTCGCCTCTTCCTCCTCGCAATGGAATATATTTCGAATCATGATGCACCTTATGAAAAGGGCACTCCAAAATCGATGAAAATTACCCCCAATTCATTTCCTTTAAATTTTGTTCATTAATAGTTCTGCGGGGTGGTTCGACAAAATGTTAACATGTATATACAGAATTTGTACATGCGAGGGGGTAAGAATCATAGTGGTGTACGTCAATTAACACGTTGACTGCCACAGTGGAAACAGTCATCGCTAGTCAGACGCGAGATAAATTTCTGTTTTCTGTATAAATCGTAAAGGAAAAAAATGTTTAAATATTCAATATTGTATATGCGTTCCTACATTATTGTAACAATATTAAATTTACTCAGAATATAGTAAAAATCAATAGTTATTTAATTAAATAAAATTTGAGGCGCCGGTCGCCGGTGACCACTGCCACAGTGAAAATTCCCATACCTGGTCAGACAAACTATAATATCACCTTTCAAAGGAAAATAACGAAGGAAATGATGACAGAACTAAAGTTGAAACTTCACAGCCTCCAACTTCTATTCTTATCGCAATATTAATTCCATTCAACCTCGTATTGCAATTAATAATTATTTACTTAAGTAAAATTTGATGTGTCGGTCACTGGTGACCCCTACAGCAGTCAACGTGTTAATCCTCATTTTGAGAAACAAAAGGGTTTATCAGATTGATTGTAATAAATTCCACGGTCACATGGTAACACGTTGAACACCATGGAGGTCACCAGTGACCGGCACCTCGAATTTAATTAAATAATTATTGATTGTCAGAAAATTTGTAGCAAACTTCATACTGAAACCCTGATGTAGGAACAGAACACGATTGACTACTCAAATCCTTTTTCCTTTATGATTTATATAAAAAATAGTAAACTATGTCGTGTCTGATTGCGTATGGCTGTTTTCACTGTGGCGTTCAACGTGTTACAAAATGTATATTGATGTACGACTTGAATCTTCATTTGCAAAATAAACCATTCGTAAACCTCAGAACCATTAACAATATTGTTGAACAAAATTCAGCTCAACTCAGTACGTAGTTCAATATATAGGGTGTGCCAAAATTACTTATCATGGCTTTCACAAACAAATCTAAAAAGAAGTTGTTCAAAGTTTGTGTTGCCTGTTAGGTGCTTTCGAGTAAGGTAAGTGATAGATAGCGACAGTATAGTAGGATCTCGATCATTCGAACTGCAAACAGTAACCGAAAGACTCACGTTGTAACTGTTTGTTGTAAGTCAAGCCTGCGATCAACATGTATTTCGACTTGGGTCGAACCCAAGATCGATCATTATCCTCTGGTGTGGGCGAGATAAAAAATCGACAATCAATATACTGTAAGTACATAGTTCTAAGGGGGAAAGTTGCATGTACAGGGAAACAGAGAATGAGGAGAAAGCGAAAGAGAAACAGAGAGAGAGAGAGAGAGAGAGAGAGAGAGAGAGAGAGAGAGAGAGAGAGAGAGAGAGAGAGAGAGAGAGAGAGAGAGAGAGAGAGAAGGGACTGTATACGCGACGCGACGAGCAATCAACGTAAATCACTTGGCTGATGCTCAATTTAACAAGAAAGGCCATTATGATCGCGAGCTCGAAGTAACGAGCACGAAGAGCACTTTCTCTCTTGCTCTCTGGTTTCTCTAGTCCACGTTGTGAGCCTGCTCACAGAAATCCACCGAGAGCACTCTCTAAAGTACAGTTTATTGCAAGAAGGCTCATTTGCGTTACGCGTGCACATACTACTGATTTATTAATCATGAGCTCTTTTTTGAGAGCGCAGTAGGACCTTGGTTACTCGAACTATAATTCGTAACAGCATGACTCACGTTGCGACTAAATTTCGTTTGAAAATGATTCGTTTATTTTGGAATATAAAAAACAGAGCAGTGTAAAATTCAGTATATAGTGTCCTTAACACATTCGCTACCAGTGTCACGTATGTGTGACGCGTCCATTCTGTTTTGAGAGCTCGACGTCACACATGTGTGACAAAGATAATTGATAAAAATAAAGCGTGGTCTGTGGTGGACGTTTTTTTCGAATCGACCATGGCAGCGAACGTGTTAATAAGAGTTTTGACATTTTATTGACATATTATAGTGTGTCTGACCAGGTATGGAAGTTTCCCCTGTGGCAGTCAACGTGTTAACCCATTTACTGCCATGAGCCATATTTGGGGATCCGCGTATGCAAGATTATTAAATCCATTAAATGGCAACTCAAATTTATAGAATTAAATAAAAATTGTTGAAAAATGAGGTTGGCAGTTAATGGGTTAATATCTCCACTAGTAACTGATATGGGATGATTGAGGGTACTGTATACAATTTGTTGTGATAGCAATCACCAAATTAATGATTTCGTATTAATCGAAATAAATGTAAACATCTTTCTTACGTAAAATAGTGAATTATATAGTGAGACAATCTCTTCTTATTTTGGTTTTGTGCATAGAAGAAAATATTATATAATACTGTAATTGTATACAATAAAAATTATAAACTGCAAACTGTGCAAATGTGTGAGATCATACTTCCACACGTAATAATGTTCATACTAACTGCAGGCAGGTTGTCAAACTGATCTGACAAACTAAAGACACACGTGTAAAAATGATTATCATTATTATAGTTATGGTACTCTAAACTAAGTGTGGGTACTTTATTAACTCCTTGCGGTTGGCAGCCAGGATATACCCGGTACGCTGGCTGATACTGTTTATTTTTCATTAAAATCAATAAGGTATCTTCCTTTATCGGTAGTCCAAAATTTACACATTTTACAGGACAATTTTGAATAGATCCACACGTCATTTGACATCAAACTTTCAAATCACAGCGGATTAAATTCTGATTTATCTTTCCATATGTTCAGCAGTATTGTAGCTATCAGCACATAAATTCTCCCCTAATTTATTTAACGAGGTTACCTTATTGCTTGCTGCTTTACTGTACAATCACAAATTAAAAGTATTTAAAAAGGAAAGCCCTATTTTAACCCTTGCACTCCATTGGCTCCGCCATGGGGACATTCGTAATTTGCATCACAGCTCAGCATGTCAAGAATGCACATTGCAAATTGCTTCCAAAGGTACTTTAGAATTCTATAAAAATCAAAGTAAATAACTTCATAAACATTTATTATTTTTTCTTTTCAAATCAAAACTCATGGTTTTCAAAAATTTACACTACCAAAATGTGCTGCAGTTGCTGGTCGATCATATAAAAGAATGCTTGGAATGTAAAGAGTTAAAGTGATGACTTCGTACTAATATTTAGTATTTAATTTCCACAGAGTCAAAACTAGTATCGTTCCACGAACAAGGATACTAACTTTCATTCACGGTCCATTTACCGAAACGTTTTCTGTCAAAGTAAAATGATTCGTGCGGGTTGCCTGCCCTGTGGGCTGCTCATTTTTATACGAACTTCTCTCCCCTTGATACAATGATGCGTGGAACCCGATACGCTCTCGCATGCAGGGCAAGTTAACCGTAAGTTAACTACCAAGAACGATGGCAGAAGAAAGGGAAGGGTAAAAAGCGAGTGGAAGAACGAGAAATGGGACCCTACACGTTCTCCATCTGTTCGCCACCAACGCGCCAGCGAAAGATAGTCCTCAGCTATGCATCGATCGAGTTCCCTCCAATTTAACCGAGAATCATCCGAATTCATATACACAAAATGTCCTGCTTGGACATCTTAAGCATCTCATAAACAAGATTAATAATTTGGTGACATCGTTCAACACGTTTATAAATTAATTAACTCTTTGTACTCTAAGTATGCCTGTCAGGCACTGACAATGTCAAGTGTTCCACTCCAACTATGCCTCGCAGTCACTGCGTTGGTTTATCAATTTCATCTACTAATTTTTGTGTACCATGTCAAAAATGAAATATTTCTTAATGCATGAAACTAACAAGGGAAAGACCCCGACTACCCTACTTCAATTTTAACCCTTAACTACTATAGAACGTCCGTGAAACCGCTCCAAATTTTCATTCATCCCTATTTCCCTTCCTGCATGACTTATCATCTCATGCCATGTACCTTTCAATTAGAGTCTAACGTTCAATCAGGCTTGAGTCTCTTTATTATTAACCTCTTCAGGGACAGTGGCACATATGTGTGCGTTTAGTTTTTTTAAATTAAAATTATTCTCAGTGAAAGAAAATTAAAATCTGGTGGAGAACTATTCACAACAGAATCTCTCAACAATGACAACAAAAAACTTGTCGTATGGCAGCATTGATAATATTTTATTCTACTTGACAATCACTGATTTGAAAATATTGTAAAAAATTCGTCCCTGAAGAGGTTCAGGTACAAAGCAAGAACAGTTGGATTTGATCTTCATTCGGCACTCGTATGTACATAATAACGCAATAAACATTAGCGGTCTGTGAGACCTCCTATAGTAGTTCCGTAAGTTTCAACGTCTATAGTAGTTAAGGGTTAAAGGGTTTTTGTGAGATGATGGCATGCAGGTCTCTAATGACATGTGTGAAATATTAGGTGCAGACATTCGATAATTTTAAAGATATAAACAATTAAAGGTACGTACTTTCAAGGCGGACTATGAATATAAATCGAGTTTATGGAAGTTGCATTATCAAAGTGAAATGATTGGCTGATAATTAGGAAGTCCTGGGATTGAGTTCTCTTTACAGAAATATTTTTTTTAACTTCGTTGCGGTAACATACTGGATGATAATTATCATAGTAGTACGTCTTGAAAGTATGTACCTTTAATTGTTTATATCTTTAAAATTATTGAGTGTCTGCACCTAATATTTCACACATATCATTAGAAACCTGTATGCCAAATTAAAATTGCATTTCTTGCAAGTAAAGAGCAAATATCTTATCTCGACGAAGTTTTCGTGGAATGTTAATCATTGAAAATTAACATTTGCTTGCAGCAGCCCGTAACAATATTGGTTGCATCATCACATCAGTCATGTTGGAGTTGCTAATCCATCGTAACCAAAGATGCTAGCAGTGCAAAGGGTTAAAAACTCATCGAGTAAATAAGCGTTTATTCAGGAGGATAATAGACAGGGCGAGTATACTTGCAGAGTAGATAGTCGATAGCCGTGTACCGTGGAACATTCTCGGGGATCCAAGAAACCACTTTCAATTATTGGGTCCTTTAGGGGAACCACCAAGTGCATGGCCGTGTATATGAACCGTTAAAGGTAGGCGAATCAACGATCTTGGTACTTGGCCGACGTTGACGGAAGGATCGCTTTTGACGCGTTGAGGATCCAGCGTTGCAATGGTCCTCGGAGTATTCTGGACTTTACCACCAAGTACCGTCGTTAATCAATGCTTCGCAAACAGTGCCCTATGCCGGTCCTCCAAGTCCCGGAGTGCGTTTAAGCTCGTTTAGTCAATTAGTAATCATCGAGCAATCCGGCCGAGCTGAGGGATTCTCGAAAAGCGGGGTTAAAGCTCCTTTCACACTTGTAATTGATACACCCTCGAGGACCTCTGTCTGGATCGATCAGGGGAAAGTCTGTCGATCGCGAAACTCATGCTCGATGTCAGAAATACGTATCCAACATTTTAGAGAGTGTATCGCCGCGATGAATCGGCGGATTTCGTCAGAGGTATCGATAAAATGCTTGGAATGGTTCGTTCTGAGAGCAAGAATTTCAACAGCGACCTGCCATGCCGGGTTCGCATCGACGCACGAACATTCAGCAGGACAAAACAAAGCATTCGGACATTGAGTGAGTCTTCAACCAGCTGATTCGCTAAGACCATTCAGCAAGAAATACCGTGATACTGGCACAAAGCTTCGGAGGCTTTGTTACACCGAAAGCTGTTTCCTAACGCTCTCTCTCTCGGTTCTCATGGGCGTGTATACTCAAGGAATAGACGAGGGGCGAGGAGATAGAAGTCGATAAGTGTCCTTGCGCCAGAAGGAGGATCCTCTCGCATCTTGACACGGTGACCCCCACCCCGACGGCCCGCTCAACCCCCTCGAAAACCCTCGCAAACCCTTACCAAGCCAGTCCTCTCTTCTTCTTATCATCCCTGGGCGCCATTCCATCCATCTTCCTTTCTTTCCATTTTCTTCGGTGCTATGGTACCACCACCATCGACGCTACCACTACCACCCTTCTTCTCTGCAACGCCACCAACACCGCCAGGATCCACCGTCATGGCACACCATACCAGAAACCCCTCGTGCTCGCTCCCTTTCCGGGACCGTGCGCCATCCCCGTCCCCCAAAACCCGCGCCACCACCTCATGCTCTGTTCACTAATTGCACATTCTTCGCATAGTTTCGCCACCCTCCGCCCCTGCCAACCCCCATCTACGGGAAGGACGGAGGCGAAGGGGGATTGTAAGCCCTCGACACACGACCACCCTCTCTCTCCTCTCCGGCTTCCAGCTCTGCCTCCCTTTCTCTCTCTACCCTCTTTCTTCCTGCAGCTCGCCTCGTATGTTCATGCTATCCACCATATCGTACAGCGTGTCCTTCTCGCTCATTCTACTTTCCTCCTGCCTCACCCTCCGCCCCCAGACCTCCTCCACGACCGACACTGCCACCCTCGTTCAAGCATCCCCCGTACTTTTGTGCCGCTAACTCAGTGAGTCCACGCTTCCCGGAAATCACGTGTGTGTTCGTGTGCCTGTGTGCATCGTGTCGCGAACTCGGGCGAGCGTTTTATGTCCAAAAAGAAAAAGGGAGAAGGTGGCGCGAACGATTTTCGTGGGATCCTCCGGGAATATATTTTCGAACCGACGGAATGATACGTGGAAATTTCATCCCCACCTCCGTCGAAGGAAATATCGTTCAAGGTTCAAATTGATTTTCATGCGGTCGTCCCCTGATCTCATTCGTTCATTGTCAATTTTAGGCGTAATCTATAATCGTTCTCTGATTCTTCAACGCTTCTTTTACTCACCCTTAATATGCTGTTACTATTAACCCTTTGAACTCCTAATTTTTCTTTAATTTTCATTTCAATAACTCCCTACTATTCTAAGTGTTTTATTTGAAATGCTCTTCAAAAGACAGTTGGCTGATAGGAACCAATTAGGTACAATCATGTACCTGAATAATTCAAGACCTTTTTTTGTTACAAAAAAGGACCATATGCATGTAATATTGCTTATCTAGGTAAAAAAGGAATACTGCGAAGTATAATACATATCTAATCCTAGCGCGTTCTTCTTATCAACTATACAATCAAGGTTTTTGGGGCAAAAATGCCCTGAATGCATGGAGTTCATATTTTCAACTTTATAATCGAATGAGAGGACTGAGGAACACAGAAATAATCAGCCGCATGTATTATAATGTCGTCATTGCGAAAGTTTTTTAAATAAATGAAAACTCGAAGGGTCAGGAAGGACCCGAAGACGCACCAGGGTTAAACTGGCAATTTAAAAATATCGAGTGTCACCCGACACGGGACTCCCTGTGAATAAAATCGATGTCGAGTCACACTCGACGAAGGAGTTCAAAGGGTTAAGACCCTCGAGAGAGAGAGAGAGAGGAAGATTTCAGTGTTACAAGTTTTTGTGACTACCCTTTGGAATTAATTAAACGGAGACCTCCTCCAACACTGATAATTTATGGAGCAGGTAATAACGGAGGAAGTTAGCCTACAAAGAACCATGCTTAAAAATGATAGCCGTGGAAGATTAAAACTGTACCTGTCCTTTTTCTCTTAAAAGAAGAATGGTTAACCAAATTCAAGTTTTAACCCTTTGCGCTCCGAGCAGTTAGGCTGTACGTTGGCAGTCAACTCCAAAGAGTTTTATCTTAGAGTTCTGTATTACAGAAAATGACCATGAAAAAATCTTGGCAATTTGTTAGATTATACGAGTTCTTTTCAAACTTTAAAGTTCATATACTACGAGCTAGGATAAACACATTTATCTGTAAATAATAAAATGTGGGCATACACTGACCGTAGGGGTAGAACGCCTCTAACAATAAGTGCCTGGGCAGTTCAGCTGGCCTTAGGAGTGCAAAAAGTTAAATATTGTTACAGCTCAAGCTTCCATCGATCAGTAACAAGCAATAATTTAACCTCACAAGCTATTTGAATCATATTTTTCATAACTGAGCATGAAATGGCTGTTAAATTGAATGCCTGAAGAAAGGGGGTGTGTTTAAGGAGAAAAAGGGATATGCATACATGTGTATTACCACCGAGGTGGTGTGCGAAGTTTTATGGGACTACTATACGTGAGAAAGTGTACGCGCGTGCAGATTCAACGACAAGCGAACGTGTCTACCCTTGTGTCAGCAAGCTTTACCGAGAGAAAATTTATTTTCCGCTTACAGCCACAACTTATCCGGACGCCTTTACCTTTCCACGACCCTCCATTCAATTTCTGATCGTCTGAGAGATGGCAAGCCACCGACGACGCGATCGTGAAAGCTTCCGTGTTTTTATGGATTAAACCGACAACATTCTCCAATGCTAGATACTCCGCAAAATTTCCACCAGCGTTTTCATCCCCTCCTCGATCTCCGACTCGTCACTTCATAATAGAAGGCGAAGAATTCGACGGGGCTTTCTTTGACGATTTTTCAAGGGGACAGACTTTCGTCGAGACACCGAATCTGGGTCCCTCAAAATTTCCAGGCACGTAACGTCAAAGTTTTCGATGACTTCTCTGGATCAGCATCCGAATGAAAGTGAAAAGAAAGGAGTATCGTGCGATGAAACGAAAAAGAAAGATGATTTCTTAAAGGGGTCTCATTTGAAGGGGTTAAAAATCGACTTCTCTTATTGCATTTTCTTGAAGTGTAATATCTTGAAAATGTGTTTCTGAAATTGTATGCCTGAATTGGACGAAATGGCTAAGTTATAAAGATTTAAAAAAAGTGTTGCAATGTATGGTGACACTGTACGCAGAACTTTAAACGCGTTTTTCAAATTGGCTGCCATGATTTCTCAATAATGAGTTAATCAATCTGTTTCCAATTTTACGTACATATAAAAGAGATGACCCTTTATCGTTTGTGCTTATAATTATGTCAATATCTGCAATGGTTTCTTTTTATTACCTGAGAAGGTTGACACTTATATAATAAAATTGATATTTCCTCTTTACACGGCTGTCATTTTGTCAAAACAGATTTTTTCTGCTTTATTCTAGTAGGGACGATAACCACACTCGTATAGATTAATATTATCTTTGATTTTTCGATTTTGGATGAGCCGCCATTTAATATGACACACTGCATAATTTGTTAGAATCATTTTATTTTCTTATTTTATTTTTTATATCTATTTTTAACGTTTAAAGCAGGGATGGCCATCCGGAGCAAGGCCTAGCTCCGGCCTACCCCCACTCTGCGACCATTCCCCTCGCGTAATAAAAAAATAAAGATCTAATCTCTAGATAAAACTGATGTCATATATAAGAAATAATTATTTTTATTACGTCACTGCTTCTTGAGAAACCGCAATTCCTGACAATCACCGATGTTTTCAATGTCATACCTAAATTACAACCTATGTGAGGGGAATGAACACAGAGTGGGGGTAGGATGGAGGCAGGCATTGCTCTGGATGGCCATCTCTGGTGTAGACTATCGTCTAACCCAGTTGAAGATGTATCAGAAGAATTAAATATTTATTTAAATTATAAATGTATATTATTGACATCATATTCAAGTACTATATGCACGTAAAATAGATAAATATAACAACATAAAATAATAAACTGAAGCCAAATATCTGTATCCACCTTCTAATAATCAGTTGGCTCAGAATGAGCAATTGTATGGTTGCTTATGGGCAAGGGTGTACGTAGAATATTCCGAAATATATATGATAGTATAATATTCTAAAACGTGTTTATACTAACTTTGGTAAAGCGTGTTCCAGTAAGTTCGAAAGCAATTTCTTCTGGCGTTTGTGGAGGGATGCTTTGTTTTCGCTGAAGTTTCATAGCTGTTATAATAGATTATCCGTTCTCGTGAAATTCATTTCGCAGGTATTATTTAATGCACTTTCTGTCGATTAAATTTTCACGATCAATGTCAGATTTATAACATATTATTATTAATATTTTTGCAGGTTACAAGAATTTTAGTAGAACGTAAATTTGTTGCAACTGAAATAATTTCAGTGTCAGTTTCATTTTTCATTTATGTTTCCTTTAATTTTTAATATATTCTATCTCATTTTTAATACGTAGACAATCCTGCTGAATTCTGAAAATAAAAGTTTCAGTATCAGAGACACCAATATGTCAACAGTGGTGAATAAATGATCACGATGATTATTACGTTACAAACGAATCTAACACTAATTTTGAGTAGCTCGAAATAATGTAAATATAGGCCTCGAATTCTGATATTTATTATAATAAAGTACACGATAAATATTCCTATATAATTTAATAACGAACATTTGAACAAATGAAATACAAACCAATCCAACACTAATTTTGAGTAGCTCGAAATAATGTAAATATAGGTCTGGAATTCTGATATTCATTATAATAAAGTACGCGTTAAATATTCGTATACAATTTAATAACGACCATTTGAACAAATGAAATATAAACCAATCCAACACTAATTTTGAGTAGCTCGAAATAATGTAAATGTAGGCTTCGAATTCTGATATTCATTATAATAAAGTATGCGTTAAATATTCCTATATAATTTAATAACGAACATTTGAACAAATGAAATACAAACCAATCCAACACTAATTTTGAGTAACTCGAAATAATGTAAATATAGGCTTCGAATTCTGATATTCATTATAATAACGTACACGATAAATATTCGTATACAATTTAATAACGACCATTTTAACAAATGAAACACACTACTCACTCATTGATTTTCAAGTAACAAAATGAACCGAATGCGAAACAATATGCTCCGCGATAACAATAAAATAAATAACAAATCCACAGTATTGTTTAAAAATTCAGAAGATACAATTCTGCATGTGCAGTAATCACAGTATTCGTTCAACGAAATAACAATAAAATAAATAACAAACCCACAGTATTGTTTAAAAATTCGGAAGATACAATCCTGCATGTGCAGCAATCACAATATTCGCTCAACGAAATAACATTTAAATAAATTGTTCGGCTATATAAACTGTCCCTTTGTGACGCAGCGTATATCTCTGTTGTTCTCTGGGGTAATTTTTCGGACCACAGACGGATTTTATTCGATCGTGGTGGTTTTACGTGCAATGGCAGGAAACGAGATTCTGTCATAAAATTTTCGAAATAAGAAGCATCTATACAATGCGAGTTATTGATCTATTTTCTTTACCGTGTAAGTATGTGTATAAGTAAGTCAATCATGATGCTAACATACAAAAATGTTTATATCTCAGAAACGGTTGAGCTTTCGGCCTAAGTTTACCAAGGTTTTATGACCCAGTATGGTGTGTCCTATGTACCATATAAATATTGAATGTTTTGTTTTTTGAACATCCTATAGAAGGAATAATGAAGGAAGTTGTGTTAGTTAACACGTTGAGTGCACAGTGAAAACAGCCATACCTAACCAGACACACTATAATTTACTATTTTTTATATAAATCGTAGAGAAAAAAAAGATTTGAGTACTCGATCGTGTTCTTCTCTTCCTACATTATTGGTTCAGAATGAAGTTTGCTTCGAATTTTACGACAATCAATAATTATTTAATTAAATTGAATTTCAGGTGTCGGTCACCGGTGACCGCCACGGCGTACCAACGTGTTAACTAAAGTCTTGCAGGAGTGAACAAGGCCAATTGATTTTCCAAATACATTTGCGGCCGTCAAAGTGTTAAAACACGAAAAACCATAATTTCGACACATTCGGTAGTTACAGTGTTAAAGCAAGAGGAGATCCGTGTTCAAGACGAGGAAGGACAAGAGAGAAATACAGCGAAGTATTGAAATTTTCGAAGCGTTCCTGGTGTGTACGTGGGAGCTTCTTCGAGGTTGACCCGCTCGCTCCCGAAAGCTGCAGATCGGTGCAAGCGGTCGACTAAGACGGATCGTAAAAGGTGCTCGTAAAATGAAAAGGGATTAAAGCACCAGCCGGGTTTCTCGGCGCGCGAAGGGTGGCTGGTGGTGAAGGAAGGGCGAAAACCAAGGAGTGTATATCCCCGGATTTACGAGGACGGTAAACGGGATTATACGCCTTCCGTAAACCTTGAAATGATCTTTCGAGTAAGCGCATAGTTTGCGTAAGGTTACTATTTCTCTCTTCGTCTCTCGTCTTTGATTCCCTTTCTGACGTCCGCCTTCATCCTCCCGTCTCTTCTCCTTCTATTTCGCCGTTTGATTTCTTCTTCATTCTCTCTCTTATGCTTTCATTCGAGCACAGCTTTCTCTGAGATCTCTTTATATTGGGTTCGCCAACAAAAGCATAACTGCATGAAAATACATCTTCTTGTTGTTCATCTTCAAATCAGAATAAACACTATAAAAGTTAAGCAAATGTAATGAACTTTTTTTTGAATTACACGTTGAAATCTCAGCTTGTAGGCTATACATGCGGTTTATAAGTTACGAATAGTCTTTTGGTTTAAGAACAGCAGGAACGAGCTCTTACGGAAAAGTCCGACATTACTTATTGGCCAACCCAATAGAATCGCGCAGTACATATGCTTGTTGATAAAAGTTAACAAACAAAGTGGACGTTTGGGAACTGGTGTATATTCATTATATTCTGATAGGTTAACCCTTTGAGTTCTGAAAATTTTGGAAAGAAGCGTGCACCATGTACAGAAGACAGCATAATCATTTAACTTTCAATCATCCCTTATTTTCCTAACTTAATTTGTCTCTTGGTGTCAGATTGGCACAATGATAAAAAATCAATGTAATGAAAAGATAAACAGTTAAGTTTGCATATTTTTTTATTGAAAATGAAACAAATTAAATTTCTGTACATTCAAGCATAAGATTGTTCAGATTGTTCATATCGTTTAGAAACAATAAAGCAATGCACAAAGCATACTGCTCTTTTACATTTATCTCATCTTTATGAGAAAAATGTGTGAAATTGACGCAAGGGACGAAAAATTCAATATATTATTAGAGCACAATAATCTTTATTATGAAGGCGAAATTCAAAATTTCATTTATCCGTATTTTTGTTAATATCTGTTAAGACTCTGACTGCCACGCCATATTAGCTGAAAATTGCAAATTTCCTACATTTTTATACAGAATGAATCACCCCAAAATAATACGCTTTTTAATTAATAATACAGTAGGACCTCGATTAACCGGATCGCGGTTTTCCGTGGTCTCGGTTATCCAGGGTCTTCTGTTTACTAACAACAAACAAACGCTTGTGCATACCTTACGATTCTCTTCTGTTTATATCTAACCTAACAGAAAGTTTAGTAATGGTGAAAAGCGTAATAAAGCACTTATAAGTGCAAAATTAAAAAAAAACAGATAAAATTTAAGCAGATATACATTTGGTTATGATTATATTACAAAAGGAAATACATTTTCTAAGAATAAAGAGTTTATTTTGGAATAGAAAATAGGTTTTTAGTTATTTCCCCTCGGATCTCGATTTATCATCGCTATTTGTCTTCCGGTTAAGCCGGTTAATCGAGGTCCTACTGTATTATTATAGTAAATTTCATAATCTTTCTATTGGTCCTATTAGACCTGCGCAGATACATATTTATTAGTCCTACTCACAATCAAATAAGTAATTACTGAATCAAAGTGTCCCCCATATATGGGTGACACGGCAGTCAAAGTGTTAGTCATCCTATTTTCCTGCACTGTTACTTTTCACCTGAACCGAAGGGCACGTCTTGAAGACATTTCGTTCGACTCTTCGGTTCAAGCTGAGCTGTAATTTCGTTGAACGTTCACGCTTCTTTCCACCATCCTTTGATTCGATTATCCGTCCTTTCCGCGGAATCGGATGAACGAGAGATTGGGACTGCAAACTACCGGAGGAACCTAAATTAGCATACGGAGGAGATGAGAAGCGGAGCGGCTCAAAGAGGCGGGAAAAGAAAACCTTGGCTGGCCGGGCTTCGAAAGGAGGTATAAGGCAGGCCATCGGGAACGGTTCCTGGGGATGTAAGGGGGCGCGAGGCAACTGCCACGAATTAATATTCATTACCTCGCGGAACGCCAAAGCGGCTGCTCCGGCTTGTACAAATATGAAACGACGTAGTTGCGCTAATTAAAATACCTGGCCGCTTTCTTGGCTGAACGAGATCTCCGCCCCGTCCCCTTTCTTTCGCCTCTATTCCGCCGGAAACTGATGCCGCCGTGAAAAATTCCCGGCAAAGACGTTTCTATCGAGACTCCAAACATTTCAAGCGTTTCATTTTACTGCGTTTCTACAGCCTCCGCGCATACACGTTTTTTCAAACGGATAATGAACGTATGCAACGGAGGAACCTTCCGCTTGCCGCCTTTTTGGATATTTTTCGATTACACTGTGAGCAGTTTTGGGTTGCACAAATTATTGCAGATGTTTCTTATACAAGTAATCTCACCGCATATATCTAAATATTTGCATAAGCAATGTCGTTGTTATAGTTAATCTCGAGCGTGCATTAAAAAGTAGAATTTGTAAAAATATTTGATTAAAAAGCACTTTTAATTATGGAGATTCGATGCATTTTAGTGGACTTGTTCCATCGTTGAAGCAGGTCTTTGAATTTCTCTTTGAGAATGTTTCCGCTCTTTGCGTCAAACATTCATTTCATGCTGATTTCAAATGATGAATGTCATAAGATTCTATTGTCGACTGAAACATTGTTCAGATAACTAAATATAGTAAGATATATAAACTATTATAGCGTTTTTTCAAACGGATAATGAACGTATGCAACGGCGGTACCTTCCCCTTGCTGTCTTTTTGGGTATTTTTCGATAATTGGCCAACCCAATTGATTTGCACAAGCAATGTCGTTGTTATAGTTAATCTCGAGCGTGAATTAAAAAGTAGAATTTGTAAAAATATTTGATTAAAAAGCACTTTTAATTATGGAGATTCGATGAATTTTAGTGGACTTGTTCCATCGTTGAAATAGATCTTGAAAAAAAATAGGTCTGGAATAATCAAATTTTGCTTCATAAAATACATAGCACTTTTACTGACAATATAAAGTAAACATACCACTAAATAACATTTTTATTACTTCTTACTAAAATTTGGAGTTTTTATAGTAAATGGTAATTTGTTATTTTACACGACGAGTGTACACGTGAAACGCGCCGAAATAAAGCTTTGGTTTGACGCGTGTACTCGTCGAACGCAGTTAACTGGTTAAAATATGTTTTACGAGACACAGAACGACATTAACTACGGAATGAGCCGATACATCGTCGAAGGTGGTGCAATAATAGCGTCGAAGGGGTGTCTGCGTCGGACGGGAGCGGTGCAATGGTTGAAGAGGACAAAACGACGAAGGTGGCGGCGAAATGTTAGACGCGACGCTGCGTTCGGTAGCAGGCGTCGGACAACGACGTTGGACCTCGGGTCGCCTTCTCGACGGGGAGCTATTATACGCTCGAGTTTAATTAAACTCCGCGAGATGTCAAAGGACTCGGCCATGCCGGCAAGACGGACAATGCGGACGCAGATTATTACATCCCTCGTCGTCCTGTCCTCTTCTCCTTGACTGCGTATATGCCTGCCTCCCTCCGCCTCTCCGCCTCTTACCCTCCTTTCCTCCTTCTCCATCCCTGGGCTCACTGCTTCACTTATAAAGCAAATTCGCGTTTTTCTGCAAACATTAGCTCGGGACCAACGGAGGAAACGTCGTTTTTCGATGAGACTTCAAAGGCACCGTTTATGATTGTTCGAATAACACCGAGGTTTTCCGTTGAGAGAAATTTTACGTAAACGGAGACCGACCGTTGTCTGTGATAGTGACTCGTAGATGAATCGGATGAATGTTGGTCGTGGGTACGGTTGGGAATTATGTGTGATTGTTTTTTGTTTCAATTTTGTGTGTTTGCAGTTCCATATGGGGTCGTCGATTTCGTAAACACATTGGATTGTGAATAGATACCTTGATTTGGATTGTATTGAAAAATTAGACAAACTGGAGGTTGTTTATTGGTGTATACTTTGGTATACTTTGCATTTGTTTAATTCTGTTTGTATGCGTTTTTTTAGATTGTTTCGAGTTCGAAGAATTCGCAGAAAATTCAGTTTGCAAGGAAAGTTTAGTGATTTTAAGAGGACGTCTGCATTGAAAGCTCATTTTATGGTTCTTCTAGTGGTGCGAGTCATATTTTAGAAAATTGTACGATTTTTAATTATTGTATTAAGTCTATATAGCAGTTCACGTGGAGAGTAAAATATTTGACCCTAAAATCGACAGTTTTATGCCTTCCCCCGCCTCTCTTTGAGGTTTAGAGAAAGATAGATTTACTAAAATGGATCTACAAACTAGCAACATTTGTCAAAAATTAATTGGAGTAATTTTAATGATTTTGAACATAATTCCTTGTATTTAATACTTTGGCTGCCATGTCATCTATACATGGGCGACACTTAAATTCAATTGTTATTCACCTGAACACGAATACTATTAGTAAAGTATTTAAGAAGATTTAACAAGGCCAACAAGAACTATGAATAATTACTAACATCATTACTTAAAAAGAGCATAACTTCAGATTAGTTTTGATGTCGTATCGAAGTCCAGAAAGTCTTCTCGTTTTCAGCTGACACGCTATGGCAATCGACGTGTTGATAATCAACCTTGAATATATTGCCACATCATAATTTATCCCTTTATATCTAATATAGACTTTAGAAATTATGAATTTTCTTTATTCTGTGCGGACTTAAAGTTATAAACTATCGAAGAGCTTCAGTATCTTGCTGTCAGCGATATGACATATTTATGAAATATTTTCTATCGCTGAGGGGTTATAACTATCACCCTTTAAACACACACAGTTGTACAGTGTGAATTAAACTTCACAACAAGGTGAAATGATGAAGAATACAGTTCTGATTTAAAAAAAACTCCATCAAACGTATGCTCGCGAGTTTCCTTAGCCCTTTGAACTCCTAATTTTCTTTTCAGTAGCTCCCTATTATTTTAAGTGTTTATTTGAAATTTACTTTAAAACACACTTGGTTGATAGGAACCAATTTAAACAATTTCTTTTACTGATTATATTGAAAATAGCATTGGAACTTTGCTAAGATTTGAAATTTGTGGAATTTCAAAATATTGCGAAATATAAAACTGGCAATTCAAAAATTTCGAGTGTGGGAGTACAAAGGGTTAAACAGTTATTGATAAAACACCCTGTGCCCCATAAGTCCTACTCAAGAAGCTTAGAAACGCATTAAATAGTATTCATGGACATTGCTTGCAAAGATGACTGCCTAAGCTGCAGCATCATTGCAGGGACCATAAGCAAAACTTCTACTGGCGTATTTCTGTACGGTGAAGAGCATTGACATTTCGTAATCCTTCAACCCCTTGTCTTATGACTTTTTTAGTACCTATCTGCACCGAAGTTTATTGTTCGAGTGTTCTGAGCGTGAAATCTAGGAAGACTATGTATCAGCAGGTACAGGTTGCTTTGGATGATCCTCTAAAAGTTACTGGTGTTGCAATATACAATTTTGCAGGAATTTGTATTTGGGTGAAACTGATATTTATAATCTATAGATCATGATCTGCATCACGAGTGCGACTCGTTATCATAAGGCAAGGGGTTAAAGAAATGTTGCCAATGATACGAAATTCGAACGACCACCCTTTCAACGTAGTTGCACGTCGTTAATCAAAATTTCCAATAAGGTGAAACGAGGCCTGCGCGACGTTACGATCTCCCAGAGACAGTTTCATCTTTTTGCGACTTGTTTCGCGTCCTTTCAACCTCAACGCCGCATCCGATCCCCGAGAGAAGAATCCACGGCACCGTGTCAATGCCCATAATTTCACGCTTCAACGACGTCTCGGCATCGGATTATTGGATCGGATATCAAGGAAGGAAGAGTCCCGGCAATCGTTGTCCTCCTCCGAAAAGAGTAGAGTGGACGTCCTTACGACAGGGACGAAGACCCTGGGGGACCACTGGCCGTCGCCTCGGAAAGATGAAAGACCGATCGAAATTGCCAACGGGACGCTTCCGAATCTTTTTAGGGCTCGAAATTCCTCTCCACGAGTTACATCCTCCCCGACAGTAAACGAGCTCTTATCAAACGGCGGCATTCATTTCGACGACACTTTTATCGGGGTTTTGCTTCCACGAAACACTGAACAGTTCGATTATACGAAACGCAACCCTTACGTCTGCGTTAGGTCAAGATAGTCCTAGGCTGCGTTTACATTGGTAAGTTACTTGTATCAGTAACTGGTTACTTAACAATGTAAACACCTGGCTAGCTACTGTACAGTTGTAGCTACCCAGTCCCCAATCTGGAGGCAAGTAGGTGTTTACATTGACCTGGCTAGCCACTTGTACCTACTGGTACAACTGTACAGGAGCTAGACAGACCCCAATCTGGAGGCAAGTAGATGCTTTCCTTGGTAAGAAACCAGTCACTGGTACAAGTTACTTACCATTACAAACGCAGCCTGAGACTATCTTGACATACTGGTACAGTAGCTAGCCAGGCCCCAATCTGGAGGCAACTAGGTGTTTACATTGACCTGGCTAGCCACTTGTACCTACTGGTACAACTGTACAGTAGCTAGACAGACCCCAATCTGGAGGCAAGTAGATGCTTACCTTGGTAAGAAACCAGTCACTGGTACAAGTTACTTACCATTACAAACGCAGCCTGAGACTATCTTGACATACTGGTACAGTAGCTAGCCAGTCCCCAATCTGGAGGCAAGTAGGTGTTTACATTGACCTGGTTAGCTACTTGTACCTACTGGTACAACTGTACAGGAGCTAGACAGACCCCAATCTGGAGGCAAGTAGATGCTTTCCTTGGTAAGAAACCAGTCACTGGTACAAGTTACTTACCATTACAAACGCAGCCTGAGACTATCTTGACATACTGGTACAGTAGCTAGCCAGGCCCCAATCTGGAGGCAAGTAGGTGTTTGCATTGGTAAGTAACTTGTATCAGTAACTTGCAAGCAGCTACTAACCCAGTGTAAACCATACACTGGGTGAGGCACTGAAAACAGGCTATCTGAATATCTTGGCTGCTATTGGTGATAGAAAAAACTGCATTAGACTGAACTAGCTTGGTGTCGAGGGGTACATAATCTGTTGTCAGTAGTTTTTTTATAGGTGAACGCGTAAAGGACATATGAAGGCCAACTTCGTTTTTTAAATGAAATGATATGTGTTTGTACTTTTAAGATACGTACAATGACCTGTTGTTCAAGGTCATTCAAAGTGATCGAAGATCAATTTTCAGATTGTAACATTAATTTAGGAACCTAAAAACACGACTGAACACCTGAATATTTTTTCCCTTTACGATTTATATTAAAAACAGTAAATTATGTCGTGTCTGACTAGATGTGGCTGTTTCCACTGCGATATTCAACGTGTTAACCCTCATCGATCCCTCATTTTCCCAAAGTTATTTGCCTCTTGGTGGCAAATTTACACAGTAGTCAAAAATTAATATAATGAGAAGATAAATAGTTACTATTGCAAATTTTTTCATTGAAAATAAAAGAACCCAACCTTCTGTAATAAACGGTGACATAAATAAATAATTCTGAAAAATGTCCTCGAGATGAGCTATCAGCATTCAAAATTGGGTGTCATAGTGCAGCCTCTGTACCTCACATTCTAAGAATTTTAATAATTTAATACAGTAGAACCTCGATTATCCGAACTATAATCGGTAACAAGATGACTCACATTACAACTATGTCCAGCATAAAAATGATAATTTTGGATTAGAACATAAAAGTACACGAGTGGAAAAAAATTAAGTACATGGTGTCAGTGATAATTTTAATTTGTAATCCACCTGGAAGCGGAATTTTTGGATGACCGGTGTTCCACTGTATTTACTGGCCACAGAAATGTATAATAATTACTCATCCTTTTTTTTTTTCATAAAAGATGGAGTAATTTTTCTAGTTTTTAGCCTATAGTCCATCAACTCTCAAACTGGCATCCTCCCGTTTGGGGACATCCTGTACAGTCGTTCCGTGCTGAAACTGGCGCGTTTATCTTCGAGTCAAACGTTCCGCAGAAATTGATGCATTTTGCAGGCATGACGGCTCTCCAGGGTTCCGGAAGTTTGTCTGCAGGATTCGCGGTACAGGACGGTTTCATAATTGCGGGGAAAGCGTCGGAGGCGGCTGAGACACTCTCCTTCTGCCGGTCAATAACTGGACACTGCCTCCTCCACGCTCTACACAACCTCGTTCCATGCCACATTCGTGGTCTCTCATTCCATCCCTCTCTCCTTCTGCTCTTCTCTCTCCCTTCGCCTCTCTCTTTACAGGAAACGCGACGCAACGGAGCTGGATCTTGTCATATCGAAGGAACACGTTGTCATGCAGGGCAAAGGAACAAAAGAGCCATGATCGTTTCTTCTGAAAATGTAACATTTATTCCTCCAGGCTAACTTGCACGTCCCTAAATTCGTTGGTACAAACTTGAGGAGCATATAATAATTTTAGCCTGTTTAACTGGGTTGTTCTTTGTCTAGGAACATCTATTGTTTGTAGATAAAAATTAATAAAAATAATGTAAGTGGTGTTTTTCAAATGACATGTTCAATCGTCTTCTTTGTTTAACAGGTTTAAGTATTCCTGAAGAAATACTGTGAGAGCAATTAAGAGCCGCCTTGATTGTGACAGAGCAATTTTCACGAGACGAGTTAACTTGTCTTCCTCAGTTAATAGGTTAAAGAGGAATACAGAGTGTATAATCGACATAGATCCTGAAATTAAGCCTTTAAATCGTATGAGTACTTAATAGATCGTTGGCAGGTCTCAGCTCGTCTTTCGTTGCTCGAACGTTGTACACCTGTGACGAGTTCACTCGTGTTTAGAGAAATTTAGTTACAGTGTGAGGCATTTTGTTATTAAGCAGAGTTCTTATAATCGAGGTTCTATCGGAAATAAGAATTCCTCAGCATATAAAGAACTTCGAACTATTCGAAGAAGCACTGGGGCTGAATTTTTCGCAATAAACGAGTCCAGTCCTTTCTTAATAATCGAGTCGCTGCTGTTCTTGGAACAATTTTATACTATTATATGTTTTAGATTCTAAAATAGAATTATCATTTTTATGCGAAATCAAGTTACAGACTGAATCATTCTGTTATTAAACATAGTCCTTATAATCGAGGTTCTACCGTAAATAAGAATTCCTCAGCATCTAAAGAACTTCGAACTATTCGAAGAAGCACTGGGGCTGAATTTTTCGCAATAAACGAGTCCAGTCCTTTCATAATAATGGAGTCACTGCTGTGCTTAGTCTTGAAACAACTCGAGGAATTGACTGACGCACATCTAGACGCAGCCAAACGCATGGTGGACCATTTTCATGGGATAAAATGGTATCCAGGTATTTCGTTACAGAGGTATTCCATGACAAAGGGCTGGGAATAGGTTAATGGCCATTCAGGAACGAATCAGTATACGCGAGAATCGATTCACGCGCATGATTCATAACATTCACCGATTTCATGAAGTGGCTTAACTCGATGACCTATAAAGCTGGCTACACGAACGAGCACACGACACTCTGCAAAGTTGAGTGGACGAACGTGCTCACGAGTACGCTCATAACAGACGTTTCTACGTGTTACTGTCGATCAGATAAACACTATGGCGTATTCGCGTATTCTGCCGTGTCTCTGCTCACAAATCTACCGGGTGTTCGAAACTTCCTACGCGTAGAACGTAGAGTCATGGTTAGTTGACAGGTTTAACAACGTAACCGGCCCTGGTGAAAATTAAGGCTACTGCATTCGGTACATGACGGATTTTCAACTATTTAGGCTAGCTAGAAATGTTTAGAACACTCGTTTCCGCTCTAAATCCGTTGCAGAGAGATTAGATCGTAATAGAGAATTATTGGGTTGGGTCATAAAGAACTGCAGATGCTTAACAGCTGCCTTTTTTTGAACACTCAAACGGTTTATCTATTGGTTTTTGCTTTATGTTACAAGATACGTTTTTTGCACGTATACGTAGACATTCGACCATAGAAAAGCATCCTCGTTTGGATTAACATGAAATGGGAACGACCTGTATGAGTACAACATCATTTCAGATGATCATAGGCACTATCAGGCATATTATAATCATTTTCTGATCCTAACGACGTTATAGAATATAAAGTCTGAAGAAAAAAGGAATTACCTTAAAGCCGGGTATAATAAGCAATAGTTTTATGAAAATAATGCAAATATCGTTGCAAAATAATCACATAGTCAGAAAAGTGAGAGCAACATTTTTCACGATTGAATCCTCTTTTAACATTTTAACTGCCATGTTACCCAGAAGGCTTGAATAAGTAATTTTAGAAAGTAAACCAGTTATTGAACTTGAAGCTTAAATGCAGTTAATAATATTTTAGGTTATTGAATCTTTCTGTCTAAAAATTATAAGCCATCACAAAGTGTGTGGACAAATTTAAAAAAATAAAAATGTACCCAGTGAGTTTTATCTGAAATATTTTTTAACACAATCAGTAGATTTAAAGGAGTACGACTATTTAGAAGTTGCAAAATTTTCGATTTTTCGGTTTTTACATTTTCTAAAAGCAAATTGCTTGAAGAGGATCTTTTCAACATTTTAAGTTGACTCGAATAAAACTGACGGAAAGATATGAGATTAAAATATATCGCCATTTTGGAATCTATGAAGGTTACTCTGTCGCAATAAAAAACATAGATATAATACTAATACTCCTATACATATTATTTACACATTTCAATCATAATGAGAAGTCAATAAATTGAAGTTAAACATTAACACTTTTACAGTGAAGCTCATTGGAAAAGAAAAGTTATATTTTGAAAGGAAAAAATTACGAGTGCTTATGAATTTATTTATATTTATTTCTTTGGTAAATTCCCTTTATTGTAATGTAAATAAAACCTGAATTTTATATTATAAAAAAGCTAAATAATAATTTGCACTTAAGATTTCCGAAGTAACAGGTTAAGTACCAACACACAGTGTGCATGTCTCCGTAGAGGAGTCAACGTAGTGTAAGGGGTTAAAATACAATGGACAGGTGTCACATTCAATTGATCCTTACGCACTCCAATAAATAATACAAAAATGTTAATCCTTTCCATTAGTTACAAATAAAATCCTCTTCCCGCTTACACTATGTATCTGCACACTGCTGAATTATATCCTGACATTCTGTCACAATCGACCGTGAATAGCACTATAAAATCGTTGCTCCACCCATTGAAAAGCCAGGACGGCGTCGATGGACATGAACAAACGAAAAAGGAGTATCGCGAACAGCGAAAGGAAATTTGCAAGAAAAGATGCTTGCAGAGTTCGTCGTAGAGCGTTGACCCAACGGTAGAAGAAGCTACACAGCAGCCCAGAAGCCCGAAAACGTTCTTACAGACCGCAGCTACAGAGTTTTTCTCTGGTGTACAAGCAAGAACCTAAACGCTCCTCTAAGCGCTCCTCCATGCTCCAGAGAGCGAACATCCTTCTATTTCTACCGGCTTATCGAATGCCGGACGTAAGGACCCGGAGACGCGGTTTCGTCTCGCTTTATCGAAGAGCAGCCTCGCCGAAGGATGAACAAAAAGGACGTAGCACCTGTACAACCCATCGGACGCTTTTTATGAAATTCTACGCTGTATCATTCGATCTAGGCTTCATACAGGGTGTCCTAGAGTCCTGGGTACACGCTCTGCCAGTGTGTTCTATAGTAATATGGTTTTTATAGTGTGGTCCATAAATGTTTTATTATGAAGTTATAAGAAAAATATGAAACGTAAAGGAAATGGTGCACCTATGTCTGCATTTCGAAGTGTCATCCTCCTTTATCTATACGACTCTGATATGGACGCAGTACTGAATTCATTGTAAATTGAAATTCCTTGCGAGTTTGTCTAATTTCTTCACAGGCGATGTTGATTCTAGTAATTAATTCATTTCGGGTAGATGTGTCTGTACTATGAACTTTTCTTTTTAGAGTGCCCCACGAGGAACAATCTGACGTTGTAAAGCTAGGCGACCTGGGAGGCCAAGAGACTGGTCTCCCTCGACCAATCCACCGTTAGAAACAGCGTCTATTCTGCCAATTTTTTACCTGGCGTGCATGATGTGCAGGACACTCATCTACTGGTAGCCAGCCGTTTGGTCGAATCGATTGTATCTTTGAAAATATTAATGTAAGAAAATGCAATGAGGTGTTCAAATCGATCTAAACACAAACGTAATTTGTGACATGGGGTAGAGTCTCACGTGTTGGGCAGCAGAGGATTTTTCCTGGCATAGTGATTCTGGGGCTGAGGAGGACCTGACAGCAGGCATTCTTTTTATAAACAAGCTTGCAAAAGGATTAAAGGCCTTACCAACTATGTTAAGGTAAAAGGCCATATTATGGAGCATCTAAAATTTGCGAGGATTTTAGAAAAACTGGAAGACTATTTTCAACACAAATTTGCCAACCCTTTTTCTTCTTTTTTGTGTAACTCAGGATCGACTGCTATGATCATTTAGTCGGAGGACCTACACAGTTTTAGGTGGATTCCAACCACTATACTGTCAACAGCATTACAGATGTACTAAAGATGGTCACTCTGGCTATCGTAGTTTAACTTCGGTGATGAGACGAGAACCATTTTCATTAATTCAAAAACGTTTATGTACATAACATTAACATTTACAAAAATATAAAAATTCTATATCAATCTTGTACTACATTTTGTAACTTTGGTTATCAGTCTGTTGTAGTTCCTATCACTAACTGATTAATCAACACTTTCTACCATTTGTATTCCTCTATGAATATCATAAACTAGTATAATATTTTACTTCAGAACGTTTACATATTCTGATTAATTCAAATTTGGGTACAGTATTATTGCTATTTATCTCTATTGTTGCGTAGGAAAAATTGATACTAAAAACCTACTTACTACGGACGAGAACTAGGGTATCCTACCCGGCAACCGCAGTTGACTCAACCCTTGTTTATTAGAACTTTTTCTCTCTATTCGGTGAGTACTACCCTCAAAGTTCTGAACCCTCTTTTACCAGCTCCTCAACTACTACTCAAACTCTTTAGGAACTGAGGATAAGTACTGTACACAGCTGGAAAGATGTCCAACGCGACAGCACAGGAGCAAACTCTTCCTATTCTGCCTTGTCACACGGTGCCATATCATCCGATTACTAGATGCGATCATTTCACCCAGTAAGAAAAATGCGTATGCTCTCTTTTTATGATGGTAACCGACTAGGTGGGCCTATCCCGCTGCAACCAATTAGACCTGCGCTCCTTTCCAGCTCTGCACAGTGCAACGCCTCGTCCAATTCGCACCTGGCAACTGTCAAACGAAACCACGACACGAATTAACCAGGCAGGGCGGAGGAACCGTGAAAATGATATTGCTGAAAAACGAATGTATCCATTCGGAATGAGAAACAATAGAACAGGAGGAGACCGTGGCGTAATAACATTTCGAGAAGCGGATGGATCCCCCTTTTCGAACGGTTTCTCTTTTACGTTCTCGTGCTGTGGAAACGATCGCTCTTTCGCGGAGAAATCTCGGCGTGGGCGTCGACGTTCGGGTTGGAAAAAGAAGAGCAAGACGAGAAAAGAGGGGCAGAGGGGGGAATAGGTGGGTGAGGGGGGCGCAGGAAGAGGTCGAAGGAGGTAAATTGCCCCGAGATATTTAATCCCGTGGAAAGGCCGAGGGATCCTTTATTGGCTCGGCGAGTGAGCAACGGGCAAGATAAGTTTCCCATAGGATCGATGGCCAATCGCGTTAAGCGATTTTCGCGCCTCGTTATCCTTTGTTTCCATCCGGTGGACGGACGCTAACGCCGACGCCGACGTCGACGTCGACGCCGCTATCTCGTTCCTTGGACGCTCGGATCGATCTTACATATTGTGTCCCGTCTTCATCGACCTCGCCTTCTGCGACCCCCGAGCAAATTATCCTGACGAAAGGAGGGTGTCAACACGTTGACTGTCGTGAGGGTCGCCGGCGACCCGGACCACAAATTCTCTTTTATTAAATAATTAACCTCTTGCACTCCAAGCAATCAGGCCATACGTTTGCAGTCAACTCCAAGGAGATTTTTCTTAGATTTCTGAGGCACACGAAATGACCACGAAAAAGTCTTGGCGATTTGTTAGATTATACGACTTTTTTTTTTAAACTTTTAAGTTTATATACTACGAATTAGGATGAGAGTGAAATGAACATAGGACAGTATAAACTGCCGATTATATTGATGAACGAACGCTTATAAACACTTTTATCTATAAGTGATCAAATGTGGACAGTGCAGCTGGCCTTAGGAGTGCAAAGGGTTAATAATTCTTGTGAAATTTTGGAGTAATGTTAACGTTGCAATAATAGTATTAGACACATTTATTTGGTGAAATTATTACATCATTGTGTCTCATTAAAGTATTCCTGTTTTGTTAAATATTTTATTCATTCATAGCACCGAAGTGACTCAACAACTATTATGTAGTAATGATGTAATTAGTACATGACGACTAATTTTTTTCAAAAGCCTCAGTGTTAAAGTGGTTAAAGTAGGGTTGTTCCTAGATACCATCACATTACCCAAATTTGGATTTCTATAAAATGCTTCGATGTACAGGTTGACTCACTTAATTGGAACAGTTAACAGGTATAATTTCTGTTTCATTGAAGATAAGAAAAAACGGTACAAGCTCTATTTTTCTATGCCCTCATTTTTGTAATACGTGCAATGATGCACAGGAAAAATTCAGTAGCAGTTTTTTTCTTCGTGGTATTATATATTTCTTGCAGAATTCGATTCTTTCGAATATACGGTTTGTAAAAGTACAGACATAAAATACTTGAAAAATACACCAAATTTTACAAATGAGGTGTACAATATTCAGAGGGTTACATTTTTATTAAGGGGGTGTTCATTTGCTCGAAAGTGTGTGAAAACTGTACTCATCTGAATTAAAAAGCACTATTTTTATCCTAATCAGTAAACTTGCCTTTATCGTGCCTACCTCAATCATTCATTAACATCAAAGAGAAAAAAATGGCGGCCCACTGAAGAACAAAATTTCATTTTTAACACTTTTAGTGCCATGTCACCTATACCTGGGTGACGTATAGATTCAATCGTTATTTATTTGATCATGTACAGTATTAGTAAATGTACCTAATAAGTTCTAACAGAAGCACTAAAAAATAATGAATGTCCTTGATATTATTGATTATAAAAGATAGAATTTATGGTTATATTCATTTTGTATACAAATTTTGAAAGTTTTGTCATTTTCAGCAAATATAGCGTGGCATTCAAAGTGTTAATACATTGCGTGCCGCAGTGGAAACAGCCATATCTACTCAGACGCCACATAATTTACAGTTTTTAATATAAATCGCAAGGGAAGAAAATATTCTGGAATTCAGTCGCATTTTTATGTTTCTAAATTAATGTTACAATATGAAAATTGCTCAGAATTGTGTAATAATAAATAATTGTTTAATTAAATTGAATTAGAAGTGGCGGTCATCGGTGACCCTCGCAGTATTCAACGTGTTAAATATTTTTTAAATATTCCTCGTTATCACTGCGTGCTCTCGAAGTCTTAGATCCTCTGTTTAACAACCTGCGTAATTACGCAGTGCACGTTTATTAACCATGAATCCAGAAACAAGTTCGGATTCTCGTTTGAAAATATATTGCACGTGCGTGTTACCGAAATTTTAATGTTACGATGTTTAATTAAATTCACGTTCTCGTATTTTGCTTATATTATGCTTCAGAGCAGCACGCCACATGCACTGAAAACAATTCAGGGGTACACTGAAACTGCAAGTTTAATTAACATGGGAGTCGAACTATATCAAATTTATGCGATAGAGTACAGACGTCCGCAGTTTTCCACGAAATATTTTGTAAAAAATATATCAAATTCCTGCAATTCCACGTTCGAAACTCAACTTGTGTACAAGCTTATGCAGATCCATGTAATTTCGTGGGCCACGAGTGACTTACATTTCAAATCGTTTTTAACTATTACCAAATTTTAAGAAGTGCACGCTAAAATAATTGGAGATTTGTAGTCTTAAGAATATATATTTATAAAAATTCATTTTGATCTGATGGACTATGCAGGCAATTCTCCAGTATGGCAGGTAATGTATTAAAAATCTATCTAAAATAAATTTTATTTTAAATTATTTGAGAGCTCCAAGTTGATAAAATTTAAATATTTTTGTTATACAATAAAAACAAGTATATATGTTGTCTTAATAATATATATTTACAACATTCATTCTTATCTGATGGACTATGCATGGTATTTTTTACTATGACAGGTAATGTACTAAAAATCGATGCAAAATAAATTTTATTTTAAATTATTTGAAAGCTCCAACCTGATCAAATCTTAATATTTTTGTTATTCCTTATTTACAATAAAATAAAATATATAGGAATTAATAAGCTACTTTCAATCACTATATTTACTCTGTTCACACAAAACGAGCTGCTACTATTTTGAACATGACTTGTAAATCTAATTTTACAGAAATCTTGTGATTAAGGGATTAAATGAACAAAATTGTTTTGTATTTATCGTAGAAATTTGTAAACATAATTTCTGCCCGCCATGCACTACGATTTCGAACAGACTCTGTATGATCACAGATGTTGGGGCCAATATCATAGAAAACATTCTATTCCCTGATGTAAACATTAATCCCTCTCTCAATTTACTCCTATTAAAAACTGCCATTCGCTTGGCGAATCCGCAATACATCGGTTGCCTCCACACGCGTCACAATTTATTCTATTGTGCTCTAAATAACAAAGCGGGGGATGATCCCAACCGTGTTTACCTTTCGAAAACGAGAACCCCATGGAGCCCTGCGCTGCCCCACGTGTAATATTCTCCCTGGATTGGTAGCAGAGGAAAGCACGTGCATCAAAACAGGGTCGCGCGATTATGAGTGCGAGTCACAATGCTTTCATTGTGTTTCAAGGGTATCGAGGAGCCAAATAATTCGTTTCAAAAATTTTAAATTTAACTATTGTTCACGAATTTATCTTGAATGAACTGCACTGCGAATGTACAGGGTGTAATAGAAATGGGTGACCAAAGGACCTCGTTCAGAATCGATGAAATCCTCTCCAATGGACTTTTTCGAATTTTTTACAGTTATACAGTGTTCAGTGAGGTGTTCAACGAACTTCGTCCAGGTATTCAGCAAGTTATTCTCCTGTTAAAAATGTCGTATACAGTACAGGTCTGTTTTGTTTCGTTGGTCAATTATATCGACAATGATGTATTAATAATACTTACAGTGATACAATACTTTATTATGCTTCTGATTTTATATTAAATTTGCAGGTAATGTTCAAATTGTCGACCTTCAGTAGTCCAGATAAACTGTTTAAATTTTTAGAAAGAAAACAGTCTGTTATGTGCCGGAAGTTATTTATGACTCAATCTAATAAAAAACAACTCTGTTTTTACTTATTATAAATTTGTAACTGTTTGAATTTTTAGAAAGAAAAAGATCTCTTAGGTGTCGGAAGTTATTTATGACTCCATCCAATAAAAAACAACTCTGTTTTTAATTATTATAAATTTGTAACTGTTTGAATTATTAGAAAGAAAAAAGTCTCTTAGGTGTCGGAAGTTATTTATGACTCAACCCAATAAAAATTACCTCTGTTTTTAATTATTATAAATTTGTAACTGTTTGAATTATTATAAAGAAAAAAGTCTCTTAGGTGTCGGAAGTTATTTATGACTCCATCCAATAAAAAACAACTCTGCTTTTAATTATTATAAATTTGTAACTGTTTGAATTATTAGAAAGAAAAAAGTCTCTTAGGTGTCGGAAGTTATTTATGACTCCATCCAATAAAAAACAACTCTGCTTTTAATTATTATAAATTTGTAACTGTTTGAATTATTAGAAAGAAAAAAGTCTCTTAGGTGTCGGAAGTTATTTATGACTTAACCCAATAAAAATTGCCCAATAAAAATTGCTCTGTTTATAACTATTATAAATTTGTACTTGTTCTAAAAAAAAAATAATAAAAAGAAGATTAATGCGAAGAATGTTGCTGCATCTTGGGGTCCAGTGAATTTTATTAAACGATTTTAATTAAACGTGCATTTTATTATCTGACCTCGCGGAAGCCACTTTGGAGAACACTGTTCCAGTGTTCGCCAGGCTATATTGGTGACACCGTGTATAAAATGAATTTCCCTGCATTCGGGGGAAAGAGCGAAAGGGGTGAGCCGTGGAATGATACAGGCAGCTTTGTCGATTGTCGTCCTTCTTGTTTTCATTCACAGGCTGACTGTCGGCGAGGCGGCGGCGAATTAAGCTTCGTTTTCATACAGCGACCTCGGAGCAAGATTGAATTGCCACCCGCCGGCTTTTCCTGCGGAGTGCTCTCGAAAATTAGGCGATATTGTGCTTTAACGAATGGGATTCAAGCTTACATCTGGCCGAAAAATACTGGCAATTGAAGAATCGCGTCGAAAAGAAACACGCATCTTGCGCGATAAATTCATTTACGCCAGACCAAACCCGTAAATTCAACGAATGGAACTTTAACCCGTAGACGTACATTTTTTTTCTTCTAGATCGGCCTTAGAAACACTTTTTTTTTCAATGTTCCCTTGTTGCTGCAAGATGACTGCTACAGCCGTCATTTGCCAGCACATCAAGGAAAATCTGATCTCGCAGCAGAGCTGAATGTCATTGAAACGAACTGTTATTCGTTTAAAATTCGTATTTTATTTATTATTTCCCTTCTATCGCGTTATGATTGTTATTATCTGTGGAATAGCTAGGGAGATATTTTTCGAAGCGTGACATCATTGCGTCGGTGACAGACGTGCGCAAAAAAAGGATATTAAATTCGAAAGTTGTGTGAAGGAACAAAGGTGGAAAATAGCAACTATATTAGGAGGAAAACGCTGGTCAAAAAAAATATTTTTCGAAGCGTGACACTGCTGGTTCAGTGACGTACGTGTGGAAAAAATAGGAAAATTACATTTGAAAGAACAGATCTGAAAATGTTAAAGAAGTGAGAAGAAACAAAGGTGGAAAATTGTATACTATACTGGTTGAAGATGTTGGTCAAGGGAAATAGTTTTCGAAGCGCGACATTATTGCCTCGGCGACGTTCGTGTGCAAAAAAGGGAGAAATTAAATTTGAACGAAAAAGTCAGAAAATTAGGAATTAGCGTGAAGAAACAAAGGTAGAAAATTGCAAACTATATTGGCAGGAAAAACGCTGGTCAAAGAATACATGTTTAGAAGCATGACATTGTTGCCTCGGTGACGTTCGTGCAGGAAAAACAGAAAAATGAAGTCTGAACGAAAAAGTCGGAAAATACGAAAGTATCGCGAAGAAATAAAGGTGGAAAATTGCAAACTATATTGGCAGGAAAAACGCTGGTCAAAGAATACATTTTTCGAAGCGTGACATTGTTGCTTCACTGACGCTCGTGTGGGAAAAACAGGAAAAATTAAGTCTGAACGGAAAAGTCGAAAGTATCGTGAAGAAACAAAGGTGGAAAATTGCAAACTATATTGGCAGGAAAAACCCTGGTCAAAGAATATATTTTTCGAAGCGTGACATTGTTGCTTCGCTGACGCCCGTGTGGGAAAAACAGGAAAGATTAAGTCTGAACGGAAAAGTCGAAAGTATCGTGAAGAAACAAAGGTGGAAAATTGCAAACTATATTGGCAGGAAAAACGCTGGTCAAAGAATACATTTTTCGAAGCGTGACATTGTTGCTTCACTGACGCTCGTGTGGGAAAAACAGGAAAAATTAAGTCTGAACGGAAAAGTCGAAAGTATCGTGAAGAAACAAAGGTGGAAAATTGCAAACTATATTGGCAGGAAAAACCCTGGTCAAAGAATACATTTTTCGAAGCGTGACATTGTTGCTTCACTGACGCTCGTGTGGGAAAAACAGGAAAAATTAAGTCTGAACGGAAAAGTCGAAAGTATCGTGAAGAAACAAAGGTGGAAAATTGCAAACTATATTGGCAGGAAAAACCCTGGTCAAAGAATATATTTTTCGAAGCGTGACATTGTTGCTTCGCTGACGCTCGTGTGGGAAAAACAGGAAAGATTAAGTCTGAACGGAAAAGTCGAAAGTATCGTGAAGAAACAAAGGTGGAAAATTGCAAACTATATTGGCAGGAAAAACCCTGGTCAAAGAATATATTTTTCGAAGCGTGACATTGTTGCTTCACTGACGTTCGTGTGGGAAAAACAGGAAAGATTAAGTCTGAACGGAAAAGTCGAAAGTATCGTGAAGAAACAAAGGTGGAAAATTGCAAACTATATTGGCAGGAAAAACGCTGGTCAAAGAAGATATTTTCCGAAGCGTGACATTGTTGCCTCGGTGATGTTCACGTGGAAAAAAAGGGCGAAATTAAATTTGAAAGGACGGGTGTAAGAATTCGAAAGAAGCGAGAAGAAACAGAGGTGGAAAATTGCAAACTATATTGGGAGGAAGATGCTGGTCAAGGGGGGTATCTTTCGAGGCGTGGCATTATTGCCTCGGTGGTGAGCTCATGGCGGTTAATGGTGGTGACTACGGTGGTACCCGTGGTCGTAGCAGGCAATATCTGGTCGGTCACGTAGACTGACCTCAGCATCGAGCAATAACGACGCCCGCCCGGACGTTTCTACCAACGCGTACGTGAACCACCACGTAGCTCCTTTCTCTAAGGATATTTTTCTTCGCCACGATATTATTTGAGAACCAGTGGCTTGGCCGGAAGACAAATTTCGAGGACATCTAGCCTGTTAATCTGATCATTCCTCGGCGAGAAAACCGGGGTCAGACCAATCAACTTCTTCAGGAATGAATTTATTGAATTGGTCGAAACAAATGACTTAATCTTCCGTAGAAAACCTGGGTCCTTTATATGCAAGCGTAATTTCTGTGCTGTTCTAGACTTTCAAAAAATCTGAACAAATTCTGGAATACTTATGAAAGTCTCTATTACATTACACAATCGTTCGTTGCGTCAAATGTTTAAAATTTTCTTCAATAAAAATACAAATTCCAAGGAGAGTCTGGGAAAAATGGGACAGCAACGATTCCAGTTTGTGTCCAGTCTTTTTCTTTCATTATTTCAGTTCGGATTTTTCTTTCGTATTGTTTATTAAAAATTCTAATTATACACTGAAACAGCAGACTGTGTTGTATATACAGTTACTTTTATTGAGTCACAAATAAAAAATAACGCAATACCAAATAACACTCAGCATAATATATTTTGTGGCAGAATAAATAATTCGATTGTTGTAAATAAATACTTTTAATTCCTTATCGAGGTATTTTATCAAATACCTATACCACTAGTGAAGTAGAATTTCTCAAATAATCTGTAAAAGTAATTTTTAAATAATTTATTATTGCAGTATGTCTGAAGTCAATTGTTAAATTATTCCTACGTTGAAAAATAGGAAAATATGTATTCTTTTTAATAAGTTACTCAGTTCCAATAATTCGCCCGGATATACAAATGTATAACCGTGCGCAGGCCAATACAGTGGCTCGTAGCACACGACCACAGATTTTTAGAACTGATTCATCGGAATTCATTCGGTATCAGAATCTTGATAATTACACATAGCTCCAGTGAAGTCATATGATTAACAAACGTTATTAGAAGATTGCGGATTTTTATGCAGCTATACATTTTTAGACTTCCATACTTCCTACGTACAATGCAGTTAAATAAATAAAATTTCAACAAGACTGCATTCGCTCCTTGAAATGTTCAAAATATATAATTTTTATTTTGCTGAATTTTTGAACGTCCACCATTCACCAATCTGGTTACACGTGGGAAGCCCTGATACAATAGCTACTGCTTTTTAAAAGCAAGTGTCCCTCGTGTTATTAGTCGTACATGAAAATCACTTTGCTAACAGCAGAAAAATCAATCAAGAAAACCGATGGAAGACGTTGCTGTTTTATTTATCGGCAGGAAGTGCTTTAGCCGGAACGCAGCGCTGTGCCCACAGATACGATCTTTTTTCCTGTTGTAACGAAAACATCGAAAAGAGATTTGCCAGGAAATTGCTCGACTCACCGTACATCTTCCCTTCGTCGGACAGGATGATTTTGCGCCGGCCGCATGGTGGATATATTGTGAGAGCTTCCTGGAAGCTCTGCTCGATATCCGGCGACCATACACCCTCCGCGTCCGCTGCCGATAAGTCCTTCTCGTCCTGAAAAATACAAACACGTAGCTTTATCGATATCTGGACCCACTCGTCAGAACATTTCCGTCGCCCTGAGGAGCGTTCCAATTTTTGTAATTTTATGTAGATATTGTATTTCGTATCCTATTAGAGAATATATTTTATCAATAATTCATGAAATATCTCACGGTAGATTCATTCATTTTTATTCTCATACTTTTGAGAGTCAGTGTACGTATAATCGAAGAAATTGTCAATTTTTGTGATGTTTTAGGTGATTACATTACCCAACATCCCTTTGCACTCGAGTGGCGCCTTCGAGGCACCATAATGTCTCTGTTTTGAATAAATCACCAAAAATGGTGTCCAGTTTCACGAAATCTACAACATACACTTTTTATTAGTAGGGTAAATGTAGCAGTAGTTGACACTATAAGACTCATTTCCCATTCTATTTATTATCACAGAAGTTTATTTTTAGTAAGCAATTTTGTAGATGGATAACTTGATTCGTCAGCTGTTTTGATATGAATTGAATTTATTAGTATTGATAAATAATCCTATAGTAAAGGGTTATTGACACGTTGAACGCCGTGGCGATCGCCGGTGACCGACACCTTAAATTTAATTTAACACGTTGAATGCTGCAGTAGAAACTGCCATACCTATCCAGACGATATATAATCCACTGTTTCAGGTATAAATCGCGAAGGAAAAGAATATTTTATGATTTGAACGTACAGTAGTTACCTTATATTATTATTGTTATAATGATACTGTCTAAAATAGTATATGATTCATTAGTTATTTAATTTAATAAGATTAGGTCACCGGTGACCCCCGTGGCAGTCAACCTGTTAATTAAATAATTATTGATTGTCACAAAATTCTGAGCAAACTTCATACTGAAACAATAATATAGGAACAGAAGAACATGACTGAGTACTCAAATCTTTTGTTTCTTTACGATTTATATAAAAATTAGTCAATTATATCGTGTCTGATTAGGTATGGCCGTTTTCACTGTGGCGTTCAATGTGTTAAAAAAAAACTGAACCCTCCAAACGGAACGAGTAGTTGACACAGTAAATTTCTAAAGGCACTAGTAGTCACTATAGACAGCTCCATGAACCAGTAATTGACAAAATAAAATTATTAACACTAGACAAAATAAAATCATTTATAATTCCTAGGCAGCGGATCATTATGCAATTTAACATACCGAAATATGTGAAAAACACACATTTAAGGCCGTGAAAAAGATAAAAAGTACATTTTTTAAACATTTATAGAACAAAGTACGGTTTTATCAAAGTTTCATTTCTGTAACAGAAATAACATAAAAGATATTGAACTTTAAAAATGTATATTTGCATAAACATCCGCAGTCTAATAATTACCTACTCAACTACAGAAACATGCTAAATTGCATTTAGAATAAAACAAACCCTCTTATAGAAGTCAGATCCACCAGCCTTTCTGAATTATGTATACTAGGTGCAAGAGTTCTCAAGTGCAAAGGATGTCGAGCCATAATCGACATGACATTTCATCCCAGCAGTTGAAGAGGAGGATGGAAAAACGTTTAAAAATTGACAGAAAAATTAGTGTGTCGATCTGATTAAACGTGGAAACATATTGATGAATCATAATCAAATCCAATGTCACCTGGACTTTTCATAATCGTACACTTTTTATTTTATTCTCAAGTTGTCGCAACGAAACGTTGGATTTATCACCGAGTGCAAAGGGTCAATATTGTGTTTGATACAATGAAAATCACCAAACCCATGGTGAGTCTATTTTAATGAAGTAAATAATTCTTCCCAAACATAAGTATGACGGCCTAATAATTATCCTATGAATCCGTGAGGTTTCGTATCCAGCAACCTGATAGCACGACCTGGTCCCCCCTCTGTGTAAGTGTATTCTCAAGTATTCCCTCAGATCATTCAACCGAAGGATTTTCAGCGGCAGTTCGCTTATCTACGATTTCTTTCGGACACACGATTTATCCTGCGAACTCATTTCCAAAGGTCCCCCAGGTAGTCTGTTCTCTTAAGATAGCGGCCGGTCCGAAAGTGCAAAACCATGCCTGGAACGTAACTCAATGGGTGTACCATAGATTTTCCCTCGTCAATTCGAAACTATTTCCTCGCCAATTCCGTGTTACTCCTCTCCCGTGTGCCGGGATTCCTTTATTTTCTCGTACGTGTTCGCGCACGCGGATGCTGGGTCGAACTTGGAATTTCAACGAATCCAAGAAATCCGTGCTGCACGGACGAGAACCGGACCATTACTTCATATCAACCAGTGAAAGATAGAAGCTGAAGAGCTCGACTGGAAAAGGGAAAGTCCCTTTGTAAAAGCTCGATCACTTTTCACCTTCGATAGAATATTTGTTGCGTGCTGGGACATCGAGTTTACAGGTACTGTGCAGAGATGAGAAGTCAGCTAGCGGAAGGAACGAGGGTTTGATTGATTATAGCGGAATAGGTCCACCTAGTCGGACATAATCGTGAAAACTGAGCATACGCATTTTCTTTATTGGTCGAAAGGGTCACATCTATTAATTGGATCATATAGCATCGTGCGACGAAGAGAGCGAAGGGGATAGAGCGATCCGACGAACTTTAACCCTTTGATGCATGATTTTTTTAAAAATAATAAATAAAAGGTATTATGTATATTTTTATTGCTTTCACTGGTAAAAAATAAGAAACAAAGGGTCTAGCTGAATAAGAGGATCAAAAGTGCCCCTACACCATATTCGATTTGAGATGAGCCATTCGATAGATTATAAAAAAAGAGCTAATTTCAAATTTCAACTTTCTATCTCGACTTGGGGGGTAGTTAAGGGCAAAAATTGAAAATCATGTTCTTGCCCAATTTTTCTTACATTATTGCATGAAAAGTTTTGAAGAAAATCAGAGACATTTCAGACATCGAGGCACATATTATGGAATTTTTTCCGATTTTTAAATTGAAAATCAAAGCTGTAAAAAAATAAAAAACGCAAAAAATGCCGGTTTTGTATTGAGACAGTCGCGGAACTAGATTTATATTTTTACTGTAAGCACATATTATTATTACTATTATCCTGAATTTTTTTCAGATTTCTCGGTTTGGTGCGCCATAGTTAAAAAAATTAAAAACCGATTTGTTTGTCAGCTCAAAGACTATCGAGTGTGACAAGCGCTATCATGATATTTTTCCACTGAAATTGCATTTTATTTACAAAACTGTTAGCAACAGGTCTTTGCTATGGCAATGTAAACCCATATGTTTATTAATACTACACATGATCAAATAAGTACAGCGGAACCACGATTATCGGAAATTCTTCTTCTATATTAATTATAAGGTGCAATTATCATTAGTGACATTATGTACTTTACTTTGTACCACCGTGTATTTTTATATTCTAAACCAAAGGATAACAATTTTTGTGAGAAACATAGGTACAATGTGAGGCATCTTGTTACTGATTACTAGACCGCGGATGTTTATGCAAATATACATTTTTACAGTTCAATATTTTCGATTTCCATGTAGGCGATGAGACGCAATTACGACGCAACTGCATTTTTCCGTTTAAATGTTTAAGAGTACAGTTTTGATTCACTTACTGTATAAAGTGTGCATTATTAGCGAACTTGAACATGTTAAATTGCATAAAGATCCGCAGTCTACTGATTACAGTTCGGATAATCGAGGTTGTACTGTGATCATTAAATCATTACATTACATTAACCCTTTGCACTGGTAATAGCTTGAACCCAGTGTATCAGCCAGCTCGTGATAAATTTTTTCGACTTGCTCTTTGTGTAGAATATAACACAGAAACCTACACAACTTTTAGATTTTGCAAAATTTTATCACAATTTTTTGTACGTACACTACCAGCCAAACGTTTGGAATCACGTGTTGATTTCTGCCAAAATCGAATATCCTGATAAATTTTTTACTGACCCATCGTTAATATACCAAATCGTAACAAGAATATAATTTGTTTTAAGAACGTTCATTTTAAAGACATTCATTTTTTTTAACCTCTTCAAGGATACTGATACGCATGTGTACGTTTAGTTTATTTCTCTGATTCAATGGTTATAGACAAAAATATGACATCTAACGGCCATGTGTGTGTATATTATTTTTCTTACAGATCTTTAAATTTTATTCATTCTTTATTCCTTATTTTGTAAATATGAATTTATATTCAGTAGATATTACGTTTTCTAGGTTCAACAGATTTGTCTCTGAAGAAGTTAAAAAGAACCTGCTTCTTTTAATTCACGTAGTGACTTCAAACTTTTGGCCGTTAGTGTATGTGCTAATTCCACATGATGTTCTGGAAATAAGTGATTAAACTTAAAGGGGCTTTTAGCTTCGACCACTGAGGGTGGACGTACGAGTGCGAAGGGTTAATGCTTGCACTACCAAGGTATTTTTTGAAACTCGAACTACCAACGGGGGTGCATTTAGTGTCCACCTTCAAGAAAAAATTATATCTGGCTAATTAATGCCGGATTGAATGATAAGAAACATTCTGTGAAACTGCAACATTTAAATTACTCCATAATAAAGCATATGCTTAACCCTTTTAGCACCGACGACGATATATCGTTGTGCGTGAGTCTAAAATATTAAGCTCAAAAATGACAGTTATTTTATACACGAAAAGTACGGCAAATGTTTAACTGAATAACAATACAAGTTTGTAATAATACTAGAATATTTTACCAGTGATATTATACTGGCTGTACACCATATCCATGAATCATCTGCTTTGGAGTAGGCAACCCTTTTGACACTTGCTGTGCATCACAGAATAATTATTTATTTATCTTTTGAAATACTTGCGATATTGTTATAAATAATTGAACATACGTTGTTTATGTTTTATATTACCCGTTCCATGTGAATCTATGTCAGAGTGACGACGTTTTTTATTTGCAAATGCTGTTTATAAAAGATGACCAACTTTTCGAATTTTCTTTACGATTTTCAATAAAACTTATTCATACAATTTTCAACCAATATTGAAATAAAAATTTTGAAACTTTAGTGAATAATTCACTGTCCCTTTAGTCCTTAACATGATCCTTTTCAAATTTTGCAATTATTCTTCAAAACTACATTTTTATAACTACATCAGTTTGGCTCGGCGCTTTTCGCTCGGGTTCAACTTTTCGATCGGCACTGGAAGGGTTAAGCTCAATATATTCAACAATAACTATTTCTCTCAGACTTTTCACCCGACTGATTAGTCAAATAAATACACAACGGTGGACATAAAGTATCCCCCATTGGCAGTGCTAGGGTTAAACAGTGCAACGCTCGAACATCAAAGCGGTGCCTCTGTATCCATCACTGCAGGATTCAGAAGCTCATGAAACAGTCATCCAAGACCGTCACACGATAAAGGAGAGTATGAAATAAGGACATCGAACTTACATCGCTAATTTCGCCAACGTCGAGGTTCTTGGTATCCGAGCCGGAGCCGTTCGCGTCGGGCGGCGGCCCGGAACTCGCGGGAGTCCACGGCGCGGAAATGGTGTCGGCTGCAGCCACCGCACTGCCTGCAACAATCATACATAACCAATCCATTAGCACGTCGAAAGCATTCCTTGGATCATCTAGAATATCATGAGTACCCTACGTAAGAGAATGACCTAAGTGAGCAGCGGCTAGGGTTCAGTGAGGGCGAGGGTGGTCCAAACGGCAGCGGAGCGGTTTTCACGTGGTCGCGGCACGCGTTACACGGGTCTGATCGGAAACTTCGGCCAAGCAGACCAACGTGGAAACGTACATTTCCGTCGTGACGACGTCATTTCTCCGACTCGAGGCCCAGGCTGACGGAATCCGCGGCAGGCTCGAAAACGAGCCTGGAATATCGTTAGCGATCAGCCAGACAGGCGTCGCGCGAAAATTCAGCGGATAAAAGCGCTCCAGAGGGTGGAGGGAGAGGGTTGTGTCGGTGGAGCGGGAGGTGGAAAAATCAGCACGTGAAAAATCGTGGCAGAACGCTCGTTGGCGCGGCCAGCCTAGAATCTCTATACGCCGGAGCAACAAGTGTTCGCTGATATCGCGTATCAGTGCCGTAGCTAGCGGTGGGGGCTGCTCGTAGGCGGTACACTCCGCCTACCGGGGGTGGAGTGTGTACGTTAAGCCCCCGGAAAAGCCCCTCTCCCCACGGATCCGACCGCAATACCGGATGGATCCCCCTCGTGGGAACAAACCCCCGAAAGCAGGAGAAACTGCATCCTGTCGCGTTCCAAGCGATCCACTAATCTCGGTGAGCTCTACCTTTTATGCTTCTTTAATGTGCACGTGACAAGACACTCTGCTTGGGCATTTCCGTTTTACTCCGGGCTTTTCCCTTCTCTTGCCTCCGCTGCTGCGACAGAAGCTTTCTTCGATATCGATGTCGGGAGTTCAGGATTCGGTTTGATGGAAATATGGAGCGGGCAACGAGCTGTGGAATTGGAAGGATTGCGTTGAAAGAGTAACGAGGTTTAAATGTTGATTGTTTGGTGTATTGATTAGGAGGATGTGCAGGGAGGCGCCAAGCTGACTGACAGTTTTGAAAGGGTTATAGAAGATTGAAGGGTGGTGCAATGGGACAACGTTCAATGATTTATTGTAATTCAGTTAGATAAAATGGCATCGTTTCCTCGTTACATTGATTCCTTGATGACTACTCTACGTTATTAAGGGCCGGGAAGATTAATATTTGAAACGTGTCAGTCGGCTGGGCGCCACTCCGTATTTACTGAAAATAGCTCAGTTTTCAGAGTTTTGTATGAAGTGAGGGTAAGTTTGAATGATTGGCTGGTGCATGTGAATTGTTGGATTCTCCAGCGTGTAATTAAAACACTTTGAAGAGAGAGTGATATAAAATTAATGGGTAAATCATTTTTAAAACAAAGATTTAGGGCACAGGACAGGTTTAATGCGAAGCAATGGAAGTGTATATAAAGTTATAATAGCAAATAATATTGTAGAAACAATTATATAGTAGAACCTCGATTATGCGAACTCCGATCATTCGAAAATTGATCATTTTGTGCCAGTCATAAGCTACGATTATCGTCAGTGACAGTCTGTACCTAATTTCACACCACTATGTATTTTTAATTCTAAAATAAAATTATGATTTTTATAACTAATTTTTATCACTAATTATAGTTCGGATAATCGAGGTCCTAAAGTACCAATATTCTTAATTAATAGAAATCTAACATTTTGCATGTATCAACTTAATACATTGCTTTTAATAAATCTCATTTGTAATTTTCATAATCTTCGAATGGTTCTGCTAGAATTTGCCAGAAAACATACTGTTCAGAGTCAAATGAATAATGTAATGGATAATCGAATAAAGCAAAGTGTTAAATATTGTCTTAATGAAAACAAGAATAAAGATATTCTAAAATTGTAATAAAAAGAGTATAATAATAAGTCAATTACATAAGTAATTTTGGATGCACCGATGACAGGAATAAGTTTCTGAAAATAAATCTGTTTATAACAACAGACAATGTTTGTTCAGTATCGTTTCGATATCAATTACGTTTGATACAGCTTGAGAAAGACTAAAATAAATTCATGGTTACTCGTCCAAAATTTTGTGTAAAGCGGGGAATTTGATCTGAATGCAATGAGTAACTGTAAATATTCTGTAAATATTAATTACAAGCTGGTATTTGCATCAGATATTCAGAAAAGTGTAATGCACTTTTGGAAATGCATTAAACCGATCAAAATATGAAGCATTAAGCACAGAAATAATTTATTATATTTTATTAAATAATTTAACAAAGCTTGAAACAGGATGTTCCTATTCTTTTCGGTTTTAATTGTCATATCGTTTTAATACTCATCTTTGCAGGTTTATAACCCAATCTTTTAAGCGTTGACTGTTTCACTGCATTATATAATAATATAACAAGATTGTATCACTTATAACAATAGTAATTACAGTAGTTTTCATAGTGTTTTACTATTCATGATCGAATTTCAATCTATGTGTCACTGTTATATGATAAATGAACTTCTAACTCACGAAAAAATGAAAGAATGTAAACAATTTGTTGAGTATTTACTTTAATCTTGTCAGAAATCTCTCCCTGGCGAATTTTTGTAAATTATTCGCAAGGTTATTACATTAAATCCAAAGATTAAACATGATCGCACGAGGTGGAAACCAACTTTGAAACTGTAAGTACGAAAAAATTATCTTTTCCACTAAGCCGTCCATCACACTACCGATTTGCTCTCCCCGAAACCAAAACTCTAAACGACTGCCTAAGCGACAGCTCGATCAGTCTAGCAAACATGGCCAGCTGCAGCCAAACATAAATTAACCCTCTACAACGCTATGTAACGTGAAAGTTACTTTCCCAGATACCTATATTTTTCAAGTCTCATTTTGTTTGTTTATCACTGTGTACAATTATATTCTACCCCTACGCTGCCACCAGGCAGTCTATTCTATTATTATCACGTTTATATTCCTCAATCAATCCGTTATTCACCTGTCGCATCATTTTCGTCTACGCAAAAAGGGTTAATAATTCAAAAACCTAACAGCATGAGGACGAATCCCAATTCTGATCAGTTCAAACAGTTTCCTAATGAAGATTATAGTCTCACCGATGATAAACATTCTGGCAGACCTATCGAGATTGATAACGATCAAATCTCCAGCCCAATCGAAACCAATCCACGTTATACCACACGAGAGACTCCCAAAACGTTAGGAATACTGAAATCCACCAAAATCATTTCTCTTTCTTACCAAAAAGTCCGACATTACTTATTGTCCAACCCAATAAAATAAACGTATCATTTTCATGAGAAGCATAATTACAACTTGCTCCTTGCTGTTCGAATAACCAAGGTCCTTATGTCCCCGCTGCAGTATAAATCGGGTTGTCATTCGAAAATTCACAGGACAATCATGTAGTCAGGCTCCGCAGAGAAGAAGGGGTGGCCTGTTTACGGGGAAACTCTTCGAAAACGGGGCGAAAAGCTCGAGAGGAGGAGGGTGAATCAGTGGACAACAGTTTGCCGAAAGGAGGGGTGCGTGGTGGTCCGCGTGCTCGATGAATATTCGCGTGGGATTCGAGGGGGTAGGGGGTGCGCTTGGGCACAATATGCAAGCCGCTGAAAATGAGCGGAGCTTTAATAGAGACGCGAGCCCGGCCAAGGCACGCACACTCACACGCGCACGCACACGTGCGACACATGGCCGGCGACAGACGCGCACAGCCATTGGATTCATATATCTCCGGCCGGCCAGGCTGGTGTATGTCCTTATGTAAATGCTCGTACCTATTTGGCCGTGTACATAGGTCGCGCTCGCGTGTACACACCGAGCGTAATGCCAGCAAGGCAGAAAGCATAGATCATGGCGAATGACGCATGGTTGCATTCGGTGTGCCCGCCGCTCGCTCGACGGGGGTTGCTCAGCAGAGGAATGGAAATGCGCGGATGAAGGATAGGGAATGGCCGGGTCAACCATGATAGGGCGCAGGAACTCGAAGCTGGAGGGAGAAAGCATTTTGGAATGTCGTGGCTACTCCCGGCAGGCCGTGGGAGAGCCTGGGACGTCCTCGTCCACCGGGCCAGCTTGCCGACATAACTAAATTTCTTGTCTCCTTTTAACTTCGACTGCCACGGTTCGAACTGGCCGTTCCAGGCCAGACGGATCAGAGATGGAGATAGCTGCCTGACGATAAGAGGCTTTGTTTTTAGGCGCCGTCGCATCATTCGACAGCTAGCAGGGCTAGACACTCTTCAGCCTTCTGTGGTGGGATGCTTTTGTGGATGAAGAAAAATATACGACGGGTGAACGGTGAACGGTAATTGCAGGGTGTATATACAGCGATTCACGAAATTGTTTGAACGTTCTCATAATTACTTTTCTGTCTTAAAGCATATTTCGAATGTTATTTATTAGAGATGCCATATCCTTGCTTCAAATAACACTTAAGCACCCGGCAAGTTGGGGTACAAAATACGCCAAATACCGCACGTTTTATGGAATCATTTAGTGAAAATTAATTTTGTTTGATTCGCTAAATACAAATCGATTTAAACAGTGTACTTTTTTACATCAATATTACTTTATTTCATGGCACGTAAATTAAGAAAACATGTTCTTTTGAAATAGGCATAGACATAAATCCATTGAATCAGTAATCCGTTTCCTAACAAGTTCAGACTTCAACTCAGAAACATCATGGCATTAAGTGTTCGTTTTTATAACTGTACATTGCTTTGTAATCTAGTGTTTGACTTCTCAGGAAAAAGCACGCACTAACGCGTGCCCGGGTATTAAACGCAATAAACAGAAACACGCAGTAACGCGTGACCGGGTATTAAACGCAATAAACAGAAACACGCAGTATAATTAACGCGTGACCGGGTGCTTAAGTGTTAAAAAAATGGTAAATAGAAGAATATTAAAGCAACATAATGATGTGAACAAATTGATGAGACACTGTATAATGATAAACATATAGCTTGAGTGCGGTATAAGGGAGCTTTTTTTAATTGACTCTACTTTTTATTAACAATCTGTCAAGGTCGACAATAAATAAATACATGGTATGCGATATTAACACTTTGAGTGCCATGCTCCATTAGCTGAAAATGGCAAACTTCATCCATTTTTATACAAAATGAATGTAACCATGAATACTACCTTTTTTAATCGATAATGTTACTAACATTTTTTGACTGCTATGACAGCTGATTAGGTATATTTTTACTATTTTACGTGATCAAATAAATAATGGCTGAATTTATCTGTCACCCAGATAGGGGTGAGGCGACACTCAAAGTGTTACATAATATTTAATAATATTAAGTGTAAGGGTTGTAATTTTTAAGTCACTGATGTTGCAGAGGGTTGATATTTGCTATGACTATAACCATGAATTAAGTTTAGTTTGCTATGTTTTGTCTTATTATTTGGTGGATAATATATTCCTGTCTACCCTGTGCATAGCCTATTTCCCTGACAGGAACATGATCATTTTAAACACGTAGGATGTTCAGTAAATACTGACTATTCTTATAAAATTTTGATTCTCCCTTTGTTGTGGCATATTTTTTAATATACAATCTTTCTACGTTTATAGATTTATTCTGTCTGTAAATATGTATTTTAGGGTCCACTTTAAGCCACCCCTTCTTCCACGCTTCTATCTCTCTACATTTCAAATACTTCACATGGTGCAACACAGAACGTGCTACAAATTTTCTAATACATTTCAATGCGACTGTCAAATACTTATCCATACCAGCAACTTCTGTTCCTAGTTCCAAATGAACGATTATTTTCTAAAGCAGGACAGATTCTTCCTGACAGAAGAACAAGCTTACAGCCAAAATATTCGAACATGTAGTCTCTAATAAGTTGAAACAGGAATAAACAGATATAAATGACAAAATTGCGCGTTACATTCCACTTCAATCACCTCCATACCCTTAACGACATCTTAACGATATTATCGATACATCGTCAAGTATCAATAAGTTACCAATAATCGGTAGCAGAACCTCTAGTACCTCTACCCCCCAACAATCAGGCAAAACGACTCCAACGCATCCAACCATCATGCACCCACAAAGTCTAAAAACAGACGTCTCATTGCGCAATGTGTGCAGCACCGCCTCCTCAAAAGATCCGTTGAAAAAAAGAAGAGAGAAGGAGAGTGGAATAGTTGAACGGTGTTCAGGGTATCGGTGACATCGGTAAATCATTCGAAGCAGCTTTATCCTTGAGCAAACGCGTCATAGAGCCACGTATCCGGTTCCCAGTCCCCGGGGGTGTAGTAAATGGCGTGTTCGTGGGTAGTGGTGGCCCTGGCTAAGCTGTAAATTTGGCGTATAACCATTCGGGGGTAGCCCTGGTCGAGTAGGCCAGGTCTGCTGGCTCCCGTGGGTGGTTGCTGGGGTGGGGCGGAAGGGTGAGGCAGGAGACGGGGGGGTCGTAGAAGCATTCATAGCAGGGACCAGAGGGTGGCTTCGGTGGAATGCGTCCCGTTTAATATCGCGGAACATTATATATCGCCTCTCTTGTCCCTTCGTTGCCCGTACCGCACGCTATAACACGTACAAACACACCGACGGAGCCGCCTCCTACGATCCTTTGGCGACATTGACTCGTTCTCGTAGTTTTCCCGACACACGCCCCGAAACCTTCCGAATTCTTCTCCTCGCGAGTCTCCTTTTACGAGACGCGCCACGGAAATGCGAACAGATTGCTTATAAAAAGCGTTTATAAATACAGAATGATTCATAGGTGCATGTTCATACTCAGGGGGGGTGAATCTTTACAGTAAAATAAGCAGAAGACGTCTGGTGAACGCACATGGCCGCTCAAAAGTATGTGGACACTTTGTTAACTGTACTAAGTATCTGAGAGAAGTTATGAAATCGTTAATCACTCAATTTTGAAAGTCCCACTTTTCTTGCAATTTTCCTTACAGGATATCCTTCGTTTGATAGCATAAGTATTTGAAGACACATTTGAATACTTAATTCTGTGCTTTGCGTGCCTATCGTCCTCTTGCGAGTGTTCAAACAAAAATGATTTCGATAGAATGACGGAACAGTCTTATGCTCTTATTTGAAGTTCCCTCACATTGGATCATGGTTCTAAATGTTTATATTAGTCTAAAGAAGACAGAGTTATGAGTTCGAAATAAACTTTAAAGGCTATTATAATTTTTTGTACAATAAATCTTCATTTATCAACGATGTATATATTGATAAATAATTTGTGTTTATTCGTACAGGTTCAATAAATCGTTGAAATATAAACTAACATCGTATACAATTTTTTAAAGTAAATAAAATGATTATAAAAATGCTTTTTTCCTTTTTGATTTGTGTTTAGAATAGGACCTTACAATCTGCCTGACCAGGTACGGTAGTTTCCACTGTGCCATTCAACGTGTTAATAAGTTCGAAATGAACTTAATTTTCTATACAATAAATGTTCATTTATGAATGATGTATACATTGATAAATAATTATGTGTTTATCCATAAATGTTTTATAAATCACTCAAATATAAACTAATATTATATAAAATTTCATAAACTAAACAAGTTTGTCATAAAAATAATACTTTTTATACAAAGATCGAGAAATGAATTTTTAAATAATTGAGCAAGACAAACGTCGCTCCGGATGGCCATCTCTGAGTTAGGCTATATGTGTCAAATACTTTCTACATCTTCGAAATAATTCATCAAAAACATACCTTTTTTTCTCGAAAACGTTCAATTTATAAAAGCGAAATGTTTTGTGTAACTGTTATCAGTGGAATGAGAGTCAATGCTGAAACATGATCATTTGATGTCAAAGGTATTTACAACGGGAAAAGAGGTGAATCGGTGCCGCGCGGACGGATATTATAATTTTCATACCTTTGTGAGTGGAATTAAATTACCATTTACAGGATATTATGGCGATGATACTGAAGGTATATGGTAGTTTTAATATAATATAATTAAATCTACGTATAACCCACATAAAGGGATACCCTCGTTGGAAAATACTCCGGGAAATTAATTATTATCTTGATGGGACCCTCTGCCAGGTACGTGGCACAAAATTTATTAAGAGCCGGCGTTCGCCGAATTCGCGTTATATTCAGCTTTCATGCAAGCTGTTAAGAGTTCTAATCGATTTTAACCCTTTGACTGTTATCAGCGCTTATAGGTGCTTGACAAAGTCGCTCACCGTGTGCTGTCGACGCCCATAGGCGTTCGGTGCAATGGCTCACTGTATACTACCACAGCTCAGCCGCACGCAGCGTTGGCCTCGTTTTCATGTGACCGTAATCAAAGGGTTAAAACGAATGTCAATATTATCGACAGTAACAAACGATTCAGTGACAGAAGAAACGAGTATGATTTTACATCGTGTGTAGTAAAAACTGTACAAATACTCATTACAACGTATTAGTGTCAACTTCTATTACACTACTCCACAAAATTAAAGGATCACTAAATTTTGACCGAAAAATTGTCAATTTTCGCACTGCTGTAACTTCATGAAGACTTCCCTTTACAAAGTCATTTTAAAATTAACCTCGAGAAAAATTGTTTAAACTCTGTAGAGTCGTTTGAATTTGTAAAATTTAAAAAAAGAAAAAGCAACTTCAGTTTTCCACCTCGTTTTACACTACAAAAGGGTCTTTGAGAAAAGTCAGTTGAGGGATGTCAAAGCAAAGGCTTCACCCTTTGAAATGAGCCCAGGTAGACTGTTGTACGATTTTTTTTCACGAAGTTACAGCAGTTCGAAAATCGACAATTTTTCGGTCAAAATTTAGTAATCGTTCAATTTTGTGGAGTGGTGTATATAAAATATATTAAATTGTATTAAATAATAATTCGAATTAGTCATAGCGCAAATATTTCTTACACCCACACTCTCCCTAGTAAATTCTATAAAACGAATTTGTTTAACTTTTCGAGTTCAATATTAAATATTTTTTGTTTATAAAAATGATAACGCTTAGTGTACCATTATTTTCAAATATTGTTCTGCTCATAATCAGTATAGGAGGTAGAGAATTTCTTGGGATACTACGTTCCATCGTAACCTTTCTTTGATGTCTTTATAAAATCTTCATTACAAACAATTTAAAATATAAAAATATATCTCTTCCTCAGCGCATCACATGGCTTCATTAAGCTGTTAAAGAGTTGCTATCGCTCCCTTTTCACGCAACACTGGATAAAATATCGTATTAAGAAGCATGGAACCTGAAGGTACCTTAACGACCCTTATCTTCGAATTATTGAAGAGTTATAAGGTGTCACGTTGAAGGTACACGGTTTACGGGTCGCGTGACACAGGAGAATGTTTTCCGCTTTGACAAGATGGCGTTTAAAAAGAAGTAGAAGTAGAAGTAGAAGGGTGCTTGTCGTACGTGGTACTTACATCGTTCAAGAAACTTCACAAAGCGAACGATCTTTTTCTAGAACTTTCTGCACAGTGGGAATTTTCAGCTTCCACGTGTACGTCGAAGTTAAACGATTAGAAATTATAATTATAAACGCGAAAGTGGTGTGCCAATATGGTAATTTTTCCTCATTCCCAGACCCTAACAGGGGATGAAACAGAAAAGGGTGGAGAAAACAGAGGAGACACCCCTTCTACCAGTTCTACGTCTTCAAAAAGAAAGTAGTTGACTTTCTCATGTTTTGAAAATTTGTTGTAATTCTTAACACGTTGGCTGCCACAGTGGAGACATCCATTCCTAATCAGTAGAATGTGGATCTTTATGCAATTTAAAATATTCAAATACTTGCAAAATGTACATGTTACAATGTAAGTATAGTAACAAATACATTTTGTAATTTTTAAAGCATAAAATACAATTTTCACTAAGTCCTATTCCTTCAACTACATTAACATAAAAAATATTGATTTCTGAAATTGTATATTTGCATAAACATCCGCAGTCTACTAATCAGACACGACATAAATTGCTGTCTTGATTGTGAATCACAGAGAAAGAGAATGTTTGAGTACTCAATCGTATACATGCCATTCTATGTTAACCCTTAAAGGCTATCATGGGTGAAATTACACCCCTGACAGCCTTTATGGTTTACATGATTTCTTCTATGGCAGCTTTTAAGGGTTACTCTTGCAATGTAAAATTCGCTTAGAATATTGTCAAAATCATAATTACTGATTTTGACAATATTACGAAGAGTTAAATTGTATTGGACAATCAACATGTTAATAATGTAATAAAATAATTGTTTATTTTCATTATTAATAAATGTTTGTAATTGTGAATTGTGAAGTGAAATATTATTCTAGGAAGTTGGGGTTGGTCTTATTAAAAAGAGAAAACTGTTGTCTATAAAAAAAAGACATGGAAAAATTAAAATCAATTGTTTTGTAACTTAACTCCTTTTTACCAGAGCAAGTTACACATAAACAGTGTCTCCGTCGGAACGGAGCCGATCCGGATGACATAAATCAGCCTTAAAAAGTTTGCTCCACCGGTGCAACGATAATAATTCGAAGAACACGAGGCTCGATAGACGGAGTCTGTATCACCGTAAACATGGCTCTTTTTCCGCAGAGAAGACAGGAAGAAACAGAAGAAGCGATGCACGGAGAGCCGTAAAAACGCGAGAATTCAACTGGCAAGTAGGGAAGGTTAATTTCCTGGAGCAGCCAATAGAAAAAAAGCTTGCTTCGAGGCCACAGGTGCATCCATTCAGTGCATGACAGTAATTAATCTCTCTCCCCATTTTTCACCGCTCTCTCTCTCTCTCTCTCTCCCTTCTCTGCACCGTTTCGCTTCCACCCTTTCCATTTCGCCCCTCGAAAAAAAATCAAGCCCAATTCGCGCCTCGTTTCCTCATACATATCCACTTGTGCTCGGTCACATGAGCTTCAACTGTGATTCATCTCAGGGCTGCACGGGGTTGGCTGGGGTGGCGTACCGTAGGGGGTAGAAAAACCGAGGAGGAACGCGCATGCACCACCGACGACGCCGGCTGAAGGAAAATAATAAACGCACTTGAATCTTTCCACGGGAATACACGTCGAGTTTCAGCTTACGGTAGGTCGAGTTGGGGTTGCACGCGAGGGCTAAGATCGAGAGGGAATGCTGAAAAACGCGACGGGGCAAATGGAAAATTGAGTAGCGTGATACGTCTTTTCTTCTCACCTACCAGTTTTCTTTCTCTGCCCGTACAATCGCGCCCCTGCATCACAGCACAGACACCACGTTATTTTATTCACTTTGCTACCCCCTGTTCGATCCTTCGCTCCTTCGCGCGTGCTATGTTTTTCAGTCGCATGAATTCGGACACTTCTGGACAATGCTGCCGACTTTACATTCGCTTTAACCCCTTGCATTGCGATTACTCCACAGTGGGTGATCAAATTATTTGAGCCATCTGCATGAATTGACGATTTTACAGTAGAACATTTATTTTTAAATGAAAGCTGAGTTACGCTGAATTTTGAAATAAAAGCATAGTCACACTGAATTTTTAAATGAAAGTCTAGTTAGGCTGAATTTTTCAATGACAGCCTAGTTAAATTGAATTTTTAAATGAAAGCCTAATTACATTGAATTTTTAAATGAAAGCCTAGTCACACTGAATTTTTAAATGAAAGCCTAGTCACACTGAATTTTTAAATGAAACCCTAGTTAAACTGAATTTTTAAATGAAAGCCTAGTCACACTGAATTTTTAAATGAAAGCCTAATTACACTGAATTTTTAAATGAAAGCCTAATTACACTGAATTTTTAAATGAAAGCCTAATTACACTGAATTTTTAAATGAAAGCCTAGTTGCACTGAATTTTTAAATGAGAGCCTAGTTACACTGAATTTTTAAATGAAAGCCTAGTTACACTGAATTTTTAAATGAAAGCCTAGTTAAACTGAATTTTTAAATGAAAGCCTAATTACACTGAACTTTTAAACGAAAGCCTAGTTACACAGACTTTTTAAATGAAAGACTAGTTACACTGAATTTTTATTATTTTTTTTTATCAAGTACTGGTGTTTGTAAATTGCAAATACACACTTGGAAATATTGAAGGTGACAGTATCCGTCACGTGGACATTATGTTGCATCGGTAGTGTCTGTCGCCACTTGACGACCGCGTGTTATGGCTCTAATGATTTGATCACCCACTGTAATGGCTTCGTATGATACAGTTTGCGATCCAACCATTCGAGTGCTCTAATAACTGAGAAAGGTCTATAAAGACGTCTATAAGTATCAGGACACTTGTCATTTCGGTTGGAAGTATGATGTTTTATTATATACAGACAACCATAAAAATCATGCGTTCCTAATTTAACACAAATCTCTTAAATATAATAGTGTATATTTTTGTACCTTGCTAGAGAAAGGACCAATTTGCAATTTTTGGGGAAAAACTGCACATTGGCCTTTTTATTGTAACTAGACTGCGGATTTTTATGCATATATTACACTTAAATATTATTATTGTATTAAATATTATTTATTTTAATGTAGTTATCGAAATGAATCTACGATGGAACTATATTTCCTGCTTGAAATGTTACAAAATTTATTTTTTACTTTGTAGAATGTGCATCTTTCTCGTATTTAAATGTGTTATATTGCATAAAGATCCGCAGTGTAATTATAACATAGATAAGACCTTTGCTTCTTGAGTATGTATCGAACTTTGCTTGCAATAACAAAATGCCAGTGGTCCTTTTTTCTACTATAACGCACACGATTTTCATCTGAACGATGCATAAACCTCAACTGCAATAATTTTGGACATTATCCCTTCTTCTACCAAAGCACAGATGTATTTTCTTCCATTCAGCCTACCTAAACCCTTAGATACCTCCTCCACGATCTAGCAGCCGATATCACCTAAATACCAAAGAGAACACTGACAAAGAACTGGCATCAGCAAATTTTTACAAGCAAAAACCATAAACCCCTCAATTACACGGTCGCCAGCAACAGCTACAGTGGCGCGCAAAACTTACTTACTTTCGATTACGGTAAATAACCTAAATTTCAACCCCACATCATGTTGAAAAACAGATCAAACAAAAGATACAGTTCTACCGCATGATCGTTCCCCTCATTTTTTACCGTGCACATAAATCTAAATTTATTACAAATCCTTTAAAGCCCGCCTGGAAATACGAAGCGTCCGGAAACATTTGCGCGCCACTGTACATTCGAATCCGTAAATTCGCGTTTCTCCGTCACGTCACGGAGGACAGGATAAAACCCAGCGACGAGACGGGATACGGAATATCAATCAGGCGAACTGGATGCAAATGAAACCGAAAAAGTAGTTAGTCTGCGGTAGGTCGTGGCTGGAACGTGAGCGCTGCCTGGAGTGCATTGAGAGAGGAGACAAAAGAGTGAGCGAATGAAGAGCGACAGCGATTAACCGTAAGCCATTCCCTGGCTCTTCTGCCCCGCAGCTCGTCGTTTCACGATGTTCACACGTATTTTTTCAATTCTTAATTGCGATTTCAGGAGAAAAGGAGAAAGGCGCGGCGGTGAGGAGAGGGGTGCGGGGCGGGGTGTCAGGTGGCGCGCGGTAAGAATCGCGTCGAATGGACCCGGTCTCGGTGGAAGCTCTTCAATTAGCGGATCCCCGACAGGAACCCGATGACGCTATCGTTGATACCCTTATTTTACACGGACCGCCTCTTTTTTTCCCGTGAATGCCCCGCTGAATGAGGTTTCATTTGCGCGAGGAGAAAGGAACGAGACACGGCGACTATGCGCGCGCGCGCGCGCGCCTACTCGCCTGCTCTAACAGCTGAATTCGAGCAATGACACTGTAGGCTCTTTTGAACGTGAGATTTTCAGCCGCACGAAAACGATTAGCGGCAGCCACTCGTGCAATTACTCGCGCCAGCTAGTTCGTTACGCGTTCGGGCTAAATTAGAACGAAATAATTTGTTCGAGTAATTTGTTGAAGCAATTTGCGCTGAAAAGGAACGCGAGAATCAACGGGGAATTAATTATGCGTCCTGAATGGCGGGCTGCCATCTTCCTACGGGTTGTCTGTCTAGCCTCCACCGCTTTTCCGTTCACACCGCGACGCCTTTCGTCGATTTCGCGTTTCTTTTGTACGACGCCTTTTAGGTCCGCCCTCTTTCCACCGCGGATAGCTGAACCGGAGCCTACAAATGAATTGCAAGCTTCTGATGAGCGTTTTCGTTTGAACCGCTCGCCACTCATTGGGTTAGCCCGACGCCCGGCTCGTAATTGACCGGATACGCAAGTTTGTCTGTGCTCTTTGTTGTACGGGGTGTACCAGTCTTTTATGGTCAGACTTTGTCGGGATATTCTGTGGGTAGATGCAGCAGTAGTTAACACTGCAAGACCAATTCTCCATTGTAATTATTAGACTGTGGATGTTTATGCAAATACACATTTTTGAAGTTCAGTATTTTTTATGTGATTGCTGTTATACAAATGAAGTTTTAGTAAAATTGTATTTTGTTCTGTAAACGTTCAAAAAACGTACTTTTTATTTTTTTCACGGTTTTAAATGTGTTTTTCAGATACTTGGCTATGTTAAATTGCATAAAAATACTAGACAGTCTAGTGATTATTATCACAGAGTTTTATTTTGTGTAAGCAATTCAGCTGTTTTTAAACGAATTGAATTCATTGGCATTGACAAATAATCCTACAACAAAGTTTTATTACAAAAAATGGAACCCTCCAAATTGCACAATTAGTTGACACATCAAATTTCTAAAGGCACTAGTAATTGACAGGTCCATGAACCAGTAATTGACATCAGACAAAATACAATGTGATGTTTATTTGAAAATAAAAATACAAGATTCAAGAAACAGAACGAAATGAAGAGTGATAAAATTATATACGTAACACATACAGAGCATTTTAAAAAATTATAACATACAAAAATGTTGTTTAATACGAGAAATATATACGTATAGATACGTAGGATGAAAAAGGTTAAGAATTACATTATGAATTGACAACACTTTCATTAGTCTGGATTAAGGGACTCAGAAAGTCGGTATTAAACCACCAAATATAACAGGATTTGAAAGTTTGGAAATTATTTTGGACATATTGACGAAACAAATTAAATTTATTTGCACTCTGTCGAAAATAGTGAATTTAATGCACAAATTTATTAAAGCCTACTACTTTATTATCAATTATTCCGTCCATTCACACTCGTGTCAACTACTAGTACAAGTCAATGTTTATGTACCAATTGCTTGACATTCCCCAAACATTACATAATTCATAGTTCATAATTTACTTAAACTTTTAATTAATCTTCACCCACGCAAAGGATCGATTTAGAGATCTATATAGATTAAACATTTTTTGCTCCTCTCTAGGCTTACTAAAAGCCCCCAAAAAGTCCTGGACCCATTCTGTATCACGCTGTATATACAAGGAATTAATAAAACACGAGGGTAAATATAAAGTTAACTTCCATAATAAATATTGTGATAACCTGGTGACCTAAAATACAGAAGAGAGTGTGTATCCGATTTCTGCAATGACTTTATAACCTCCTCAACGTCGTCTCAAACTTGATGAACGTTCCTAATGCTCGTGGACGGCGTTGTAACGACGCAATGTAATCACGGTTTACGCGCTAATTACACGTACGACTTTTTCATCGGCTGTTCATCGGCGTAATTAATATTTACGCTTCGCCGGTTCCAGGTATCTCGATGTATCGTTCATAAACCGCGGCTCCCATTAAATCATCAGGACGGATCGATCAGTGCTCGAGCATACACGGTGACGGTCGGTGAATCGGTCGCGCAGCAATTACGGATGAAATAATTCGCGGAACGATGCCGGCTCTTCTTTTTTTTTCCTTCCTCCCTTCCTCATTTTCGATCCGCATTCTCGAACCGCGAAATTGTCGCGTAGGCTCGTTAAACCCGCCTCGAAATATGTACATAAATCGTTCGACGATTCGCGGCGCAACGTTCGTATTGTTGGCCGCAATTAGTGGGATTAATTTACATATTGCTGGATTAACCGTTCAGCCATGAATTATTCAGGGTATGCTAATGTGTCGGCTTTGAATTGAAGTCAATAATTGAATGCTCCTCGAGAATAAGGAAAGAGGCGCTCGACCCGCTCCGTCTAAAGTAAGAAGTATTAACCGCATTATACTTACGGGAAACGGGAACGTGTTGGTGGGGTCGTGTAATGAAAATTACCGGCTGGAACCGAAGAGAGACGCGATGCAATATTTACAGTGACTCACGACATCGATCACGTGATTATATTATTCCAACATTCTTCTATTTAACACGTTCCCTGGCGCAGTAGAAAATTCCGCAACTAGACAGACACGTGAAAGTAGCTATTTATTAACTCTTTGAGTGCCACGTCAACCATATTTGGAAGACACAAAAATTCAATCATTATTTATTTGATCCTGTATAGTATCAATGTGTGTCTTTAATGTAGTTTAATAGTAGTAATACAAAAATTATGAAAGTTATTGATATTATTGATTAAAAAAGGTACAATTTATAGTTATGTTACTCATATATAAAAATTTCGAAACTATGTCATTTTTAGCTAGTGCAGCGTGGCACTCAAAGTGTTAATCCACGTGGTTGATTGTACAAATATTCATCTGCTTGATGTTAGACTTTCTACTTCTGTTATCATTTCAACGTGAATGTTGCTCAAAATTTCATAAGGGTTGGTAATTATATGATTAACACGTTCCGTGCCGCGTGGGTCGTATGCGCCTCACGCGCCAAATTCGATTATTCTAAATAAATGGCAGTGTTCTTTATATTCCAATTAAAACGAACGCCACAATAATAGTACCAAATGAATGGTATATCATAAGACAATTCAATCTTCGTGTTTTTAACGTTATGGATTTATAGAAACTTATTTTCGCGCGTCTGACTAGGTACGGAATTTTTCACTGTGGCGTGGAACGGGTTGAATAAAAATTGACATGTGTACCGAAAACGGTACACGTGGCAGGGAATGTGTTATCATTTTTTTAAGACAGTGTTATCTGAAGCAAGGATATGGTACCTTTAACCCTCGCCTGGAGGATACCGGGTCCATTCAGACCCAGTTGCGGACTGTTTGCTTCAAAGTCGCGATCGTTTAGTTGAAATGAATCGAACAGCCTCGTTCGAAACAAAAGATTTGCGTACCCCCCTAACGTTATGATCGTTAGAAACATTTTCTTTTCAGTAACCCATATTACGGTGAGTGAGAGCTAAGCAAAAATAGGGGAAAGTGCTGTAAATGTTATAGACACACATGTTCCACACTTGCAATGGAGGAAAGAAATATTGGATGCGTATCTTATTCTGAAAGAGAATAAATATTATTTACTAATACGGCGCTTATACTCTCTTGTCCCTGATAACAATAACGAATTCACGATAGTAATAGTTAATCATAGTTATCTTTAAGAAATTTCGCTATGGGTCCGTTTGGACCCGATGCTAGCTCCGGATATTGGTAAAGCCATCCGCCTTTCGAGGGTTAACAAATAACGTTTCAATTGCACTTGAAAAATTTGCAGTTGGGTTGGTTGCATTAGAATTGTGGAAGGATAGTAATTATGAACATATTTGAACAATTTTGTGAGTCACTGTATATTGGGTCATCCCATAAACAATGCGGTTCTGTTGGGTATGCATAACATTGCAAACCTTTTTAATACGGTTTTGGTGACGGTGAATCATAGAACGAGTCGAATTGAACTTTTAGGCTTATTCTTGAATAGGTATGATTGGATTTTGTTCAATAGTAACCCGTGAAACGTGTACATCAAACTTTTCACGCTGCATGGCACGAGGTTCATCTTTAAGACTATACTTCCTTACTCGAAAATCTTTGACACTGCGTATAGAATGGATAATTTTATATTTTTTTAAATTGTCTATAGCAAATTTTCCAGTAGAACAAAACACATTTGAAATTTTAATAAAGTGCGAAACAGTTTTATAAACAAAAAACAGAGCATCTGATACATATCACGTAAAACAACGAAATAAATAATAAAATATGCATTCATGTTGCTATGCAAATATTTTTTAAATTATCTATGGCGAATTTTCCAGTAGAACAAAACACATTTGAAATTTTAATAAACCACAAGACAGATTTATAAATAAAAAACAGAGCATCTGATATATATCACGTAAAACAACGAAATAAATAATAAAATATGCATTCATGTTGCTCTGCAAATATTTTTTAAATTATCTATGGCGAATTTTCCAGTAGAACAAAACACATTTGAAATTTTAATAAACCACAAGATAGATTTATAAATAAAAAACGAGCATCTGATACATATCACGTAAAACAACGAAATAAATACTAAAATATGCATTCATGTTGCTCTGCAAATATTTTTTAAATTATCTATAGTGAATTTTCACGTAGAACAGAACACATTTGAAATTTTAATAAACCACGAAACAGTTTTATAAATAAAAAATAGAGCATCTGATACACATCACGTAAAACAACGAAGCAAACAATAATATATGCATTCATGTTCGTTTGAAAATATTTTTTACATTATCCACAGCGAATTTTCAGAATTACCATGATTATCGTTTGAGAAAAAAAATTGTAATCTGCTACGTGAGGAAATTATACGGGAAAATGTATAGTGTTTTACGTGGACGGAGACGGAGGCTCGTTTAAACGCTGGAAATTTGATTTTAATACCACCTACTTTGTACATAACGCATGGGTGATCCACACGCCGCTCTGAGAGCTAATATCGTTTTAATGGCGAATAATGTAATCTTCCAACAAAGACTGCAGCAATATTGCCGGGATAACGAAGCTTCTAGACGCGAAGAAGAAGAGTGATTGCACTCGTCTTGAAACCGCTAAAACGTCGAGACGTGCGCAAGAACATTTCAGTGCGCCGAGGAAAATTCTTGAAACTGGAATGCACGGTGCACATCGTCGAAAGATGAACAAAAAAAAACGAATAACGTATGAGATACATGATTAGTCAGTGAAAGTTGACACAAGTTGGTCACCAGTGATCGACGCATTGAATTTCATTTAATTGACGAATTACTGATTTTATTAAAATTTTAAATGGAATTAATATTGTAATAAGAATAGAAGATCAAGATTGTACAGTTGAATATTTTTTTCTTCGTGATTTGTGTTTGAAAATGGGATATTATGATACGTCTGACCAGGTATGGGAGTTTTCACTGTGGCAGTCAACGTGTTAAATAGATATATATTTTTAACACGTTGATTGCCACAGTGGAAACTCCCGTACCTGCTCAGACATACTATAATATCCCGTTTCAAGCACAAGCCACGAAGATAAAATATATGTAATTATTTAATTACATATATTTTACATGTATAACACAGTCGTGACCTCATACTCTTATTAGAATATTAATTTCATCGAGATTTTAATAAAATCAGTAATTCTTTAATTAAGTAAAATTCCATACGTCGGTCACCGGTGATCACCACAGCCGTGAATGTGTTAATTGTCACCATTTTTAGTATTAACACGTTGAACGCCTCAGTAGAAACTGCCATCCCTAGTCAGACGCGCCATAATCTTCTATTTTATCTATAAATTATGAAGTAAATATTCTTTTAATTGTCAAATTGTATAAGCTGTAGTTCATACAATAACTGTTATTTTAATAGATTTAACAATTTCGTATTAACTAATACACATTCAACTGAATTAACACGTTGAGTGTCGCAGTAGAAAATCCCGCAGCTAGTCAGACACGCGGAAATACCTTTTTATTAACAGTTTGAGGTGATTTAAATCTTTCGAGTAACAAACATATAAAACAAATAAATACGTGTATCAATCATTAAAAAAATAAACAGCCAAGTACTAATAAAATTAAAACTGTAAAATAATAAATATAAAACGAGTATCGTAGAATGTTGTGCTAGCTAAATAAAGCCTCTCAAATCAATCAATTTTTGCGCGTAACAAATTGACTATCACCTGTACTCAATTGCAAAACATATAACTTTTATTTAATGACCGTTCATCTGACCGGTTCGATGGAAATAGGTACACAATACCGTCCATAAGTATCCGGACACCTGGCTAATTCAAAAGCACAGCGTATTAATGCTATAATAATATAACTATTATTAGTTTGAGTTTCGCTAGTATTTCTCTAATGGAATAACCTTTTTTGACCAACATTATAATTGCTGCACGTTTTTCTGTCGATAATTCCTTTCGTGCACTCATGGCTGTGATCGTTAGCACTGTTAACACGTTCCGTGCCGCGTGGGTCGTACGCGCCCCACACACCAAATTCGATTATTCTAAACAAATGGTAATATTCTTTATATTCCAATTAAAACGAACGCCACAGTAATAGCATCAAATGAATGGTATATCATAAGACAATTCAATGTTTGTGTTTTTAACGTTACATATTTATAGAAACTTATTTTCACGCGTCTGTCTAGTTACGGAATTTTTCACTGTGGCATGAAACGTGTTAAACTCAAACTAAAATCAACCAAACACCTGCACCGCCCTGGTCCCATGTTTATCAATCACAAGTAACAGAGACTCGTCCAAATCTGTACAGATATTCAGCTCTGGTTAGAACTAAACATACTAAATACACTGCGACGTGTATTCAGAAAGAACAAACGGGAGCTAGAGTCGTCTAAAACTGGATCCCTACATACCACCCCTATATGTACAGTACGTTTCTGTTTAACTTTCGTTGCAGCAATTTTGTCCACATTATTTGTTGATAGATATTTTTAGACGGTGGTGTACATCTAAACTGTCGGTAGGTTTAGTGTTAAATCACTGTCGCTGATCACGGGCGAGCTCCCCGACGCATAAACAATTAAAAGCAACTCCTGTCTCTCTAACAGAATGGAAATCGGTCCGCGAGGCTCTCGTGTCGAGTGGAACGTCAGCTTCAACTTCGTTTCACCGTTTAACTTCGCAACCGGCAGAGCATCGGATTGATGCCGTTTCGTTGAGCTCCGCGAGACGAGGTATTTCCAAATTAGATTGTCGAAGATCGATCGGCGGATAGAGGAGTCCAATCCAGCGGCCGTGATTCGCGCGCTGGCGAACGTTGATAAATTTCACGCTGTCCGACAGCTGATCCCCGGGGAGGTCGGTTTTTGCGGGCCGTTTCATCGAACAGCTGATTTCTTCGGGCCTGGGGAAACGTTATCCGCGGTGTCGGTTTACGGGTAACACGGTAGAACACACCGTGGCGAGATACACGAGCGCAACAAGAGCGGGGAAGAAGGAGGAGAGAGCAGGGAGAAGAAACGACGAGGGTAGCGAAACTCTGGTAGCTCCTCGGTTTCAGGAACGAGCCGATCGAGCCACGGCTCGTCGTCGATCGACCCTAGAACGTTTTTTCCCTCGATCTTCCCCGACGCTGCCTCCAGGACACAGCTGCTGGGAAGGCAACAACCGGTTTCTCGTTTCTTTCTTTCTTTTCTTCTTCCTTTTTTCACCATCGTCCGATCCCGTGTTCTTGCGCTCAGCCTGAATCCGGTGTCTGGCTCTGGTGTCGACGCATCGCGAAAAAAAGTCTCCACGGCACCTATTCTTGTCTGTGCTTTCGATCAGGACTCCGTGTCGGTTTGATCAGCGATTTCTGAGCCTATCGTTTACCCTTCGTGTCTCTTTTATTTTTGATCGATCAACCTCGTCGGGGATGGATTTATTGAAATTTCAACAAATTGCTCGATTCTGTTTTGCTTGTGTTTATTGGATGCTACGGTTGTCGATCCGGTGACGAAGTTTCCCTTCTTTTTGTTGGGGAATTTACTATTCAGCATTGGTCGTAATGTTTGGTACAGTGGCGTGCAAAAGTTTCCGGACACTTCGTATTTTCAATCGTGCTTTAAATAATTCATAATAAATTCAGATTTAAGTACACATTAAAAAATGGAAAGAAGGATCATGCATTCCATCTTTATCTTCTGTTTCACCTACTTTTCAACATAATGTCAGGTTAAAACACAGTTTATTTATCATACACAGAAGTAAGGGTACACAATGTACTGTGCGGAAACTTTTGCACGCCACTGTACGTTTTTGACAAGACTGTCGGAGTTTACAAATAGAAATAAATGGATAGTTGCCTAGGTACATGAAAGTATGTTTGCACATACCAAACGTCATTCTCAAGACGCCAGTATGTTGTGTATGTTATAGTAAAAAGGGTTAACATGCGTCTTATCCCAAAAAATTGCTAACTGGCCAATGGTCGTTTTTCTACCAAGCTGCAGGAATAATAAGAGTATTTCTGATTGGATGAGTTGGTTTGACACATATAGCAATCAATGCACATTCCCGTAAACAAGAAACTCACTAATCTGGCAGCTGCAGCTGAGAAAATACTCCAAAATCACACAATAGTAATAACTCTGTGTGATAATTTTGATACTTTGACGTGAGGTATGAAACCAACGATTTTTATATAATACTACAGGGTGAGTAGGCTTCTAAAATTCTGTCACCTATTTCTGGAACATCCCCTAATTAAAGCACTTTTTAGAAACTGTACTACGAAAAAGATAAAGAGAAAATTATTATATTATACGTGGCTTTTAACATACAGTGTTCCACGGTTGGCTGGAAGTTCTCGGTCCAGAATGCTCTTCCAGCCAGCCGAGGTAGAAGTTGTCATCACCTTCTCAAGGTATACTCATAAATATTGTGCTCTAGGAGGCAATGACAACTTTTACATCAGTTGGCTGGAAGTTCGCAGTCCTGAATGCACTTCCAGCCAACCGAACTAGAAGTTGCCATCGCCTTCTCAAGCTACACTCGTAAATATTATGCTCGAGAAGGCAATGACAACTTCTATCTCGGTTGGCTGGCAGTTCTCAGTCCTGAATGCTCTTCCAGCCAACCGAGGTATAAGTTGTCATCACCTTCTCAAGCTACACTCATAAATATTGTGCTCTAGGAGGCAATGACAACTTCTACCTCGGTTGATTGCAAGTTCTCTGCCCTCAATACTCTTCCAACCAACCGAGGAGCACTGTATAAAATGTTGACAAGCAATTCGAAAATCAGTCCTCCTCACACTGTTTTTTCATTTGCAACCGAGAATCACTCTCTATAAACATACGCGAGAATTACGCGATTAAGTGAACTCGTCGTAAAGAAAGTGGAAAACCTCGCGAACTCGGTGCTTCGATTATCGCCGGAGTTGGCAGTAATTTCGAAAATCTTCGAGGATAGCAGATGGAGACGATGACGACGGTACGGTGAATATTTATCAGCCGGTATCAGCGAGGCGAGCAAGCGGGAGGGTAAGGCGGAGTGAAAGAATGAGTAAGCGAACGTGGATGCACCGTTAATCGATTTGCATAAGAGGAAAGTCGTCGATGCGAGCTGGCGTCTCGCACTGGAAGAAGGAGGAACCAGTTTGGACCGAAGGAAGAAAGAGAGGAAGAGCACCGTGGATGCGAGGGCTGCTCGAGGCATAATTCATGTAATTACGCGTACGATCCGGCAAGGGAAACAGGAAACGCGTCTGCTTCGACAATCAGGTATCATACAGTCAAGTCGATCGAATGACAGGAAGATTAAGTCGAATAACGTAAACGGGTTCGCTGGACGAGCCGCTCTCGATTATTCTCCGCGGTGGTCTACCTGTTACGACCTAACAAAGGACTCCTGAGACGTGGAGAACGGGCCTCTCGTCCTGTCGTAGACATTAACTCATAAAAGCCAGCGGATGTAGTTTCGTCTAAAATGGAGATACTTTATAGCAGCAGTTTCATCACGGCACTGTACTAATTAGCGATTTTTGAAGAGCATCGACAGGTTCGTTGGAATCAGAGGATTAAGGAGATTATGCCTTGCAGTCGTGTTCTAGACAACCTAAAGTATTCAACGTGGAAGAACTTTTAACAAATCCAATTCAGTGATCACATTTCATCACCTACTCTAGTCAACAATTTGATCACTAAAGGGCCCAGTAGGGGCCTATGCTACAATTCTATAAATTTATAGGAAAAGAAGATTTAAGAAAAATAATCTATTCAGAAATTTTAGTACTAAATTGAGAGTTTCGAGGATCTTACAGCCTGGCTCATTACAGGTAATACTGTTTGAGGCTTCCAGGTGTAACTGTGTCCAGTAGGAAAATGTTCCCAACGTATCGCCAGCATTGCTGCTAGCTTCATCTCAGGACGCACTGATACTGATTGTGGTATTTAACCCTTAAAGGCTATCATAAAAAAAATCAGGTTAACCTTAAAGGCTATCACGGGTGAAATTTCAGCCTTATAGCTGACTAAAGCAACCGTCTGAGACTTTAAAAAACACTTTTATTCTGTCCCCACCTGGGTACTTGATAGGCAATACACAATGCGCAAGGTTAAGAGGGCAGCCACGACATTTTGAAGACTAACAACAAGTGTCCCTTGTTCCTCAGTTTAATTATGAGTACCTACACTTGATGAATATAGAATACTGTCCACTTACTAGTCATAGAACCATTGTTTTCCTTTGCTGGAATTTTATTACAAGTTCTCCAGGAAGATGGAGTAACATGGGCCTCTTTTCTGCTAGGTATTTGTTTGCTTTCAATGTCAAGCAATTTTAATATGCTTCCATTTACAAAAGAGTACATGCCATAGTGCTAGAACGTAATGGAGTGGACACTGGATTGTAGGTAAACAGTCGAAGTGGATGTGGATGTGCCCCTTTTACACTGACAAGGAAAGCTCTCTAAGTGGTCGTTTTAGATTTTAATGAGCTTTGACACGTTGATAGATCTTGTTATTACGAATCCCCCTATACATTCTTTTGGGTGTAGCCAGTCAATAGTTTAAAAGATACTTAATGTTAAAGTATTGATATGGTTTATTTATTGTACTGTAAGGGGAGCTTTCAGGGTACTTTAGGGGTGCTTTCAAGTACTAAAATTTGTACAATCCGCGTGTTACTTTAAACCAGCATACGCTTCCCTTAAGTGCAACGAGAGTGCAACATAATCGATGTTCTCCAAGAAGAATCAGTCTGAAAGTCACCATCGTTCAGGTTCGATAGATAGCGACTATCTGGTCTAATGACAAAATTAATTAATGACACTAGTCACACAAGATTACTTTGGCGTGTGGCGACTACTTTTCACGATAACACTGTCGGTGGTCGTAATCCGCTCTCATTGTTGTCACGCGCTCTCTTTTTCGTGTACTTTGTTTGGGGGAACGTGTATTAGTATCCCATAATCGTTTACGCTACCCTAAGTGCTTCTCCCCTCATCTCGTCGCGAAATGGGGAATATAAATGGCTTTCGCTGTTACGCATAATCCTCCTTCCACTGAATGCGGTGTTTACCATTCGGGATGTTTGAAGATTCGGGACAATTATTGACTATTGATGTCAACCGGATTATTCTTTCGAGGAGCTGTAATTCCTTGTATTTATACGATTGGAATCGTTTGAAAGCTACAGGGTGTTAAAAAAAGGGAACCCAGGTTTATCAGATAGATAGAGGATATATTTGAATCGGTGAGTTAAAAAACCGTACGAGTCCAAAAATCACATTTTGAGATATTTGAAAAAATAGCATCACTTTTCGTGTCTCATCAAAGTCATTAATTTTATAGTGCTATTCCAATTTAAATACGGTTATGCTAACCCAGATGAACGTTCATGTATGCCAAATTATGGTAAAACTTTGTTCATTAATTTTCAACAATTAAAATAGTTTGAGTACATTGTAATAATTCAACAACTCACATCGTGGGTACAAAAATATTAAACTGTTTAATTTAGCGCATGCTCTATTGTATCAACTGCCTAATGCATGACTTCTGCCCATTACTGAAAGTCTCAAACCTGAAACGATGAAAGGTTAAACATTTTTTATAACACGTTGGCTGCCACAGTGGAAACAGTCATTCCTAGTCAGACATAAATTGCTGTTTTGATTGCAAATCACAGAGAATGTAAATGTTTAAATATTCAATCGTATACACGCCCTTCTATGTTAATCTTGCAATGTAAAATTCGCTGAGAATATTGTAAAAATCAATAATTATTCAATTAACAACGTGTCGCTACCTAATTTTTCCAATAATTCTCTTGATACAAGGGATTGCTGTAAAACAGTTGTTAGAAAACACGTTATTTATCACTGTAGCGTGTCCCTCTAGTTCCCCTTTTCTTAATAGAATACATCGATATCCCATTTGAAATATAAATCCATGGCGATTCATCTCCTAATTTCGATTAATTCACACGTTTGTTACCAGTATTGAAGTGGTCGGTCATTTTTCGCCGGCGGTATATTTGGTAACATTTTGCACGATCTAATAAGCAGTGATCGATTTCGACTGTCAGCCACATAGGCGCCCGCGTAAGGATCGAAAGAGAAGGCGTAAGATCCATAATATCCGAGAATATCGAAGATCAGCTAGCTGCAGTTGCGAGGCGCAGGATATTTAGCAATTTCGAAGATGGTCGATCGAACAAGAAGCATCCACCGAAGCTTTCCGCCAGCAGATGCGAAGCTGTCTCCGGCGTTTCTCTTACCTAGCTGTTGTACCCGGTACCCCCGCGTCTCACGAGGATCATTTAACCGAGATAATTGCCAAACATTGTTTACCTTGTTAGCCGTTAGAAGCCGGCTCGTAAACTTGCGCGAGTTAATAAGCAGAAGCAAACAGGGCGGAGCCGGCAAGCAAGCTTGAGTGCGAAACCGTGTGTAAATTAGCGTCTTCAATTTGTAACCATTCGCTTGACTTTACGCCGCAGTTCCGAGTGGCTTCGCGGAAGACGAGCGGCGAAGTAATCAGATGGCGAAACTGCCGCCGAAGTCACGTGAAAATCGAGAAAAACGTTCGCAGTCAGAGAAGGAAACATAACGCTGTCGTATCGCTGAAATAATCCTGGGACGTCTATTTAACCCTGGCGCGGCCTTCGGGTCTTTTTCGACCCATCTCTTCTTAATTTATTTAACCCTAGAACCTTCAACAAGACTGCATTTGCGCTTTGAAATATATAAAATATGTAATTTTTATTTTGGTAAGTTATTAATCATCCATGATACACTAATTTGGATATATTAAATTGCATAAACATCCACAGTCTACTCATTAGACATGGTACCCTTTGAGCATCATTTGTTCATTGGTATTTAAAAGAACTTTCTAAAGACGTAAAAGTCGATAATCCAGAGGCGTGCAGAAGTCACTTGGAAGAATTCTTTCTTTAGAAGAATGACAGCTTTTTTGGAAATAGAATTACAAAATTGTCAAATAAATAGCAAAAGATAATTGAAAGGAAAGTAATAAGTTAAATTGAAATTTTCATTGGATTTCGTTACGAACTTTTCGAAGAACCTTTCGAATATTTCACTGTGAATCTCCTAAACAGTTATCACGTTTACTATTTTGTGTCACGTATGTGTGACGAATTGATTCTCATGGGAAATTGACGCAACGTGCGTGTGTGACAACACTCACCAACTGCTTAGCTCAGTGCATAATACATTTCATTTGTACATAATCAAAGGTACAGGTATTCGATACAACTATTAATCCTTTGACATACAAATAAAATGTAACTCGAAGCGTTAAAAAAATATTATTTAACCCTTTGCACTCCCTTGGCTCCGCTACGAAGACATGCGCAGTGTGTGTCTGCACTTAACCTGTTACTTCGGTAACTTTGAGTGCAAATTATTACTCAGTTTCTGTCTAATCTAAAATTCAGATTTTATTTACATTACAATAAAGAAGATTTACCAAAGAAATAAAAATAAATAAATTCATAAGCACTCGTACCTTTTCCTTTCAAAACAGAACTTTTCTTTTCCAATGAGCTTCACTGGAAAACTGTGCCGGAGTTGCTGGCAGGTAGTATCAAAAAATGTTCGGAATGTAAAGGGTTAATATATCTCAACTTAACAGTTATGTAAGCTATACAATGACATAATAAACAAATGACGTAGCCCAGACGTCTTTCTATATCAAGGAGCTAAAAATACCTGGCCTGTGTCAAATGAATTACTAATTGAACCCTGCCACCGAACATGTTCATCTTGCATTGGTGTCCACCTATTTTCCTCCTAAACTGATTAACAAAAACTCATCATGCCCTCTCCTTGCAAGACATTTGCAGAACTGCACGCAGAAGAAGCACGCAGCAAAGAGGATAGCACTAGTAAGAAAATTCTAGCAATGAAAATTCTCATTAGTCATTCAAAACACCATTCGCAATAGGGGTGGCAGCGGAGTCGCTGCATTTCGCAGAGGAAAAATTTTGAGTGATTCGATCACTCGACGACCTCGTTCCCCGTTCCAATCTACAATATTAAATGAAGCGAAGGGACGAACCTCGTCGCCGTGCGATTGCACGCTCGACGCGTGTCGCGAAAGAACGAGGAAGTTGCGGAAAAAGGAGGAAAACGAGGAGGGGGTGAGAGGGGAGGGAGACGAGGCGAAGGGCGTAGGTAATTATCCATAGGAAGGTTCAAACTGGAAAGCAAAGTCGAAGGGTGCCTCTCCCGTGAGAGGCGTGAATTACACAGCGAGGCAAGCGAGCCAGCAGACAGGCTCATTGTCCTCCGCTAGTTTAATTAATGCAGCTGAACCGGGAGCCTCTCGTTCCTTTCTCCTTTCCTCTTTCCCTTCGTCCCGTCTCCTCTGTCTCTCCTTTCTTCCACAACCATCCTTCCTCTCCGTTCCCGCTTTCAGCCTCCACCGATCTTCGATGATGTACACGCGACCCAGCAGCCGGGGAAATCCATGAGCGAACAACGTGCTCGCCACCCGGATTTCCAAGATGATCTGTCAATTAGCGAAATGATGCGGCGGCTTTTATTGCCAATAAACCGGAGGCGACTTCGGAGCTCCCGTTTCACAGGGAGTGTCCTCCGAGCTACGCCACCGTTAGAACCTGGACAGGAGTGTTGTGAATACGGATTATACCGAGCGAGTCACGTAAGATCGGAATCTGGAGTGTCAGATCATCTTGGTGCGTACCTGTTCTTCACCACGATTGGGAAGATGGCCAGTCACAATCAGAATCAACGTCGTGTGAATAGGTTTAGTTGACCGAAGAGTTGTTTGGGTTGTCCTAGGTTCATTGGATTGGACGAGAATTGTAGGCTGAGGTATAGGAGTTATGATGTTGGACAGGGTGGAGGTCCACTTGGGTACGTGTCTTGTACAACCCCTGGCAAAACATGTTCGATCGAAGGCAATAATACGGACATACCCCGAAAAATTACAGTCTTTGAGATACAACATACAATTGTACGTATTTAAAATGCATGGTAAAGTAAGATTCATCTGATATGAAGTAAATAATAAAAAAATAATACAAATTTTCGTTTAGTATTAGAGAAAAGAGAGTAGGAAAACAATCTTATAGCATCGATGCCAGAATGAATAAAAGCAATTATATGCGGACGGGGAAACATTAGAAAATATTAGGTAAAATATTGTTTATCTCTTTGTAAACTTATATTAACAAATTTGATCGATTACTTTTTTCCAGGACTGCAGCCGTCCAAACACTTCTTTCCATGTAACATTTTGTTTCCTCACTCTCTTCTCTTTGATAATAAACGAAAGTTCTTCATTTTTTTTATTATTTGCTTCATGTCAGGACAATCTTACTTTATCATGTGTTTTAAATAAATATAATAGTACACATTTTGTATCTCAAAGACCTCAACGTTTTCAGTTACTTTCGTATTATTGCGTTTGATTGGAACCTTTTGCCAGGGTTGGTAATAGAGTCTGCATATTTTTTTTTGTACAGTCAGAGCCTGGGTTTAACCTAAATTTTGTAGTGTCACTTGGAGTAGATGTCTCTTTATACTCGAAAATAAATAGACTGACACACCCATACGCGAGCAATGCAAAATCTTAATTACTACCAGACGTATAATTTCAGAATGTAAACATTATGATCGTGTTAGAGTGGACGTAGATCTCCCTAAAGACTTGAACAACATTCTAAATTCCGAGAAACACTTAACAAAGCACATGGAATATTTATTCGCCACAAAACTGTACCAACAACTGTAACCGCTAAACATAAGAAAATATCCACATAACTAATTGTAAATAGTATGTAAGAATAAGGATCAATATTAACACTTTGAGTGCCACGCTGCACTAGCTGAAAATTACATACTTTCTGAACTTGTATACAATGTTAATATAACTATAAGTTGTATCTTTTTTAATCAATAATATCAATAACTTTCATAATTTTGTACTGCTACTATTAAACCTCATGAAATGTATACATTAATACTATACACGATAAAATAAATAATGATTGAATTTTTGTGTCTCCCAAATATGGGTGACGTGGCACTCAAAGTGTTAATATTATATATACTATATGAATGTATATAGTACAATGATCCCTTTGTATGTAAGCAAACAAATGTACCGCGTTGTTAATGGCTGTAAATGTTAAAGCAACGTTAAAAATATGTATATAAAAGAAAAATAGACTGAACTTCATGTAACATGATGATAGTCAAATTAGAAGTCACAGCTAGCATGTTTATACAGAGGAGATTATTACAGAGTTCTGTGGAGTTAGTCTAAAAAATCATACTGCAAATAAACTTTTAATGCGCATTGGAACTTCGACGGCAGTGTCTTTTGTTAAGAAACAACTTGTAATCAATATTCATCAATTAGTAAGATATTTAACGAATTTTTGTATCGTTTTCATTCCTCCCTCGTCGGAACAATCTTTATAAGCAAAGAGTTGAAGCTAAATCGCCGCTGCAGTGAACTTCAGAATCGCTAAAACTTGCGCAAAGTTGTAGTTTCGCGGAAGTTCGGAAGACGAAATTGGAGAGGCGATCGCCGAGGAAATAAGAGCGATGAGCGTTTACATTTATAAACAAGAAACATTGTTTATGTAAATTTAAAAGTTTCTTCCAGGCGCGTTGTGTTTTTTAATCAAATTCGGAGGTTCTTACGGTAAACTGGTTCTTCCACGTTTCCAATAATTTTTATTTGAATAAATAACTGATAAATAACTGAAATTTTTACACATTATTCCTTACAGAACTATCTACGATGTAGTGTACGATTTTTTTGATATTTTAATTTATTGAATTTTCATAAATATTCGAAGTTAAAACGTTCCCTGACACGTGTACCGTTTTCGGCACACGCATCAATTTTAATTTGTTCGTATAACTACCAACCCTTATAAAATTTTGAGTAACATTCACGTTAGAATGATAATAGAAATAGAAAGTGTAATATCAAATAGATAAATATTTGCACAACCAACCACGTGTATTAATAAATAGCCATTTTCGCGGGTCTGTCTAGTTACGGAATTTTCTACTGTGGCAGGGGACGTGTTAATTACTCTTAGAGAAAAAAGAAATTTGTTCTTTAAACAAACACCATTTCCTTATATTTTAAAATTATTAAAAAATCGTACGCTGCATCGAGAAAAATCTATACTTGTCTAAGTTAACATAAGAATTTCTTATTTTTTACATTCCAGTCACTTTGGGTGTTGGGTGCCAGCTAATACAGTCCCGCTAGACACGATGCTAAACAATTTTGTATAACTCCGCTATTTTATAATTTTAAAAAATAAAAAATACATGAAAGCAAGGCTAAGATGCTGCTTAATACTCCCCAAAAAGATTCCACTGTTTTACTTAATAATTATCCGAGAAAAAAAATGTTCAATTTACCAATTTGTCTAAGCTTACATGGTGATGTGCCCCCTTAACACGTTGACTGCCATGGGGGTCACCGGTGACCGGCGCCTCAAATTTGATTAAATTAAATAACTAGTAATTCTTATACAATTTTCAATATCAGTATTATTATAATAATAATACAAAGTCTGTACTATACGTTCAAATAATAAAATATTTCTTTCCTTGGCGATTTATACTTAAAACAGTAGATTATAATGTGTCTGGCTAGGTATGGCAGTTTCCACTGTGGCATTCAACGTGTTAATAGATTCACAGGTGTCGTAACGCTTAGGGCGAAACAGCCTGTATGTTTTACAATTTTGTCGCAGGGTGTATCGGTGGCGCGCTGTCAATTAATCGCCTGTTGAATTATATAAAGATTGCCAGAGCATCGCGGCGAGGTTGGAATTCATGAAACGGCTGACGTTGCTCCGGATGGCGCGATATATCGTCGAAGAAGGTAAGGAACACGCATCTGTTTCTGCGAGGTAAGAGGGTAGAACAGAGAGGAATGGCCGTGTTTGAAATGTGAACTGCAACTGCCTGCTTCAGAGTTGAGAACCACGATCTGTTGCGCCTGCCGTGAACCGAGGCGGAGTCGAATCAAAGGGAGCAAAGACGAAGAGCAACGGTATAGAAGACGATCCTCATTCTTCGTTCCTGCCTCTGTGCCCCTTGAGAACCGACTCCTCGGACGGTTAGACAGAGAAGAATGAGCCGAGACGAAATGATCGTAACAGATCTCTCCCCTTCTTTCCCCTTTTCTTCCATCTTTCCTCCAGCCCGCACCCGCGGAACTTCCAAGGATCTCGCGATGGTTCGAACTTTCCTACTCCCGTTTCCCGCGATTTCTGGACCAGGGAAGGAAGTCGGGGTGAAACTTACGATCGGGAGACTTCGAGATCGTAATTATTTTGGAATTAGTATTCTTTGGTGTGAATCGAATTGAAAATTAATCTAGCGGGATGTTTTTTTCATTGAAGCGTTTGGAACCTACGGTGAGATTCATTTCAGCTTTATATACAGGGGTTGAATAAAATAATTGAAACATTGTTTATAAGTCGTGTATTGTGTAGTTGAGATTAGTAGCTGTGAAGTTGTAGGCATTGCGATCGTATTAGAAGAATGGTATAATATCCAATTAACACTTTGCCGGCCACATTCTATGGGTTGGAAATGTCAAACTTTCTAAATTTTTATACGAAGAAAATATAATCTCAAGTTAAAATCTTTTAAATAAAAAATATTAGGAATATTCATAATCTTTTTATTGGTAGTATTAAACTTTAGTAAATAAATTTCTGAATAATACAAATGATCGAATAAATAATGATTGAACGTGTCACTCATATATGGGTGATATGGCAGTCAAAGTGTTAAACATTATTAAGGTTTTGTATGATTCCATTCCCAGGATAATTCGGGCTGTATTAGACGCCAATAGTGGTCCAACACGATATTAATAAAGAATTTTCTTAATGTACGAGGTGTTCCCATTATTCTGTCCAACCCTTGTAGATATATTCACTGTGTGCCTTCAATTTTTAAGTTGCAATTTTTTGAAAAGGTGTAAATGAACAAGCAGTAATACTTGGAAGAGCATTAACATTTCTACACTTAACCCTACTGTTCTCGGGTCCATATAACCCGAAATGAAGATTACGTTTCCATAGGTATCTATGTTTTAAATATCTCCTTTTAATATTCAATGTATTTAAATAAATTCCGAAATAATTTATTCTTAAGAAATTTGAAATACCAAAGAAGTAAACGCAAAATTTAAATATGCACATTGAATATTATAAAGAAATATTTAAAAACATAGTACCTACGGAAACGTAATCTTCATTTCGGGTCATATAGACCCAAGGAGAACAGCAGGGTTAACACTGTGCATGCCACAGTGGAAACTGCCATATCTAGCCAGACACAACATGATCTACTGTTTTAAATATAAATCGCAAAAGAAAAAATATTTTATTAGTTGAACGTATAGTACTGACTTTATATTATTATTCTAATAATAATGATGTTGAAAATTGTATAAGAATTCCTAATTATTTAATGGAATAAAATTTGTGGCGCCGGTCACGGGTGACCCGCACGACGGTCAACGTGTTAATGGTAATTGAATTTTATATTTCTGCAGTTGCCTAATTAACTTTGATCGCTGTGTATTATAAAGACGACACTACCAAACAATATGATTAATATTTAGAATTTCATTTGTAAAGTCTCATTTTGGATCATTAACACGAGCGCCGCAGTGGATAATTCCAGAAGTGGCCAGACCCGGGAAAATATATTTTCATTAACATGTATCGTTGAATATATAAATATTTGTTTACTTGATAATATACTTCTTATTTTATACCATCATTGTATCATAGATGTTGCTCAAATTTTCTTATGGGTAATTAATTATTCGACGAAATTAAAATTGATACGTGGGCCATCGGTGGTACACGCGGCGCTCAATGTGTTAACAACTTCTATACGAGTAAGTGATGCAGCCGTAATCTAGCAGTAATTTGATCAAATGATATTCGTTGATATCAGACTCAGGGCGCAGGAAATTAGACGTCCAGGTTCTAGATAGTTCGATCGGTAGGGCTTCGAGCAGGTAAGAAAAGTTTCAGATTGAATTCCGGTTTAGAAATCAATTCGACCGCTCAGTTTTCTTTCTATAATTTACTGAATCACACAAATCCGTCCAATTTGTAGACGCACGTGTGTAAGAACTCGCGCAGAACCGGTTCCAGTGACGTAAATCGCATACATTGATATAAGAATATGTGAAACACACTGCAAGTGTGATCATATAAGAAGTAATACAACATTTTTAAAGTCGAACTGATTTATTGGTAGTTGTAATAATTTTAGACTAACCCTTTGAATAAAGTACTGCTGCACTAAAACAGTGTTAAAATACAGTTTATTGACAGAGATTTCTTATCAAATTAAGAAAATTGATTTTTATCAATGTCGAAGAGGTTGTAAATTGTGATTGATGCCTATGGGAGGCTAACAAAATATTAACCTGATAAAATGTTTTTACAAATAGTAATGTGACACTTTCGACATACATACAGTGACTCACGAAATTGTTTAAATATTTTCATAATTACTTTTCTGTCTTAATTCTAGCGCAACCAACACTCCAAATTTTTCAAGCGTATTTAAAATGTTATTTATTAGAGATGCCATATCCCTGCTTCAAATAACACTGCCTTAAAAGAGTGTTAAATAGAAGAATATTGAAGCAACATAATGATTTTCAAGCGACCGCGTTTATTATAAATTTCATTCTAATTTCACACTTCGACTGCCCGCTTTTAGAGTTAATTTTTGCGAATGTCTCAATATTGACGATTTTTCAGACGTGTCGCTCTTCCAGCAAACAGATAATATAGTCTTCCCTATTATCCTTGTAGAGCTTGGAGCCTAACTCCCTTGGATATTAGGGTCCCACCGTATTCTCAATTTTTTCAAAAAGTTACAGTAGGATAACCCCTGTAACCCTTTGAACTCTTTTGTCGAGTCTGACTCGACATTTTTAAATTGCCAGTTTAAATACGTATTATATTTCGAAATATTTTGTTTACCCAAATAAGCAATATTACATGTATATAACCCTCTTTTTTATAACAAAAAAAGTTCTTGAAGTGGTCAGGTACATAATTGTTTGTACCTAATTGGTTCCTATCAACCAACTGTCTTTCGAAAAACATTTCAAACAAAACATTTAAAATAACAGGGAGTTATTGAAAAGGAAATTCAAAGAAAATTAGGAGTTCAAAGGATTAATTGCAAGTCATTATGTCGACTGCGTGTCCTAGTTATGGTCTCCAGGATAGCAACACTCGACGATTTCTCAGATGTGCCACTCTCCCAGCAAACCCATGATATAATATTCCGTATTATCCTCGTATACTGGGGTCCCACCGTATTCTCAATTTTTTCAAAATGTTACAGTAGGATGACCCCTTTAATTGCGAGTCATTATGTCGACTGCGCGCCGGTTAACCCAGTTATGGTCGCCAGGATAGGGACACGCGACCTTTCGTGCCGGAACCTCGTCCTTAAGTCACGTTCCCTGTCTAGACGAGCTGATTCGAGATCTCCCTCCTTCTTTCTGAACAAACCTGGCCAAGCTGCACGCGGTCGAGCGGACCTCTCGATATCGCGGAACGACCGGACTTGGCCGTTGCGTGGCACGCGGTTGTTGCTACGAGAATAAACAATAAGTATGCTCGTCGGGATAAAGTCGAGGGTGAAAACCGCGATAAAGGCGGTCCGTCTTCGTCTCTGTTTTACGTCAAACGAATTTCCACGGCGGATGAGAGGCGGAGAGTCGACGGTGGATGTACTTTATCGATTTCGGCATACCAGACGAGCTGCTTGTGCTTTCGCAGCGATAATCCGGCGAACAGGTACAGGCTCCCGCTCTGCCTGGCGCGGCTTAAATCGCCTACTTGAAAACTTCATCGACGCGAGCCTGCGACTGAGAAACTTCCGGCGAGATCGTCCCACTTCCACCGAGGTTCTTTTTCCCCGAAAAGAATGAAACCGAGTGATTCAGGATCGACCGAGAAGCGATTACCTTCGTTCGTACGGTCGTGACTGACCTACTGTGGCGTCACCTGTAACTTCGCTCAAATTTCTCCTACGTCATATTATTGCCGATGAAAATCGGAGTAATTTTTGTCTGTACCACTTTTTTTCTCTGGTTGTTAGTTCTTGAGCTGTTTGGCTCAGAAGGTTCTCATCCACCAACTTTGAAGGGAAGTTTCACCCTTTGCACATGATAAAAAAAATACGTGTAAAATATTTTTGAGTGCTTCATCTATATGCCAAGTATCAATAAAAATTGTCGTGGGTCAATTAGGTGATGTTTCTTGTTAGGATTACGATATTCCAGGGGAAGTGTATTAATTGAGTGGAGGTAACTAATTAATTGAAGTGAAAGTAAATAAAATGGACAAATGGTTAGTCCAAATAAAATAACAAGTATGTAAATTTGAATGTGAGGAAATTAGATTTTGTACCTCAAAAAATAATTTTATGGAAGTCATGCCAAGAAAGATCAAAATACCTGCTTACTTTGCAACATGAATGTTACATTAATATATAAAAATTAAACAATAAAAAGATCTACTATTTGGAGAGAAAATAGGTGTTCAAAATCCTCAATGAACGTGTTGAAGAAATTAAATTTCAAGATGACGACCAAACTCATCTTCATACCGTGAACGTGTTAAAGATTCGTGTACATAGACGTTGCCAGGTTTCGATGTTAATAATGTGGATTTATTTTTATTAAAATATTAAAATAAGACGATGGATGGCAGTATTTGGCTCACCTTGCTTTTGTCCCTGCCACCTGTCCAGTTTTATTATTATAATCTCTTTACATACTGTTTAATGAATATTCTACCAATCTCAACAGTGACAATCATTCATACCTGCAATCTTCTCCATAAATAATCCAGACCAATGTAAATAATGTGGAGTTATTTGTATTTAAATATTAAAATAAAACGATGGATGACAGTATTTGGCTCATGTTGCTTTTGTCCCTGTCACCTGCCCAGTTTTATTATTATAAACTCTTTAGATATTGTTTAATAAATATTCTATTAATCTCAACAGGGATGATCATTCATACCTACAATCTTCTCCACAAATAATCCTGACCAATGTAAATAATCTGGAGTTATTTTTATTTAAATATTAAAATAAAACGATGGATGACAGTATTTGGCTCATGTTGCTTTTGTCCCTGTCACCTGCCCAGTTTTATTATTATAAACTCTTTAGATATTGTTTAATAAATATTCTATTAATCTCAACAGGGATGATCATTCATACCTGCAATCTTCTCCACAAATAATCCTGACCAATGTAAATAATCTGGAGTTATTTTTATTTAAATATTAAAATAAAACGATGGATGGCGGTATTTGTCGCATCTTGCTTTGTCCCTGTCACCTGTCCAATTTTATTATTATAATCTCTTTACATATTGTTTAATGAATATTCTACCAATCTCAACAGGGATGATCATTCATGTCTGCATCTTCTCCACAAATAATCCTGACCAATCGTTGGGGGAAGCTCTGGTTTACGAACACGTGTTTTCCTTACCGCCTACGAAGCCCTGTTAGCCCCCTAGGATCCTCGAAGATCATTACGACTCAACCCAACCGAGTACGGAAGAGGCTTTAACATGCGGCTGCAAATGTTGCGAGGAGGGTTGTTCGAGTTTTCACACACGTGCTCGTGATGCTAACACGCAGCTTCATAATACACCACTCGATAGGGGAGACCAACTCCGCAGCATCTGATAATTCACAGGCAAACTTGATCTTCAATTTTAATCTGCTCACGGTCTGATTTATTACCATATCAGGTAATCCTGCAGGTAATGTTTTTTGCAATTTTCATATAAAACGACGAATAAAATGCACTACTGGACGTCCAGCATAGGGTATACAGAGACTCGATTAAATTATTTTATTCTCTGGTTAACACGTTCGCGACCACGCGTCACATACGTGTGACACAGCGATTCGTCCAGAGAGCCCAACGTCACATATGCGTGACGTGGTTGGTTACCGTTGCTATGCTGATATAAACAGATGAAGTTTACTCTGAACGTCGGCTGTCACTTTTTAAAACAATGAATAAGCGGAGTATGTGCAGATTTATGTAAAATGCTTCGTTTGGATTATTTACTATGTTTTATATGTGTATAAGTTATGTGAGTAATATATTAGTTATTTCAAATTCGACCGTGTTAATGGGAGAATTCCGTGTGTGATTCTATATAAAACATTTTTTGTAACTTCTACATGCTAGGAAATTTAGGCTTGTACATAATATGGTCACTCGGTTCATTCTTTTCTGTCACATTTCAAGGAAAACTTTCTAACTTTCAAAATATTAACAGCAGAACTAGAGACAAACTGACGTGTACTAGCAGCGAGTACTGCCACCAGACACTATTTTTTACTTAACCCCTTGCCGTACAATAACGAGTCACACTCGTGACACAGAATATGATTGATAAGTTACAAATACGAGTCCAACTTTTGTGCCAATGCTTTAAAGTTTTGCACTACAGCATAAATTGACCTTCCAAGGATTGTTAAAAGCATGTCCTGATAGATGCTCCCCATTCATCGACTGGAATAGTAAACCTTGTTCCACGGAATCGTTGGAAAAATCGTACAGCAAGGGGTTAATCGTTTTAATATTCCTTTGACCTGGTCGATAAAGGATGATGAACAATCGAAAAGTTCCAAAGAAATAGTTTTCGCAGTAAGTTGTAATAATAAAGGTGCCTAATACTTTTATCCAAGCTATGTCTACATTTAACCCTTTGCACTCGGTCTTTTTCATCTAATATACATAAGCTACAAATACAAGTGTAAGCAGGGGTTGAAACGGTTCCCAGAATGACTGTTTCAAACTGTTATATATCGGGTTTGACTGAAACGGTTTTAAAGAATCAAAATAATCTTGGAACAGTTATGAGTGGAAAGGGTTCTGGCTTATATCGGTTTCGGTTCCGGTTCTACAGAACCGATATTACATCGGTATGTAATTAAGATAATTACTGACTGAATCGTTTCTTTCAATCTCTTCTATAATATAATATACTATATCGGTATATAATATCGATTCTGTAGAACCGGAACCGATATCATAACCGTTTTCAACCCTTGAGTGTAAGCAATCTTAGCAGGAAGATTTCTTTTATTCTCAGTATAGTTCTTTCTGTACCTGAATACTTATATAAAATGTGCATTGCAGAATACATGAAATTGAACATAACTTTTAGGTGTTTATTTAAAATAGAAAATTCGAAACGTGAACATAATGGCGACCGAGAGACGCCACACGAGTGCAAAGGGCTAACTGTTGCTGCGTTTTTTGTCTCACCAGAGGAACATCTCACGAAACATCTCCCCATGGATCTCCGCCTTTAGATCATTCCTTAACCACGAAACCCCGTGAAACGACATGCGCTGAGCTTCAGTGATAATTTCGTTAAAATCAATCCCGTCTGCGGTAGCTAATTAAATTGACGACTGTAGCGGCTAGGCGGTGGTGTTTGGCCGTTTGTAACAATCGATGGGGCTGGCTCAGGGTGAGTGGAAAGCAAAGAAAGAAGAAGAAGAAGAAGAAGAAGAAAAGAATACATGGAGAGAAGGGTGAGAAGAGGAAGACGAGGTGGACGAACGTCGCCGACTGCTATTTATATTCGATGCAGCGGACGTTCAACCTACAAAGCACCCCCGCCTCACGACGTATCCTCTCGTCTGTTAGCCCCGTTCTCCCCTCTTGTTTCTAGTCAACGACAAAGTGAAAACGGACAAACTCGCGAATAAATCTCTCGGTCGGTGCTACCCTCACGGCCCTCCCATATTCCTATTTTCTGACGGTGCACTAAACCCGATTGGTCAAACGAAAATAAATTGGATTCTACCCGGCTATTAGTTCTCCCCGTGCCGCGCCACGACGCTCATAATCGCATTAATATCAATGAATATCGTGTTTGAATGTCGATCGACACGCTGGGTGTGCCAGGAACTGCGGTACAATAGCAGAATTAGTAGAATGACGTTTATTCGCATGAGCATCCGGTTTGGAGAAATTTGAATAAGCTTAGATGAGGTGATAATTTGTTTTCAGCTGCGCTGTGCTGAGTTTGGGTGTCATAGTCAGAGCTGGGCAAATTTTGAGCAGTTTAACTAGGAGAGCTGGACGTCTCTGATTCTGATGACCCCTTGCATGTTGACAGATCATGTTTTTAGGAAAAAATTGAGAAGGGAGGATTTAAATGATGAACAAAGACTTTGAACGACCAATATACAGGGTGGATCACGAAGCGTGATCAGCTTAGATTATTCTGCTGTTAGAGGTTCGATCGGAAGTGTTTTTAGCTAAAATAACATGGTTCAAAGAGAGCTTTAAGATGATTAGGTCAAATTTTTTGTCAACCCTTTTTTTCCAAAGTTGTCAAGGTCACCTTTAGCTTTTTATAGGTAAACCTACAATTTTTTTACACCCATCTTTTAGGAGGTGCTGAGACGAATTCGGCTAGCACTATAAAAAGTATTTCTTCTTCATCTAAACCAAAGAAACGTTAAAAGAATATCATTTACCTTAATCGAATCGATGCTCAAAATGGTGTCCACTAGCAGCAATACACTCGCGTAAACGGTTAAGAAATGACTGCTTAGTTCTTGCTATGACGTTTGCATCGATGGTTAAGCATGCATCTAAAATTGAAATGTGTTCCGAGGTACAGAACGAAATGTTTAGAAAAAGTACGCGAGAGATCAAGTCAATCATGACTAATACTAATCTATCAACAGCTCTGGAAAGTGTACAACAATGTGGCTTGCAAAATTCTTCCAACTAGGAGTTTTCTTCAGTCTTTTTAGATTCAGAAAAAAATATTTGTTACGATGCTTGCCGAATTCGTTTCAGTATCTCCTAAAAGATGGGTGTAAAAAAATTGTAGGTTTACCTATAAAAAACTGAAGGTGACCTTGATAACTCTGGAAAAAAAGGGTTGACGACAAATTTGGTAGAATCATCTTAAAGCTCTCCTTGAACCATGTTATTTTAGCTAAAAAAACTTCCGATCGAACCGCTAACAGCAGAATAATCTAAGCTGATCACGCTTCGTGGTCCACCCTGTATTATAGGTTAATGAATTTGACTCGAAATGGGCTACATGCCTAGTTGAATAAGAGTATATGTTGCATGTAAACAAAGAGAGTTCAGCTTGAAGTCTTGGAGGCACCTCTACCTAGACAAGCCTAAGTTGGCAGTCCTTGGTGGAGATTTTCTTCCCTAACAAATATATCGTCCACGTGTTCTCTTTTATATTCAGGATTTATAATAGTTACACTTGTTCATCAGAATAAAATATTATTAAAAATAAAAATACACTGAGTGTCAACAAATGTCTCTCGCAACAGACTAATTGTGAGTTCTATTTGCCACATTTTTTCGAATGATGACTAGATAGATTGACAACTTTATTTTCTTGTCATTCGGTTTCGAAAAGGTGGTTGGCACGTGGCTGTGCTTACATAATCAATATATACATATTATAATTATAATAATTATAGTAGAATACGTTATTTTACGAAAATTTCTTTATATTGTTATTCCCTGTTCCTTGCTCAGTTCCTTTCTTCTATCTACTATTTTCCTCATCCATCTCCTTCCTTGCACATGTACCTGCCTAATCTTCCATCTGGTTAATTCTTTCTCTCTTTCCACCTCTCTACATTCTTTTATCAGGTGTTCAATTGTTTCATCCCCTTGTCCACACGTTCTGCAAGTTCGGATGACGAACAATTCAGCAGGTAACTGCATGGAGTGATTAAAACGAGAATGAGAATAGACGGACAATAGTTTCAACTTCTATAACCGAACGCTATAAATGTTTTACAATGATAATTATAAAAACTGTCACAATTATAAAAATTGTCAAATAATTTTCAGATTTTGACTTCGATATAGCCAATAAACATCCCTCACAGTGTTAACTTATAATTAGACTGCTGTTTCAAATTCATGAAAACAGCACATCTTATGGAGTAAGTTAAACAAAAACTGTGCCTCTAAACATTTCAACTGCAACATGCAGTTCCGTCAATAGCTGCGTTTCATCAGCTGCATGGAAATCAAAAATATTGAAGTCTACAAATGTACATTTGCATAAAGGTGCACGGTGTGCTTGTAATAGAGATTGTTTAAGTCTTTCGAGAGGGCAAAACGGAGGTAAGGGAGTCGTAAAATTAGATTTTGACGCCGTACCGAGAGAGGAAAATAAAGTAAAAGAAGTTTTTTGTCGATGAAGAAACCGAGCGGAGAAGAGATTGAACGAAGCTGAAGAGGATGAAAGAGGAGGACGGAGACGAGGCGGAGCGGCTGGACCGAGTAAAAGCGGAGAAAACCGTGTATCATCTTTGGTCGTAATTAGAATCCACTTCGTGGAAATGGTAGCGGAGGCTTTGAAATACCCTGCTTCTACTTATGATCCTTCTCCGGCTGCGAACATAGGTGCGCTATCGCACTTAATACGATTACATAATACCCAGAACTTTATCCTCTTACGCGTAAAATGGGGGCCAAATGATTCAAAAGATAAGGGATTTCAAATAGATTTCCAGGATTCTATGCTCCACTCTGTCCATCTCCGCGTTTCCCTTCTTTTTTGAAAATTAGTTGGGTGACTAGATTTTATTTGTAGCTCCTTGTGGGACAATTATGGCGAGGTTAGAAAGATTTAATTTGTTTAATATAATATTAGAATTTTTTGGAAATGTGAAGTACTCTTTATTTGTACCTGGAGAGGTTCAAGCATGGGGACATTAAGAAATAAAAATGTATACTTTTTGCATAAATATTCACACTCTTATAATGGATATCTCTGTTCAAAGAATGTAATTTAAATACGGTAAATTAGACGATAAATATTTAGATACTTTATTATTGCGTTCATTTTAATTATTAATAAGATGATTAATATTGAACACAATTTTGATTAGTCTTCAGCAGGATAAATTGTCATTTGATGACTTTATATTTAAACACCTTATTTCTCGTCTAATACTGCGTTCAAGCATAAGGACATTAGAAAATAAAAATGTATACTTTTTGCATAAATATTCACACTCTTATAATGGATATCTCTGTTCAAAGAATATAATTTAAACACGGTAAATTAGACGATAAATGTTTAGATACTTTATTATTGCGTTCATTTTAATTATTAATAAGATGATTAATATTGAACACAATTTTGATTAGTCTCCAGCAGGATAAATTGTCATTTGATGACTTTATATTTAAACACCTTATTTCTCGTCTAATACTGCGTTCAAGCATAAGGACATTAGAAAATAAAAATGTATATTTCCATAAATATTCACACTCAAACCATGGCTATTTTTATTTAATGAATATAATTTAAATACAGTAAATTAGACAAGAAATATTTAGATACTCTGTTATTGCGTTTATTTTAATTTTTAATAACATGATTAATATTCAGCACAATTTCTATTAGCCTCAGAGGTACTATGAATTGCCATTCGACGACTTTATATTTAAACAAATTGCTCTCGTCTAGTACCGCGATATCTTGTTAATAAATATCTAAACAATCACCCGACGCTTGATGAAATATTTACAAATTTTATTTCAGGTTTAATGTCGATCTAAAGATAGGTTTAATGAATTATTCAGTATCCATGAAGCATGAGCAAGCGACACGATCTTGAATATTAACATAAATCAAAACAGAATGTGCCAGTTTAGGTCAAATGTCTAGACGTTAGTTTCATTCGAAATGAAAATTTAACTACTGACTATCTATAGATTGGCGAATTACGGCGAACCATCTTTGAACATCGAATTCTGAATTAGACTATTTTCAGTTCTGTCAGGATTGTTTTAAAGATCTGAAATGTTTAAATGTACATTACAAAATTTTATCTTAAGAAAGCTAGATTGCTCGAGATAATCAGAGAATCACGTACTATTTATTAACTATAAATACAGTCACGAAATTCATCAAATGTTTTCATAATTACTTGTCTTTCTTATCTCCAGTGCAACTGACTAGCTGCGAATTCTGTAAATGTATTTAAAATATTGTTTATTACAGACGTTGTAATCTTGGTTCAAATAACAAGACTCCGAAATAATTGAAAATAAAAGAATATTGCAATAACGTGTTCATTTAATCAATTGTGTAAGTTCACTATGAAACTTCCAAATATTACACACTGTAAATATTATACAAAAAATTTACTGTCACCTCATAGATTATACAAGATTATTGAAAACCCAGATCCACTATTTATTTTCAGCAACATATTTTTTTATTTCAGTATAGAGACATTTTAAATGTTCATATATTTTATTTATCGAGTGAATGTGCCACTTGTTTAATTTAAAATAAATAAGACACTCGTATAAAATGATACCGTGGAGGTAAACAACTGCGATGTATTTATTCTTTGTTTAATACGAGCGCAATTTATACTTAAGCGATGCCCTGGACCTAGTAATTAGAATGAAACCGGGAATTTAAGTTATTATAAGGTACAATCGTAAATTCTATCGTATTCTACCGTAATTCTATTGAGATGTTCCGTTATTACGACGAAATTATATCGTTCAACTCTGAAAGGTAACAGAAGATCATCTGTGATAAGTGGTACTCTACTGTGTCCACTTATTACTCAGCTGGGTTCATTAATTGCAGCAGAGTCGTGATAATTCTTATACAATACATTATTTTAAACGTTATTGCGTGCTTGGTGCACTATGCTTAGAAATACGATCGACAAAAAATATAACTAAATAATATTAAATATTCTAACATTCTCTATTATTCTACACCACTTTATATAAATAATTAAAACCAAGAAGGTATACATAGGTAGGCCAGGTCCAGGTAAATTTCATACAACAAAATAAGTAATATTATTTGTGATATCATTTTAATTCGTCATTTTTAATAAGCTTATTTGCAAGTGTAGACAATTTTTAATAACAAAGTAAGAAATATTATTTGTGATGCCATTTCAATTAAAATTCATTTGAACTATCAGCAGTTTCAAATAAGGAAGACTCTCATTAGTTTTTATTTCGAGCGCTGTGAAAGGAATAATTATAAAAATAATTGCAGGTAATGTTATGAATGTTGGAGAGGCACGTGTAATATTTAATAGCTAATAATCGAGGTTCTACAGGATTACATTATAACAAAATTTCATCGAAAATGACTGTCACATCTTTACGATGTCACATGTTATCAAAATTGGTGTGTGGAGTGAAAAATATGATTTGAGAACCCCTGAATGCACCACGAGGTGACTAGTGCGCTGGTGGGGGTCAAATGTCATACGGTGAATCACCATCGGCTCCAAGTGTTTACTGCACCTTCTGACAGTGCGTATGTATGTGTATTTGCTCATCTGCATCAGTGCCGCGCCTCAAACAGGGGTAATCAACCTCAAATATACTGACTTATAAGCGGTGACAACTAAATTAGCAATCACGTAACAACGTAGCCGATTAATCGAGATAAGAATGCTGTGGATATGGTATCCTTAACTTTTATACATCACTTGGGTCAATTCGACACATTTTTTCGCAAAATCGCGATAAATGGAAAGAAGCAGTAAGCCTTGCACGTCGCTTTATTATTTGTGAAATAGTAATCTAGGTACTTCCTTCCAAACCAGTTCCAGAACAATTTCTACTATATCTTGCCTGCCAGTTGTTAAACTAATGCATGACAAAATGAAATCTATAACCATATGAGACATTTATAGAAAGGAAACCAGTCGACACCTGAGCAAGCAACTATTACGCTCCTATAAAATACAACGTAATTTAAAACACTAATGCTACCGTAACCTTGCCTTTCCAATTGCCCCTTGGTGCAATTATTCAAAGCTTAGAAAATGTTATCATTCATGCAAAATTATCTTTTGACCTTTCAAACTTTTAATTATTCTATAATTATTCCTCTGAATTTATTTTTTCCTTCAATACAGTCACCTGAGCAAATATAATTTAATGTAATCGAAAGCACTAATCTACCATAATTTTCCCATTCTGAGTGCCTCTTGGTACAAGTATTCAAGGCTCGAAAAATTTGGCTATTCTTGTAAAATGATCTTTTACCCTCTTAAACATTTAATAATCCACTAATTACTTTTTCTATTTAGTTCAACTTTATTACATTACTACACTCCTATTAAATTCAACATAATTGAAAACACTAATTGTACCGTGATCTTCCCTTTCCGAATGTCTCTTGGTACAAGTATTCAAGCCTTCAAAACTTTAGTAATCCTTATAAAACGATTCTCTAACGTCTCAAACTTTTAATCATTCACTAATTATTTCCCCAATTTATTCCACACATTTTATTCCTTCCCTCAACGCAGTCACTTGAGCAACCCATCGTTTCGCTCATTCGCTGCAGCAACGACACAACTCAAAAAGACCCATTTCGGGGGAAAGGAGTGTGAATGTTTCAAAACACTTCAATTTTATAAGTGAATTAATTAATTTTTATTTTAATACATCTGTCCTCAACAACCGTTCTCTCGTAGTGAATTTTAGAAGCCCAGTTACATCGTTCTACCATTAGAAACTACAAAGAAAAACAATGATTCCTACACCAATAACTGACGTGTGACAAATTTGAGTTGTCTCGTTGTTGCGGCGACTATACTCCCATAAAATCCACCGTAATTGGAAACACCGACGCTACCACGATCATCCCTTTCTAGTTGCCTTTCAGCGCAATCATTCAGTGCTCGAAAGCGATTTCCATGTGCACGGTGTCCAGGTGAAAACGGGTTATGCGGCCGATTTGTATAATAACGTCGACACACCCGTGGCCACGGAGCGGCATTATTTAAACAATGGAGGCGCGATACTTATCGCGGCTCATCGGGTGCGAGAAGAGGAACGAGGCAAGGAATAAAGACACCAGGAGGAAGGAGTCTTGGAGAACGGGGGAGGGCTGGAGCGAAGGGAGGCAGCCAGAGAAATCGTAATTGATCGGTTGTCGACTCGCAGGCTCAATTTCGCGTTTGGTTACCGCATCGTGGATATGTAACGGGTGTCACGATTGTGCCGGCTGGCACGGAAACGACCGGCAACTCTGTCGCGGTAATTAAATCAGGTAATTAGGCCGGCCCGTAACTCGCTGAACGTCGTCCCTTCGGTGGATGTCGTTAAACGTCTCCTGAAAGTGTCGTTATTGTCAGTTATTGCTGTCATAGTCGCCCAGACGATGTGCTTCCTTGATAGCAACGAACCGCTTTATGGACCTGCCTTAAGATGTCCATCAACAGTGTGTGCTTCTACTTCGAACGCGCACAAGGCGCCGTCGGTACAATTTTTTTATTTCACCTCCTAGCTGTGGTGTCGCTTTTTAAAAGTGTGTACCGACGGTGTGTCGCTAGAACGACGCGATGACGAGTATACTCGTCGAACGCAGAGTACGTGCAGCTACTGTAAAATTGAATTAAATTATAAGGAAATAGCACTTGTTTCTTTGTGTGAAAAATCAAGAATTTTATTGTTGAAGTTTATTTATATTTAAATAACAAGTGGTAATTACTTTTGTCGCATGACGAATATACTCGTCATTCACAGCTAAGAGGTTAACACGACGACTGCCTCGCAAGTTCTATGTGTTTTTCCCTGGGGTTCACAATAGAATTCTCAGAATTCTATGTAATGATAAAATATTAAGTAATATGGTTATTTAATGGGACGACAGCTTTTTGAATGTGTGAGTGTATGTATGTTGGCAGTTCCATTAGTTGTCAATTTTGTATGGAAGTCTGTAACTGATACTATAAACGGTACCATTGTTACTTTGTTTTGTCTCCATATTCTTCTGATTTCCTGAACCAACGGTGTTTGTTTCTCCTTTTTCCAGGATATTTGCTTTTTATATTTTGATCGATTGGTATGGCTATATCTATCAGGTATGTGATCTTATTTATTTTGTCTATTAGCGCGATGTCTGGTCTGTTTGCTGTAATTGTTTTATCTGTCAATATGGAGTTGTCCAAGTACATATTGTGTGTTGTGTTTTCTATGACTTGTGATGTGTATTATTATTATTATTACTGGAAATACAGCTTCAACTGCAGCGATTATTGGCTGTAAAGGTAGACAGTACATTATCAAATAAATAAAATTGTACTCTACATTTTTAATTCGTTATTTTTCATATAAAATCGCTTCTTATTCAATTGTGTTATCCATCGTGGGGCATTCTACATAACAAACAATCCTAAGGCAAAATAACACAGAAAGAAGGGTTCAGAAAAATTTGCACTTGCTGCTGCACCTTCTGCAATTCGAATACTTAAAAATATCCAATATAGCAGAACCAATAGAATCAGAATTCTATTTGTAACTTATTGAACATGCTAATACTGTTATTCAGTAATGTAAAACAAACGTTTTCGTAACAGACTGTACACGAGTCGATTTCCTTAATAGACTGCCTGTACATGAAAGACAAATAACAGCTGTCTGTTGCTGCACGAAATCTTGACATGCGAATATTGTAACACGGACACGCGGGAAGCACTTGGAAACTTGAAGTTTCAGGCACAACAGGATTCAGGGTGCAACAGGATACGAAAACTTTCGTATCGAATGTGCACAGAGATTCGTGTGTGTATTTCACACGTCAGATGTGCCATCGAGAAAAGAAAACCCGGAGAAAGTTCGTCGTTCGAGGAAAACCGTCGCTATGGTGGAAAAGTCGATGGAAAAAGTTGCTGGTGAAATAAATGGAAACGACGATCGAAAATTTGTGTTAAATACTACGATATTAACACTTTGATGGTCACTGTCACGTGCGTGTGATTTTTATTAATTCGAAAGAAACTCTTGTAAAATAAATAAGCACATCTGTCTCTGATGACAGATATGTAAATGTCCAGGTACTAATAAAGTGGAAATTGCAGAATATTTAATATACAGAGAATCATGTAAAATGTTTTGTTGTTTCAGGTTCGTTGTAAAAATGGTCAAAGATTATTAGTTTATAAAATTTTTGCGGCTCCCAAAGTGTTAAAAGTACTGTAGAACCCCGATTATCCGAACTCGAGTCATCCAAAAATTGGCCACCCTATGTCAGTAACTAGCTAAAATTATCACTGATAAGATGCATTTAATTATGTACCATTATATATCTTCTATCTTAAAATAAAGTTTGAATATTTCTGCGAAGTATTATTACGACAAATGTTTGTTATTTTTTCCAAAAAACAGACCCGTTTTCAACTGCTTTTGCAATACTTAATTGATATAACCAATAAATGTTGCTTACAAACATGTTGCTTTCACCATTATTCGCTGTAACAGTGGGTGGACAAATACTTTTGAACGATAGAGCATGTGAAACTATATTTATATTGTGAGAAAATTTTTTATCTCCAATAAACAATTCACAAAATATAAATAAAAGTAAGGAAACGTAAACGAAGAATAGGCCTGTATCGAATTTTCAAAAGAATATAGAAATATGGGTCACTGTCCATATCTAATCAAAATATAGCCTGATTATTTTCTGAATTGATTATTTTATTTTCGAAAGATAAATGGGTTTCTTATATTCATGAACATATAATAGTATGAAGTTTGTTTTGAAACAATTGAGGTACAAATAGTTGAGATAGGTTGTTACTGCGATCTGTAATCTCATCTTTCACTATCTTTACGAACCATTCGCTCACTATGTTTTATAACCCTGGACCGATTTACTGGTTTGATCGTACATTTATCTGCAAACAATGTGCAATAACCACCAGCGTTGCTATAAATAGTAACGCACTGCATTTCTAAAAATTCACATAACTTTCGCATGCTTCTATCATTGAGTAATATTTTTTATGTTCTGTTTGTTGAAGACAATAGCGATAATAAATTATATTATCATACTATTATTTAATATGTACATATTTGAATTTTATAAAAATTGATATTAGAATTCTATTTTTTTATCTATACCAAAATGTAGATATTTAGATAAAGATTTTTAGACAAAATAGAATATAGAAATATATCAGACATAAATATCGTATTCAAATATTTTTATTCTCTACGATAGACAGAGTAATATTAAGTATTTTAACAGGTTGTTTTTATTTTGTATTCATTTCTATTAGATTGTGAATTGATAATAAGTAATTACGCAGTTCTCATACTTCAGTAGTATTGCAACTGTACCGCAGTTCTTAATCACTATCAATCTATAAAATTTAATTAGAATTTCGGTTTGTAAATTGGAAACATATCGAATATAGAGACAATCGATATCGTACCTGTAGTAAAATGATATAAAGTCATAACTAGACTGCGGTTATTTATGCAAATATACACTTCTACACTTCAATATTTTTCATGTTAACGCAGTTACAGAAATGAAGCATTGACAAAACTATATCTTCTGTGAATGTTTAAGGGGTGCGCTTTTCATTTTTTCGCGGTTTTAAATGTGCATTTTGCAAACATTTAGAAATATTAAATTGCATAAACATCCGCCGTCTAGTCATGACAACTTCTTAATTTACACCCCGTACGCGTGCATTAGCAAAAATTTCAAAACAATTATTTCCATATTAACTCCTCGTACACAAAAATTCATTCTACAGTGAAGTATGGTTTTGCTCCCCCCTAGCGACAAAATGTGTAACTTCCGTTCTTACGTTCTAATTTTTTTTTCTCGTTTTTCTCTCATGCCAAGTTATCGTCGTTCACGACAATGTACAACCACTTATATTTTTATACTTGTTAATGTATCAGTTTATTTCTTAATAAGATGTATGAATAAAGTGAAATTGCATCAATAAGCCTTCATACAGTGTTGATTTATGTTTGAATGAGGAATCACTCCATGCTGTTTCTCCCGCATTATTCACCACACGTATTAGTCTAATCACTGGACTGCGAAACCTCGTGCAACTTGACATATTCAAATACCCGAACATCCTCAATCCAGTCGTTATAAAAAAATCAAATCTCTCCTCCGGTTTGCCTAACTCCCCTGAAACTACGCCTGCCCTATCCTCTGATCCCCTGGACACCGTCGAAAAATCGAAACGGGTCTGTAAATCGATATTCCCTATGATTGATCATAGTCAGCGCGGAGAGATACGCGTTGCGAAATATCTGTTTGCGCGGGAGTCTCGTCTCGGGTTCGTCTCGAAGAAACAGAAGACAGTTGCACGTGGGTTGACGGTAATCGTCAGAGAGGGAGGGTAAAAGGGAGGGACGTGGGGCGATTTTTCAGTCGTGGTGCGATCATGTGGCCATGTTTATGCGCGTACTCCGCGCGAAGATTTATGCCGACATCGATACCTTTCTCCCCGCATAGAAATGTCAGTAATGCGGTCCGCGGGGCTGAACGGGGGCCTAGCCTAAACGCATTGTCGTTAATGAATCGACCAGAAGGTTCAGCATATCATTTTTCCGGGAGACATTTACTCCCGTGAAATTGACAGGCCGGTAAATCCTGAACGAATTTTCTGACGTGCACGGGGCCATAACGCGGGGTAAGACAGTCGTGCGGCTTGTCCGCTGATTCCAGGATACGGACGACGTTCTCCACGGGCTTTCCAGGAATAGTTCAGACCAGAAACGCTGCACGCACGGCTATTCAGACACGGTTACGCGACACGTTGTCGTGTAACAGTCATTAATGACGCTGTACGCATGAATCATGAGACGCGCAACTGCTTTTTGGGCCTCAGAACACTTTATAGTTGGGATTTTCCGGAACTCGATGATCATCAACCCATGGACGCACACTTTCTGTTTCTAGATCGGCCTCAGAAAGACGCTTATTTGTTTTTAAATATTCCTTTGTTGCTGCAAGAAATTAGATGAAAAGACAATGCTTATAAGGGGCACGCAATGTTTTGAACTCCTTTGTCGAAGAAAGCAAGTGTCATTTCGTTGTAATTTAAATGAATTTTACAGCAGCTGCGTGTACTCTGTGTTTGACGAGTATAGGGTAAGCGTCCCTAATATCGCCTACTCGTAATATTTTGAAAAAGAGAGCGTTGACAGAAATCGGCAACGGACTGAAGTTGTAGCGAAACATGTATAAAGAGACATATTTTTTTTTTATTGAGCTTATGAAACCTCAATTGAGGTTTATTACAGCTAAATCTGTTATACAAACATGAAACATGACGAATCGGAATGATAAACAATATGAAACATGATATGACAAGTTAGCTTAAGAATACATTTTGAACGTGTTGATGAAGAACTGTGTTATATTCTGAGGTTACAGTCTTTTAAAAAAGTGTGAATACAGTAGCAGGCTGGGATGTTGGGTTCAGAAATTAATATATCTGCTTTTAGAGGTAATTGGAACTTGTGTTTGCTTCAGTTTTTAATAAGCTTGTCCGTTTGGAAGTCGTAGAAGCTGCACTGCCACAATACGTGATCCAAATCTTCATATTCATAGCCACATCTGTGTTCACTGACAATGCCGACCCGAAATAAGGAAGCTGCTAAATTATAATGGTTGGCTCTGACGCGATTGACTGTGGATGTGAATTCTCTATTGAGATTTCTGTGAGCGAACCATGGGGTTCGGTTAGTGCTATGGAAATGATCAAAAAATATTTTGCCTTCGTTTGTACCTTGATCTAATAATGTGTTAGTAGTAAGAAGATAAGATCCTGTTTTGAAGAATGAGAACAGATCAGAAAATGGAACATAGTCCATGTCAACGATACCTACCATAGCAGCGGATTTAGCTAAATTATCGGCGTCGTCATTGCCAGATATCCCCGCGTGCGGAGGAACCCAGTAAAACAAGAGACATATTTTATTGACAGCGTTACAAATAATGTCTCTTTTGTTTGAGACTAATTTGATATAATGATCTCTTACCCATTACTTGAGAACGATTTCAAATTTGGTAGGGGATATTATGTGTGCTTATCCTAATCGTCATCTCTTCATTTTTACGGCACAACGTAGGTACACACTTTTAAAATAGGGCTACACAGGTAACAGGTTAAAAGAGGTGCAATTTATAGTTATATTAAGCTTGTATAAAAGTTTAGGAAGTTTGTCATTTTCAGCTAGTGCAACGTGGCACTCGAAGTGTTAAGTGCCTTTTTTCCTTCTCGATTTGTAGTTAAGGTAACAATAACTATTTATTATTACACAATTCTGAGCAATTTTCATACTGGAACGTTAATTTAGGAACATAAAAACGCGACTGAATGCTCGAACATTTTTTCCCTTTACGATTTATATTATAAACAGTAAATTATAACACGTCTGGCTAGATATGACTGTTTTCACTGCGGCATTCAACGTGTTAAAATAGGACATTGTATTGTGTCTGACTGGGTATGGCAGTTTCCACTGTAGCATTAAACGTATTAATAAGTTCGAAATGAACTTAATTTTCTATACAATAAATGTTCATTCATGAACGATGTATATATCGATAAATAATTTTGTGTTTATTTGTAAATGTTTGGTAAATCACTCAAATATAAACTAACATTATATAAAATTTCATAAACTAAACAAGTTTTTCATAAAAATAACACTTTTTCCAGGGACTGAAACAGCTTCAAATGATTTTAATTCTGATTGTGTAAGATCTCTGGGTACTTAACACATTGAATGCCACAGTGGAAACTGCCCTACCTAGCCAGACACATTATAATCCACTGTTTTAAGTATAAATCGCAAAGGAAAGAAATATTTTATTATTTTAACGTACAGTACAGACTTTGTGTTATTATGATAATAATAATGATATTGAAAATTGTATAAGAATTACTAGTTATTTAATTTAATAAAATTTCAGGCGCCGGTCACCGGTGACCCCCATGATAATCAACGTGTTAATCTGTTGCTGATTAAAACTGAACGAAATCATGCGACGCGCATGGCACGTCGTTGCTAGTTATAATAATAATAGTAATATGATTCTAGACGTTCCAGGGACTTTCATAACTCCGCTCACCATTCACTCTCAACACTCACATAAATTTCTTTCAGATCTCTTGACAATAATAATAAACTTAACATTTAAAATACTGGAAAAAATACAATAATAAAAAAAGACAGTAAGACAGACAGTGCTAGTTATAAAACAGATTATAAATGACGCGTACAGTACGTCATTCCAGCGCAAGGGGTTAATCGCTCCATGAACAAAATATTTCTATTCTCCTTGCAACCTACCTTTCTAAACATTGTCCGTACGCCCGGTGTCTCTACCTAATCGCAAACGCTGAAGACAATCGGTTGCATTATCTAAAATCCATCCGGTATCTCCTCTATATTATCCCAATATACCTTGTGTCTCGTTTGCATATTCCTGTACGTAATGCATGCAGAAACATCCACACTCCGTTTCTTTAAACACGACACAGAGCATATGTAACTAACAAAGGCTATCGGGCGTCAAGGACCACGGTTGTACACTGCACAACAATGGACGCTGTTCAGCGGGAAAATTATTATCATTATGATAAACAATTTGCCAATTGTCGACACTGGCGGGTTAAGAACGGGTGTTGATCCCCCTCTACCTACTTCTGAACCTAACTCTCTCCCTCTCTCTCCCTTTTCTTTCTCGCCCTGCGAGAGTTGTATCGCACACAAAGCGAAGGATCCGCCCGTAATTTCAGCATTGCACAACAATAATGATTCCCGAGACAATGGCTCGTATATATTGGGTGGCAAAAGCGTTTTGCGTGGGCCGAGCATCGTGCAGGTAATGCACACACGGGCGTACGGGGAGTCCGTGAGAAATTATTGCCAAGCACGAGCGCGGCACGAGAAATTCTGTTGTCTTTCTGCCGTGAATAACTCGCAGAGCTTGAAATTAATCGCCGAGCGATCTTAATAAGCGCGTTAATGAGGAAGTTTCGCAGCCGCCGCCCCCGAGCACTCTAAACGATACCCGGTGACAACCCGGCCGCCCGCTTTAATAACTATTTTACTTTAATTAAGCTATTTCTATCCGTGTTTATTCGCCGCGCCGAGTTTCTTCCGCGTGTTAAATTATCGCCGATGGCGCGGCTAAATGAAATTATGTCGCGATTTCACGGGGAATATTGTGGATCGCTTGTATGGAGCAATTTTGATGAATCAATAATTTTGGAGGATTGATGGAGAAATTTAATATATAAAGAAATTTTGGTTTGAGTACTTTATTCGCTGGAGTATAATTCACCCATTTTTATATTTCCTTTAACCCGAGAGTGGATGCGTACGGTCTCACAGACCGACACGGTCATTAAGGTTAAATATTTTAATTATTGCTGAGTCTTCAGTGCTCATTCTCACTCTAACTGATTATTTTATCCTAAGAAATAATATTTTTCATCGGCTGGCTGGACGAACTCAATATTTATTTATTTGTCTGCTTGGAACACACAGTTGTACTCTGTGAAAATTGTTTCAAAAATGGTTCTACATCGAATTCCTCAAATTAGACAGAAAAATGTATGCAGATTTGTTTGAAAATTTTTCTTTTCTTATATTTCAGACTTCTTAAATAATGACAAAGTTATAAATTAAGAAGAAATGTACATTTATTTCCCTCAGAATATTTTCTTTATTATACTTTTATTACGTATATATTCTTTTGGTTAACGAGTTATTATTCTATACATTAATTGCTATTAATAAAATTTCAATATTTTAAACAGAACAAAAGAATTTTTTCCACTTAAACTTCAGTCGGTCACCCAGATCGACGTGTCCAGGATATGGTTAAAAATTTTTTAATATTCTTATGAAAATATCGTAAAACCGCTGCAGATCCCCATTCTTTGGACACTTTTACGACGATTTATATTTTCTAAATAAAAATTGGTGCAAGAAATTTTAAATATCAGAGCTTCAAACTTATTTATACTTTTGGTTGCCCACATAAGAGTTAACATAAAAAAAAATGGAAGTCTACGTGTGTATATTTGCATAAACATCGGCAGTGTAATTGTCGGTCTCGGTTTCCATTCTCAGAAACTTCAGCCCCTCAATTATTTCGCGTAGCATGCTCATTTCCAAGAACTTTAATATTATTATTAATCACGAAGAAAAGATAAATTTCTGGCAACCAGAGAACAAGGAATTGAAGAAGATATGGGCCACATATGACCCAGCGATACGAACTGAGAGTTAAAAGCTGCAAAATAAACTTTCCATTTCACAAAAATTCAATAAAACAAATTATTTCAGACGAAAGATGTACAAATGGTACCTTCTATTAAATATTAAAATTTGGTGAGCAAGAAACTAAAAAGAGCATCGAGGATAAAATAATACCTCGATGCCTTTTGCAAATAGCAATAAAGGGGTCCATAGAACTGTAAAAAGAGATTCCTTTTTGTAGAAAGAGCGTAGGAAGGTATTACTCGAGGCCACTTTTAGAAGAATGGATCCAAAATGTCCCTTATTATCACGTCACTCATTATACACTTCATTTCCAAAAACTTTAATATTATTATTAATTACGAAGAAAAGATAAATTTCTGGCAACCAGAGAACAAGGAATTGAAGAAGATGTGGGCCACATATGACCCAGCGATACCAACTGAGAGTTAAAAGCTGCAAAATAAATTTTACATATCACAAAAATTCAACAAAACAAATTTCATTTCAGATGAAAGATGTGCAAATGGATTAAAATGCAGTGAACTGGAAAATAAAAAGAGCATCGAGGATAAAATAATACCTCGACACCTTTTGCAAATAGCAATAACGGGGTCCATAGAATTGTAAAAAGAGATTCCTTTTTGTAGACAGAGCGTAGGAACGTATTACTCGAGGCCATTTTTAGAAGAATGGATCCAGAATGCGCCATATTATCGCATCACTCGTTACACCGGGCAGTCAGGCATTATCCTTCAGCTTTTTGTCTCTAAATAAATGACGCTAATTCGTCTTAATGCACGACATCCGGCTCGTGATAGGTGCACTTATGCGCGTGTTTGTTCCTCGAAATTCTTCGAAAGGGAAGCGATATGTATGCATGGCTTCTCTCGTAAAATCGTAGATGCACGATTTCTTTAGCATGCTGAATGGCTTCGGAGAAATAATCAGAAATATCCTGCGAATTATACATACTGCAAACTCATTTATCGTTTATGTTCTGGAACATATGCATGGAACTACACGAAGACCGTTTGCACCTTTGTTTTAATGCCGCTTTTTCGTCTCCATCGTTCTCCATGTATGTTAAAAAATATGACGAAATGTAGCTTCTATTCAAAATCGTGATCTAATCGATAGGATTTTATTTTGGTGTTCCATTTGACCGATGGAATTTTTTATTCGTGTAAAAGGTGAAAGGATATTTTTGTAGCTTCGTAAAAAATGTGCCAATGTCCAGTTTGCAATTTTTGGGCTAATGTCCAGTTTGCAATTTTTTGGACCAATGTCCACTTTGTAGTTTATTGCATACTGACACTTTTTATTCTAATACGTGTAACTAGACTGCGGATGTTCATGCAAATATAGATTGGTATACATCCATATTTCCTGTGTTAATGTAGTTAAATAAATGAAACATCAACAAGAGTGAATTTGCGTCTTGAAATGTTTAAACTATGTACTTTTTATTTTGCAAAAATTATTAAATGTGCATCAGTCACCAATTTGAGAGTATTAAATTGCATAAAAATCCGCAGTCTAGTTGGCCTCTTGAGAATGTGTCTTGTAATAATGTGACTTTGCTGGTAATAGTGGAAGGACAGTAGCCCTTTTTTCTATAATGACGTTCATGATTTTTACGTGAATGGTGCATAAAGCTTAAGTGCAATAATTTTGGATATTGGTCCTTTTTGTATCAAGATACAGATTTATAAAATGGAAAAAATTATGGCCTGATTAAAAATGACACATGCTCCACAGATACATTTTACTGATTCTGAGAAAATATAGTATTTGAAAGTAAGAAATAGTGAAAACAAATTTAACAATAAACTCGAAAATATACAACAAATTTTACCATTACAATTTTTTATGTTAAAGTTAACAGTTTCAATTTCTTGATTTAGTATTTATCCTGATAAATTTGTTTCGAAATGCTATGATATATAAGAGTATCCTTAACTCAAAATAAAGTTTCACTTAGGAACAAGATTAAGTAGTCAAGTGTAAAGTTTGGCATACTTGTTACAGTCTCTTGATTTCTCCTAGCGCTTAGATCAGCTTCTGCAAAGTTTTTTGAACACTTCAGACTGAGAGTACACTAATTGCAGAGATATAATGTTTTGTTTTAACAGGAAAGAACATGTCTACACGATATTGAAAATAATTTCCAGTATTGAATTTTTTAAAAAGGATTAGACTTTGAGAGGAAGATTAATTAAGGTAAACTTTCTAAATTATTTTTAATTCTGATTTCGATTTTTTTTTGTTATCTACACGAAATATTGCATTGCAATAAAATACGTGGATACAAAGATCATAGCCAAGAGATTTTTACGTAGTGGCGCACACGATATATCAGGGTTTCGTTTTACTGAACGGTGGTTAGAAAGAACATGATTTAGTAACGATAACCTCAGAGTGTTGAATTTTATGTGGTTGCAAGTGCGAGAAGGACTACAATGGTAAAATGTTGCGAACATTCATGCAACGAATCGTGATAAGTATGAATATTAATACACCGCGAGAACAAAACTCTCGAAAATATGTGAAAGTGCTTGTACATGTTTTAAATACAAATTTGAATTTTTTTAATTCAATAAAACAATTTTTTAAAGATTTCCAGGATAGCGCTTGAAAAATTATTTTCAAGTATTATTTTGTAGTCACTTGTTATTTTAAATTCGATTCTAACTGTTAGAAGAAAAATTAGAAGAATAATTAGACTGACACTAAATTTTGTAATATACAATTATTTATACTTTAATTATGTAAACTTAGAATATAATTTTCACGCGTCGACATATTTACTTCAATGATATTACAATAAGAACAATAAAAAAAATGAATCGTTAAAATGCTCATTCAAAACACAATATTTTTAAGATATATTTCACTTTTTACAGAATTACAATGTTAGCGTTGAACCATCACGCCATTATTGTATTTACTAACATCGTACTTACACACGCACAGTTTACCATAATTCTCGAGTTCTTAAATACAGTTCACCTTGCAAATATTTCGAAAAGTACTGTGTTTTCAATGATCTTCCCCTGTACCTTTTATACACAGACTGACACGAGGAATCAATTCATGCAAAAAAATTGTAAAATTCCATTTAAAAAACCAGTGCAATTGCACTTTGCAACTGCACCGATGCACTTCTGTAAAAAATCGCACTAAACGACGATAGAGCTTGTTAAACAATGCAAAATTGTCCTGCACAAGGTTTTTCTATCTTCAATATAAATGGAGTTATAGTCCAACCCAGTTACTAAACTCACCCCTGTATAAGACGGGGTGTTATTTTGAAAAAATGTACAAAAATACGTTGCTTGAAGCTTCATTAAAAAGCTATAACAAAAATATAAAAAAAATAAGGAAACGGTAACAGGTTTTCGGTTACTATGACACAAAGTATAATAGGAACAGACAACACGAAATTTTGCTACATCCCCGCTATTCTCCAGGTATTTCATCTATAAATTTAGGGATCTATGTTGATTAGACATCTTTTACTCCTCTCGGTGATTAGGTCTCCTCTAGGCTTACTACAAGCCCCCAAAGTCTTGAACCCTTTCTGTATAACGCTGTATAAATAAGAAACTAATAATGCATAAGGCTAATTATAAACTTAACCCTCTGCACTCGAATTTTCTATTTTGAATAAATGTCTAAAAATTCTATTCGAACACATAAATTCTACAGTGTACACATTTTACAAGAATTCTACTACTGAACCAAGTGCAATTACAATAAAATACACCCGCCTGTTAAAGTAATTTTTGCTTGCGATTCTGCGTTATGTACATTACATTTTTAAAGACTTCGAGTTCAGAGGGTTAACTTCCACAGTGAATACTGTGATAACCTGGTGGTACACCCCCGTGTACAGTCAGCGATGGTCGTTCGAGACATCGACGCCAGGAACACCGTGGAGAAAGGCGGCTCCATCGGCGTCAGGGTTGACGAATCAATATATTTCATCGGTGAAATGCGAGAAGATCGATAACTCATTACGCGATGAGGCAAGAAGCGGAGAAAGTGCGCTGTGAAATTTCAGCGAGTTAGCTTTGTCATTAGTCACGAGTTTCGGTGTGAATTAGACTCAATTACATCGCCGCGAGTAATCCCGGGCAAACCGAGTATCCATTAATCGAGTTAGCTGGAACTTCAAACTCGGCGAGCAGTAAAGTTCACCCGCCATTAAAATCAAGAGTGGTTTAGCTCCGAGGAGCTCGGGCGGCTCAAATACACACTTTTTACCCTCTCGTAAATTCATTCGCTCGCGAATTTCGTCTTTTCGCCGGATTCGATCCACCGAGCTTTTCATCGGCGCGGCTCGTCGAATTGTTCGTCGGTCGCAGTGACGTCGAACGGGGGAAAAAACGGGAAGAGCGTTCGGTTTTTTTTTTTGGAGAGAAACTGGGTCCTTTGGCAGGGAATTTGATAGACAGAAAATGGAGGATTTCTTTTAACCCTTTACCGCGGGATTCTTTTTTGTTAGGGAACAAATATGTAAACACGTTGACCGTCGTGGGGGTCACCGCTGACCGGCGCCTCAAATTTCATTCCATTAAATAATTAGCAGACTGCGGATTTTTCTGCAAATATACGTTTTTATTGTTCAATATTTCTTATGTCATTGGTGGCATAGAAATGAAACTATGATGAAAATGTACTTTGTTCTGTGAACGTTTAACAAATGTACATTTCATTTTTTTCATGGTTTTAAATGTGCTGCTTTCAGATGTTTGGATATGTTAAATTGCATAAAAATCCGCAGTCTAATAATTAGTAATTGTTATACAATTTTCAGTATCACTATTATTGTAATAATAATATTAAAGTTAGTACCGTAGGTTCAAATAGTAAAATATTTTTGTCCTTCGCGATTTATATTTAACACGTTGACTGCCGTGGGGGTCACCGGTGACCGACGCATTGAATTTTCTATAATTAAATAATTACTAATTATATTAAAATTTTAAATAGATTTAATATTGTAATGAGAATAGAGGGTCGAGACTGTAAAACTGAACTGCTACATATTTTTATTTTTTTCGTGGTTTATGCATGATATGGAATATTACAATATGTCTGCCTAGGTATGGAAGTTTTCACTGTGGCAGTCAACGTGTTAAAACAGTAGATCATGGTGTGTCTGACTAGGTGTGGCAGTTTCCACTGTGGCATTCAAAGCGTTAATTCGTTCCCTGTGACAGTAGAAAATTCCATAATGAGACAGACACGTGATAATGGCTATTTATTAATACATGTGGTTGATTGCACAAATATTTATCTATTTGATATTACACTTCGTATTTCTACTGTCATTTTAACGTGAATGTTACTAAAAATTTCATAAGGGTTGGTGGTTATATGATCCACTTAAAATTGATGCGGTAGGGAACGTGTTAAGTGTAAGAGGGTGCATCTTTTATGGGAAAATATTGAAAAAATTGGTTAAGAATACTAAATCGTTTAATTGTTACAAACACCGGTTTGTGCACTACAGTATATTAGCAATTTATAATAAAACTAACGACTGAAAATTCAAACTAACCTTTTTTATGTAATCTGCAGACACTGTAAATTACTGTAATAATTTTTGTTTGACTTTTTAAAACGTATAAAAATCTCGACAATAAAGCGACTGATGCATGAACTATACAACAATGTAAAGAAATCGCAAAAATTTAACTTTTCCGAACACAGATGGCAGATTATTATTGAAAATCATAACAGCATAGTGTATTAAACATGGTAAAACACGCAACAGGGTTATGGGGCATGTATTACATACAAAATTAATGAAATATGGTAAAATGCGGTGAGAGGTTAACACATTGAGTGACACAGTGAAAACAGCCATACCCAGTCAGAAATTACACAATTTACTGTTTCTAATTTAAATCGCAGAGGCAGCACATATTTAATTATCCAGTCGTGTTCTAGTGTTTTTACATTATCGTTACAGTGTAAAGTTTGTTAAAAATTCTGTCACAATCAATAGTTCTTTAATTAAATGAAATTTGAGGAGTAAAATTGTAAAGTATAAACGCTTGTAATTTTTATTGGAAAAACATTTCTTGTATTCACTAGAAATATATTTTGGTGTTGCCAATTCGTTGATTAAAAAAATTCTTGAAGTGTAAAGGATTATTCGATCACGTTTAGCATTAATAAATATATCTACAGAGGTGCATACACATATGTAACGTACGTACGAAAGACCCCCACACCAAGAGCGATCTATTTCATCGAACTCGCCTCTGAAGTGCGTCAGCTATGAAACCCTTTCCGAGTTCACTCATTAAATCCTTCGATCGATAGCATGAACGCGTTTGTAAAAAAAAAGATGATACGAAAATGGAAACTAACCGCAAATCGTCGCTCAATCTCCACGGTGCTGGGCGGAGAGATCGAGTAGAAGCGGAAATCGCGGCGTGTTAACACTTAAGAGACCTCTCACGAGATTTCTCGTCTTTCGACGCTCGGACGGAAAAGACCGGTCACGAGATTTCTCATGTTTAAGAAAATTAACCTATTCGGTGCGAGCGTCGACTTCAGTCGACAGCCACCAAATGCACACACACGCACTGCCGACACTACCGTCCACAAATATTAGGACACTCGTCAAATTTGAGACACATCTGAAAATGTTATGAAATCGTCAGGCGACTCGAATGCACACTGTTCTACAGGATGCTCAAAAAAGTTCAAGCAATTTTCAAGGGTAGTCCAAGGGACTATTAGCAAGTGGTACTTAACCCCTTGACATACAAAGACCTCTGGGATACGTCACTTGTTTATTACGCTATTGCAAAGCTTACATAACTGTTAAGTTGAGATATATTAAATAATACTTTCTGAACGCATCGAGTATCATTTTATTTGTATGTCAAAGGGTTAAGTTACAAATTTTGGATTGAACATTTTCTACTCCTCGCGGTGAGTACTACAAACCCTAAAGTCTCAGACCTTCTCCTGATCATCCTGTATAATTACTTACAAGTTTAACATATTGAAGCCCTACCTAGTCAGACACACTATAATCTACTGTTTTAAGTATAAATCGCAAAGGAAAAAAATATTTTATTATTTGAACGTATAGTACAGACTTTGTATTGTTATCATAAAAATAATGATATTGAAAATTGTGTAAGAATTACCACTTATTTAATTTAATCAAATTCGAGGCGCCGGTCACCGGTGACCCCCATGACAGTCAACGTGTTAACATATATGAATTTCTAATCGCCTTTATTCCTTTTTTATTTTCGAACGAGGAAAGTCACCGGTCGCGGAGGAAAGCTAGGGGAAATAATATGCGGTCATTTAAGTGTTAAGATAAAGGTGTTTTCGGCTCCGTTTCTGATCTGAAACAAGACTCCCGTGCACGCGAGTTCTCCGCGGGATTCAGGTTTTGTAAACGATGCCTAAGCTCATTCGCAGCCTCATTCAAGAACTGGTCGCGACGCCGCAAACCACTAGTTCCCCGGCCACGCACACCGTCATCCGTGTGTGTTAAACGTGCATACGTGCGGTCACACGCATGAGTAAGGGGCAGAGAAACGCGTGGAATAGAAATAGCGAGAAGTAAGCGTGATTGTACCTACATAACTGGTCCCCTCGATACCGGGTGTCTCCTGCTAAAATTATGTAACCCACCGCGTTGCGTACCCAACGCGACGACGCTACTGGGTGGCGCCGGGCCGACTGACGTGTCTTAAAAATGAATTGTCCCTGCCGCTGATGACGCGGAGTAGTCATCGAGGTGACAATGAAAAGTGGAGACGACGCTATTTTAGTTGACTAAGTCGCAATGGATCACTGGATACCGCTGAGTTTTTACTGTGGAACAAAATGTGTCGGCTGGACGTCCTGTGTCAGGTTCTTGCAAGCGATATGGCTGATTTGGTAGGTACAGACAGTTTGTCGAAGTTTGATGACATAAAAGTGTTGCTGAATGGCACTTGTGAGGCATTGATTGAAAGCTTGAAGTCTGCTGAATATGACTGTATGAACGCTTTGCTGATTATTTGAATATACAATCCATTGTACATTAATTACAATTTACTAGGCAAAGCAGATGATAGATCAAAGTTGACTTCGAGTAGTTTTACTTTGTGAATTTGAATTAGAAGACTGTGTAGCAGAAATCGCTGGCAATGCTGATACAGCAACTAGGTGAAGTAGAACTTCAATTATAGGAAGTCATCAACCTGTAAAATAGTTGTCTGATCAACCTAAAGGGGCTACAGATAATACATAAGGTGTACCATTTTAGACTTCCTAAGTGAATGTCTTCGGAACTATTATTGGTATCGGAAAATATAAAATACAATTTTTCCTACATAAAGATTAAAATAAAATTTACAGAACAAATTTAATTTAACAAGCAATTATACCTGGTGCTGTAACCATAGACGATTTTGCCAAAGACGACTACAACCAGCGCTAGTACCCTGATTACTTTCACGGAGTACGACTATAGTCGACGCTAGTGGTGAAAGGGTTAATATTGTTAAGAACTATTCAGGTGATATTTATTTATATCTGACTATCCGTTTACTATGAAAGCAGGGCTGGCCATTTTCTCTTTGAAATCAAAATAACATATAAAAAGGACAAGTAATTACTCCAAATAAAATAACAAGTAAGTAGAATAAAAGTTTATTTCGATAACGCCCAGACCAGTACAGAACAGGCACCCAGTATGGTTAACTATTTCCTACCCATTGGTCGGTCCAGCGTTTCAAATAAAATAACAAATATAAGATCATTTAGTCGTCAAATACATTATCACTCAAACAGCATCAATTAAGATGAAGCGACAGAGCAAATAACAAACAAAATAAAAATTGATTTCGATGACGTCCAGACCTCTGCAAGAGTGATCTATCAGACTTTCGGTACGGTTAACTATATCCTAGCCGTTGGTCACTACAGCATTTCAAATAAAATAACAAATATAAGATCATTTACTCGTGAAATTCAATATCACTCAACAGCATGAATTAAGATTAAGTAACAGAGCAAATAACAAACAAAATAAAAATTGATTTCGATGACGTCCAGACCTCTGCTAGAGTGATCTATCAGACTTTCGGTACACTTAACTATATCCTAGCCGTTGATTGTTGCAGCATTTCAAATAAAATAACAAATATAAGATCATTTACTCGTCAAATACATTATCACTCAAACAGCATCAATTAAGATGAAGTAACAAAGCAAATAACAAATAAAATAAAAATTTCATTCGATCAAAAGTTTATTTCGATAACGTCCAGGCCTGTGCAAGAGTGATCTATCAAACACCCGGTACGGTTACCTATATCCTATCCGTCGGTCGGTGCAGCATTACCGAAGGTACAGCAAAACTGGGTTACTTGACTTTTCTCTGGTGACATTTAGAGTATCCTTGTATCGCGATATATAACAATATATACATATAACGCGCGCAGCAGGCGCGTATTCGCGGCTTGCAGCCGCTATTTGCGTCGTACCAGGCTGCGTTTGCGATCTATTATGTATCAACCTCAGATGTGTATATCACCGTTGGCTACAGGACAATGATAGATCAATGCGACACGCTCGGATTAATGGGCTGCACGCTTACACGTGTACACAGCCAGGCGTTATCTGCCGCTCGTATTTTCCCCTCGAGCTCCCTTTCTGTTATCGCGAACCGCTGCACAACCGTTCCTACGCCGAAAGCTGAATTTCACCCTGCAAAAAGTTGCACACAGAGGACGTTTACGCGATTCAATTAAACTCCTATCGTTGCTTCGTCGTATCGCGAGAAAGAATCTGTGCACGAGGACAGGGTAGCGCAGGAGTCTTGCAAGGGGTGGTTATCGTTGAGACGTTGGATTTTTGGATGAAAGCTGGCTTTTAATGTAGGTACAGTAGAGCTTCCCGTATCCGAACCCTCCTTATCCTCATATCCTCATATCTGAACGTTCTATTATCCAAACAACCATTTCGTGACAATTTATGCGATTTAGGAGGCAGCAAAATATGGGATCCTTAAATATTTGCAAGGGGTGGTTATCGTTGAGACGTTGGATTTTTGGATGAAAGCTGGCTTTTAATGTTGGTACAGTAGAGTCTCCCGTATCCGAACCCTCCTTATACGAATATCCTCATATCTGAACGTTCTGTTATCCAAACAGACATTTCGTGACAATTTATGCGATTTAGGAGGCAACGAAATATGGGATCCTTAAATATCGAAACAAACTGTTAATTTTGTTGATTTCTGTTTGAATAAATGAAGGTTAATATAAAAAAAAAGTGGTTCATCTATTATCCGAATATTCTGTTATCTGGCCACATTGTCTCCCTAGTAGTTTGGATACGGGAGGTTCTACTGTATTAGGGTTGTTGTGTACTGTGTGGATATAAGAGTACTAGAAATAGTCATTATAATCAGAACCTGAGTACTCCAGTATCTGGATTCGAGCTTTCTTTGTTAATTACTCAAATATGAAGCTTTCCTTGTCAGGGTTTAGATGGAAGAAAGCAAGTTTAGGTACAGGATTACGATTGAAGTTGAATTCAATTTTATTAACAATGTATGAGAGTGTTGAATTGCAGAGAGGTTTAAAGCGAAATTTAACAACAATAAGGATAACTATAATAGTAACACTACTTTAATTATTTATTAAACTACTATGAAAAGACTCCTCATTCACGCCACTATCTTTCAGACACAAACACACGAAAATTCTATCACTCCTGCAAATTATACAGGATAGAGATTAACATGTACTTTATTTAGTAGATCTTACACGTTCTTGCACGTAGTCTTCTTCCTCGTTCGCATCGTTCTTCCACTTTTTTCCATCACCCACACACGTGCACACACACGAACCGACGCACACAGTTTTCCGCTCCTACGCGTTATCTATTGTCTTTTTGCATCACTCCCACATAAGCACACACACGACTCGTGAATCTGCCATGCAAAAGACACAAGGTGTCCCTATTTTGTGTGTATCTAATTTTATAGAAGAGTGATCGACACTCATGTTCAGTATTCAAATGTATCTGGATATTTGAATCCAAATCAGACGAGTCCACAGATATACAAATCCAAATTGCAGATTGTAGGTCTTGTGAGATGTTATTGTGTTAATATTTAAAAAAAAAAACAGGCCTTTTTGTCATCATTAATGTTCCTGATCTTATTATAGTGATAATGAAGCCTATTATGTACTATTGGCTCTTCTATTTTAATTTAATTAAATAACTATTAATTCTCATAAAATTCTAAAATATATTAATGCTGTAATACCAACATAAAATATAAATTATGCGATGGAAATCTGAAAATTTTTGTACCTCGTGATCTATATTCAAAAAAGAAAAGTATGGCGTGTCTGACGAGGTATGGCAGTTTTCACTGGTTCAGGACATGTTGCACCAATGCGAGTAGTTAAGGATCAATGATTACTCAAATTATTTGGAAGAAGATAATGTCTTATCACTTACCACCTGATTGTCACAATATCCAGGTCTCAATAATATTGAACACGTTTGGAAGTATTCAAAGAGAACCAGGAGAGGAAAGCAGAAAAATCCCTAGGGTTTCGTTAAGAAAATTATTTAGAAGTGAAAATCTTCTCTTATCCTAAGTAGTCTAAGTCTTTTGCACAGCACTATACATTAAATTGTTGATATGGATACACTGATGCCTTTCTTAACTAACCACCATAGCAGTATGCATCACTTGAGAGGGAAGAACACAGTAAAGAAGTCAAAAAATCGAAATTTATCTTGCTCTAAAAATCTCGAAAACGTTCAAGCTTATTACCAGAAAATTATACTGTACTAATTCTAAAACAATATTTGCATTAAAGGTTTTTTTTCTTCTATCCAAAGCAATAATAGAAAAACGTCTGTATTATACACAGGTATGTTTTTTTAACAAATAACACTTAATGAAAACGAAATAATAACGTTAATTAGTTCTTTCTTATGTGACCCTGATATCGAGGGTCTGAAAATTATTAACAATTTTCTTAAACAATGTTCCGTAAGAATCTAATTACAGTTAAATAGTGTTAATTAATAATTGTACACTTTACTAGGTAAATTAATTATAAGTTGGAAATTACGTACTATCTAAACTGCATGTGAGCATACTGTATTTGCTATATAAACCACATCTGGTTCAAAGCAATAAATAATAAATAAATAAATAATAACGGTAATTATATTATATCATTCGGTTATTTGGACAATCGGTGCACAAAGGAATATCGCATAACTAGCCTGCGCAAGAGGCTTGACGTTTCAATTTCAAAGATGCGATCAATTTGACCGATAGTGCTATATCATGTTAGCATTGTACAGGCGTGACACGATTGTTTGGATTTCATATTTGCAAGTAAACTCGGGACTGTCGACAATCGGCTGTTTGCAGTTCTATTCTATATGTGCGAGCGTTTCACCCTAAATTCATAGACCAGTATTTGCTTTGTACAGTACACGTTTTAATCCTGAATTTACCCTTTCAACTGTACTAATATCTTTTACATCCTTCTTCTAATATTTCCCAACTTATATTTACAATTCTTGGAAACTCACACTAAGAAAAAAAGACAGACATACTCTATCATATTTCCTACATGAACAAGGCTAATTTTAACCCTCTGTAACTGAAATTTTGTTGTGTATGACAAAAGGACACATCAGGTAAATGATGAAGTTCCTATTGCAGGATATAAACATAATAATAAATGAAGAGACTCCTAGGTGACGGAACAGTCGTAGAATATAATTGTACACCGTGATAAATAAACGAAATGACACTTAAAAAATGTAGATACATAGGTATACAGGTATGTAACTTCCAAGTCACATGGTGTTATAAAGGGTTAAAAACGTGTTCCTTTCCACTTTAACTAATAACAGGTGCACTGAGAATTTACAACGGTTCATTAGCATATCCTGTGCACTTTTGCTGGCTACAGGTAGCAGTCAGCACGTAGCAATTTTCGCAGACACATTGTCGCGATCATGAAAACCAACATCAAGTCTGGCTGTAATAGACGGTACAGCCTCGGGTGCAAAACGCGCGAGTACGATATCATGGGAATAGTTTTATCCGAGAATCAAAATCGCTGCGAGCGTAATAGAACGTTTGAAAAGTAGGCGAGCAAAAATAAAAGAGTCAACGACGCTGACACGCGAGCAACACTCTCATTCAATTCTTGTGAACAGGTTTTTCTCAAAATGTAAGTACGTGTGGACAGGTGAATCTCAAAATGTAAATGCCTGTATCAGAATGAAGACTGTACAGATATCTGAATTGCTGTTAAGCGCTAATTGATAAACGAAACAGGGTTGTGATAAGAAGGTTTAAGCTGAACGTTGACAGGGACGTTCATAAACCAAAATCCCAGAACAGATAGGTAAGATGAAGTAACAAAAGTAGTTTGTCTGCCATGTCACCTATGTATGGGTGACGCTTAAATTCATTTGTTAAAAATCTGAACATGAATATTATTAGTAAAATATTTAAGAAGATCTAGCAGAACCAGCAATAACTATAAATAATTACTAACGTTATTTATTAAAGAGAGTATAATTCCAGATTACTTTCATGTTGTATCGAAGTTTAGAAAGTCATGTTGTTTTCAGCCTACACGCTATGGCAGTCAACGTGTTAATCATTGGGAAGAATGGCCTAAATCGTACCTCATCAGTTTCTTCGTTATTATTCAATATAAATTACACGTGATGGTAAAAATATGGAATAAATGAATGATAAGAAATATAAACAAAAAGATTTCAGATTACACCATATTAAAAAAAAATTCAGTACAATTTATACTACTTTTGATAGTTTCGACCAATTTATTTTAGCTGCAGGTAATCTAAAAATGCGGATATATTGTGTATTTTTGTATTTTTGTTAAGTAGGTTTATTGTAGAATATTTTACATTTATTTTGTGTGCATATTACATTTATTATGAAAGCGAAATCGTTATTTATAAATAAATTGATAATGTTTTCTAAATCGTACCGGTAAACCGGTTAATTGGAGAACACAATTTAGTATGTCATTTGAATGTGTCCCTCTGATGGACAAGACAATTAATCTCATTTTTATTCATTTTTAAATGCAAACGGATGTTCCTAGACAAAAAATGACCCAGTGAACAGGTTAAGACACCATATCATGATATAAAAAAAAATTTAAAGGAATGCTGATCACCTTGAAATGACCTTGATCTTCAGACACACAACGAAAACAATTAGACTGCATAACACCCCCTGGAAACCACGCATCCTTCATCTGAAACTGAACTCTATCCCGAAAATGAAGATAGATATTTGGGTAGCTTGTTTTGAATGTTGCACCCTGACTTCAATACATGCTCCCTGCGAGAACAAATTCTTCCTGGCTATCCAAAATATACAATAGCAAAATGATCAACAAATCGTGCTACCAGATTTTCAGACACTTTTACAGCATCACAGATAAAGGGAAGTGGCAAGGTTGATCTGACTTAACCCACTACACAGTACTCTACACTCTTGCTGCCTATGAAGTATAAGTTGTTTCGTAGGAATTCTTCTTCTTCTTCTTCCTTCTATGTAGCCCAACATCGACTGCTACGACCATGTAGCCAGGGAACCTCCAGTTTCAGGTGGGTTCCAAAATTTATAAATTTACTAAACCTGGAGTTTATCGCTTTAATTTCTAAACAGCTCATATTCAAGGTCTTATGAGAGGAAAATCTCCTAAAACACCTCACCATGGATCTGCACCTTCAAAACGAAAGACCCGACGACCACGCCAGAGCCAAAGGTATCCTACGTTGCAACATCACTGACAGAAATTTTTAAATCCCACGAAATAAAAATAAAAGAAGAAACTAACTGTCAGAGGACGATCATCCAACTCCACCGTGTCCCCGGTGATATCGTCCGTTGATCTCGAAACCACAGCTTGAACGAATTTCTAAATGTACAAAAAGTGAAGCTGATCAGTCTAGCTTCTAAACGGCTCACATGCAAAGTCTCCTGACAGGAAAATCTCCTAAAACACCTCACCATGGATCTCCACCTTCAAAACGAAAGACCTGACGACCACATCAGAGCCAGAGGTATCCTACGTTGCAACGTCACTGACAGAAATTCTTAAATCCTACAAAATAAAAAAAAAAGAAGAAACTAACTGTCAGAGGACGATCATCCAACTCCACCGTGTCTCCGGTGATATCGTCCGTTGATCTCGAAACCATAACCCCGTCGTTTCTCCGGTTCGCTACCTCTCTCCGTTTCTCTCTTACTGTTCGGCGGATTCAGACGTGGGCGAGCTTCGGGCGCATCTGCATAATCGTACGTAAATTGCACGAGACATCACGCGCGGTAATATATTGCGGCCGGAGGGTCGCGTTCATATGCAGGTTATGTGCAGCTCGCGCAGATCCGCAAAACGCGACTTGTGCACGTGCGTCTCTACGTGAACGTTATACGCTCTGCAACGGTATACCGGCGACCGGTTAATTCAGTTAGAGGATACGGAAGGCTGCGGAGGGAGCTCGATACCACTCGCCACTTCGTCGTCCGCTCAAACATTTATGAAGGGAGGAGCGGTACCTCGAGCAGCGTTTCCTACGCGTGCACGGGGTCTCCCGATTGCTCCGTCCGCCCGAAATAACTACGTGGTTTCAGCCCTTTGACTGCGAAAGGCGTATACAATCTCTGATGTCCTTTCCGCCTCCACTTAAGAAAATGCTGATTATATCGAATAATGCCCCTCTTGAAACCATTCGACTTTTGTTTGGAACATTTTTCGATATAATTAACAGTTTGGATAACATTTCAGATTCCAATCTTAGGTGACTCACCCTGTATGAAATGGAATATAATTTATGAACTGTATCGTCTGGGTATTGCAAAATTCAAAGAGCGGGTAAACGTTGTTATGTGGATAATCAAAAGGTAAATCATGATTCATGTTATGGACAGAAGAAGAGAATGAATTATCGTTTTTAGAAACTGTTTTATTAAACTTACAAGGGAGGGTACTGCACCGCCCCCTTCCGATTTTGATGACATTTTTCGGGTTTGTAGAATTGCCAAAAATAAGAGACATGTATTTTTTTCAGCTGCGGATAGTTAAGTGTAAAGGGTGAAATCACCCCCTGAATATTGGCACACCTAAGGCCGCCTCGAAAACTATTAACACGGAGACTGACACCTCAAATTTAATTTAATTAAATAATTATTGATAGTCGCAAAATTGTGGGCAAACTTCATACTGAAACAATAATGTAGGTACAGAAAACCATGACTGAGTACACAAATCTCTTTTTTCTTTACGATGTACATAAAATATAGTAAATTATATCAGGTCTGATTAGGTATGGCCGTTTTCACTGTGGCGTTCAATGTGTTAAAGATAAAAATATACTTCAAATTGCAAAGCTGTATGGATTTTGTGTACCATAATTTGGTAAAGATTTTCGAAAATACTTAATAATTTTCGAGATAGCCCTGAGGGTGATTTCGCCCTTTAAACCTGAGTATCCGCAGGTAAACAAAATACGTGTCTCTTATTTTTGGCTGTTCCACAAACTGCAAAATTTCATCAAAATCGGGAGGGGATGGTCCAATACCCTCCTCGCGAGCGACCATATTATGTACAGGGTGTCCGCGTTTATGTGTTACAAGTCTATACTTCCTAACACATAGAAGCTACAAAAACTGTTTCATATGAAAGTTGCAAAAAGACACTACCCACGGGATTACCTGGTGTAATGATAAACCTGATCGTGAGCAGATTAAAATTTTGCAATTTTCAAAATAGATGAAATAAAATGAAATTTATTAACCAGATATTACCCTTTGAGTATACAATAAGTATAAAATAAGTATAATTGTCGCAGAAGCCAGAAAAGAATACGTACAATAATATCAAAATTGATTAAGAGCATTGAAAACATGGTTTACAAAGGTTGTGTATGATCCGTTAAAGAAATCCAATCTATCACTAAATTTATTTGCTATAGAACACATCCTACTGATAGGATGCTTCCGTTTTTCAATCTCCGACGATGGCTGCTCAACCCATTTTTGCCCACTGTACTCAGTCGAGTACACCCACATTTTCACCTGCTTGCTCTCTATCTACTGGTCGGGACAAAATTTTCTTGTGCATAGTCATTACGTTGAATGCTTCTTGAATGTTCCCACGAGAGATGACATCAGAATCTGCATCGATACCATAGCAGTGCTTTATTTTACATGTGTAGCTTTTCAATAATAGATGCTTCTAAAGCAACGTGGCCAGTCTCTTGGGCAAAAATGGGTTAAAACAGTCACGGAAGCTGCAACAGCAAGCTGTGAACCAACAGGGGTGTCTTTCGATCCCACGAGAAACCGAGAATGTCGTTTGAGGTGTGTACTCGGACAACGTTGGGTTTTCCAGAGAATTTTTGATACTCCTTTGTGGAGTCCGTCGAGGGGACAGTTAATAGGGTCGTAGTTCGTCACGACTTTAATTATTGCGGCTTTTATGCCCTTTTAGGTTATCCGGGGGTCTTTCAGATGGCCTGGCTAGAGCGTAAATGAATTTCGCAATAAAGTTGCAACGAGCAAAGGGTGGCCGTAAAATGAAATAAAGCGATGCTGCTGGCTCGTCTTTATGCCCCGTCCGCGCACTGCCGCATCCCGCGCATAATAAATCATTCGCAGTCGCGTCCCCGCCGACGTGTGCTTAGAAATCACCGAGTGGATACTTTGCACGAAAAAGAGAAGAGCCGGACAACGAAACAATAAAGGACGCCCGAACAAAGAGCCTTCGAAAAGGACGGGCTCTTCATGCGAACGAGCTGCGACGCTTTCGAATTCACCGACAGCACCTACGACCTCGTGAATTTTTCCCAAACCGAGCAACGCCGCTCGTTTGAATAATTTCACCGAATTATTTCAACTCCCCCACATTTTATCCGCTTTTCATATCGACGGCGATACAAGCCGATATCGTGCTGAATAAATGTTTCTGAATGTTTTCAATTGTTTTTTTTTTCGTTTCAAAGCGGTTAATTAATATTGAATAAATATAACCGAACGAAGTTAAATAATTTGATTTCAATTTTAGCTTATTCAACCTGAAGAGGTTTAAAAAGTGGGTTAAATGGTTGGAGGTGTATCGTTTTTAAAGCAGGCGATATGTGTGTTAATTTTTTGTCTCGTTTCTATTTAATCGAACAGATTTGAATAAGTTTTTCTAGTTTTATATTTAGTCGGAAGTGATTAAGGAATGGTTGGCACGTTGAACGCTACAGTGGAAGCGGCCATACCTAATCAGACACGATATAATTCACTGTTTGTTATATATAACGCAGAGAAAGAAAAGGTTTGAGGATTCAGTCGTGTTCTTCTATTCCTACATTATTGTTTCAGTATGAAGATCGCTCAGAATTTTGCGACAATCAATAATTATTTAACTGAATTAAATCTGAGGTGTCGGTCACCAGTGATCGTAAAACTTTTTACATTTTGAGTGCCACGCTGCATTAGCTGCAAATGACAAAATTTCTAAATTTTTATACGAAATGAATACAACCATAAATTCTACTTTTGTTAATCAACAACATCAGTAACCCTTGTCATTTTTTCTACTGCTTATGTACGTCTACTAATACTACATACAGTCAAATAAATAATGCTTGAATCTGTGTCACTCAGATATGGGTGACGTAGCACTCTGAGTGTTTATGAAGTGTCCATAATTTCGTACATGTTTTTCAAGCAATTTACTAACTTTCGAATCAACAGATCGCAAAGTTACTGCGTAACACTTGAGCCGTTTAATGCAAAACTGGCGTAAGTCAATTTTTTGCGTATTTAGTTGAACCATGTATCTTTTATGTATCTTGATTTTCGGGGGAAAACGACATTCTTATCTTAAGTTATAACTTTACAGTGGTTTTCATAAAGAGATGTAACATTCTTTGATATTATTGCATTTTACAGAACTTTTACTTCATCCCTCGTTATCCAGTAATCAACTCTTTCGACTTACGCCACTTTTGCATTAAACGGCTCACTCGCAGAGGCATGAAGCGGCCTGATAAATCTCGTGAGCAATCGAGGCATAATGCGATTTCGCGCATATTTGTCGAAGAATGAGGCGAAAAAGACGTGCTGGATGAAAAAAATACGAACGGATCGACGTATGAAAATCGCGCGTGTCAGATAAGCAAACGAGCCGTGTATCATGCACAACAACAGCAAAGCGTCACAGAACTTTTCTACACGGACACTCGACACTGCCATAACGAGCACGTACGACTCGTTATCGGTGGCCGGCAGATAAAGTAATATACCTGTTTAAATAATGCTCGCCGCATTCCTGTATGACATTTATCGGTTCATATATTCAGCCACAAAGAATTATCAACAACGCGGCCGTGCAGGTATAATTTCGCTCGGCTTTTATCCTCGGAATTATTCGCGTTTTTACCGTGGCGATCTAATTGCAAGAGTTATTAACAGCGAACCGGTACTATAGAATTTTCATTTATAAAAAATGGAGCAACGAATGGAAGAAATTGTTGTATATAAACCCGACTGGATTTTCGTACGCAGGCAATTATGAAACGTGGTATACGTTCACCTAACGTATAAATGAATCGTTTATTATTGAAAGGGCGTGTGTCCATATTTTGGAGAAAATTAAGTCATGCGTTTAACCCATTTCTTCCCAACGTTCTTTTTCAACGTAAATTCACTGCACGGAAAATGATAGCTTTGAGTAATATTCAAAGAATGATAAAACAAATAGCAAGAATGGAAAAATGTAATAAAAATTGATTTTACACCGAAGGGGTTTTTTTAGGACCTATGTTGATTAGTAGTCTGTGGATGTTTATGCAAATATACATTTTTAGACGTTGAATCCCCCACTTTAATGCACTTAAATAAATAAAACTTCAAGAAGAATGTCTTCGGAACTATTAATGATTTCGAACAACTTGCATTTGCTCCATGAAGTATTCAGAACATGTAATTTTTATTTTGCTAAGTTGTTAAACATCCATCATGCACCAATTTGGATATATTCAACTGCATAAACATCCGAAGTCTATATATCATTGTGTACATAGAATTATGAAAATTCTATTGTGGCCCCCAGGGCAAAACATATAAAACTTGGGTGTCAGTCACCGTGTTAACGAAAAAAATCTTTTAACTTTCCTTTAAAAAGTTGTTCGAAATCATTCGTGCAGGAGTATTAACCTTTTGCACTCGAGTGGCGTCTTTGAGGCACTATAATACAGGTAACCCCCGTATAACACGGTTGTTAGGTTCCTAAAAAATGCCGTGTTATACGAAACAAAGAATTAGTAGAAAAAAGGGGGTTAGGTTCCAAAAGTTAAAGAAACATACTATTATATTTTTATAATTAAGAGAAATATCTGTATTAAAGCAATTTTCACCAAAAGTATAACATATTAATATGTATTAAATAATGTTTTCTGAATCATCACTACTAAGCACCATTAACCGAGGGCGTTTTCTTTTTGACAAGATAACTTCATCCTCTGAACTTTCTTCAGCATTATCTTGACTTTTATTCTGTACTTTTTGTAAAAAAATCTGTTATTACGCTCCGTGTTGTTCGCGGATTTCTCTAATTCACAAACCTCGTTAGAGTGAAACGGTGTTCTAGGATACCATGTTGTACGAGGGTTTTCTCCAATTCTCGAACCGTGTTAAAGCCAAACCGTGCTATAGAAGTGCCGTATTATACGGGGGCTACCTGTATTTATGTTTCGAATTTTCTATTCTATATAGGTGACTCAAAATTCTGTTCGGTTGGATAAAACTACAATATACACATTGTACGAATACTCTACCACTGAAACAAGTGCATTTGAAATAAAAGAAAACCTCTTATGAGCACGTTGAACGCCACAGTGAAAACGGCCATACCCAATCAGACACTATATAATTTACTATATTTTATATAAATCGTAAAGGAAGAAAAGATGTGAGTACTCAGTCGTGTTCTTCTGTTCCTACATTATTGTTTCAGTACGAAGTTTGCTCTGCGTTTTGCGATAATCAATAATTATTTAATTAAATTAAATTTGAGGTGTCGGTCACCGGTGAACGCCACAGTAGAAACTGCCATACCTAGTCGGACACGATAAAATGTAATCTTTTAAATATAAATCGCGAAGGAGGGAAATATTTAATTATTAGAACGTGTAGTAATGACCTTACATTCTTGTTGTAATATTAACACTTTGAACGCCACAGTGAAAACGGCCACACCCAATCAGACACTACATAATTTACTATTTTTTATATAAATCGTAAAGAAAAAAAAGATTTGAGTACTCAGTCGTGTTCTTCTGTTCCTATATTATTGTTTCAGTATGAAGTTTGCGATAATCAATAATTATTCAATTAAATTAAATTTGAGGTGTCGGTCCACCGGTGACCACCGTGTTAATGCTTCTCAACATTTTAGAAAACTTACGAATTATTTTACTAAATCAAACATGAGACGCCGGTCACCGGTGACCCCCACGGCAGTCAACGTGCTAAAGTCAATTATGCTTGCGTATTTCGGTTATGTATATCAGATCAAATAGACATCGAGTTTAAAGGGTTGAAACGGGGCAGACGGTGCAGGGAGAGGCAGTGGCGTAACAGGTGAAGCTTTCGCGGGTGGGTACGCCATTGCGCGCGCGCATTACTCACGGTTCACGGTGCCCGTGTACGCGTCGCGTCGCGTTGCGTCGCGTCTCGTCTCGCCGCGTCCTGCATAACCGCGTGTGCGCAAACGCGTGTAAACACCGCGGCCGTGCGCACGCGAATCGTTTGAATAATGCGACGCGCAATTACGCGGCCGAACGGGACGACGTGATTCGTTTTTCGTTCGTAAATCCTTTCGCGAGCCAACTCCGATTGCCCGGCCGTTCACGGCGTCGAGCTCACTGCGAGTCGCCACGCACGCACACGCCTAACAAATCAACCACCTTGTTAACACCATCGCGGCAATTGTCCTAAAAATTCAGCCGTTCGTGAGCTATACCCGGTGTCATGTACTTTGAAAGTCGTGCACCGCGACCATGTTAGATTCATAATACGGTGGAAGCTCGATAGTTGCACGAAAAGCATGATGAAAATCGTGCAAGCACCGAGATTCATGCAATTAACACTCGGAGTGCCAAGGACCCATATTTGGGTGACACAAAAATTCAATTATTTAGTTGAGCATGGATAATGTTAATGTATGCATTTAATGAGGTTTAGTAGTAGCAGTAAACAAATTATGAAAGTTATTCATGTTATTGATTTAAAAAGGTACAATTTATAGTTACATTGTTACGGAATGGGCCGAAACGATTCGAGATTGTCAAAGTCTCGGGTTTCAAAATGAATATTTAAGAGTGTTTACTGTTGCTTTTTATTTCTAGGCGGTTTAGTTGCTCGAGTAGAAGTGTTGGTTTTTCGGGAAGCATTAATTATGAAAGCTCGGAGTGGAAGGGTGGGGTAGCTATGGTCGCATGGTGGGAGAAAAGGGTCTTAGGACTGACCAGGTGTAATTACAATAATATCCATGATAACAATTCTTATGGTGATAACAATAACGGTTGGAATAATGATAATAATAATGAGTATGATAATACTAATAATAATAATGGGTATGCTAATAATAATAATAATAATAATAATAATAATGAGTATGATAATAACAATAACAATTATAATGGTAATGATACTTATCAGAACGGAAATGTTGGTAATTGTAGTAGTAATGGTGATAATCTTATACAACAATACTATCGTATTATAATTACTGTACAGATTCATCTGCGTGGAAAGGGGCAGTGAGTTCGTAACATACATTAATTTTTTTAAAAGTATGTAAGTTTGAGCAAGTGCAGCGTGGCACTCGAAGTGTGAACACCTTCACTGCCATAGGGGTCACTGAGTGGCCGGTTATCAAATTAAATTTAACTGGATAACTCTTAAGTTTTGCATACTTAGAAAATTTTATTTAACACGTTGAACGCCACGTCACCGGTGACTGACACCTCAAATTTAATTTAATTAAATAATTATTGATTGTCGCAAAATTTTGAGCAAGATTCATACTGAAACGATAATGTAGGAATAGAAGAACACGATCAAGTACTCAAATGTTTTTTTTCTTCATGACTTATATAAAATATAGTAAATTATATCGGGTCTGATTACGTATGGCCGTTTTCACTGTGGCGTTCAACGTGTTAAATCTTTCTGTAACGATGAGAATCTAAAATAGCAAATGCGCTATTGAATAATGACAGGCTTAAGATTTTTACAATTTACATAGAAAAAGGGGTGTTTTAACGTACTGTACCAAATACCCCAGTTATCACTGTGGCAGTCAACGCGTTAACGATGTAACCAATTGGTTGCGAGAAGACGAAAATCCACGCTTCGCCTTTTACTATCGCTCTTCATATTGTTTATTGGTTACAAAAGATCATCCCCAGCATGTGTTGGACGAATGTAACAGACTAGACTCGTTTGCAAGTATCGAGAGTGCAAGGATTGAGCTCCTACTATGGTTCTATTAACACGTTCCCTGCCACAGTAGAAAACCCCATAACTAGACAGACACGTGAAAATCGCTATTTATTAATGCACATGATTGACTGTACAAATATTTATCTATTTCATATTACTCTTTCTATTTCTACTATCATTTTAACGCGAATGTTACCCAAAATTTCATAAGGGTTGGTAATTATATGATTAAATCAAAACTGACGTACGCACCGAAAACGGTACACATAGCACAGAACGTATTAAATACAACGGGACGACATTGTTATCTTGTGAAGGAAACATAAATTTGAGTGTGTTTGCAATCGATTTTATCTTCTGCACGTAACTTTTCCACGAATTTCGAATAATGCAGCGATTTAACTCGAACGCCAAGTACGACTCTCAAATGATGCAGTTTTCAGAGCTGCCAGTATCAACCTCAGTAAGTGTACCTCATTTACCTAGGGTTTTGATAAAAGTATAAAATCAAAATTATAGAAGTGTTTAAAATAATCCTTTCAGACCTTGGCAAACAATTTCAACAACGTATAGAACTCAGACGATTTTTAGAAGAAGAATTACCGATTTCTTAGCATTGTGCTAGTTTGAGACCAAGGGACAAAATAATTTGAGAAAACGAGGGAAGTATGAGAAGATAAAGAGGTTCAGATAATGAATTTTGATCTACTTCCCGCGTTTCTTTCATTGAAACCGTCCAACCGGTTCGAAGCGAACAAAATCGGCGCAAACGCGAGCGCAAAACCCCCGAAGTATCAGGAGGACGGAGACAAAGACGCTAAGTCTGGTTTGAGCTAACGGAAGCGGTAAATTAGTCACGACAGAAATCTTCTATTAATATTCCAAGCCCTCCTTCGTTCTCGGTCTCCTCTCCTCTCCGTTCGTCGCTTTCTCCTCTTTGCCTCGCGAGTACCTCACGAGTGTCCATTAAAGACGCACTCTAAGCAACACTCTTGCTTTCGTACTCGACGATGTAGGGAAAAAAGGAGACACAAAGAAGCAGAAGCCGCGAAACCGGCCCAGAATACCACATAGTGCATCCAAAGACGGTAAGATGAAAGTCTCAAATTCTTGCACCGAAAAATCGACAGTAATCAAGCGACTGCTGCTGCCAGACGTACAGCCCCGTCCATAAGTCACCTGACAGGTGCTAATTTTTAACAAAATGATTATTAGAACGTAAATACAGTTCTTGTGGGCTTCATTTTATTATTTTGTGTGCTTACGTTTATCTATTTTACGTTAATGTAACACCTGAATGTGATATCAATAATATGCACCTGTAATGGTTGTTGGTTGAAGCATGTTTATTAACCCATTTTGCCCACTGTACTCAGTTGAGTACACCCACATTTTCGCCTGCTAGCTCTGTCTATTGGTCGGTAGAAAATTTTTTTGAATGTAGTCATTATGTTGAATGCTTATTGAATGTTCCCACGAGAGATGACATCAGAATCTGCATTAGTATTATAATAGTACTTTGTTTTACGTGTGCAGCTTTTCAATAATAGATGCTGCTAAAGCAACAGGGCCAGTTTCTTCAGCAAAAATGGGATAATCAACCTGTTTGCGGTGCCTGTACTACAGTAGATGAATGCAATCACTGATTTAACCCCTTTACTGTAACAGACACATTCAACTCCAAGCGAGACATGATTTTGTAACATTTTGCCTAAGGGTACGCATACACGACGACACTTTCGTGTATAGATTCAAGTAGATGCACTAAGTGTCGTCATGAGCACAGTGCCTTAGACTGGCTTAGCTAGAACTAGTTGCAGTGTCCTCAGTCCAGCTACAACTCCTGCGATGACAAGTCCAGTTTAGTGTCGTGGACTGCTATACGCAGTTTCCAATCTTCTGGAAATTTGTTGGAGTGACGACAGCTGACAATATCAAAGTTCAAGTGGACAACAGAGAGAACGTCTAATATCCCTTTTGAGGGGGATTCTACTATGATACGCGTGGACGACACAGCCATTTCTCTAAGCCTAACAATAAGTGTCGTCTCATGGTGTCGACGTGTATACCCTAAGGGACACAAATTTTATTTATTACACTGTTTTAAAAAAATGTAAACCAACTCTTGGCTCTCCGAACCTCAATCCCAACTACTCACGCAGATAAATCTGTGCTAAGGGGCTTCTCGCTTGTTTGGGGACCACAAAGTCGATTTTTTTCACGTGTTAATTTTCTACGATTCCTCTTGAAAAACTCTGTGGAAGAATTTTTGGGAAATCTCCGAAAGTACTGGAGTTACAGAAGTTTGAAGTCGAGCGCGCGCGTCGGCCAAAGGGTCTGCCAAAAACTTTAAACGCGTTTTTCTCGAAACTACATTTTGCCAAACGGTGCGCATGATATCTCGAAATCTAATAGTTTGATTTGAATGAAACAAAGTGCATTCGATCAGTGAAGGAATCCTTCATCGTTTTCACTAGTATTGTAAAAATCTATTAACATTTTCCAATTTTTTCGTCAGACTGAAGCTTAAAAAATTCGTACAAAAGTAAACTTTTCCGTTTATCGCGTTGTCATATTTTTGTACGTTATCAGGTATAAATGATTCTAGTATGGACGATAACGGAAACCTTCTTGAACATAAAAATAACTTTGTTTTTCATTTCAAATTGACACGAAAGACGCAATCGTGCGCACCGTCACTGAACGTCCGTTCCACCCGACCAAGATCAAACCACCGTTACGTCAAAAGTATTGATATTTTTTAAGCCAAATTTTTTATACATCATATTTAAAAGCTAGTAAAAACACTGTAAAAAGATCAGCGTCATACAGTGTTTTTTTCTATTAAAAAAAAAATCACGAACGTTACCGATTTTTGGCGCCCCGAAAACCGAATACAGTAAAGTTGGATAACTGCCCGGGTCGATCTACTGCGCAAGTGCCCGCTAGTTAAAATAAGACATGGTATAATTTGAATTATATTTACTTATTGATATTGATTAAGTATACCACGTTACAGGTTTAAATTATAAACCAAATATGCATCAAATTATATAGTGTTTGGTCTTATTTTAACCATAAAAACCTCACAAATACTGTTAAAAAAACTGTTATGTTTGCATTAGTATTGTCTCACCGATACGTAGTTTTCGCATTCTTCTGTCTCTCGGACCTCTTTCTCGTTCACTCGCTGTTCTTCTCTACGTTTATCAACAAACCGTACCTCGGCTCGAGCCGTTTCTATAATAAGAATCGATTCTCCTACTGCATAACTGCCCGCCTGGGGTCCCGATTTGCCGGCAGTTATCCAACTTCTACTGTACCCCCTCAATCCAACCTGTTTGGTAGACGCAGAGACTGCGACAAATTCTCTCGAGGTCAACACGCACGCAACGCGTGTGTCTTCCGAGGAGCAACGCAGGCCAGCAATGAGAAATACATCCACCCAACGCGCGCAATTTGTAGGAACCAGTTAAAAATCGTGTTAATTAATTGTTGCATTATTAAGCGAGAGCCGTGAACCGAGCCCCCGATTGTTTATCTGGCGTCGGGGCACGCCAGGCAGCGATGCGTTCAGCCTTCGTGTCGGCGGTCGAAAAATTTCCTGCACAACGCGGAAATCGCAAACGCACGCGAGATTCTTCGCAACTCCGCGTACCCGCTCGAGGTTCTTGCCTACGTTCCTCGCGTTCATCTACGATCTCCTTCCACCCTCTTCCCCTTCGTTCTTTCTGCCATCCGCCCGTTCGGAGAGCCGCGATTCAGATACCCGTGTCCCGGACGAACGAAACGGAAGGTTCTCGGTCGCCGCGGAGATATTATGGTAATCCACGCGTGGTTGCGCAACACGGTAACGTGGTTACGATTCATTAAGTCGCGTTCACAGCTGGCGAGGGAAGGAGAGAAAGAGAGGAGGAGAGACACGGTAGGCCGAGCGAAATGACGAGCCGCCGCCGTCGTCCTTCCGACAGGATAATTCGACCTTTTCCTTTCTCAGCTACTAGCCGGCCAGCCAGCGTGCAACGCTCCGTCCAGATTTCGAGTGGCTACACGCCACGGCGGCAGCAGCTGCTTTCAGTCTGTCGGCCCCGAGGAAATGCAATTTGTAATTTACGGTGCGTTCGTAGAAACGTAATGATGATTCATACGCGGAAAGAGATTGGTCTCGGTCGAGCGGCGCTCGCGAAAAGCCAGGAATATCGCTCACTCGACTTGCGTAAATTCAAACGAACGCGTTGCGCCAGATACTGGTCGGGCCAGAGCCTCGAAACTTTCAGTCACGCGATGCTCCCTTTTCCGACCAATTTTTCACCCTGGGATTGTTCACACTTGCTTATAGTCACTCCGACGGCCATTCCATCGGTACCAGACACTGTACAGCAGGGATACACAGACCGCGGCCTTTTTTTACCCGGATCAGCCTTTAGCACTTTGTCTGCCGTGTCACCCATATGTGATGACACTTAGCCTCAAGCATTATTTATTTCATCATTTGTAGTAGTATAAGGGAGAAAGAATTGGGTGGACCAGACCGGGAATCCAACCCGGGACCTCCCGCTTTCCGGGCGGGTGCTATCCCACTAAGCTATCCAACCCACTACCAATTCAATCTCCCTAAATTCGACATACTAAACGGCTGCCGCCTACAGTATTCATAAATTTATTTACTAAAGTTTAATAGTACCAATAACAAGATATGAATATTCCTAATATTTTTGATTAAACAAATTTTAACTTGAAATTATATTTCCTTAATATAGAAATTTAGAAAGTTTGCTATTTTCAACTGACAGAGTGTGGCAGTCACAGTGTTAGTAGGATACGATGGAAATTCTTCTAATTATAGACTTTATGATCCAATTTCTGAAAAGGTCTCAGTGTCAAGACATGTTCTCGACGAGCAGCCTTTGCTACAGGTACCACGGATGAAAGAATCTGATGAAAAACAAGAGTATGCTGATGATTTGGATGCCGAATCGACTGTGCAAGAAAATCAGCCTGCTGAGACAGAAACATGGAGCTACAACAAACTACGCCTGAACGACGACAGCTCAGAGATCGAGCCACACTCCCAGGACCAAAGAGGTACGATGCCAATTAGATTGAGCTAAATGTTCCAAGTTCATTTCAGGAAGCCATGTCGAGTTTCGAGGCGGAAGATTGGTCCGGAGCAGGGATGCACAGACCGTGGGCCCGTGAGCCACATGCGAATCTGTACAGCTTGAACTCTTCGTCATGCAAAACGATGAGAAGCTGCGAAATAAATTTAATGAAGATAATTTATTAAGCTTCTATCGTTGTGTCGATAAAAACAATTATAAATCGTTGCTAGATAATGCATTTAACTGCGCAAGCCTCTTTGGGTCAACTGTGGACAAAGTTTTTCAGTCATGAATATTAAGAAACCGAAAAACAGGACCCGCTTGATTAATGAAAATTTAGAATCAATTTTGCGATTGGCTGCTACAAAAATGGAACTAAATATTAAAAGAATTAAGTCAATGCAATGTCACGCATCAAATTAAATTCTTTATCACTTTGACTGCCGCGTCACCCATATATGGATGACACTTCGATTTAATAATTACTTAGTTGATCATGTGTAACGCTAAGAAATATATCTAAGCAGGTTCACTGGAACCAATAGAAAGATTGTGAGATTTACGAATATTACTGATTGAAAAGAGTATTATTTCGGTTTGTATTCGTTCTGTATAAAAATGTAGAAAGCTTGTAATTTTCAGCTAATACAGCGTGGCAGTCAAAGTGTTATTTGGCTCCTCTTTTTTGAGATGATCCTCTATTGTTGCGGAGATTGTTCCTGAGAAGAAAGTGCATCAGGCGACTTTGGAAAGAGTGGATGTAGGCATGCAGTAACAATATTTAGTGCAATATTTAGCCATAGAACCTAAAGGTAGAGCTACAATGATAGGTGGACTAGAAAAGCAAAACCTTGCATGTACTTTAAGCAGAAGTCTCCTCTTTTCGTTCCGCATACTTAAAAATAAGAACTGTAACTCGCAAAATGGAGCAACTGAAAATATTCCTTTAAGAAGTGAAACTGCAGAGGAGGATCATTGGAAAACAACGTAAAAGAGTCTGCGATGGAGACGCGACAATACGTGACTGTTGATTCACCGCAATAATGAGGAAGCGTACCCAGGGATCCTTGTGTAGAAGGATATCGTGTGCCTGTTACAAAACCACTAAACCGCAAATAGCTAATAGCGCTCATCCGGATGCGTGGAACGCATACCTGCACTTTTTTGAGCTCATCAATAAAATGTCCTGTTCAATTTACACGAACAAGGGATCAATGCAAATATTCTGCATTCTACATTTCTTTTCCAACTTGAAATTCTATCGAATACCAATTGCCTTAATATCCTTTCAATCAAAATAAATCCGAATTACACATGGCTAAATGGTACTTCATCCCTCCTCGCGATCATCTTTATTTAATTCAGAATAAATCTCAACCATCGTACCATATCTCCTCGTATCAATTTCTAGAAATAATTCATTCTAAATAAAACGAAATATTCACAGAAAGCTTACCTGAATTATTCGAATACCTAATGAAAACATTATTCCGGCAATCTGATAGAACGTAATTGATTTTGCATAATTAAATTCAGGATGAATTACACGCTTGGAGGCACACCATTTTGTAACACATCTTGAAGAATGTTCCAGAAATAACTCATTGAAAATGAAACGAAAAATTCATTATCGCTCATTTGAATTATTCGAAGTACTAATGAGAACATTATTCCGACGACGTGATGGAGTATTCCTGATCGCGCATAATTATTTTCCGGATGAATCACGCGCTTGGAGGCGCGTTAATCGGTAAGAGATCTCCGAGGAGTATCTATTCGAAGCTGTTGATACAACATTCGACTCCGGTTGGAAACGGTCAAAGATGGAGGCTCCCTGCGTCGGGCCGCGGCGGGTAACGTTGACCCGCGGCTGTAATTTGAATAAATTAAAATATCCGATACGTTAATTAAATATTCATACGATCGTCACGGAGCGCGCATGAAACGCTTCGAATTGGATGAAGACACGTAACTCGACGAACCACCGACGTGAAAGAAATCTGTGGAGCGTGACTACACGACCGAATCGTGACTCGGGGCCAGGGTACGAAGTCCTCCGACTTCTCGGAGCGTGATTTCCCCTGAGCAAGCCGATTCATTAAGGTCATCTTCCATCGGTACCGGTGCACACCTCACGACCCGCTTACCCACATCTCGTGATCGCGCAGCTTTCCACGTTTCCGCGACAAACGCCGCCGATCCTCGTGGAAATCGACTTGGAAACGTTCTCCAGGAAACTGGAGAACCGTAGCGCGGGGTGGAGAACTGAAACTGGAGTTGGTACTTCTTCGGTGGTTTGAATAATTTTGTAGTATCGTGAAAAGAGGTCCGATCCAAAGTTATTGCATTTGAGATTTATGCACCATTCATATAAAAATCGTGAATGTTATTGTAGAAAAAAGGACCACTGTCCTGCGGTGACAAGCAAAGACACTTTATCAAGAGACCAATGCGTAATGTTTATTGCAATAAAAGGAATATTGGATCTTTATCTGCCAAGGTACAGAATTGTAGGTTCAAAGTGAAAGACATGACTTTCTAGATTTCGATACAATATGAAAGTAATCTGAAATTATATTCTTTTTAGCACGTCGACTACCACAGTGGAATCTCCCATACCTGGTCAGACATGCTATAATACGTCAAAACTCTCATTAACACGTCCGCTGTCATGGTCGGTTCGAGAAGAACGTCCACCACAGACCACGCTTTTTTTTAATCAATTACCTCTGTCACACATGTGTGACGTCGAGCTCTCAAAACAGAATCGACGCGTCACACACACAGTCAATCCCAGAACTATTCGTACCCTTACTGTGTATAAAAGAAATTTATAATTCTATAAACGATATATTTTCCTTATTAATTGCTAAATTTTGCTAAAATGTAGACGGAATAAACTTCATACTTGCGTAAAATTATAGCAAAAGATTTATTGGAAAACCTCAGACGCATCACATAGTTTGAACAAATTTCTTTTATAGACAGTGAGGGTACGAATACTTATGGAACAGACTGTATGCGACGCTGGTAGCGAACGTGTTAATTACTAATTAGACTGCGGACGTTTATGCAATTTAATATATCCAGATGCATAAAATACATTGTCTGCTAAAAACACACCCAATTATTCTCCATGTCCCATTTGTTTATTTGTACTCGGTGTAAAAATATTCAGGAATAAAAATCTATATTTGCATAAACTTCCAGTCTATTAATAATGCTAGTAATTAGTAGTAGCCTTCGCTGGTTCTGTTCGATCTTCTTAAATACTTTACTCACGGTACTCGTGTTCAGATAAATAACAACTGCATTTAACACGTTCCACGCCACAGTGAAAAATTCCATAACTAGTCAGACGCGTGAAAATAAGTTTCTATAAATACACAACGTTAAAAACACAAACATTGAATTGTCTTATGACATACCATTCATTTGGTACTATTATCGTGACGTTCGTTTTAATTGGAATACAAAGAATATTACCTCTTATTTAAAATAATTGAATTTGGTGCGTGGGGCGCATACGACCCACGCGGCACGGAGCGTGTTAAATCTCCCCCATACATGGATGACATGGCAGTCGAAGTGTTAATTAAAATATTTTCCATAAGATAGGGAACGACATTACTTATGGGATGACCTGATACTTGACTACTTATTTCATTTGACCATGAAGTACTCTCATTTCTATGTTTTACATGCGTACAACTCAAGTGACTTAAGTCGCGCATACGTGACAACAGCCATCAAAGTGTTAGATAGCATTTTAAGGTGCAGAGTCTGGCAAGCGTTGCCTCGGCCATGAATCCTGCGACGCTACTATCCGTGAAAGCCGAGCTACTATACGTACATATATAGTATATGTGCATAAGGTATTCTGAGCACGAGCAAATCTGGCAACGGATGGAGTGTCAACGATCGTGACACAATAGAACCGGGGATAAAATCCGAGTCAAAGCGTGTCGAAGTAATCGGTTTGTCGAGCTGATGATTTACCGGAGAACCGTACACTGCTGTTCAAAAGCTTCGATGCACCTAGTAGATTTTTGTGAAACTATCAGCCAATAAAGTAATAACCTTACAGAGTGAATGGTGGTCTGTGTTAACTATGGAAGAGCTCGTTTAGCTTTCCTGTGGATGGGATCAGGAATTTTGTAAAATTCATATCATGGTCTCTTCGTTTGACAGCAAAAATGAAAATTCTGTCGATAATTTATCGATGAACCTCTTTGAGAGCGATCCTACTGTGTTATGGTTGGGGGAAAATTGAGGAGCTTTCTGGAAAAGAGAATTATCATTAGTGATGTTGTGTATTTTATTTTGTACCATCTTTTTTTTATATTCTAAACCAAAGGTATGGTTTTTGTGAGACACATACAGTGTGAGACATCTTACTGATTACAGTTCGGATAATCAAGGTGCTACTATACTAGTAAATACACCTAATGAGGTCTAATAGAAACAGTACAAATATATTGAAAATTACTCACGTTATTGATTACAAAAGGTAGAATTTATGGTTATATTTACAGTAGGACCTCGATTATTCGAACTGTAATTAATAATCAGATGACTCACATTCTAACTATATTTCGCATACAAATTTTAATTTTATGTTACAATGTAAGATACATAGATAATCGAGGTCCTATTGTGTTTCGTATAAAAATTTCGAAAATCTGTCATTTCCAGCTAATGTAGCAGAGCATTAGTATTAACTCTTTCAGACCCGGTGGTCACATTTGTGTACATAAAGTTTCCACGCTGATATTTCGGTGAGGATGAATGTTTCGAAAATTCTAACCGTTTGTACACATTCTTGAACATATTTTTCTTATAAATTTGAATTTTTCATGTTCTGAATGTTTTTAGTAGGTCCAGTGAATTCAGAATTGATTAACATTGATTACATACTGTGCAGTGACAGCTAATAATAGGAACCCGAAAGCAGTACAATTTTCCACGTGTCTTCTTCAGTTTCAAGCGTTAATACATTATTATTAAATGTTATAAAGTGCTGTGTATGTTTCTTTCCTCATTTGTGCTCTCTTAGGTGTCATGCGATACTAGAGTCCTACTGTACACATGTGTGTACATTTAATACCTACAAAACTATGGGACATATAAACACTTTTTTAAACAAAATATCATCTAAACAATCTACTGAGTTAAAATGTGTAATCAAATATTTTGTTACTCTTAACACTATTTCTACCAAACCTGCAAAAGACACCTTTTACAATATTAACCCAAAATTATTGTCTGAGATAATCATTTTTCCTCAACTGACTTTTTGACTTTTCCTATAATAATTATAGAACAATCATTACAGGAAAAGTCAAAAAGTCAATAGAGGAAAAATGATTACCTTAAAAACTAATTTTGAGTTAAAATTTCAAAAGGTGTCTTTAGACACCTTTGGTGGAAATAGTGTTAGAAGAAAATTCAGGTCTGAAAGGGTTAAACCGTGTTCGTCGAAAGTTCATGAAATAAGGTGAAACCGCAGTAAAAATCGTCGCGGTGACCATGGGTAATTTCATTCAGAATATTTGAGCGTGGAACGGTGTTGGGGGTTCGGTTACTGTGTCTGGGGCGGAAAGTTATGTCAGGCTGTAACAGTGGATGGGTAACGTTCGCACATGAATGCTGCTCCCGCGTCGTTTGCCAAGCGTTGGTAAGCGACAACACGAGTTACGAGTTACGCACTAGCATGCATGCAGTATGCGCGCACGTAACCTGCCCGCAAAAGCTCCGGGCGCACGTAACCGGCCCGCAAAAGCTCCGCACGCACGACATCCCTTCACGAAGTCAGAAATGAACGCGTGCGTACGTCTTCTGCCGTGCGAAAGGGCTGACGCTCGCATCATCAGACACGCACTTCGTTCCGACTATCAGATCATTCCTTAACCCTTTGAGGCCGGAAAGGTTCGGGAAAAATCGTGCACCATGTGCTGAAATTTTCCGTGGTCGAACACGTGTTTCATTGAATAATTAATTATAATTATATATTTGCTGTCGATTGCTCAGTTGTTTCAGTCCTTTCAAATTGCAAAATATGTGACGAGACATATATATTTTAATGAAACAAGCAAAGATGATAATTCGTGTAAATACATAGGTTGAAAGCGTACAGTAAACGCGTGTGCCTAGGCCAGTGCGGTGGCCCGTAGCACACGGTGAACGATCTTTTTGAACGCATATGTGCGTCTGTCGTCCGCAAAGGGTTAAGACGGGATTCTCGTGTAACAGGTCCGAAAAATCGATTTCTTTTTTTATTACATGAATCAGAAGTGCAATACTTCGGAAACAAGCTTCTAAAATTTTGAATTGAAGTTCGGGAAAATGACGAAGTTAGAGCTCGTTTGGTGAGACGCGTCAGAGGCCGGCGATAAGTTCATTTAAAACTTTAAACGCGTTTTTCTGGAAACCATGTTTTTGAAGCTGGTGTGCCGGATAACTCAATAACTAACTGACTAATCAACTTCAAACAAGGCTTATCTTATTTGTTATACGTTCCTCTGGGGACTATACCTCCGATCTGTATTTTATTTTCTATTTATAATATTTATTTAAGCATGATAAACTCAACTTATCTACCGGAGAAAGATAATTCTCGATCGAAACTGTATATCTTGTCTAATTTTTCATAATTTTTGTCGAAAATAGGTATAATCCCAGCACAAACTATCTAGCTTTAAGAAACTTTTTTACGTTTTAGATTCTGATGATTGTAGTAAGTGCTACACTGCACACCAACAATGGCTACGTCGTTGAAAAGAATAATAACAATTGCGTACAATTTGATGTCACGATGAAAAAGGATAAACAAAAAAAATTTCTTTTGATAGTTTATAAATGTATCTTTGTATCCGTGAAACATTAATTTCTTATTGTTAATACTTTTCTAAAAAAAAATGTATATAAAAATCATTCGATTTTATTACTGTTACACGAGAATCCCCCCTTAACCTTTCAACTGGGGCTGACGAGTTAGCTCGTCATTGAAAGATGCTTCTGCAGCGCGCGTGACGAGTTAACTCGTCTCGAAGCTAGAGATTACGCACATGTACTAAAAGTCAACATATCATTCATTGTTTATTATCACTGTATTGGTACGATGTTTTAGCACTTTTTTTATCGCCAAAACAAAAAAATTAATTAAGTAATTTGTTAGTTTGTAATTTGTTTCCGCACCTCTTCTTCTCCATGCGTACAAAGAATATTGTTCACTGAAATTATTCGTTTACGTCTCTTACGGTTATAATTTCACCAGACACAAGTTCTGACATGTCGCATTTACTACGGGCATGACGAGTTAACTCGTCTTTATAAGTTTGTCACGACGCGTACAGAGTGCGCTTTTGGAAAATGAGCTCCCCAGTTAAAAGGTTAACCCTTGAAACCTATCATAAAAAAAAATCACGTTGAAATGGGTGAAATTTCACCCTTGATAGCCTTTAAGCGTTAAACAATCTCGTTCCCTATCTTGTAAAACATACTTCAAATACTTTTGAAGTAACACGTCAAACGCTATGTCAGTCCCTATGGATGACAGTATCAAATTTAAAAAATAATACTTTATAACTCATATAGTATTAAAAAGTATGTTTACACTTTTTTAATGGATTTTATTGAAATATTTTAAACGAAAATGAAGTTTTCCAAACTGAAATGGAGCATCACAAATGGAATATCAAGATGAAGTATCACAAAAAGTTCCGACTTTCTTGGTCCGATTTCTAACTATTTTTCTTCCAATTATTTTTTAATTGGCATTTTCTGTATTTACGCGCCGCATAAATGAAAACTCAAAATTACCTCCGCGTTTAACGTGTTAATCAAGTTTGTTTCTCTGTGATTTATAATAAAAACAGCAATTGATATCGCGTCTGATCAGGACTGGCGGTTTCTACTGCGACAGTAACCCCGTTAAATGTACAAATTCTTTTATGGAAAATTTCTATACATTCAGACATAAAAATACATGCTTCACATCAAAACAAGTGAAGAACACAGAGCCTCGTGTAAATTCACCTACACGAGGCAGAACAACATAATTTTTCATGAGAAAAATGTGCCAATTGACACAAGGGTTGAGGATTAATTCGACAATAATTGATTGTACCGACTGACATAACCCTGCAGGGCGGTCAGCGTGTTAACAGGGAGTATTGAAGCTGTCACCTTTGAAAACGAACTTTCTGGGCGACCCAGTGGAAGCAAGGAAGAAACGGAGGAACGACGGAGAAAGGCGTCGATCCTCCTATGAGACAGACAGAGACAGAGGTAGAGAAAGAGAGTGAGAGGAGAGACTCGAAGGAAAGATGTTCGCAGCGGCTGCGACAAAGCAACGTTTACAGCGAGTGGCTCGGTTTCCTCGCAGAAACGCAGACTGTTTCCACTGAAGTATTCACGAGGAGTAAGTGAGCGAGCAAACGAAGGCGTAACGCAGGGCAAACGAACGAGGTGGTACGAAAGTCGCACGGGGGAAAAAGGGTCGAGAAGTGCAACGACTGGAAAGAGTAGGGTGACAAGTGCAGCTTGAGGACAAAGACGGGCCACGGGGTCAGAGGAGGAGAGAAAGAAGAGGAGGCCGTAGAACGTGTGCAGACGCGCCAATTACGAACTCGTCCAAAGACAGCCATTAAGAGTCTCGGCAAACAAACGACTCTCCCTTTTTGTCGACTCGAAGCTCGATCGTCCTAACGATCATCGGTACACCTTCGCGTGATTTCAGTGACGGTGGAAGAACGATCAACCCGTTCCCTGCCCTCCTGCTCCCTCCAATTGCTTTCTTTGTCGCGATTCGCCTGCCTTTGATCTCGACAGGAGAACGCTGCGCCGACATCGGTCCCTCCGACTCCGTCCGGTTCGACCGGATTTTCCACGGACCCAGGAATCAACGGCTGTCAGCCTTCTTTCGAACCTTAAACAGTATTCACCGGGTTGTCTGATTTCAGAATTATACCGATAGCGGCTCCTCAAACCCCCTTCTGCGTCTCTCTTTCGCCAGGGCTTTTTCATCGCTCGACACCATCGTCCGCCATGTACGGTAGGACAAGCGACAATCGCTCGTGATCAGCGTACTCGATATTAAGTTTGCCGCCGTTGTTACCAGAACAGAGACTGCGATTTTGCTTTTCTGTACGGCTCTGATCCGAGGGTATACACCAGTGTTTCCCGAAATGGGCTCCTCGAGATAAGGGTCTTGTGATAAAATTTATTGGAGTCCAAGAAGCTGTAACATTCTTCGTATTAATCCTGTTTATATTCATGGTTTTCGCGACAAGTGGAGATTTATGTAAATTGAAAACAGAATTGTTTTGTATTTTATGTGAATAAATTCTCTTGTTAAAACAATTTTTGTTTCATTCAATGTCTTCTTAAAATTAGGGTGGCTGGGGCTGTCTGTAAAATTTTTGGAAAATCGCATAAGGCAGTGATGGCTATCGGAGCTGCGGTCTTCCCCCACTCTGGGTCCATTCCCCTCGTTTCAGTTCCCTCCTCGTTCCCCGCTGTCCATCGTCGTCACAAATCACAGCCCATACGAGGGGAATGGACCTAGAGTGGGAGAAAGCCGAAACTCCGGTGCCCATCACTGGCATAAGGGTTCCACAAAAAAAAAGTGTGGTAATCACTGATATACACTGCTCTATGAGCGCTAGTAGATCGTGAAATATGACAAAGTAAGATGTTACTTGATACTTTTTTTTGAATGCCTCAAATGAAATAAATTGAGCACACTCTTACTACTTGATCACACTAATAACTGTTATACTTGATCACACTGATAACTGTTACTACTTGATCACACTAATAACTGTTATACTTGATCACACTGATAACTGTTACTACTTGATCACACTAATAACTGTTATACTTGATCACACTGATAACTGTTACTACTTGATCACACTGATAACTGTTACTACTTGATCACACTAATAACTGTTATACTTGATCACACTGATAACTGTTACTACTTGATCACACTGATAACTGTTACTACTTGATCACACTAATAACTGTTATACTTGATCACACTGATAACTGTTACTACTTGATCACACTGATAACTGTTACTACTTGATCACACTAATAACTGTTATACTTGATAACAGTAATTATTAATGAAAATAGTTCAAAGGGATTATAATAAATACTTATAGCATCAATAACATTTTAATGGCAATACGTTATGCCTCAGCCTATCTTAAATGTTAATCACTCATTTATTTACGGTCAAAAGTTATTTATAGTAACTACGATAGTGGAACAATTATATTTATTAGTTTAATGCGACTGATATAATACTCTATGGTTAATCTGTCTGCGTTTACAGAGTCGCCAGAAATTCGAACATAATTCTGGTTATCGCAGGTGCTAGTTGCGAAGCATTAGCTATTATTTTGTCGATATAATGGATTTTGCAGGTACGTATCGACAAATGCAAAGGAAGATGATTATGTACGAATAATGATAATCAAGTAGGCTCTGTATTACCAAATAATATGATTTATAAATTCTCGCCTTATCCTGAATGATTATGATGTGTTCTTGGCAAAAGTAGATAAAGTAGTCTAATTTTATTGCACTCACATTCAGTAATTAAAATTTAAAGAAAATTGACAGAATTTCGAAGTAATTCTATTTTTCAAAAATGCAGTAATAATTCATAACGAAATAAATTACATTTAATGTGGGAATTTGATATAAGAAAGAACTGTATCAAAAAGTGATAGACCATTTGCAGCGTCTTAATATTTATTAATGGTCATGGAAATTTTTTTGCAAATCCCTTGCAGAAAATTAAAAAAAACAACGAAGTAAATTAATATCCTTTTTTCTAAATTATTAAATCGTATACATTGTTCAAACTATCATAGGTATACGTCACAAAATCGTAATAAAGAAACAGCTGAGGTAATTACTTTCGATTTGAAAATTATAAATTTGATAGTTACTTTTGCAGTTTTTAAATTAAATACTGATATAACGAATTCTGGAAATTAAATATTCTTAACCCTGTTCAACAGAATTTTCTCCATATTTCACTTTTTATCACGCGTCGCACATTTAGGCACAGAAAATATGAATAAGTTCAGATTTACATTATCGCTAATTGAAAATCCAATTACATCAGCGGAGCATTGAATAAGCCAAGGTTTTAGTTTCTGAAAACTCTGATAACAGGCTTAAGCGCAATTTAATACGATGACTCGCGTCAACCGAGGTATCCAAGTCATTGATAAATTCTATCTGCCTGCCGGTTTAGATCTCCAAACATGTACTCGAATTCCGATAAGTATCGCTGTCAATCGTTCTATAATAAAACGTGACTCAATCATTTATCACGAAAGATAAAAACGCTTGAATGAAGGATTAATCACTATAGAGAATGTGTCCGTTAACACAGACTGCGTGCAATATTTATATGAGTTCTATTAGCTATAAAAATCTTGATCTATAGTTCTAAAACACCCTTACAATTAAGTTATATAAGAAACTACAATTCCATTATTTATCGGACATGAGTTGAGCAATTCTAATAATCTATTCATCAAATAAAAAGTATAATATCTCAAAAATGATTCACTTCTAAACTTATAATTATGAAAACATTTAGTCTGTTTTTGGGAGTGCTATCAACGACAGAAATCTTCTAATTATAATTCTAAAACACCCTTATAAATAAGTTATGTAGAAAACTGTAATTCCACTATCTATCCACTCTGAGCTGCACAATAAAACAATTTATTAATTCAGTAAAAAGATGAATACCCTGAACCATATTAATTAACAAATCTACGATTGTTAAAGCTTCTTCATTTATTTGTGTGAGTTCTATTGGCCACAGTGGCTGAGTTAGCCTTCATCAACAATTCTAAAACACCGTTAATCCAATTCCATGATTCATCCAACACGATCCATGCAACACGAGAAGGAGAACCTGGAGAACCTAAATCCTCCTGGTATCGCGCGAGGAAGCTCTAACGATACAACAAGTGACAACCATATTAACCCTTTTCGGACGATAGACGCAAATATGCGTTCAAAAAGATCGTTCACCGTGTGCTACGGGTCACCGCACTGGCCTAGGCACATTCGTTTATTGTACGCTTTCAACCTATGTATTTAGACGAATTATCATCTTTGCTTATTTCATTAAAATATATATGTCTCGTTACATGTTTTGTTATTGTACAAGACTAAAACAACTGAGCAATTGACATCAAATATATAATTGTAATTAATTATTAAATTAAACACGTGTTCGACCACGGAAAGTTTCAGCACATGGTGTACGATTTTTCCCGAAATGTTTAGGGCTTAAACGATTAATTTACAAATCTATAGTTGTTAATGCTTCTTCATTTATCTACGCAAGTTCTACTAGCCACAAAAGTCTTAATCTACAATTCTAAAACACCCTTACTCCAGTTCCACGATTCATTCAACACGACAACGCGAACCCGAAGAATCTGAATCTTCCTGGTATCGCGCGAGGAAGCTCCAACGATACAACAAATGACAACCACATTAATTTACAAATCTAGAGTTGTTAATGCTTCTTCATTTATCTACGTAAGTTCTACTAGCCACAAAAGTCTTAATCTACAATTCTAAAACACCCTTACTCCAGTTCCACGATTCATCCAACACGATAACGCGAACCCGAAGAACCTGAATCTTCCTGGTATGACGCGAGGAAGCTCCAACGATACAACAAATGACAACCACATTAATTTACAAATCTATAGTTGTTAATGCTTCTTCATTTATCTACGTAAGTTCTACTAGCCACAAAAGTCTTAATCTACAATTCTAAAACACCGTTACTCCAATTCCACGATTCATCCAACGCGATAACGCGAACCCGAAGAACCTGAATCTTCCTGGTATCGCGCGAGGAAGCTCCAACGATACAACAAATGACAACCATATTAATTTACAAATCTATAGTTGTTAATGCTTCTTCATTTATCTATGTAAGTTCTACTAGCCACAAAAGTCTTAATCTACAATTCTAAAACACCCTTACTCCAGTTCCACGATTCATCCAACACGATAACGCGAACCCGAAGAATCTGAATCTTCCTGGTATCGCGCGAGGAAGCTCCAACGATACAACAAGTGACAACAGTTTTGATAAACAGCAGCCTTTGCGGTTCGAACAATGCTCACGTTCTCGTTCGACGCGAGCCACGTGCAGCGTACTTAGCCGTGCGCGAAGGATGCGGAACGTGCGCGGATGAAACATCATTCGCGTCATCTGTTACGCGTGCTGTGAGAAAGTGCAATTTAACGCGAGGGAAACTGTAACACCGTGCAATCGCCGCGGTTGTTTTCCGTACGCGCGTGCATTCTGCCAACGCAGACAGCACCGACAGATAGGAAGATACCAACAGCGATCGCTCGCCTCTGTTTCGCACGCGAAAAATTCCAACGAGCGCTGCCGTGTTTCCGTTTTCCTCATGACGATGTGTTCGTGCAAATGTTGCAACTGACGAGAAACCGAGGATTTAACGCGTTGAATGTCGCGAGGGTCACCGGTGACCCGTACCTCAAATTTAACACGTTGAAAGTGGAGTACCTAGTCAGACACATTATAATCTACTGCAGCGATCCTTAACCTTTTGTTTGTTAAATATTTTTTTGTTGTCGCGAGCCCCCAAGACTTAACTCAAAATTTAAATGCGCAATGTGCCTCAAATGTGTATATTTAAAACACGCACGAACTGCTCATCGACAATCTTCAAATTTGGAAAGAAGAGATTTATTATAAATAAATAAAACGCAACAAATAGCATGCGCTTTCTCTCAGTCATTCATTTGCTTGTGTGAGGACTTTGCGGTCCCCCGGGGATCCGCGGACCACAAGATAAGAATGATCTACTGTTTTAACACGTTGACTGCCACACCGTGTTGGTAGAAAATGGCCATCTTTCTAAATTTCTATACAAAGAAAATATAATCTCAAGTTAAAATCTTTTTAATCAGGAATATTAGGAGTATTCGTAATTTTTTTATTGGTACTATTAAACTTTAGTAAATAAATTTATGAATACTAGAAAGGGTGAAATAAATAATAACTGAATTTAAGTGTCACCCATATGTGGGTGACACGGCGGTCAAAGTATTAAATATAAATTGCGAAGGAAACAAATTTTTTATTATTTCAGTGGATAGTAGTCACCGTATATTATTGATACGATAATAATTCTGTACAAGATTGTATAAGAGTTAGTAGTTGTTTAACCCTTTGGGGACGATGAACGCATATATGCGTTCCAAGAAGCCGTACACCGTGTGCTATGAGTCACCGTACTGGCTCATGCATAGCTGTTTATTGTACGCTATAAATCAGTGTCTTCTGATCAATTATCATCTCAGGTTAATTATTAAAATTATAATGTTTCGTTACATATTTTGCAGTTTGAGAGAATTAAAGCAACAATCGACATCATACATATTATTATAATAAAATATTCAGTTTAATACGTGATTTACCGCGAAAATTTTCAGCACACGGTGAACGTTTTTTCCTCAAATTATCATGACTCAAAGGGTTAATTAAATAAAATTTGTGACGTCACTCACCGGTGACCACCACAGCAGTCAGCGTGTTACTTTAACACGTTCCCTGCCACAGTAGAAACATCCGTAATTAAACAAACACGCGAAGATGGTTATTTATTGACACACGTTATTATGTATTTGTTATTATACTTCCCATTTCTACTATCATTTTAACGTGAATGTTACTCAAAAGTTCATAAGGGTTAATAGTTATGTGATCAAATTAAAATTGGTGCGTGTACCAAAACGGTACACCTGGCAGGTAACGCGTTAATTAAATAATTATTGATTGCCACAAAATTCTGAGCAAACTTCAAAGTGAAACAATAATGTAGAAACAGAAGAACACGACTGAGTACTCAAGTATTTTTTTCTTTACGATTTATGCATGAAATAGTAAATTATATCGAATCTGATTAGTTATAGCTGTTTTCACTGTGACACTCGACGTGATAACATAACTAGCATACTGTGACCAGCACCACCGACATAATTTCATTAAACAACCATTATATCTTATAAAATTCTGTACAGCATTAACAGTGAGGCAATAATACCCGCAAAATTCAAACAATGCAATCGAATAGTAACAAACAATTTTCCTCCAGGATTCATATAAAAAAACAGTAAGTTATAGGTGCGTGAGTAGGTATGACAGTTTCCACTGCGGTACTCCATGTGTTAATACAGGACATTATAATCTGTCTGACTAGATATGTCAGTTTCCACTGTGCCGTTCAACGTGTTCAAAGCAAATGTCCTATGTCAAAGTGTTAAGGAAACAAAATTTGTTGCATGGGTCACCGGTGAACCCCGAGGCAGTCAACTATGCGACTGCGGGGGACCCACGGAGCGCTGGAAAAACGAGACGCTGGAAAAACGGGGCGCTGGAAAAACGTGGCACGGTGCCGCGCGGAGGTGAGATTCGCTCGGGACGATTTTCCACAAAGCGAAACGAAGAAGTTCGTGCGCAACCGCTTCGACGATTGTGCAAAATCCAGCCGGTGCACGATACATATGTATCAAGAATACATATATTAGCGCGTGTGGTACGTGGTGGAGAGGCAAGCCGAGGTGTATCGAGGTCGACCGGTTCTCCAACAGCCGTCAGCCGTTAAGGGACATTGCGACACACGAGGTGCGCGCGTGCGCGACTTACTGTTCCACCTAGCCTCACCTCTCCTCCGTCCTTACGCAGCGCGAATCACCTCCAACAATCGCAAATAAATTGTTATTAACTCGAGTATTAAACAACCGCCCGACACCGAAGCCTGTCGGCCCGGTCAGCCCTCTGTAACTTGATCTCTTCCTCAAACTTATGGTACAAAATTATGCAACCGAGGAACACACGATTCAAGCACTGAGGTGGGGGTGTATGTACATTATCCGTAGGACGCTTAAAGGAGGGTCAAAAAATGCTCACAGAATTCGAAATGATAGTTTTCTTTACAGAGGAATTTGTGTAGGAGCTTTGTAAGACAGATATTGTTAAATCAAATGTCTTTTTGTTTTAAGATTAATTTTCATATTTTTGATATTTCATTTTTTTCAATAAGAAGTACCTAGATGTTTTATATTACTTTATGATATGCATAAACATACTTCTAACAGAAAAAATATAATTTTTAGCACTTTCGCTTATGGGGACACAAAATAACCCTCCCTTAAGCTGACCTGAGACTTTCTGAAACCTTAACCTGTTAACTGGGGAAGACGAGTTAACTCGTCCGGTGAAAATTGCTCCGCCATAAGCAAGGCGCCTGTTAATTGTTCTCACAGTATTTGCTGAGAAATATTTAAACCAGTTGATCGAAGGAGACTATTTAACGTGTCATTTGAAAGTGTCTCTGTGATGGACAAGACAATTTACCTCATATTTATTCGCACTCCTATTCAAAGAACGACCCGGTTAACAGGTTAAGCGTTCTAGGGATAACGTAGGTTCAGGGTTGATTGAGAAAGATGAATCATTGCAGAAGACACTGTGTCTGAATAAGAATAAAGTTTAATCCTATGAGGTCCTATGTCGAGTCACTTGACATCACATTTCGTCACAGAAAGACTAAACCGATCATTTCTTAGGTATTAACCCAGTGATGGCCACTGAAGCTCCGGTGTTCCCCCACTCTAGGTCCATTCCCCTCGTTTCAGTTCGCTCCTCCTGCCCCCTCAGGCCCAGATAACGCCAACATGAGGGGAATAGACCTAGAGTAGGGGAAGGGCGGTGCTCCAGTGACCATCACTGTGTTAACCCTTTAGGTACGGCTGATTCAGACGCAGAGGTCTACCGTTGTACACACGACTCTACCCCAGAATATAATAAAAGAATACTAATATAAACTATTTTATTAAAAATAATGAAATGGTCCTTGTCGATATCATAGAAGTACTCTTTCAGCGACATTGAGAAAGTTAAACAAACTGTGGTTAACACGAGCTGTCCATAATCTCTTAACGTAATCTACCATTGTGGCGTTTCATTCTAAATGATCGCTTAGCAGGCAGCCACTATAGTGGCGCGTAGTAGTCAAAAGGTTAATTTTCTACTTTATAAAAATATGTTACTGTAAATATATTGTTATATCGTTTGCATCATGCTTGGACAGAACTACTAAAACTATTTATAAAAGCGTCAGCACAATATATTTTAGTTTTGTTAATGAGAAGTGGTAACTTTTTCTAATTTGACTGATTACTGCATGTTTTTACTATTATCAGTCAATTATTTTATGCATTAATAGATTTTGGATATTAAGAATACATACTTTATAATTTATCTTATTAAACTCTGAAATCTTAATCCCTTGAATATCAGTTTCTTTTAAACAAAAATTTATATTGTATTACTGTTTCTATTATTACACTTTCAAATATAAATATACATTTATATTGCCCTACATGATCTATACTGTCTTGCTAAAGCTGTACAAGTTTCTCCTACGACTTTATCAATCCCTTTAAAATTTTTTATTACATATTAATACAGTAGGATCTCAATTATCCGAACACCAATCATCTAAAAATTAGTCATCATATGTAAGTTAGAAACTAAATTATCATTTGTCATACAGTGTATCCAATTTTATATTCTAAATTAAAATTACAATTTTCATGCAAAACAGTTACAATATGAGTCATCGTGTTAGTAACTATAGTTCAGATAATCGAAGCTCTATTGTGTATCAATTTGTTTTAAACTATATTGTACTAAACGATGGGACCGTCCATTAATAAACAGATTCCCGATTATTCAAGTGACATCCAAAAGAGCAAAGATACTGTTCCACGGTTTCCGACAACACTGCGTTAGGATAAATATTTGAGCATCCGGCAGGAGTACGATGATTGAGCAAAGAAGCAAATATTGGTTTCCGGTCCCGAAGGTGTTAACCCTCCGTAATTTAAATATGGCTTCCACGCGTACGGAGTTTACAGCGATGTTGCCCACTGATTTCCGTGTACTTTGTAAGAAATAAAACTACATTCATATACAGGGTGGGTCACTTGGCATTCTCACCTTCATTCACGTCAATAACTCTAATGAATTACCTATTGTTTCTCTTCTGTTACAAAATTTCAGCTAGACGTTTTTCAAAAAGGGAACATACCACCGTATGGATTTATTTATACATTTACCTTTCTACATATGATTTTCAATATACTTTAACATTTAAAAATTATATCCACTGTAAATAATCACTACAGAAAATCGTTCGATTCAATATTACCAGCGTTTAATAGTTTCAATAAAAACAAACTCGAAATTAGTAAGTGCCTCGTCACTTACACTACCAGCCATAGTATATGGGGACGACTGTTTGTTTCCAGTAAATTACGTATTTTCATTACATCCAGTAAATTACATATTTTCATTACATCCAGTAAATTACAAATCTTCATTATATCCAGTAAATTACAAATTTTTATTATTGTATGACTCTCGGTCAAAACAATTACGTTTCCTATGCAGGTAACGCACCTGCTTCTATCCCTATAAAGATAATATAGAAATTCGGAACTATAAAATCAGAATTCAAGAATTTGTAATCATCCCCATATATATTTAGAAGTGAGAAAGTACATTCACAAAGATATGAATATACAATATAAAATAACCATAACTATCAGAAGTTAAATCATTTCCTCCAATTACAACACACCTTCCTTCCTAAAGAGATTAGACACAATACCTAAGTATCTCGATTGGAAGCATTTCTGATTACACGTTCGCATAATCGAGAATCGCGTGCTGAACGTATCAATTGGAGTACGGACAAACGTTATCCGGATAACTGACGTTCTATTGCAATACAGGATCAGATTTATGGTACGGACAATCCGACGGTTATTTTAATACTTGCTTTCGAAACTGCGTAACACCCGGCGCGGTCGAGAATATATCGCAGCCTGGCGTTTTTACTAAGGTGGCCGCGGCGGTCGCTATGTTTAGCGGGGGACCGGTAATTTTTACTTTCTAGTTCCTCTTTTTTTCCTCTTTTTCGTTTTCCAAGATACGTGTCTCGAAGGAGGGGGCAGGCACGACGCCGGGGCGCATTCACGGGATCGTAATTGGGCCCGATCGGAGCGACGCTGATGAAGTTATTGCAAGAAATAGTCCGGGCAATTAGCCCCGCCGATAATTACTGTGCTCGCGTCGTTCGTTCGGGGAACGACAGGCAAAGGGAAACGGAGCAAAAGTTTGACGGGCTGATATTTTTCTTGGCGCCTGTTCCCCGTTTTATCACCGACCATGCGATAATCTGCTCTCCGGATATCTCAGGGGAAATTCCTGCATATTCCGGATTATCGAATTCACGCGATCTTTGAAATCGGTTAGAAGAGATTGGAGATATCAGAGCGATTGTTGTCGAGATTATCAGTGGCGTGGGTAACAAAGTATTGATCGATTGAGTAAATCAGTGTTTCTGTCGAGATTAGGTTTCTTTTAACCCTCATAGAACTGTGGGAAACAGGTGCACCCCACAACATATTTGTTTGATCTAACTACTTCGTTTTCGAACAGTTGGAACGTACAATTATTTGTAATAAGTTTAATAAGAGTAGTGTAATTATCAGTGGCATGATTAACATACTATTGATCGATTGACTAGGTCACTATTTCTCAAAGTAGGTCGAGATCAGGTGTCTTTTAACCCTCATAGGATCGTGTGAGATGCAAATACACCCCACAACATATTTCTTTGACTTAACTTCAAACCCAACTTCTTTCTTTTCGAACATTTGCAAAATAAAATTATTTGTGATAAGTTTAATGAATAAAATTTGTTTTTCTATGTTGTAGCTTACCAATTTCTTTAAATAAATTTACCCACACATTCTTTAACCCTGAAATTCTGAAAAATTTAGGTAATTCTGTACCCCTCACACTTAAAGTAAATTTTGGAACACGGTCCTGTGAGGGTTAATACAATTTATTGGAGTCCAAGAAACAGCAACATTCTTTGCATTAATATTCTTTTTATTAATTTTTTTCACAGCGATTAGAATTATTTTAATGTTTCATTCATTGTGTTTCCTCTCTCTAAAACACTTTTTGTTTGACTTAATTTTTCATTCAAATTAGAGCAGGGAGGGAGTTATCTGTAAAATATAGTGATTTTTGGAAAATCGTAAATGGATTCCGCGATAAAATAAGTTTAAGAACCACTGAACTAGATCTCACCGTTTTCAATATCATTTGCATAGAAATACCTTCAAAAATATTGACTGTATCAACTGGTTCAAGAGAATAGTTTTTACTAATTCTCACTGAAATATTTTTTTAAACAACGTATTCAAGCTGTTGCAAAATATTACAAGTATTATGGTGTTAAATTAATATATAATTAAAACAGAATGTAAACGGATGTGGTCGAAGGTGCTCGACGCTTGCAACTAAAAAGTTATAACATATTATATTGTAAAAATCACATAGTTAATTCTCATTGCATTGTTTTCAATCTTCTCGATTAAAAATTGTTATTGCCTCAAATAAATCGGTGCTTTTTACATTTCCACAAAACCCTGTCGGACCAACATTCGCCCCGTCCTATTGTTCCACTTTTGTAAATATTCAGCCGGGTCCATAATAAATTGTCCCCGTCGCGGGCGTTGTGAGGGACAGCGTTAACAATTCATCGAATTTCGCGTGTGTTCATGACCGCACAAATTTGCCAAAACAGGTTAATATAATCACTGCATTCTCCGTGTATACAATAAATTCTATTAACGATACGCCGGTGAACGCCGCTGCCCGTCCGACACGAGGAATTAAAGCAAATCCACTAACGCGAAATACCAATAAAACGGCCAACAAAAAGCGGCCGAAAAAAAAAAAGGGGAGGAAGAAAATGCAGAACGGAACAATGAATAGAACGCATTCGACATAGCGGCTATTGAATTTCGATTGGTTTGCAAAAAAGAGAGGAAAAAAAAGCTCGTAACGGAACCGCAATCGCCCCGCCAACGGTGGCAATGATAAAATCCCTTTCGGCGCAAACTGCAGCATGATGCAGTTCAGCGTGCATACAGTGCATTGCGGTACTCGTACACTTAATTAACAATAAGTTCGTGTTTATGATATATTGCTATTCTGATTATTTCTTGACGAGAATCCCGTTAGTATCGGGTTGAGTCATAAATACCTTCCGATATATGTACAGGGTGACACGGAAATAGGTAGCCAAATTTTGGTACCGTATTCTACTATTCCTAAGGATGAAAAAAGGTTATATAAATATATAATATTAAAATAATAATATATAATATTTTAAAACTAAATTCCGCAGTTAACTGGTTAATATGTTAATAAAAAATTAAGATCACCTCAATGTTCTTAACCCTTTGAGGCCGGAAAGTTTCGGGAAAAATCGTGCACCATGTGCTGAAATTTGCTGTGGTGGAACACGTGTTTAATTTAATAATTAATTATAATTATATATTTGCTGTCGATCGCTCAATTGTTTTAGTCCTTTAAAATTTCAAAATATGTAACGAGACATATATATTTTAATGAAACAAGCAAAGATGATAATTCGTATAAATACATAGGTTGAAAGCGTACAGTAAACGCGTGTGCCTAGGCCAGTACGGTGACCCGTAACACACGGTGAACGATCTTTGTGAACGCATATACGCGTCTGTCGTCCGCAACGGGTTAATGAAATTGTATTTTTCTTTTTCATCCATCGATGCATCGTTGTATCCTCCTTAAAAAAGTATCAGGGATCTTAAATCGAATATGGATCAGTTCAGAAGCTATAGTCACACATACTCGTCACACTGTGCAACGGTGGCAATGATAAAATCCCTTCTGACGCAAACTGCAGCGCGATGCAGTCCAGGGAACAGTGCATTGCGGCACGGTAAACAGCGAGAGATCTCGTTCGTGAAAGTAACGGGGCCTCGGCGTTTATATTTTTCAATGCAACCACGCTCGGCCGGCGGGTTTATGATTTTGCTTAATTAATGGTCTCCGCGCCTCCCCCTCGCCGGTCCATCCCTTCGGGCGCACCGAGTTACCACCACCCCCGACACCCTGCGCCCCCCGCCCCGCTCACCGCCTCCCCCTCTCGCGCCCCTTCCCCTCCGACGCGGCCGGTGCCGGCCGACCAGGAACGGCCCGGTGGCCATTAGCCTGCACGGATTGCGCAATTTCGGGAAATTGCGAAGTAATTCGCGGTTGCGGCCACTCTCGGCCCGGAGGAAGACAGCAGAGCGAGAAAGAGGGGCGGACAACGGAGAGGGAGACGGACGGACGGACGGACGTGCGTGGAGGAGAGAGAAAGGGAGAGGAATATGTCGCGAATTCTAGGAAAGGCCGTTGAGGCTTTGGCCGAACGGTGGCTTCGACCCCGTGTTTCGTGACAATCGATTCGACGAACAACCGGAAGGGAGCTCACGGAGACGATCGCCGTGCATACTTCCTGCCAAGTTCGCGTTAAGTTCGAGTCACGGTATACAGAAGTGGGTAAAGGTGTCAGGCACCCCGTAAAATGGCAACAGCTGAGTCGAAAGAAGTTTTCGATTTTTCGATGATATTGAATTATTTTTGGATCATCGTCGTGTGGTCACTGTTAGTCTTTCTGTGCTTTTTTTAGTCTCGTGTCGATTGGTCCCCTTAACACCATGACTGCCATACCGTACAGGATGATTCACGCAACTGTAACAAGCCATATCTTTTTTTTTGGGCGAAGTTAGAAGAAAATGTTAGGGGAAAAAGAAGAATGGTTCAATTTTTCGACCGGGTTACTCTGATACTTTTTTACGTAGAATAACGGGAGGGTTCGAGGTATGCAAAAAAAATAATGCAACTGCAAAATGCACGTGCAGTATTGTACCTGCGAATAAAATATGAACGGAAATATGTAGAACACCTTCTACTATTCATCTTTTTCCTTTCAGATTTTTTTCTAACTTCAACCAATAAAATAGATATGGCTAGTTACAGTTGCGTGAATCACCCTGTATAGGCTGAAGATGAGACACCTTTTTAGAGTTTCATACAACATGAGGGTAATCTCAAATTAAGCCCCTTTTAAAACTTTGACTGCCACGCTGAACTGGTTGAAAATGGCAAACTTTCTAAACTTCTATACGAAGGGAATATAATCTCTAGTTAAAATCTTTTTAATTAAGAATATTAGAAATACTCACAATTTTTTTGCTGGTACTATTAAACCTTAGTAAATATATTCCTGAATATCTAAAATGATCAAATAAGTAATGATTGAATCTAAGTGCCACCCACATACGGATGACATGGCAGTCAAAGTGTTAATCAATGATGTTAGTAGCTTTTTATAGTTTTAGAAAATCACTGAAGACGGCCACCAATCTTAGCACTGACCGTGGCCAGCGTTGCTCGACTTCAGCAATCGGGCGAGAGCCTGTGTCATGGCAACATCGTTGCCTAAAATATTCTTCTTTGTGCTTATGTAACCCAGTATGGTCTGTTATGATGACTTCAGCCAAGATTAGGTAGCCTAGAATCGTAGATAAGTTCTGAAGGGCAATTAACCCTCTGTGGACCGAATGTTTTGAAGCATCAAACAAGAGGATTATCAATAATCATTTCTGGTGTATCTGATCATCCCTTTTTCTTTTTAATGTATCACAGAAGAGATACTACTTTCAACTATAAGTTTATAATATTTTGCACGGTTATTATTGTATTTTGACGCGTATTCTAAACCAGCATGGCCTGGATGTGCTGAATCCACTTATGCCCACATATTATGATACACCCTGTACAAAGAACTTCTCCAATAAAACACTTACCTTAACGTCATCAACATGAATTTTATTGTGCCAAATGAATGATAAAACCGAGGTCTTGACATCCGTTTAACACTTTGACTGCCACACTCTATTGCTTCAAAATGACAATCTTTCTAAATTTCTACACAAAGGAAATATAATTGCAAGTAAAAATCTTTTGAATCAAGAATATTAGGAATACTCATAATTTTTGTATTGGTACCATTAAACTTTAGTAAATAAATTTATGAATACTAGAAATTATTGAATAAATAATGGTTGAATCGATGTGTCACCCTTATATGGGTGACGTGGCAGTCAAAGTGTTAAAAAAGAAAAAATAAGAACGAGGTGGGTCGAAAAAAGCCCAAAGACTGCACTATGGTTAACACGTTGACCGCCACAGTAAAAACAGCCATTCTAGGTCAGCCACGATACATACTGTCGTTTCTAATACAAATCACACAGAAAAATAGTATTTGCGTATTCGATCGAAGGCATCAGCTTCTGCATCGGTGTAGCAATGTTAAATTTCCTCAGAGCATTGTCAGAATCAATAGTTATTTAATTAAATAAAATTTGAGGCGTCGGTGACCGGTGACCCCGTGGCAGTCAAAGTGTTGAGAGTCGCACGAGACGATCGCTCTATTTGCAGGGCCTGGAATCCAGAGGCTCCGCTGTTCTTCGAGAAAGTTTGCCGTGACGGAGGATGGAGAACATTCGCGACGAGACGTGCGACGATATTTTAATTGAATCGATCGTGGCAGAAGGACGCTTTCTTGGCTGGCTTCCACGCGCGTGCGAGCAAATCGACGCTCGAGATTCTCGCTTTGATCGCGATTTAATTCGTCCGACAATAAGAATCAGACGCAGGTGCGCAGGTGACACGGTCGAACTGTCTGAACCGGACAAACGTTCAACCCAAAGATCCTGAGATGACGTTCGCCGAGGTATCTGTCACTGGCAGCGCAATACCGAGCAACTGAACAGCTGGTACACATAACACAATATTTAAAAACTAAAAAGCAATCAACGGTATCGCGAGAACATGACTTTGCTCCGCTGCTGAAATCCCAGTAAAGGTTCAGTTCGCTTACATAAGATAATAATAGTAAAACCACCACCATGAGGAAGAGTAAGATAAAATAGCAAAAGGAAAACAGATTGCGACGAACCGCCGCGATGTATGGCGGTACGTCTATAAAAAGGGGGGAGAAAATAAAAAAAGAAATGTCTACAATACCGATGCTATTCTGAGTACTGAGTTCCCAGTCTTTCATGAGGATTTCTCGGGCAGGTCAGGATGACGGCGACGTGGGTGCACCTATAATGCAGACAAGTGAGATCGTACATGTAGAAAACTGTGAATAGTCAAGGTGATCATGCTGATCGTTGAACGCTCGCTAAGAGCGTTGCTCTGTGACTATCTGAACACTTTCAACTCTCTCTCTCTGTGTTCAGTACAGAAACGATTGATAAAATTTTCGAAATCTCAGCTTGAAAATCGAAATAATAATTTAAATAATACAATGACAAACGTTAAGCACGGAATTGCCCTACTACGATTTTCGCGCGGCCGAAGCGGTCAGCTAAAATGTCGGCTATCACCGGCGTCGCTCTGATTACGCAAAGCACCAGGTGTACATGTTCGATAACTCGGGCCCGGCTCGAAAGACAAACGCAAGAAATTAAATTGCAGGCGGTCAGGCAGGCCGGCGACATAGCACAATGTAATAACAACGTGCGCGAGCAAGTTTTTCTTGCATTAGCTGGAAAGGACCGGACGTCCTGACTTTCACGCGGTGCTAGTGAAATCGCCGCGCGTTAGAGCCAGCGAGCATAAGCGACTCGCGGTTACGCTCACGAGCGTCTTCGGAAAGCGTGGAGACGATCGCTCGCGAACAAACAATTTATGTGCACGTTGCGAATGGAATCGCGATTTTCCACGTTCAGCCGGCTTACGTAATCCTGCCAGGGTACGTCGAGCACCAATTAACGGGGTCTTCTCATTTGGAGGGGTCCAAAAATTGATTCTAGTTTTAGTACACTCTCTGAGCATATTGTTAACCCTCATCCGTCCCTCGTGTCAATTTGACACATTGTTCTCGCCAGAAAAAGCAGTATGTCTTGCACATCTCATAATTATTTATAAAAGATGTGAAGAATCTTATGCTTACACAATGTACGGAATGTACAGAAATTTCATGTTTTTATTTTTAATATAGGAACTTGAAAATTTAATTATTTATCTTTTCATTAAAATGATTTTCTACCGTTGTGTCAATTTGACATCAAGGGACAAATTAAGTTGAGAAAATGAGGGACGAATGAGGGTGAACAGCTGGAGATTTTTGCAGAAACTAACGCCTGTGGCCTAACTCCCTATGTATGGGTTTGGGAGAAGATGGTCAATAGTTTAAAAGATATTTAATATTATAGTTCCACTAGGGTTTATCTAATCAAATCTAATGGAAGAGCTTGGTAGCAGTTGACAAGGTGTTAGGTTGCTACACACAGTTTCTTTTTACATTAAATATCTTTTAAACGATTAACATATTTTAACACTTTGAGTGCCACGTCACCCATATATGGGTGACACCAAAATTCAACGATTATTATTCCATTATTTGATCATGTATAGTATTAATAAATATATCTAATGGGGTTTAATAGAAGCAGTACAAAAATTATGAAAATAATTGATATTGCTGATTAACCCCTTGCCTTATGATTTTTTTTAGAAGCTATCTGCACTGAAGTTTATTGTTCGAGTGTTCTAAGGGTGAAATCTAGGAAGAATATTTATTAGCATGTCCAGATTGCTGTAGATGATCCTCTAAAAGTTAGTGGTGTTGTAATATACAATCTTCAAGAATTTATATTTGAACGAAATGGATATTTATAATCTATAGATAGTAATCTGCATCACGAGTGTGACTCGTTATTATAAGGCAAGGGGTTAAAAAGATGGAATTTATGGTTATATTAATTTTGTATAAAAATTGAGAAGGTTTGTCATTTTCAGCTAGTGCAGCGTGACAGTCAAAGTGTTAGACAATTGTCGGTCTATCGAAACTTTCATGATAAAATCGATATTTTCTCTTTACACGGCTGCCACTTTGTCAAAATACACTTTCTTTCCTTGATTCTAGTAGGGGCGCTGACCACACTCGTATACATTAAGATTATCTTAGATTTCTCGATTTTAGGTGAATACAACAACGTGAAACATGGCAGCCATTGAGAGGTGATACGCTGCAAGCAACAAGCAACAATTTTCTTAACATAAGACATAATTGCATACAAATTTCAATGCGCTTTCTGGAAACGTGAACAAACATGTAAGGAAAATTTCAAGTTTCTTAGTTTATTCATTTTTAGTTCCAAAAATCGCCTGTAAATGACCCCTCCAAATGGGAATACCACCTTAATGTCAACCGCTAATAGTGAGCCACCCTGTACATATACAATAATTCCTGACCTACGGTATGAGCTTTTTTTTTACTGTTTATTATAAACGACACAAGTTCGCTAGCTATAGACAGTAGAATAAAAAATCTATCGTCATAATCGAGTATACGTTTGCTCAGATTCTTCTTGCAACCCTCACGCCAATTATTTAGAAAGCTGAAGAATAAATTTTGGATGAGTTTGTCGAAGAAGTTGCACATTCTATAGACAGTTCGAAAATCAATTGAGAGAAAAAAGATTTCGAGAATAAAAGGTTAAGTGTTTAAAATTAAGTTTCTTATCACTAGACTGTGGATGTTTATGCAAATATAAATTGTTAGAACTAAATATTTTGTATGTTAATGCAGTTATAGTAATAAAACTTGAACAAAACTGTATTTTGTTCTGTGAATATTTGAAAGATATAGTATTTATTTTTTCACGGTTTTAAACATGCGTCTTTCAAATATTTTAATACGTCAAACTGCATAAAAATCCACAGTCTACTTATCACTGTACTAGAATTCAAGGCTATGAGTTTTATACGATTTAACAAAATTTGCAAATAAATAAATAACATAATTCTGACAATAATAAACCAATAGGAAAGGGAATGAGTAAAAAATCTAATTACGTAATATAAATTTCAAATCGTTTGGAAACAAAATTCCAATAAAATTAACAAATCGAGCAGATGTTACCTTAAAAAAAGAATATTATAAGTACGAAAACTATAAATGACTGCTAGATCGACAAATCAAAAAAATTATAGCCAATGATGTAACATACCAATAATCTCTCCCATCATTCTCCTTCATTTATCTAATTTTACGTAATTTCTTATTTATTCAAGCACGCTAAGGAACTATAATAATTTTTTATCAACTCCGTGTGTTTGAGATCGTAAATCAAATCATTAATCTTCACCCACGACGCGACGACCCGGTCCAAGTTTTCTCGAGACTAACACGGGTTATGTAAATTGGATTGGATTCGTTTGTGCGAGGTTTTTAGACACCCAATATACAACGTTCCTTCGAATGATCGAACGAATGGGGTGCAAACTAATTTTCAAGCTCGTAAACTGAACAGCAACGGGGGACGCGGCACTTATCTAATTCAAAAATAGATTGAGAAATTTTATTTTCGGGAGTTCGTCTGCATATAAAACAAATCCCGTCTTGTCTTTTATAAATTATCGTGGACCAATGTGTCAGACAGAAAGAACGTTAAATTATCGTTTTCGAGGGAACACTTTTAGCAAATCCGAACTCGCCATCTTATAAAATTAAACCACAACTTATTCATTGAAATAATATTTTTTTTCTCGACTCTTTGTGCCTCCCGTTTAATATTGCAATTTAAATAAATTTTATACGTGGTTCATTTTAGTCTAATTCATGTATTATAAATTATATATAAGTAGTATTATTTAACACGTTGACTGCCGTGTGTGTCACCAGTGACCGGCACCTCAAATTTTAATTTATTAAATAACTAATAATTCTTACGAAGTTTTGGAATAATATTAATGCTGAACTAATGATGTAAGCTGATATTTATGCGTTCAAAGAGCAAAGTATTCTTTTCCGCCACGATTTATATTTAAAATATGACATTATATTGTGTCTGAGTAGGTATGGCAGTTTCCACTGTGGCATTCAACGTGTTGAACAGAAAAATATAATTGCAGTACTAAGTGAGTCTATAATTTGTATGCATTATTCAAAATATTTTGTCCATGAAAAAATTGTAAATTTCAACATGTTTTGAACGCTTTTACTTGTATGATAACTTAATGTGAAAATTTAAATACATATAATTAAAAATTAAAATATGAACTATCTATAGAAGTGAATGTATTAGAATCAATGTTATTTGTTACAGTAGCACCGATCATCTGAATACTCATCTTCATATGTAAGTTAGCAGCAAAAATTATCATTAATGATATAGTATATCTAATTGTAAACCACTAAAATAAAATTACAATTTGTATGCAGAACGTAGCTACGATGTAAGTCGACCTTTTAGTAATTATAGTTTCGATAATCGAGCTTCCACAGTACTTAGAAACCTGTCACACACTGATAGAAAAACCTCCCAAAAAGAAGTCATTCTCGATGTAAGAATTTACAAACAAAACAAATTGGATCTGTTCATCTTACAAAAAGTATAATTAAGCAAATTTAGCGTTAGAAAAAGTATTGGGTTGAGTCATAAATAACTTCCCATTTGTCTTCTGAAATTTACTAATGATTTACTAAAGAATTATTATTGTTTCTTCAGCAGCATGTCCACGGTTTAGGCATTCTTACCTTCAACCCTGAAGCAAAAATCAGTAGCCCAGATAAGCTATTCGAATTTTCAGAAAGAAAAAAAGTCTGTCACGTGTCGAAAGTTGTTCATGACCAACCCCAATATAATTACAAAGATTTTCAAAACTACCTATCAACTATTGTACAAATACCTCGAACGATTACACCATGACATAAACCACAGTAGAAACAACGTAACTTCAACGTTTATCCTCTCGTTTATTTTGCGCGCAGCCTACGGCAACTTTTGTCGCGTCCCTTTTGAACCGGCTAAAAAATATTCGACGACAAGGCAAGCTTCTGGGCATAAAGCTGAGTATCCGCGAAAGAATGCGAAGTCTCTAGGAACGCTCTCCTCTACACGGAAAGGAATCTCGAGGGTGAACCCTGCCTCAGGCATCATCGAGACATCGAGAACGATGCCTCAGGCATTAGGAAGCCGCGTGTACATTGGCATGATCTGTTCGCAAAGGTGATTCCAGAGAAAACTGACGGAAAATTGCAAACCGTCCTTTACGATCGATTATTTCTACACCGTGTCCATAAAAGATCGTACCTTTTACAAAAGTTTATTCTCAGCCCCATTATGTGGCGCGAGGAAGCTCTCTATCACAAAAGCAAAGATAATCTCTGCAAGATTTTCACCCTGTGGAGGTCGCGGTATGTCTGAGGGATACATTAACCCTAGGACATTAACCGTAAGGGAGGGTCAAACAATGTTCACAGAATTCGAAACGATAGTTTTTCTAAAGAGGAATTTGTGTAGGAGCTTTATACGACAGGTATTTTTAAGGAGGATAACCAGTGTAACAGCCCCAAAAAAAGTCTATTTTCAAGGTAAATAAATTTGTTCTACGTTAGACCTCTTACTGCAATGATTAGCCAGCAAGTAATTAAGGAATTTGAACGATAGGTGCTATCACAACCAACATATTCTCCTGACATCACCCCAACACATTTTTATTTATTAAAATCATTGCAAAATTGTTTAAATTGAATATTAATGAATGAGCAACAAGTTAAGCTATTGATGACTTTATAGCAGAGATGGCCATCCGGAGCAAGCCCTGGCACCAGCCTACCCCCACTCTGCGTCCATTCCCCTTATGTAGCTTGTGGTCTGGGTATGATATCGAAAACATCGGTAATATATTTTATAATAATTATTTCTTTCATACGTGACATCAGTTTTATCTAAAAATAATATATCTGCTTTCCCATTACATCAGGGGAGTAGACAGAGTGGGGGGCAGGGAGGAGCCGGCCATTGCTCCTGATGGCCATCTCTGCTTTGTAGCCCCTAAGGATGAAGAATTCTTCAATCTCAGATTCAAGATACCGGAAACATTCTGAAGAAAGGATCGGAGAATTATTTGAACGGTGATTACCGAACATACCGTTCAATTGAATCTCCACAATGAAAAGTAACAGGATTTTTGCTTCAGGTTAGCTTTAAATACGACATTACAGCCGGAACGACGAAACATTTAATAGGACTGTAGTCTCGCGTATGAATAAATGTATAAAAATACTGAGAGGAGCGAGAGTAACTTTTGGGAGCGTCATGTTCGAGCAATTTTAAGAATGCATCGTCATGCGGAAATTATCTTTGTGGCATGCTTTAGAGCGGTGCATGTGCGTGTGCAGGCGAATGTTGGCAACATTCGTTGCACACGGTGTAATTCAGGCATCGCTTTATGCGCTAGCAGCGCAAAAGTCAAGAAGCGTTCCGCGGCTTGAACACGACCTCCATTAGCCTTCTTGATCAGCGTGCTAATTGGTTGACTTCAGCGTACGAGCAATACGCTTTGGTCTCTGCTCATCCTTTTTTGCTTCTTCGAACGACTGTAACCTTTCGATCTCGAATCACCGGAGGCCCCTAACCCCGCGGACCACGCCACGCAACTTTCTTTACAGTTGCAAAATTGTTTGAACCGACGATGCTGTACGATACAACGAACCTGGCGGTCAGTATACTATTTATTCAAAATCGTGGTACGATTGTTATCATTATTATCGATAATAATACGATTATTATTTTAGGGGATAATAAAAAGAGGTGATTGTTTGTGAAGACAGTAAGTTAAATGTTTTTTGTACGGGGCTTCGTTTTCGAGAAAATCGAGTTTGAAGATTTTATTCATTCTTTAGCTTGTTGACAAATTTGAATATTTTATTCACTCTTTACCTTACTGAAAAGTTTGAAAATTTTATTCATTCTTTACCTTATTGAAAAATTTGAACATTTTATTCGCTCTTTACCTTATTGATAATTTTATTCATTCTTCATGTTACTTCTTTCGATTTTTTATTTATATGTCCATATTGCAGATTTCTGTACATTATTCCTCTGCACTAGAGATTCACTAGCTACTTTTGTGTTATAACATTGTCTGAACCAACGATGCTGTGCGATACAACGAAATTGACGATCAGTACGAAATATATCGAAAAACGTAAGAAACTTAATTAACAATTACTTTGCTACGTATTTTTTAACACAGTAATCTCTTTGTTATTTATTTTGTAACGTAACAATCATTCCATTGTTTATATTTTGACATAAATTATATTTCCAGTCTGACCCCAGAAATAAAAATAAAATTAGAGAAAAGGTGATGTACTTCACAATTATGTTATTATTTTTGGGCAATTTTTAAATCATTTTTAATTCCGTAAAATGAATACGTTATCGAAAGTTCTGCAATCCTGACCTATACTAAATCATCACAATGTACACAGATGCAATTGTATTGTTAATTAAATGCATATACATCTGATGAATATATTTTTCGAAAACAAAGCCTCATACAAACAAATTTCATTCTTCATATGCGATTTATGTTTGTTCGAGGCATCTCCACGATTTCTGATACACCCCGTATACAGACTCGAGTAATGAAAATTCTTGTCTGAAGAAAATTTAATTTTACACACCACATCAAAGTAGTGTTACATGTGAACAACTCGAGTAACTGTCTGTGTATGTGTGTGTGTGTAATGGCTTGAAGTTCCTTCGCACGCACTCGAAGGACTTTCAAGCGGTAAAAGGTAACTACTTTGGATTTACAAATCAGAAGCACAAACGTTTTAGGAATACAGATATGGTAATTAAGGAAAACCGTGTTACATGAACGTAGGGCATCAATTGAGTGTACAAGCGAAATAAACGGTACACGAAACAATTTTTTTAAATCACAGAATTTAAATACTGAAAAGCTAGTGATTCTATATGAAAAACTAAATGCAATTAAATTTTTTTATTCATGCTTTCGTTATTACAAAATGCCCTGCATGTAAACTATGAGTCCAAAGAACATGTAATTTACTATATCAAATTATGTATTAAATATAATTCATTATATCTGGTAGCAATTACAAATTATAAACGATTCTTAAATTATCATAAAATTTAATTGAATACAGAAGATAGAAATAGCACAGATAAATCTGCATCTTGGTAAAAAAAAAGGATCAGTGTCCAATTTGCAGTATTTGGGAAAAGGTGCACAGTGGCCCTTTTTATTATAATACACATGACACATTGAGCCCATGAATATCTATCTAATTTTGGTTGTTATAGTAGGACACTGGTCCTTTTGACTATAATAATGTTCCTGATTTTTATCTGAATGGTGCATGAAACTCACATGCAATAATTTTACACCTTAGCCCTTCTTCTACCAAGAAACAGAAATATTCGATAAAGGAACTGCTTTATAGATGAATACTGATGACTTTCCAAGCAGTCCTGAATGTAGAATAATTTTATTTATTGTTAAATCTTTATATTTCAAAAAGATTGTTAAGAAAACGATTAATTTTATTTAAATGTTCATTAGAATGGCTTCATAATTGGTCGTATCCATTTGCCGTTAGTATCTGAAAAATGTACAACAACCGAATATTCCTGTACACTCAAACAGATGCAACCTACGACATCCTACAGGACACCAATGTACATTTCACTTGACATTATACAGTAATATTTTTTAAACATACAAACAACTCTCAACACTCTCCTCTTCATTCCTTCAGCTACTCACTTCCTCTTAGTATTTGTAAAATGTACAAAAATCGGATATTTCTGTACACTCAAACAGATGCAACCTACGACATCCTACGGGACACCAATGTCCATTTCACTTGATATTATTTACACACTAGTATTTTTTAAACATACAAACACCTCTCAATACTCTCCTCTTCATTCCTTCAGCTACTCACTTCGTCTTAGTATTTGTAAAATGTACAAAAATCGGATATTTCTGTACACTCAAACAGATGCAACCTACGACATCCTACGGGACACCAATGTCCATTTCACTTGATATTATTTACACACTAGTATTTTTTAAACGTACAAACGCCTCTCAATACTCTCATCCTCAATCCTCCAACTATTCGCGCAAGGTAAATTCTACAAGCGAGGTCCACGCATAAAGTTCTATAATTTCTTTCGAAGAGTACGTGCACGCAGCGCCAGTTTTCTGGAGTTCGCACAGGCCGGGGAGATGAGGGCACGGTGGATAGGTGATACGGGATAAATGGCAATGGATTATACTCGGCACACAATTAACACGACAGAGGTATCCGTTTGATTTTACACGATTCACCCCACAGGTAACCCATCCTGCTCGTTTCGTCTCTTCATCAGGACAATCCACCTCCTACGCTTTCTCCCCGCCAGCGGCGGCGGCAGCGCGGATGGGAAGCACGGCGCGCATTTAATTTGCAAATGCAGATTGCTTTCCATTTTAATATAAATTGTTCGAAACAAAGGCAGTAATTACGGTGTGCTCTCGTCGCTTTGAAAGCGGTGGTGTGTTCGTTACCCTCGCCGATCCTACTCACCCTTCACTTTTGCCGCGTCTCTCTTCTCTCTCTATCTGTCTCCTTCGCTCACGCTCGATCGAAACTCGTTGCCTCGACGAAGTAAAAGCGTGAACGAAGTTTGATTGCACCAGAAACGCGGGAAAAAGGAAGGAAAGGAGAAGAAAGAGACCGTGTTTCACCAGCTGCGAGGTAACCAGTGAATTTGACTTATGGCCACCGTCCAGGACAGTGTTTCCCAAAGCAGGTTCTCCGAGATAAGGTGTCTTTAACCCTACATTGGGCGCGTACGCTCTCACAGCCCGACGTGGTCATTAATGTTAAATATTTTAGTTATTGCTGAATCTTCAGTACTTATTCTCATCCTAGCTAAATATTTTATCCTAAGAAATAATACTTTTCATTCACTACTGTGTGAAAATTGCTTTGAAAGCGGCTCTATATCAGATTCCTTAAATTAAGAAGAAAACCAAAATTGAAAAAATGTATGCTGATTTGTTTAAAAATTGTTCTTTTGGTATATTTCAGACTTCTTAAATAATGACGAAGTTATAAAGTAAAAAGAAATGTACATTTAGTTGCTTCAGAATATTTCCCTTATTATACTTTTGTTATATATGTATTCTTTTGATTAACTTCGGTTAAAGTTGGTTATTATTCTGTACGTTGATGTCTGTTACTAAAATTTCAATATTTGAACCTCAGAAGAAGAATTTCTTCCATTTGAACGTCTGATTACTCGACAACAAGATGCCGCTTGGATGCATGAGACAGAAAACGCATCCATTGCGGCGGGCAAACACAGTAAAAATGTTTCCGGTAGCGTCCGCTGCCAGGCATTCGAATCTCCCGCCACGCGTGCATACGCTCGAACAAAGCCTCGAGGCTCTGGGCATTACGCTCGTTTAGTTTGTTCCGCGCCACTGGAAACGGCACCGTGACAAAGCGTGTCGACAAAAGGCACTTTCATGAAACCGTTTCACAGTCCTACCGATCAATTACCGTTAATAAGACGTAAAAAACTGTCGACAGATTCGAAACGGTTGACCGCTGTCCCATCTATACTACCGTCCAAAATGTCAGGACGCTTATATGATTGCGGATACCATTAACCCATAGACACAGACTTTTTTTTCTAGATCGCCCTCAGAAGCACCCTTTTTTTAACACGTTCCCTGCCACAGTAGAAAATTCCGTAACTAGACAGACCCGCGAAAATGTTTGTTTATTAACACTAACCGTACCAGGCCCGGTCAAATGACCGGTTTCAAAATTTAATTTAAAATTGTACATTCACTGTTATTTCTTTTGTTCATCTAACTTTATGTAAATTCTTATATTATCTGATTAATCAATTTCTCAATTTTTGTTTCTTTCGCTTCTTTTTTTACTGAGGAAAATTCATCGCCTGGTTTGTTTATGACCGGTAATGGTAAGAATAGGTATATGTGAAGTGCCGGTACGGTTAGTGTTAATAGACGTGGTTGATTGTACAAATATTTAACTATTTGATATTACACTTTCTATTTCTACTATCACTTCAACGTGAATATTACTCAAAATTTCATAAGGGTTGGTAGTCAGGTGAACAAATTAAAATTGATGGGAACGTGTTAACGTTCCTTTGTTGCTACCAGAAATTAAATGGAAAGACGATGCTTATAAGGGTTAATTAAAACATCAAACTTCCTTTTAAGTGTTTCTGCTATAGCCGTCATTTGCTAGCGCATCAACAAAAATTTTCATGGCTACAGCCGTCATTTGCTGCAATGGGGTAAGTATCTTACGAAATATAGTTTTTTCATTGGTTTGCTACGTTGTTTTAGAAATACTGTGCTATAATACTTATTAACAAATTACTGTTCATTACAATCATTATGAAGCTTCACGTCGAGGCAGAGATGTTTTGTTATAGTGACATGTTGAAATTACATAAAAATAGAATGCAGTGAAGCTGAGTGTCTATTTTTCAAACAAGGGAATTGAGAGAAAATTTTGAACTTTATCTGCAAACTTGAAATCGCCAAAAACTTTACAGATGACCTAATATTAGTACAGGATGGGTCTAGTAAGTAGGCCGGACTATAACTCTGTTCCTAATGAAGATAGAAAAAAACTGCATGAACCGATTGCTCGTGTGATTCTGCGTATAAAAGATATAAGGGAAGGTCATTGAAAACATAATACAGTAGGACTTCAATTATCCGAGCTGTAATTAGTAACAGGATGGACCACATTGTAACTATGTTTAGCACAATAATAATTATTTGATTTTAGAATGTAAAACACACAGTGGTGCAGAATTAAAAACACAAGGTCATTAATGAGAATTTTGGCTTGCAGTTGATAGTTTACCATAATTCTCGTGTTCTTACGTACAGTTTACGTTGCTGATATCTCGTAAAGGATTGTGTTTTCAAGGACCTAAAACTGTAACCCTAAAACTATGGGGAGTATAAGTACAACGCTTAGGTGTTCCAATGTTTATTTACTGATCGTTCGTAGGTAACGTTTTCATACAAAATTCAAAATTAGTAGACTCTTCGTCTGATGTGTGGCAACATTCTGGTTGGAGGGTACATAGAACACCAACGAAGGGGACGTCGCGACGCTATACCTGCGATACCTTTTTCAGCTGCGAGAAGGTATCCTTTGCTCCTTCAGAACCGTCCAAGCTACTGTCCAGAAAATATTCCCGAATCCTCCAAAATGATTACACTAACCGGTGTGAAAACTGAATGGACGCTTCTTACTGATCCAGAAGCTCCCGGTTGACCCGCGCGAGGATCAACGCACAGCATCAAATCGAATGTTCCCCCCTCGCAATCCTGTACGATTAAAAGTCATGACGCTAACCAGGCATCAGGGTATTCAGCGGAGGCCCTATCGGACGATGGGATCGCGCAATTATGTTAATTCCCCGGGTCTCGCGGTTGATATTCCAGCATCGCGGGTCCCGTTACAATGCGGAGCAAATTAGAAGCGCGGCGGCCGTCCGAGGAAGATCGCGGAAGCATTCGCAAGTACGAATATCTCGTGGTCCATTCAAGGGTGCATAACAGCGTCAAGTGAATTTGCCCGTTTGCCCACAAGAACGGAGATGCTCGGCTTGTAAACGATGCATGACAACGTTCGGCTGCATCGAGAGGGCCGGGAGTCGGGAGTATTTCGTCTCCTCCCTCTATATCATCCTATTCAATCACATGTACGGCACGGATAGAACGGGGGGCGGTCTTGGAAACGAGAGAGATGAGGGGAAAGAGCGACAGAGGGTTCGAGAGAGAGAGGAGAGGAGCAGCAGCCGAATTCCTAGCATACCGCGGGGCCAACTGGTTAGCACGCGATTTACGATATTGTAAACCGATGCGACGGCGGCGGCCGTGCCCACCGCCGAACCTCAATCTAATAGTGGCGACTTCGACCTCCAATGCCAAAGGCATGTCGTCCGACGGTAACATTGTTGAGCGCTTTTACTTCCGCGCGGTCGACGCCGGTGGACCGTCGCCGGCCTAACGAGTTTGCCATTCTCATGGTAATCACGGCCGCCCCCGTTCATCTACCTGAGGGAAAGTTCCTCCTTTTCACTTGCAACCGAAGAAATTCGAGCAGACGACCGGGGTCCTGTGATAAATAGACCGGAGCTTCGCAGGGAGTCGTTTTAAGTGAAAACGAACGTTTGAGTGAGGAATACACGGCGTTGCTAATTGCGACGGAGAAACTTGAGGACGTTGCGAGGATACTTTGTGGAAGATGCAAGGTTCTGCATGGGGGGTTCTAGGGAGAGTGCTTGACACAGAGGCGGAAGTATTTATTTTTTGTTAACGCTATTTCTACGAAAAGTGTCAAAAGACACCTTTTAAAATTTTAACTTGAAATTATTTTGTAGGGTAATTATTTTTCCTCAATTGACTTTTGGACTTTTCCTATAATCATTATAGAACGATCTTAGGAGAAGTGAAAAAGTCAGTAGAGGAAAAATGATTACCTTAGAAAATAATTTTGAGTTAAAATTTTAAAAGGTGTCCTTAGACACCTTTGGTAGAAATAGTGTTAATACGTTAAGCGGTGGGTGTACGATCGAAGGTCTCACATATCAATTTTAACCCTTTCGATACTAAGGGCGACTGCAAGGCATGATCTGTGGACACTAAGGGTGACTATAATCGTTCCCCCCGAATTGACCTCTAGGTATTCCAGTCGCTCAAAGAAAAAAATCGCATTCTCACCTGGTTTATCATTAGCCGTGTCATGGCTTTACAAATTAAATTTTGTATTTACATTCCACTTTGTTCTTTGTACTGAAAAAAATATATGACCCGTACGACCGTCACTTATGGTCGGTTTTAGGCAGACGTTGCCATAGCGACAGGGTTAATATCATCAAATAACTTAATATCCCTATGAAAGTTTAAGTAAGATTTATGTTAAAATGACAAATATATTGTCAAATAAATAAATATTTGTATATTCCAGGATGCATGTTAATAAAATGTTATTTTCACGTGTCAGACTAGTCGCGGGATTTTCCGCTACAGCACTCACCGTGTTAATATTGGAAGAGAGAAGAGGATTGTTTCTATTTCTGATGCACAATCAGATGGAATATATATATATTAAATTTATTTTTCATTGCCTTTTAACCACTCGGTAACGGCCTCCATGCGTCGCATGGACTTCCGTTTAATTTATTTATATTTATAAACTGTTAAGCTAGGGCCTGTCAGACCCGATGTCACCACTGTTGAATTAAAGGATTATCTTACTGTGATAATCCTGAAAAGTGGATCGAACGAGAACCGGTGTTCCTTTTTGAATCTGTTCACTACAAATTTTCTTATACAAAAATATATATATAAACTTTTGCACAAACAAAAGAGCCAAAGACTACAAGGAGTATACCTCAAACTTAATGTCCTGATCGCCAGGCTCCTCTACCTTAAACACTTAAATTATACTTTCTACCACGTTCTACCTAATGCTTGCACTTTTCCTACCAGTCACACTGATTCCACGCTATAACTACTTTCGAATCAAGAAAAAATACACAAATTGAAGGAGAAAAACCCTGACGATCCAAGAAGGGGTTGTCCCTGCGTGACAGCGCGGTCGACTCCACCATTGTCGTTCCCGGAGATTGATAGGGAACAACCGTGGCCGTTTTATCGCCATCAACGAGCGTATTTCCACGCCGCGAGCCCTTTTCACCCCCAGAAGCCGTCGAGAAGCACATTTCGAATGCGCTCGTGTTCCTCGAGTGCGAAGCGAACAGGTCGCCTCTGTGCAGCAAATAATTAGAGGCGGCAAGTGTAAGCGAGTCTCGTCGGGGGTGGGAAAAACGAGGGAGACGCTCAGACCGGTAAAACGGGAGACAGGGAGGGTGGAAAGGGAGGGGCGAGGACAGGGTGAACGGTGGGAAAGAGAGGAGAAAAAGGGACGAGCTGCAAACGGTAATCTAGTTGCAAACATAGCTCGGGGTTTGAGCTCGAGCAACCATGCGGAATAATGATATGTAATCGCGAAACTCCCGCGGGCTCGTTCGCGTACGTGCGTGCGTGCACACACAAACAGCCGGCTGTGTGTACACACGTGCCGGTGGCATTGTGAGCACTCGGTATCCAGAAGTCGTTGTGGAACGAGCGAAACGCGCTCGTGTCATTTACCACGCGCATTTGCAATCGGCGAAACACAACCCTACGCGCCGAACAGCCCCTAACTTTCGCGTCGGTTGTAGTTTCAATGATACCCTGTTCGATCATAGGGATACCACCGTTAATTAGAGTTTAATAATGATCCGGTTGCTCGTTACTCCGGTAATAGCAGTAGCGTTGCAGAAAGATACGCACCAACGTAACAGGACACCCCCGACTTTTTATTGTATTTTAATACATTGACGTGGGGTATTTTTTCATTTTAGCACCTTGATGGTGTCTTAGGATTTACAATGAAGCAATTAGTTTCTCTTGATGAACATTTATATTTTTAACCCTCTGCACTCCGGTGGCTCCGCTAAAGGGACATGCACAGTGTGCACCTGTACTTGTATTACAGGTTTTATTTACCTTACGATAGAAGAGATTTACCAAAGAAATAAAAATAAATAAATTCGTAAGCACTTATGGATTTTTCTGTTCAAAAGAAAACTTTTCTTTTCCAATAAGCTGCAGTGCAAAGGTCTGCCAGAGTTGCTGGTAGGTAGTATGAAAAAATGTGCAGAGTGCAAAGGGTTAATCGATATTTCGAATAAAGCGAAAATACATGAATTAGAACTTTAATGTGTGGTATTTGGTAAAACATGCACCAAAATGTTAAATAAAGTAGTGAACGAGATATCTCGTTTTCCGTCGGCAGGGCAATTTTAGTATAAAAAGAGATATCTCGTTTTCCGACGTCAGTGTGTTCAAATTGGACCCTTTGGAAATGATGCGACAGAAAATTGTTCGCTGGTTGCTGTATATGAGGGGGTAAAACCCATGGCGGTGCAAGTCAACTAATCTTCATGTTGAGAAACAAAAGGTTTCATTAGACTGATTATAATCAATTCCAGGGTCATATGTTAATTCGAACGCATTGAATGTTGCTGTGATGTCTGATCAGAAGTAGCTGGAACCACTTTTTCTTTCAGTTAACAGACATGTACAGATTGTATCTATGCACATGAGTCAACATCTTAAAAAACTTGACTTGCAGCACTATGGTTTTCGCCCCCTCATTTAATAAGAAGTTTGTGTGTTCATGTGAGAAGTATGCATGAGGTTATGGCTGATGGTCGAAGCAAAGAAAGTAATTCTGATAATGTATGTGTATATTTTATGTAAAATTACTGTAGGGTTGGTTGAGTACGCGAGAATCATGCGCTGCTTACTACATTATTTGTTATCCAAAAAAAATTGTATGCTTCAAAGAAATAGAACTGCTGCTTCTGTCAATTAAAATAAGTGTTTAACACGTTGACTGTCACACTATTACAGGCTGAAATGGACACTCCTTTCTAGATTTTAACATAACATGAGAATCATTTCAAATTACGCACTTTTTAATCAATGATGTGAATAATTCCTTATAATTTTTTACTGGTTCTGCTAGACCTTTTTAAACATTTTTATCAGTGCTATTCATAGTCAGGTAAATAGCTGAATTTAAGTGTCACTCACATACGGGTGACGGTGAAAGCAGCCATAAATTTTTAATCAATAATATCTGTAACATTCTTTTACTGCTTCTATTAGAGATGATCAGGTATATTTTTAATATTTTACATGATTAAATAAACAATGACTTAATCTGTCTGTCACCCAGATATAGGTGACGCGGTACTCAAAATGTTAATGTATCCAAATTCGGGAATGATGGACACTCAATAACTTAAAAGAATAAAAATTGTATATTGTAAACGTTTCAAGGAGCAAATGTGGTCTTGTTGAAATTTATTTATTTGACTGCATTAATACAGGAAATATGGAAATCTAAAAATACATATTTGCATAAACATCCGCAGTCTACTCATAATATTCATTGCTTCCACCTGCTCAAGTTTTATACTTCTAATACAAAAATTCGACCTGTGCTTTCCAAAAAAGGAACGTATCGAGAACACGAACGAATTTGTGAATCACTGTAGATAAGACAACAATCTCTACCATAGCGTCTGAATATTAACCCTTTGCACTCCATTGGCTCCGCTATAGGGACATTCGTAATTTGCATCACAGCCCAGCATGTCAAGACTGCACATTAGAAATTGCTTCTGAAGGTACTTTAGAATTCTATCAAAATCAATGTAAATAAATTCATAAACATATATCATTTTTTCTTTCCAAATCAAAACTTACGGTTTTCAAAAATTTGCACTACAAAAGTATGTTGGAGTAGCTGGTCCATCGTATCAAAAAATGCTTGGAGTGCAAAGGGTTAACACATTGAATGCAGGACACGTACTAGTACGTTTTTCGTGTATTGTCGGTGGTCTGCGGGACACGTACTGATACGTTTTTAACATATCGTCGGTTGAAATGCGGACGCGTATCTCTATTTGCCAGCGAACTAAACGCTTCACAATGAAAGTCATGCCCATGGATGTGAAGAAGCATAAATTAGAAACAATTATAGCAACGAGGAAGAAAAAAAACACGACAATGTCGGGTGTGTGCGGCTCATAAGAAGCGAAGTGAAATTGCTACATTTGCAAGTTTTGTTGTATACCACTTCATGCAGGAAAATGTTTTGAGAGGTAACACACTATGAAATATTATTAACACCCATACCCAATCAGACACTATATAATTGATTTTTTTCATATAAACCGTAAAGAAAAAACAGATCTGAGTACTCAGTCGCGTTCTTCTGTTTCTATTTTATTGTTTCAGTATGAAGTTTGCTCAGCGTTTTGCGATAATTAATAATTATTCAATTCAATTAAATTTGAGGTGTCGGGCACCGGTGACCACCGTGGCGTTCAACGTGTTAAAGTTTCAAATACATCTATTGTTTTGCATAAAATCGTTGTCGTTTAAGTCGCAAATAATTTAGTATTTACTATTTTTTATTTTAACCTGCATAAAAGAGTATTTAATAAAGTAATATCTTTTGAGGGTAAGATATCATCGAGGGAACGGTTCACGGTGAGGAACTAAAAAAGATCAAATGAAAATTCTCAGTATATTAGTAATTAGATCGACTTTTTGAAATCCTTTTCGACGCCGTCAAATCGTCAAAAATAGCCCGCGCCACGTAGATTGAAGCACGCATACAATATGTTAATACAACTGAGTGTACACCCCATTAATCTCGAAAAACACTAAAAACCCAGGGGTGTCTCATTATTTAATCACAAAGCATATCACCTAACAATCACCAGGCGCATAGAAAGGAAGAAAAATCACGCTACCATTCTGGAAAAGCCCTGAGGCGGCAAACAGTCGACGTTTAAACAAAGAAAGCCCGCAAGAAGAAGCTGAACGCGCGCAATTAGCGCGAGTTAAGTGCACGGGCGTGCACAACAGCCTATCGTAAAATTCCATCCGACGATCCCTGCCAGCCCAAAAACGGATTTCCGCCGAAATAACTGTTAACGTTGCGAATTGCATCCGCGGCATGCGCGCTGCACGCGTGGATCGGAAAATTTCAGCTGCAAAGCTACCTGGTGTATCCCTCATCCTCCGCTCGCATTCACCCTCTCACTCATTCGCCTGTTTCCCTCTTGTTCCCTGTCCGTTTCGAACATCTCTCCGCCTCTTTCCCGCCCGTTTGTACCTACCAGCTCGTCAGAACCGTCCCCCGGTTTCATACGCTCCCCTTGCCACCCCCCCCGACAGTCGAGTGCATACACCTGCAGCTCGCATGCAGTTACATTTTTGCGGTTGACGCAACCATTCTGTTCATCGGCCGCGTAAATATGTGCGTGATTACTTTTAATTCCCTCTATTTGTCGGACGCGTCCACCGTCCCGTTCCTCCGTCCGCAGCCACCTCTGCCTATGTCTCTCCGTCCCTTTGTACACCGCCGTCTTTTCATCACTAAACGCTCGTCCCTTAACCGCGTAACCTGTCCCTCGTGAATCTCCCGTTCATTACTCCTTGCCTACTTTTGCACCGCAGTGGCAGCAGCAAGCACCGGATCGTTAAGGTCACTCGTTTCGTGGTGAGTTATGGCAGACGGAATCGTTGAGTCTGATTTCGTCAGGGGCTGGGTAGTGTGATAAACGTCCCCATTGGCGATTGATACTTTTTAGGTTTGAACTGAAGGTGGAATGTTTTTTGTTTTATGATTCAGGTTGGGTTTGATTCGTTTCGTAGTTTTGTTTTTAGCAGGTTGAACGCCACGGCGGTCACCGGTGACCGACACCCTGAATTTGATTTCATTAAATAATTAGTGATTGTCGCAAAATTCTGAGCAAACTTCGGTCTGAAATAATAATGTAGGAATAGAAGAACACGGTTGAGTACTCAAACCTTTTTTTTCTTTGCGATTTATATAAAAAATAGTAAATTATGTCGTGTCTGATTGGGTATGGCCGTTTTCACTGTGGCGTTCAACGTGTTAGCACAACGTTGACTGCCATGGTATGGTCACCGGTGACTGGCGCTTCAGATTTTATTTAATTAAATAACTATTGATTTTTACTATATTCTGAGCAAATTTAATATTGCAACAATAATGTAGGTACGCACATACAATACTGAATATTGAAACATTTTTTTCCTTTACGATTTATACAGAAAGTAGTAATTATGTCGTGTCTGATTAGGTATGGCCGTTTTCACTGTGGCGTTCAGCGTGTTAAGTTTCATTTGTATAATGTTGTGAGGTTTGTTGAAATGATGGCTGACTAATTTGAAGATAGGCTAGGGAGTAATATTCTTCAGATGTAGTATTAATGGTTGAGGTGGAAAACATTGTCAGTTTTCATTGACTGAATTAAATGTGTTATAGCTGAGAACAGGTGCACTGAGAACAGTTGTGTGCCAATTAGCGGACAGTTAGCGAATAAATCGACGATGGTAGGAGCAAACAGATCAATACATGAGACACAGGACACATTCTAATTTTGGGCACAATACTGCTTTAAAAATTCATTTCGTAGCTGTGATTGAGATAATTTTAAGAATGAGAGGTTCAATGTCGACAGTGATCCAAATTTTGGGAAAAAATTTGCATACGTGTCAGTGGAACATGTTCCGCTTTATATTATTGCAATTTTAAATGTCTGGTAATGGGGTCATTTACCTAAGCAGACTGTGAATATTTATTGCTTAATATTCTTATGTTTTATCGTAGGTAAATTTTATTTCCTGCAACAGATAAAGTTGATTGTCTTCTAAAGACTGAAACATTATACATTTTATTGTAGTAAATTATCGAAGTCAGAGTATTATAAACATTTATATCTGATCAATTCCATAAACATCCATAGTCAAGCGATAAGTCATTTAACTCTTAAAGGCCATCAGGGATGAAATTTCACCCTTGATAGCCTTTAAGGGTTAAATGACTTATCGATTGGCTATGGATGTTCACCCTTGATAGCTTTTAAGGTTAACGTGATTTTTCTATGGTAGCTTTTAAGGGTGAAATACTTTTAAATTGCGAAACAAATTGTTTTTAGCTCCATATTCATTAAGAGTGTTTTCTTTATTTTGGTGAGTAGCAGACGTCCCTAAAATTTAGTTCCACCCTTTTCAGCATCTTTTATACAGGTTCATAGCGTTGAATAAATTATTTATTTCCTTCAATTTAAAATTAATATTCAAAGAAAATTCATCTGGGTCTGATATGATGGTTCTCTTCAGGAAGGGGAGAGAAATAAAACTAGCATAATGAATCCTAGATTTTTCGTCAAATATTAATCCTATCGTTGTGACAGGCTTCACATAAAATCCATAGACAACAATACTTGTTCTCAGACACTCTGCCCCATCAGACCAATTAATTATGTAACCGCAATATGTCCAAAGTAGTTGACAAAAAGTGTACACCATTTAGCTCCCTGAATTCTCCTTGTAACGCACAATAGACTTTTTATATCGAAACAGTGTGGTTTCATTTAAAAAGCTGAACATGATCACCAAGCAAGGTGACTGTCTTCAGTGACTCTATGTTGCTGTTCGGAACGTATAGTAACTCACGAGAGTATTTGAACACTTACCATAGAATACTTTTACAATTTTAATATGTGTGTTGTGTGAAACTTTTTAAAATGAAAGAAACTTTACCTGTGTAATCTCGACAGTCTTATCAACTTACGGTGCTAATAATATTTTAAAAAGTATCATACGACACACATATTATATTCATAAAAGTATTCTATGGTAAGTGTTCAAATACTTTCGTGAGTCACTGTCGGTGGTTCGGGACGCACTTAAAACTCCTAAAGCTCCTCTGGCTGAATGACCATAGCAATTGAAGCTATGTTACATAGACAGAAGAAGACGAAGGAGCTTTCCTGTTGACTTGGTCGAGCATCAACAGACTGAGTTCTGCTGCACCTGACGTAATTTAACACTTTGACGGCCGCTGTCACGTACATGCGACTTCATTCATCTGTGCAACATTCACATGAAACAAATAAATGGGCACACCTGTTCTTGATCAAAAGTAAATACCCAAATATTTACAGAACGAAAATGATCAAATATTCTGCACGAATAGAATAACGTAGAATGTTTTTGTTGTTCAAAGGGTCTTACAAAAAATGGCCACTGGTCACTAGCTTCCTCAAAATGCTCAAATCTCCTGTCCTCGATTATTACAACTCATTCACCTTTATGCTCCCACGAGGCATTGTAGAAGCAGTCATATATTTCATTATGCTACCGTAAAGACTAAATAACGTTCTAGTGATCCAATTAATCGAATATTAAAATCTGCCAACACAGTTACGGTAAGGTTCATTTTTTCAGTGCCTCTATTCCCAGCTTTAAGAAATCTTTACACTCGTCACTGCGCACTGTTTAGATAATATTTTATTATAAATTCTTCACAACTGCCTTTTTGTTTAATATTATATTGTGTGGCTGTCTTCATTCTTCCTATTTTTGTTATAGTTCTTACTGATGTATGCATACAATTTACAAATAAATAAATAAATAAAACATTCGCGGCCGTCAAAGTGTTAAGAAACTGATTAACACGTTGACCGCCAAACTACATTTCTAGACTTTGATATAACACGAGAATAATCTCAGATTATACTATTTTTAATAAACGTTGTTAGTAATTATCTGTAGGTGTTTGCAGGTTCTATTGGACCTTCTTAAATATATTAACTAATACCAATTCGTAGTCAGATAAATAACAACTGGATTTAAGTGTCCCCCAACCATGGGAGACACGGCAGTCAAAGTGTTAAAGGGAAGAACCAGCCGAATAGCCACAGAAGTCCAAGTTACACAAGCTTTCAGACAACAAAGTTCAAAAACACAGGTAAATCTCTGCGACATGAAAAAGAGATGCTGCATTACATAAACAGAAGAAGAAGACAGCCATGCCTACGCGGCAGATCCATCGACGAAAGCTCGACTTCTGACGTTGACTGAGGCTCCCTGATACGCAGAAAGTGTGATAATTACAACTGCCTCGTTACGGGGCGCACTGTCGCTAACGGAGGTCCAAAGTAATGACGTTGATTGGCAGGGAAGTGCGGTCGGAAATGAAAGATCGCGTTCAGGGTGGACGGGTCGCGGCGGGGCGACAATGAACCTTCGGGTTTTCACGATCGAAGAAAGCGGTGGCGGCCTCGTAAATTTGCCGCGTCGTATCACGCTCGATAATTAAGGCGAAGCGCCGTTAAAGACGCCGGGAGGCTGTTTCGGAACTTGGCCACGCGCCAGCGAAAGAAAGACGTGTGCCAGGAACACGTGCGTGAGGTTGCCTCAGCCGTGAATCACGCGCTCGAAGCGGAATCACGCGCTCGAAGCGGCTTCACGCGACTGAATTTGCGGAGCGCCGAGAGACCGCGCGACGAAATCACCCGAACGCTCTTGCCCTCTCGGAAACGCTCCGGTCCAGAATTATTCCCTCGCTACCGGGAAATCGTATCGCGTAATGACGTTCCGTCGCCCGCCGAGGATCCTGCCAATTAAGGGCACTAGCAGTGGAACCATCGATTTCTTTTTAATGAATTTTTTCGAAACTGTTATATTTCCTGAGTAAAACGCCGTTCGGTTTATGTCGAGATTCGCAAAATTACGAATTTGGCAGCCGTAAAGGTCAAGCGACGCATAAACTCGTCTTCGTCCGAACGCACGAAGTGCTAGAGGTTTCACACCTGAAACAAAGTGTGCTACATTCAACTGATTATTAAATATTGTGTTATAAACACACTTAAGGTTTTTTACAAGCGTACCAAACGTACTATGCTGCTGGAAATCATTGGGCGAGGTACGTATCGATAATCATACTTTGAAATCTTCTAAAACTTTAAATGCGCTTTTCTCCGTTTTTTATTTTCGCTTCGTTTTGCAGTGATAACTCAAAAACGAAGGTTCCGATCGATTCAATTCAAATTCGAGCATGTGCAGAAAATGTGTAGTTTCGGTCTGAACCTAAATTGTAGTTAATAAAGACTCTCGTTTTTTGTAGAAAAGAAACTAAAGCCTCATTTTTTTAACGAAAAACGCACCGTTCTGAAAAATCGTCATTTTCATAATTTTGCTTCCTTTATATTCTAAAGAAAAGTTTACAAGCAGGTTGCTGGTTTTTGTTACGTTTACTCAATATCACTGCAAAATAAGAGAAATTTTTTTTAAAAAGGCTTTTCGATGATCCGTTCGTAGCGCCATCTATAATGTATTTTTTTATTAAACAAAAATATTTTCTTAAAGCTTATGATGTTAATGAACATTGGTTCAAAGAACAAGTCTCACATTTAATTACTTTTTTCCCAATTAATTAAAGAAAAAGTGCTTCATTTTCGGTAAAAACGATTGCCTGGTACCCTTAATTCGCGATTCAAAATTAAATCGAAATTAAATCCTCCTGCTTAGGGGATCTTTGCTCGTTAACCCTGGGTTCACGGAACCCGGCAATTTAACTGATTTCAAATCTCGGAAACAAAAAAATAAATAAACCGTAGTATTATTTCTTAGCAATTTATGCTGACAATTATTAACCCTTTGCGCTCGAAAACTTTTTATACATGATATACATAACTTAGAAACGCAAGCATAATTCACTTCAACTAGAGGCTTAATTTTTATTCCAAATGCACTTGTTTCAGTAGTAGAATCTTTGTAAAACGTGCACGTTGTAGAATTTATGCAGCTAAACACAATTTTGAGCCATTTACAGTACAGTCCCATAAGTAGACTGCGGATGTTTATGCAAATATACATTTTTAAATTTCCATATCTCCTATGTTAATGCAGTTAAATAAATGAAACTTCAACAAAATTGCATTTGCTCCTTGAAATGTTCAAACTATGCAATTTTTATTTTGCTAAGTTACTCAATATCCTTCATTCGCCTAATTTGGATGCATGAAATTGCATAAACATCCGCAGTCTACCCATAAGTATTCGTATCCTCACTGTCTATAAAAGAAATTTGATAAAACTATGTGATGCGTCTGAGGTTTTCCTATAAATATTTTACTATAATTTTACATAAGTATGAAATTCATTCCGTCCAAATTTTAGAAAAATTTAGCAGTTAATAACGAAAATATTTCGTTTATAGAATTATAAATTTCTTTTATAGACAGCAAGGAGACGAAAACTTATGGGGCTGACTGTATGCGAAATATGTAATTCGAAACATAAATATTATGGTGCCTCGAAGACGCCATTCGAGTGCGAAGGGTTAATATAATGATATGAATACATACCCAAATTCATTTCCTCCACAGCCTTCTAATTTCAAAGATCTGTACATAGTATATCAATTTTTCCGAAAACCCGTCCAATTGACGGATTGCCTAATTTCATAGTTAACTGTAATAAGCAGGCTTTATTCATGAAATAATTACTCCACTAAAATTCACAATCACTACCTAATCTACTGAGTCACGTTGTGAGGTCCTTAGAAAGCAGATACCAAGAATAATAATGCAGCGATATCTTTCCTGCTCAACACCTGTTATCCTCAAGTACATCGGAGCAATGTAACTAAATATCAAACGGGTCTATCGCCTAAGTGTCTACGTTCTATGCATGCCCTCAATAAATGTATGTTAATAAATGTCTATTAATATTGTATAATTAAATGAATTATATTTTATTTCTAAATTAGTCATAGACGGGTGTCAGTAAAACTAAGTATGCAAACAATGTCCGTAAATCGAGTGTTAAACTGCTCGACTCAGGTCCTCTAGATTTGAATATTATTATTAGAGAAGGTGGTCCAAGGTACAGGCTATGGTCTAAATATGGGCTAGTTAATGAACAGGGCCATGTAAGGCTGCGTTTACATTGGTAAGTTACTGGTACCAGTTACTCGTAAGTGGACTAGCCAGGCTAGCTACCTCTACCACTTACTGGCACAGGTAACTAACCAATGTAAACATTGCCTTAACTTGCTTCCATATATGACCATCATCCTCCGTTTCTATCACCCATAATAATTCATCAATTAGGCTGTGTTTACATTGGTAAGTAACCAGTACCAATCACTTGTAAGTGGATTACCCAGGCTAGCTACTGGTACCACTTACTGGTACTTGTCACTTGCATCCATGTATGACCATCATCCTCAGTTTCTATCACCCATAATAATTCATCAATTAGGCTGCATTTACATTGGTAAGTAACTGGTACCAGTTCCGATGCAAAATTATCAAAATGCTTTATAAATAACCCAGCTACCTCTTCAGTTGAAAGAGTCCCTAACAATGACTGCAAAAATAAGCAGCCTACAGTTGAAGAATGCAGGCATATTGATCTTTCTATACCAAAATAGAAATGTTGTGCAACCACTTCAATGCAAATAAAGTTTAACAAGTAACGACACACTTAAAAAACTTGATTCACAATCCACGCCGTACCAGTCGAATACCACGAATATCCAGAAATTTGCAACTACTCAAGCATTCGGCTATCCATATTCTGCAACGATATTCGAATTGCATTCACCGAATATTTGAATCGGGTTCGCAGAAAAAATTCAACAAGTAGCCGCAGTCCTAACGCAGAAGCGTTCCCAAACTCTCTAAGATTACGAAAACGCATTCAGCGTGTGCATTCAGTTGCACAATCCCGTATAATTCAAGGACAGCTCCCCCGAGTTTCGGAACCACCACTTACGTCAGCCTCTTACCACGGCAGAATAGAAAAACAGTTATTTATGTAAGCGTGAACACTCTGGAGGATCCGGTGGTAAAGAACGGCGGATGAACGGACGGTTCAAAGAACGAGGATGAAAGCCCTTCGCCCAGAAGGAGGGAATTCTAGATCAAAGAAAAGCTCTTGATTCCTTGGGCAGCGTTCACGCGAGGGGTCTACTTCTACGCACGTTTAAGCGCGTACTTGCGACGGTTCCTTCTTTTTGCCCCTCTTGACGAGCTTTTCCAGAAGGAAAACCCAAGGTGTCGTGATTTACCTTATCCACGGTGAAATTTAAATCCAACCCAGCGATGGAAGCTCGTGTGCATGCGTCTGTGTGCATGGAGCAGAGAGAGAGAGAAGAGGAGAGGGCATCTCCGTTTTCTTCTCCCGCGAGAGAAAGAGCTGTCGCGTAGGAGGTCCGCAAGGTGAGCAGATTGTTGGTTGGCTATCGGAAATATTTTCCAGCTCCGAGAATTTATCGGGCGTCTGGCCGGAAATATTTGAAAATTCCTTCGAGGCTGAGCGAAGCGACGGGCGTGGAAGAGAACGGACGGGGCCACTCTCGATCCACCATATTTTTCACACCTTAATTAATATTGTGACGGACGAGATTCTCAACGCTGCAACAAGTGAGAACTTTTTGCCCATCGAGCGCGTCCGCGCGGATTATTGCTGGGAAATTCTGCCAGCTACATGTGTCACAGTCACATTCAGCCGTGTACAAAGACCTAGGGACACCGACAATTAACCCTTTGCACTCGAACGGCGCCTTTGAGGCACCCTAATATTTATGTTTCGAATTATCTATTTCGCATAAATGCCTAAAAATTGTGTTCAGCTGCATAAATTCTACAATATGGACTAGGGTGGTTCTTCTTATCTTCGACTTTTGAATTTTCTTCGCGGCACTCCCCAGAATAGTTCCAATTAATAAAAAAGTAATCTGTGAAACATTTGAGCTCGATCGGATAACGGGAATAAGTGCCTCTGAAATTAAAATTGTAATTTCTTTCAGACTTCTTTTTCATTTTTTTCGAAAACCATTTGTCGTACGAGAAAAAGTAATGGGACATGAAAGATGTGTCCTGTCTAGATGTACAACTTTTGTCTGACACGATTTTATGAAAAAAAACGATTTTATGAACATTTAATTGTTTTAATGTTAAAGGGCGGGGACACGTTTTCCCGTTATCCCATCGAGCTCAAATTTTTCACAGATTATTTTTTCATTAATTGGAACTATTCTGAGCAGTGCTGCGTAAAAAATTGTCATCAAAAGTGAATAATGGCGACCCTAATGTGGACATTTACCAAACATTCTACTACTGAACCAAGTGCATTTGAAATAAACTAACCTTCTCGTCGAAGTGAATTATGCTTGCGTTTCTAAGTTATGTATATTAGATATAAAAGTTGTCGAGTACAAAGGGTTAGCGCTACTACAAAAGAAAGAGGAAGAAAAGTGTTCATGTGTCGTTCAATTTTTTACATGTTAGCTCGTAATATTAAATTGACAATCAATGACACGACAATCACAGAAAAGAAGAAATCTATTAACGACTCCTGAGCCGGGTGGATCGACGCGGTGACGCAATGGAAATGAAGAGAAACGAGGAGGACTCGATAGCCATGAACATACCACCCTCGGTAATATAAGGTGGTGGAATAGATTACGACCCTTCACCCTCGATAGTACTTCTCTTCTGTAGGGGACGCTTAACGCCCTTATTGCGAAGACCACGAGTTTATTGCGAACGACCGTGTGTCTCGTTCAGGACCGTGCCGATTTATGAGGATATATAAGTGCATACCACGGACAAACCTCCCTATAATGACGCTGACCGCCATTTATTCCGGCTTCGTCATTTTCTTGCTTACGTGTTACTCGTTTGCAAACCCACTTCGATATCAGATGATATGAATTTGACGAATCCGCTCAATTTGATGATACTGGAATCGAAGATTTTATTATCGAGAAAATTTGTGGGATCTGTTTATATAGAGGGGTTGGTACTTTCTTTGACATGTACATGGTGTATACTGTGAACAAACTTCACTGTAATGACGCTGACAGCCATTTACTCCGGCTTTGTAATTTTTTTGTTAAAGTGTTACTCGTTTACAACCTAATTTTCCAAAGTAGAGTTGAATTATTCCAGGTGTTTGTAGGTACAAAATAGGCCACGATAACACAGGATAAAATTCATTTTTTAGGGACCTTCAAAAGGACGAATATGAGCACTTTCGAGATTCTGGAATAGCAAATTTTATTGATGAAAACATTTGTAGGATTTGTTTATATAGAAGACATAATACTTTTTTAACATGTACGTAATGTATACTATTAACAAACTTCCCTATAATTACGCTGACCCCCATTTACTCAGGCATCGTCATTTTTTTGTTAACTTGTTACTCGTTTACAAACTAATTTTCCAAAGTAGGTTAGAATTATTCCAGGTGTTTGAAAGCACAAAATAGACCATCGATAACACAGGATAAAATTCAGTTTTGAGAAACCTTCAAAAGGACGAATATGTTTTTTCTTATAAATCTCCTTTATTCATGTGGCAGTGTTATTGTTTGTAGACTTTTTACATGACTCATATTCCCTAAAAATGTTTGATACTAGGTTCTAAATGCCAATAGATGTGAATTTTACTGAGCTGTTCAATTTCAAGATTCTACAAAGGGCAAAATGTGTACGATTTATTAATGTAAAAGAGTTGAAACTTTTAAACATATACAGGGTGCGACCAAATTCGTTGTACAAAAACAAGTTAAAAATAAGCCAGTATTGAATATTTATTTTACGTACGAGACTTCCTTGTCGAGTAAATTGATTTTTAAAATTTAGTGAGTGTATTTTATTAGAACACGATTAGTCGAATGACACTTTAAATGAATATAGAAAGTTCACACAATCTTTTAAGTTAATTTTTTTTATTAAGAAAATCCTGACATTGATTTTGTCAGCGGTCTTTCAATTTTTAATTCTTCATTTGTTATTATTATCTGAGATTTTTGTAATTGCTCAAAGCAAGTCTGTTCTCATGTTTCCATGTACTTGAATTTGTCAGATTGCACGAACATCCGTAGATTTCTTAGTTATAGTCAAAAGCATGATGAGTGTGAATAAAACTGAAAGAATTGCGTTAGTTTAAGTAAGAATGCCGTTTCAACGCAGTAAATCGATAAATTCACAATGAGCACTGCTGTGTGACGACCCTGAAGCACCCCCTTAGAATCTCACTTGTTGCTCGCCACCCTTGATCCATAAAGTCAGCCCTTCGGGGCTGCCCTTTTACCGAACAGAAGGTCGAGTATTAAAAGAATTTACGAAGCAATCTCCGACCTTGTTCGTATGTACCTCAATAAGGATTCTTTAGTTAAATGACTTCAATTAGACCTCGTACAATTTGCTTAATTTACACGCGAAACGGATAAAGAGTAATTAAAGTTCTTCAAAAATGAATTTATTAAATTGAAAAAAAAATAAAATGATAGAACTTTATCCAAATTTTAATTCATATTATTGAACCAAGGATTGGCAAAACTTAAATATCTTTGAAACCTATAGTATACACACACGTGGCCTCATTTAATTATTTTTTTTTAAATTGTTTCTCCTACAGGATCGAATTTATTAAATTATAAATATTGAATGTATAAGATACCTGTCAGACAATTAAAATTCTCTTTTCCCCATTAGTGAGTTTCATGACGAATATACACAGGGTGCTTGTTACATTTTTATCAACTATATTTACATATAAAAAATATTAAATATTTGCGCGTGTGTCAGTATCGCAGAGGAGATTAAGCAACAATTTATCAATGGAATCTCTCGTATGAAAAATCTGTAGAATACAATTTTCATTCTATATAGAAAATATAAAATTATCACTCAAATTTCTACATTTAAAAATAATAACAGGATACTTCTAGCAGCATTTAATTGATGCGTGTATAACATTAAATATACGGATGCCTTTATTTCATTTAAATAACAAATCGGTTTGAGTAAAAACGAAACATGGATCGTTATCGTCGTATTTTATTTTAATTCGATTTTTACGAAGATACAACACGCACCCCCTGCAGCGCTGGAAAATAAATGCATGGGATGGTCTCTGGAATGGTAAATATCCTTCACTCCCCACTAAATTACTGGTTTTTATTGTGACTCCCAAATTGAATTGTTTCCCGACAGAATATAAAACAAACGTTCCAGCGTTTGTGATCTCTCCTCCGCTCGTTTCATTTTACTTAAATAATTTAAATATACACGAAACATTCGCACAAAGATACGAAACATTCGCACAAAAAAATTCATGTTGCAATACTCGTTTAACCATTCCTCCCATCCCCTAAGAATCTTCTCTACCTTTTTATTACTCCGATAAATAATTACTATAGTTTAGATGACAACTAGACTGCGAATGTTTATGCAATTTAAAGTACCCAAATATCTGGAAAATGCATTTCTAAAACTGTGAAAGAAAGTGCATTTTTTAAACATTTACAGAAAGAAATACAGTTTTCTCAAAGTTTCATTTCTATAACTACACTAACGTAAAAAATATTGAATTGTAAAAATATATATTTGCATAAACAGCCGCTACCTAATGATAACAATGCACAAAAATTCACGAATGTAGTACAAATGTATACGAATAAATTTCCAAAATTTTATAAACATATACTGTATAAAAATTCCCCTAATGTACCCTTAAGGCAGACGCTTGAGTAATCACTTATAATTAGAACAGAGATGGTCATCCGGAGCAAGGGCAGACTCCAGCCTACCCCCACTCTTCGCCCATTCCCCTCACGTAGGTGTGATCTAGGTATGACGTCGAAAACATCGTTAACTATCCATAAATACGGTTTCTCAAGAAGCAGTGACGTAATAAGAATAATTATTTTGTTATATATAACACCAGTTTCATCTACAGATTACATCTCAACTTTCTTATTACATGAGGGGAATGAACACAGAGTGGGGGTAGGGCAGAGCAAGGCCTTGCTCCGAATGACCATCTCTGTTCTAATTGTGAGTACTCAAGCGTCTGTTTGGAGGGCATATTTTGGGAATTTTTTGTAGGAAAACTGAACTGTATATCTTTATGAAATTTTACAAATCTATTCATACACCTTTGTACTACCTTTATGAATTTTTGTACGTTGTTATCATTAGACAGCGGATGTTCACGCAAATGCACATTTTTAGAAGTCAAGTAAATTGACGTCCTTCACTGTGTCCCTAAATTAAATTTGCTATTTCAATCAAATTTGCCTGGATCTTATAAAAAATGACCATAAGATTACCACGATTCGATTCGATAACAGTAAATTCGATAAGGCGAGCAACATCTAACTCCGAAGGAGGCGGAACGTTTTTTTTTCCTCGTAAAACCGGCTCGACTTCCGTGTTTACGTGCACCGAGGAAATAAGAGGAGCATTGATTAAGAACGAAGCAAGAAGAGCAGCTAGCGTTCTCGTTCATCGATTCATCTCTGGTGCCCTTTTTTCTTTTGCCCTCGACTTCACGGTGCTCTTCTGCTCGATTTCCACTATTGGCAAAGCGATAACTCGGTACGTCGGCCATAAATCAAACTGCCAGAGTGTTTCACCTAGCTTCACCTACAGGAAGCTTCCTCCTCCGGCAGCTCCTTCATCGCGTGGCAAATGATCCGCCACCGTTCCCTTTCTTTTTTTATTTACGATCCGACCGTATCGAGAAAAATATATCCACGTCCGCGGATTCTGCGACACGGACGCCACCATTGTATCATTCCCACCTTTCAAGCGGCTAATTTATGATCCGTCAATTCATGGCGAACGCGTGAGGAGCAGTTTGATAAGCGATTTGTTATTATTCTTTGAAGATTCCAGAAGGTTGACACGTTGACTGCCACAGTGAAAATAACGACAGCTGGTCAGACACAATGTAATAGCCTGTTTTAAATACAAATCACAATGGAAAAAAAATATTCAAATATTCAACCGTACAGTTGTAACTTATATTATTGTTACAATATTAATTCTACTAAAAATTCTGTCAGTACTAATAGTCATTTAATTAATTAAAATTTCACGCGCCGGTCACTGGTGACCCCAGTGGCAGTCAACGTGTTAACACTCTGAGTGCCATGCTCCATTACCTGAAAATGGCGAAGTTTCTTAATTTTTATACAAAAGGAATGTAAATATGAATTCTACCTTTTTTAATCAATAATGTCAGTAACATTCGTCATTTTGTTACTGCTTCTATTAGAGCCGATTAGGTATATTTTTAATATTTTACAGGGTCAAATAAATAATGAGTGGATATATCTGTCACGCAGACATGGGTGACGCGGCACGCAAAATGTTAAAGAACTTAGACTGCATATTCGCTTGACGTACGGGCAAGGCGGGCGGTAGTAAGGTGCTAATAGCCGCTATACTGGCTTAGACATTCCAATGTAGCCTGTTTTATAATAAGAAACGAATTAATGAGAGTTTTTCACAGGTTTTTACTGTTTGTTTCATTTTATTAATACACGTGAATTGAGAATTGCACCGAACCTAATTTATTTTGTCTAAAATGTAGTTTCTTTCATTACGCTCTTATAAATAACTTCGACCCACGTCTCATTAGAAAACTACAATCAGTATAATAAACAAGAAACGATAGTATTAAAAGCAGATAGAAAATATAAAGTATTATAGACAATAAAATTTGCAAAGATAAACTGAATTCAACCTGAAGAATTAACATTGCAAATGTGAATTTTACATAGAAATTGTCGTTGAGAACGTGAAACAAATTCAACACAGGCGTACCTCTTGATTATAATAAATAAAACAGTGACAGAGTTAACACTTTGACTGCCAAGTCACCCATATGTGGTGACACTTAGGAACAATCATTATTTATTTGATCATTTCCAGGATTAATAAATTTATGTAATAAAGTTTAATGGTACCGATACAAAAAATGATGAATATTTCTAATATTCTTGATTAAAAAGATTTTATCTTGGGATTAAACAACAACCGCCCAAGATATGCATAATGTGTAAGACACGGGCAGCAATCGGCTTTCTTTGGCCATTTATTTATTCGAATCGATAAAGTAAGGAATATACAAGGTATCTTGAGGTACTAGAACTCTACCTTAGACTCTCCAAACCTCCCACTGAATTGTATTATACATAAACAATGACAATTTCGAAAGCTTTCAACGTAAGAATTTCCAATCAGTCTTCTAGCGATCAGCGTAAAATAACTTTACAAAGGGAATTGTTAAGGTTTATACATGAGTGAAAAAGATAAATATATGCTTTATATATATATACTTCAAGTGATTTTTCGCAAATTACATATTTCTTGCATATATAAAAACAATTTGTTTTCTTTCACTTCCTACGTAGTGTTTTCCACTCTATTATATTAAAAATGCAAGATAAAACATTTATACTTCAGAAGAAACATGTTACTATATACCCAAAAAGTAATTCCACTCAAAAAAAAAATTGATCACTTTTTGCCGGTTAGGTCAAAAAGATGTGAGCGTTAAAGAGATTTCCGATTCACCCAAAACTTCTAGAATTAGGAAGTGACACAGAAATCGGCCAAAAGAAACGTGCCACAGGCTGACGATCAAAGAAAGTTTGCAATATGGAAAAATGTTGATGTATGATTCATTTGATCTTAGATGAAGTATTAATCAGGAGGCTAGGACATTAAAACGCAGCTTAACGTCACATACTCCTGACACGTTGGAAGACATGTTAATTATTCCTATTTACCCCATTTTATGCGTGCATAAGTTAAAATCTGCAGTACGTTGTGCAGAAGTACAAAAAACAAAGCACGGTCTCTGGTTTTATTCGAGGATTAGCCGTACTCGCGAATATCATAAGTGTCTTATGGCTTTCTCGGGTATATCCCCCGTGAGCCAATTAGCAGCGTGCAGGCGCAGGATTCAGGGGTATCGTTCAGAAACACCATCCTTTCCCGTTTCTCTTCGTTCCTTTTCGCCGTGTAACGTTAGGTGCGCGGCGAGATCGCTGGAATTACTCAGAAAAAAAATGCTCCCCGCCGGAGACAATTAAATTAGAGTGTAATTTGCACGCGAAGAAGAGACCGGCTGACGTTTAATATCTGCGATTCCCCGTCCGACGACGCTCAAAAATCGTAATTGCACCGTTGTCAACCGAACGGGCAAATTGTAATTAGACGAACATTAACGGCGGAATGCACACCAGGAAACGTAGCACCGTTCGCTGCCAGTTAATATCTGCTTTTTCACGGACAATGCATGCTCGTTGGCCGAGCTGCACCTTGAACTTTGCTCGAACGTTACACTACGAATTACGTTTTTCAATGTACAATTTCACGCAGCTACATTCCACGCGTATCTCAATTTTATTACCTCTTGGAAATATCGTCGACAGAACGGAACACGGTGGAGACGTACCTGGAGTCCTCATAGAAAACTGTTTCTCGGATCTCTTATTAACCTGTTAGCTGTGTAGCCCTATTTCAAAAGCGTGCACCTACGCTGCCTCGCAAAAAATGAAGAGACGACGAGTACACTCGTCGTGCACAGAATATATGCTTCTGCTTGTAAGATTGAAGTAAATTATAACGAAATGACAGAAATAGGTATGAGCGTTACAGATTGGAGAAGCAGTATGGATGGATGAGAGTAGAAAGCTATTGTAAGCCAATCTCAATTTTTTATGAGCAGATATTGTCGAAGTACAAATATTTAATTATTTCGTGGGGCACTTTTTATTTTACACTGCTTTAAAAGAATTTTCTTTGAGCATGTTGTTAGTCGTCAATTAATATAAGTAATGTGTTAAGATAAGTTTACAATTTTATAAAGTTATTAATTTTATGAAGTTTTTCAATTTAAATAGAATAACACAAAGGTGTGGATGGATGAATGGGAAATAATATTTGTAAGCCTAATCCCATTTTGTTGCCGGCAGGCAAAAATTAATAAATTATATAATTACAGTGTAATGGAGAAGCGTTTGAGCATCTTCTTAAATAAAGACATTTTTTAAAATATCTCGATAACTAATAATTTTTTTACCTTTATACCCCCATATTTTTTTACGTAGAATGACAAGGGGAATCTATCTATCTAAAAAAAAGTGTGAATTTCCATTTAAAAAAATAATGCAATTGTTGATTGCACATGCACCATTGCATTTCTAAAAAAAACATGGTCCTGTGGATGTAGTACTCTATGAACCATTCATCTTTCTCCTTTGACATTTTTCTGTAACTGCACTGGTTACGGAGTTATAACTTGAAACAATTGCGTGGACCACCCTGTATATACAGGGTATTTTCGTTATTTCGCAAATTTGGAATATCTCGTGGGATACTAAACCTATCAAAAAAATGTTTGTACAAAAGTTGTTTGGTATGAAGAAGGACACTATTTGGTGCAAATTATTTATTTGCAGGTCTTGTAGTGAGGGGGTAATTTCAAAATCAAATTTATTTTTTAAATGAAACCGTATATATTTTTTCTTTCATAGTACGATGACATTTGTTGAGAAGAATTCAACGACCTGCATGTGAAGTCATTTATTATTGTAAAATGTTATAAATTCGTTAGATCCTAAGCAGTCAAGTAAGCCGAAATAATACAGAGTTCCTCTGCTGATTCACTCGTTGCCTAACCTCTTCAGGGGCGAATTGTTTACAACATTTTCAAATCAGTGATTGTCAAGTAGAATAAACTATTATCGGTCCTGCCATACGGCAGCTTTTTTGCTTTTATTGTTGAAAGATTCTGTAGTGAATAGTTCTCCGCCAAATTTTAATTTTCTTTTCACAGAATAATTTTAATTTAAAATAACTAAACGTATACATATGTGTCAGTGTTCCTGAAGAGGCTAAACACCGTCATCCTTGCCCTACGAACTATGCGTCATCCTAGCCTACCTGTCCTCCGCCAAATCATCCTAAGAAACAACGTTCCATACCATCCCTACTCCTTCCTTCAAATCCTTCAACCCCTTGCCTTATGATTTATTTTAATTGCTATCTGCATTCATAAAAGTTTATTGTTCGAGTCTCCTAAGAGTGAAATCTAAGAAGAATATTTATCAACACGTACGGATTGCTTTAGATGATCCCCTAAAAGTCAAGTGTGTTTTAATACAAAATCTTCAAGAATTCATATTTGAGTGAAACTGATATTTATAATACATAGATCATAATCTGCACCACGAGTGTGACTCGTTATCACAAGACAAGGGGTTAAGAACCCTGCAAGACAGCTTTTCCAAAGATTCCATTTCCAAAATTCGTTCGATGTCGACCACTGTGTCAACTGCGTGAACCAGCGTCATAATAAATTTGAAATTCTCGAAACGTCTCTCCGTGTCGTTAATTTCGTGTAACCCATCCGTTACACCGGTGACCCCACCGACGCGGGGCTAGGAGACGGGTGAAATTTTGCGATGCCGCGTCTATGAGCACCACTGAAGACCGCTTTGAAAGACAGCGCGGGCAAACGAATGCAGAAGAGGAGGAAGAACGAGTTGCAGAGGTGGGGAGGGTTTAGGTTAGGATGCGCCAGGCCAGGAAATGCACTTGACGCAGCGTCGTCGTGGAGGATGAGTCATCGGAGATACGGAAAACCGGTTCGCCACGGCTATAAGCCATTCCCTCCCCTCCTGCCTCCACCCGTTCACCTTCTCCTTCCTACCCTCCCTCCAGGCCTGTTCGAGAGCTGCCGCTTCGAATACTCTCTTCTAACTTCTGCCACTCTTTCTTTCCTTCGCTCCTTTTCCTCGAACAGTCAGCACTTCCCTGCCGCGCCTCTGTCGTCTACCTTGCCGAGTCGCACGATGGTACACCACCGAAGGTGCATCTCGGCATCGTCAATCGTCACTTCGTCACACGGCGAGCCGTTCGGTCACCGGGTGTCCCAGGACGAGTCCCCGCGCACAGTCATCGCTAGACTGCGGATGTTTATGCAAATTTACACTTTCAGAGTTGAATATTTCTTTCCTGTTGATGCGGCTGATGAAGCGCAACATCGGCTAAACTGCACCGCGTCCTTTAAATATTACGTAAATATGCTTTTTATCTTCCTTGCGTTATTAACCCTGTGAGGATGATTAACGCGTACAGGGTGGCCGGTTTTAATATGTAAATGCAAATTACTCGTACACTATGTGTTGTATGAAAAAATAGTTGAGATAAAAAGCGAATGATTTCGAGGGGGCCACGATCTGGTGTAAGTTGTTTTTTTGTAGACGTACGCGTAGAGGTCATATGAAGGAGAGATACGTTTTTTTAAATGGAATTGTATATTTTTGAATGCACTGATCGATGCAGCTCGTTATTTTCTACACAAAAGTACTAAGCCACTTATGGCGAAAAATCATTAGTTTAGAAGATATTTTCATTTTAGTATTGGTAGTATTAGATGTGACGCAAATTAAAATTAAAATATCTTCTAAACTAATGATTTTTCGCCATAAGTGGTTTAGTACTTTTGTGTAGAGAGTAACGAGCCGCATCGACTAGTGCATTAAAAAATATACAATTCCGTTTAATAAAACGTATGTCACCTTCATATGACCTCTGCGCGTCCGTCTAAAAAAAAACTAGTTGTGCCAGATTGTGGCCCCGTCGAAATCATTCACTTCTTATCTGAACTATTTTTTTATACAACACATAGTGTACGAGTAATTTGTATTTATAGATTAAAACCGGTCACCTTGTATATGCTTTCCAAAAAATCGTTCACCGTGTGCTACGGGCCACCGAACTGGTTCAGACACAGCTGCTTATTGTACGCTCTAAACTTGTGTATTCGAATGAATTATCACCTCAGCTTATGTTATTAAAATATACAATATCTTTCGTTATGTATTTTGAAGTTTTAGAGCGCCAAAACAACTGAACAATCGACATCATATACAATATTATAATTCAATATACAGTTTAACACGCTGCTCCACCGCGGAAAATTTCAGCACACGGTGCAACGCCATTTCCCGAAATTTTCAGGGCTCAAAGGGTTAAGTGTGCTTCTTTACGTGTTTCGATATATTAAATTGCATAAACGTCCGCAGTCTGGTGATCAGTTTTCTCTTATCACTAAAACTACCGCGACTTGTCGAACGACCGTTTTTTAACTTTTAATTATGAATTCTGCATTTATTGTTATCGCTTTCGTCACTTGACTTCATGACTTTTCGTATAATATGCATATCGGTCATTTGCTGCTAACAACGACGCAACTAAAATGTTGCCACTTTTAAGTTACTGGTATAGAAATAACTGTCTTTGTTTATAATTTTTACTAATAAAGCATCGAATCCTCTCGACATTCTACGTAAAAGAGTATCAGGATAACATGGTCGAGAAACGATTACTCGAATAAAAGATTAATATGAAATTCCATTGTAAAAGTATGCCGTTATAAAGCGTGAAGGAAAAGCAGTGTGCAATGCAAAGAGAGGAAATGAGTAATAAAGATCGAAAATTGCCTGCATTAATATTTAATGCGTTTACGTTTGACAACGTTTAACGAGAATTATACGACAGCATACTCAGCAATCGATTGCTTCTTAGTCTTAATGAGGATTACTGTTACGCCACCGAGATATCGTTACGCATATTTTTATGTCGATACCATTACGCATCCTTTTATAGTTCATTTTAACAGAGGTGACATAATGCACGTGTGAAAAATGAAATTACGTGCAAGGGTGGAGTCTAATTATCAACGTCATCTCTACTGTTCATTTGACGTCAGCACTCGCAAGCAAACATACTAAAGTGTCCGCCTCCGATTCTGATGAAACTTCATATATTTATTAAGCAGGTGAAGATAAGCAACACACATTTTTTCGTAATACCATAACTGTTACTGGAGAATTACTCGTAACGTTAATATCCAAAGCTATGATAAGTCTCGCGTTAAACACTCAAAACAATTGAATCGGTGAGTCGAACAACAGTACAAGTTCAAAATTAGCCATTTTCGAACAATCTCAAAACTAAATGTAAAATGTATAGAATGTTGGAACCGAAAACAGTGCAAAAAAGTACCCTATACTTGTGTTTCAGTAGTGTAAAATGATACAACGAGTGTAAAAACAGTATCTGTCATGGATATGTACTGTTTCAACAATCTCTTTAACAATCACTTCAGTTATGTCTAAAGCAAATGAATAAACATTATTTTCACTCCTCTGTTACCTTTTAAATTGCCTGACTAAAAAGTGGCTTGAGTAGAAAAACAGTACAAGTCCAATGGTGTTATTTTAATTATTGAAAATTAATGGACAAAGTTTAACCATAGGTAGACATATATAAACGTTCATCTGGGTTAGCATAACCGTGTTTAAATTGGAACAGCACTACAAAATTAATTTCCACCTCCGCGTGCAAAAGATCTTGAACCAAAAATGGCCTTCTACTGCAGAAATCCGACATTACTTTTTGGCCAACCTAATATTTATCGTTCCATTATACTGCTTTTTAACCATTGTGTCAATTTGACACCAAGGGAAAACTAACCCATAGACGCACACTATTTTTTTATACCAGCCTCAGAAGCACACTTTTTTTTAAAATGTTCCTTTGTTGCTACAAGATGACTACCATAGCCGTCATTTTCCAGCACATCAACAGAAACCTGACGGCAATAGCCGTCATTGGTGGCAATGGGTTAAGTTGGGAAAATAAGGGACGAATGAGGGTTGATACCTAAGACATCCAGATACTTTTGTAACCAACTGTACGTAGCAACGTTTACTGACGGCGAGTGATAGTTATTTATTCCGTTTTTAATTTGCTCCTGAGGGAGGCTGCTCGATGAAGCAACGGAGTTTCCACTCAAGGCCTTTTCCAACGAGACCGCGCCGGCCTTTGGTTTAATGACATTTGAAAGGGCCAAGAAAAAGGTCAAGATGCATCGGTGCAGCTCTGGCTAGGTTCGTGCCGACTTCGCAAGATGAGCACGAATTCACTCTCTCTCCCTCTCTCTCCGTCTCTCTTCCCCTTTTCTCTGTCCTCAAATCGGTGCAAAAGGTAGCAAGAAGTGAAATCACGGCAAACGGCGATTTGTCGGCAAACAATAGAAGGTCAATGCATTTCAGAATGCGGCGCGACAGTGTGTGCAAAGTTTATGCAACGAAGTGCAATTCGCTGCACGAAAGAGCAGCTGGAAAGGGAGGAGATACAGGGTGTATCGGAAATCGTGGTGCATACAACCGAAAACGAGTCGATTGTTCGTGTAAAATTAAGTCAAAAATGTGGAATGAAATTTTTGCAAACGAGGCCTCGTTTTTCAGTAAATCGAACTTGAGTCGAGTATGGGTGGTTAGGTACTAATGAATTTATGATTATTATGTATTCACACTGATGAATTTTTGTCGACTGGAATTTGCTTGTTCTGAGTTTCTTTTATATTTTTTCTTTATTTTATTCTTCAAATGTTTCTTGTTTTCTTTTCTGCTTTTATTTCTTCCATTCATTTTACTTTTGTACTAAAATATTTAAAGTCCAAACGTAATAAAAATATGTTGCTTTTCTATAATTAAAGCCGTTATGGCAGATAGGACTGGACGATCCTAAGTGTCCTTAACTCTTTGAACTCCTTCGTCGTGTGTGACTCGAGGTCGATTTTATTCACAGGTTCTTCTATATCGATTCACACTCGAAATTTTTATCTGTTATATTTCGCAATATTTTTTTACCTAAATAAGCAATATTACGTGTATAAGACCCTTCTTTGTAACAAAAAAAGTCCTTGAAGTATTCAGGTGCATGATTGTTTATACCTAACTGGTTCCTGTCAACCGACTCTCTTTTGAAGTGCATTTCAAATAAACTACTTAAAATAATAGGGAGTCATTGAAAAGAAAATTAAAAAATAATTAGGACTTCAAAGGGTTAATAAACGTTTTCCCCGTGAAAATCCTAGAATGATATACAGCAGGACCTCGATTATCCGAACTATAATTAATAGTAGTATGACTCACGTTGCAACCATATTTCGTCTAAAAATGATAAATTTATTTCAAAATATAAAATAGACAGTTGTGCAGAATTAAGTACACAGTATCATTAATGACATTTCTAGCTTGTAACTGGCATGGAATGACTAGTTTCCGGATGATCAGTGTTCGGATAACCGAGGTTCCACTGTATTTAGTTCAACTGAATTTCAAACTAAACGCGTTGAAACAGTGTTTGTTTGCGGATGAGTCGACAAAAGAATCAGACAGCCGCTGCAGGCAAGAAGTCTGGGCGCTCGAAGATCCTTGCATCATTGGATACGATCTGTAAGAAGCCTATAACTTGTAGTAAGGCGATCCCAGACCGTCGTCTACCTGAGGACGTCCCGCAGGATTTATTGCTGCGGCCGAGAGTCGACATCTCTGGTTCTAAGTAACACGCACCTGGAGATATAATAGGTACCTCGTCCATTAAGGATCAGGAAGGAGATCTGACGGATAGGTTAGGAGACTCCGGAGTACCGTTGAGGGAGGTTAGGAGCTTTACATAGTTAAGTAAACGATGACGTGAACTATGAACGATTCAACTTTTAGGCTGTGCGGTACGTGACGCCGATGACCATAAAGGACGAACGATCCCTTAGAATGAAAAGGTCCTTTATTGCAGCCCTTTGTGCCCGAAGGAAAGCACGCAACAGACGGTTTCTTCGGCCTTCGTCTGTTTCGTTTCAGACTGACTGAATGTTTATAGGGCCTGTCAGCTGAATCTCTTCGAGGGCGAATTTATTAAAACTGAAAAATAATTATAGGCTTCACATGAAAAATTAGAATTGAAAAGAATTCAGAAATCTCTGAGAAAAGGGAAAAAAGAGTTTTAAAAAGAAACTGTGTCCTTTGTAATAAAAGAGAATTGAAATAAAAATTGTTTATAGGATCTGCTTGCTGAATCTCTTCGAGCACGAATTTATTAAAACTGAAAAATAATTATAGGCTTCACATGAAAAATTAGAATTGAAAAGAATTCAGAAATCTCTGAGAAAGGGGAAAAAAAGAGTTTTAAAAAGAAACTGTGTCCTTTGTAATAAAAGAGAATTGAAATAAAAATTGTTTATAGGATCTGTTTGCTGAATCTCTTCGAGGACGAATTTATTAAAGCTAAAAAATAATTACAGGCTTGACACGAAAAATTAGAATTGTAAAGAGATCAGAAATATCTGAGAGAAAGGAGTAGAAAGAGTTATAAAAAGAAACGTACACTTTAAAAACCAATATCTATGAAGTGTTATTTTACTATAATTTGACTAGCTTAGTACCTTCAAAATGACAGTGTCTTTTATAACAAATGAGAATTGAAATAAAAATTGTTTGAACCAAGGAAAATATGATCAAAGTTTATTATTTAAACGAGTTATCAATCAAACGCCCTTTAATATAATATCACGTTACAAAATTGTTATAATATAATTCATCGAAGCTGTTTATAATAAAATTTTCTGTTACAGCTAAAGTTGTGCCTGTTCGTAAATAAACTCTTAAACGGAAATAAAATGTCTGACTGAGGTATAAGTTTTTTATAACATTCAAGTTTCAAGATTCCAAGGCCAGCAAGCTTACATTTGTTTTTCGTGCTATCGCACGATACGTATTATTTTTCACTTGCATTCCAACTCTGAAAATGGCGGACCATTCCAGGTGAAACTGTACCTGTTGTTTTAGAGTGTCTATGTAAACAGGAAGTGACCTTGAAGGGCCCATAGCAGAGGCAGGTAATGTCGACCGTTCAAGGCCACTGAGCCTTTGTGATTCACTAAGAAAATATTTCCCCCAAAGTTTGTTCACCAATAGAAACTGTTCTCACATCCTTACTAGAGAATGTATTCTACTACACATAAATATTTTTTTCGCCGCATTTCCATGCTCACTAGTTCATTTATCATTTTTAGAATATCACTCAAGCCTGCCATTTTCCGTGTAACGAAATTACAGGGACTCACGAAATTGTTCACACATTTCCATAATTACTTTCCTTCCTTAATTCTAGTGCAACCAACCAACTGTAAATTCTTCAAGTGTAATTAAAATGCTGTTTGCTGAAGATACCATATCCTCGCTTCAAATAAAACTGTCTTAAAACGTTGAAAGCCGCGTCAATCACCGGTGACTGACACATCAAATTTAGTTTAATTAAATAAGTATTGATTGTCGCAAAATTTTGAGCAAGCTTCATACTGAAACAATGACGTAGGAATAGAAGAATACGATCAAGTACTGAAATGTTTCTTTTTCTTTATGATTTATATAAAATAAAATAATTATTAAAATAAATTCGGCAGGAATTTCTGATTACTGGAGTCGGAAAAAAATATGCCGACTCCGACTTCATGTTAGTAAATTTTATAAAAATAAAAAATGTGCTCAAAATAATTGAAAGTTGTAATAAAACTAAATAAATACTAAAAATACTACATTCGTATGAAATTGTATATTAAATATTAGTAATTTAGTTATAAACAAACATATACTTATTAAGGGGAAATAAAAAGGAGAGTTAATAATTAAAAACGGGAGTCGGAGTCGGAATAAATTATATCGTGTCTGATTAGGCATGGCCGTTTTCACTGTGGCGTCAAAAACGTGTTAAGGGGTCACCCTAGTGTGACGATTTAAAAAAATTGCATTTTTTTTTTGAGACTTCCTTATACATAATTTTACACCTTAAAAACATACTCCCAAAGTATTATAGACGTATTAGAAAAATCGACAATGCTACAGGCTTTAAAACTGAGCATTTCATATAATTTTAAAGGGTACGTGAAACTTTGTAACGCGTTTTTCTAAGAACGATATTTTTTCAAATGGCTGCGACGGTATCTCAAAATCCAATCATCTGATTTACATGATACTTGGCAGGCATCTTCAATAGATGTCTCGCTGTCGTCGTTACTAGAACCAAGTAAATATTTGCACAATTAAAATTTTGCGACTTAAAAAACAAGCCATTTTTTGTGCAAAAATCGAAACTTTTCTTTCAGACGTTGCCATTTTTTAATTTTTCGTTATTTTTCATTTATTCTAGTGCCGACTATAGCCACACTCGGATAGATTAAGAATCATTTTCTTTTTTTCGTCCTGATAATTCTGAGGGCAGATTTTATGGCAGCCATGAAGAGAAATTTTTTTTAGGTGCAGTGGAAGAATCCCTATAGCTTCGGACAGAATCATTATTTCTGCACTAAATAATTATTACGTATTCTTCAAACATTGTCTGATACAGCAGCAAACTATTACATTCAAACGTTCATTACTTTTCTTTCAAAAAATTCCCAAAGATCGCTTCGATTTTCGACCGTGACAATAGGGAGACCCCTTAACCCTTTGCGGACGACGGACGCATATATGCGTTCAAAAAGATCGTTCACCGTGTGCTACGGGTCACCGCACTGGCCTAGGCACACGCGTTTACTGTACGCTTTCAACCTATGTATTTACACGAATTATCATCTTTGCTTATTTCATTAAAATATACATGTCTCGTTACATATTTTGCAATTTTAAAGGACCAAAACAACTGTGCAATCGACATCAAATATATAATTATAATTAATTATTAAATTAAACACGTGTTCCACCACGGAAAATTTCAGCACATGGTGCACGATTTTTCCCGAAACTTTCCGTCCTCAAAGGGCTAAACAGAAGAATGTTGAAATAACATAATCATATGATCAATTTCGTGAGTCACTGTATGCTGAAGAACGTTGGGAAGAAATGGGTTGAAGATCGCCGAGTTTTTCCGTCCCGTGAAAGCATGGGAGGCCCTTTAAGGGGGAAAGTCAAAGGATCGCGTGACGAGTTATCTATTATTTTGCGGGACAACGGGATGCAGACCGATAAATTAGATTCCGAAATGAGTCGTAAAACGAAGCTGCGGTTTACGATCTTCGTCGAAGCGGGACGCGTTGCACTTTGGTGCAGGGTTACAAATACGCGGATCAATTCCAGGTTTATCGTCCGACATCGGCGATTGGTCGACTCTCCATGTTGCCTCTGTACACGTAAAATGCAGTTACACGTATCAACGTGTCAGCGTGTGCGTGTGCGGCACACATGCACGGCATGTATGCACGCGTGCACATACTCTGTGCGTATATCATATAAATAATGCACATAGATTCTATATTCTCCCGTTCCTATCACCATAATAATTCAGTCTCCAGCGTCGCTCTCTCCGCAGTGACCGCAACCTGCCGAGCCGACGAAATACGAGCAAATCGACTGTCGCGACTATTCTCTGTCTAGTTGCGTAAATTAATACTAGGCACGATACTGAAATTATGGTTTAATCGGACGCAGAAGCACCGTCGAAACGATACACGCTGATCCTGCGCCTGATTTTGATGAGATTTTTTATTGCATGAGCGCCACATGAGTAGAATTTTGAAAAATCGATACTTTGTTTGCTGGATATCTTTTAAGTATTTATTATTATTCCATAGTTTGTAATATGGATAGAATAACGACAATTGTGGACCGTTTTCAGGGAAATGCTTTTAGTATTACATAATATTTCATTAAGACGTTAACTGCCACAGTGAAAACATCCATCGCTAGTCAGACACGCTATATATTTCTTTTTCTATATAAATCGTAAAGGAAAAAAATGTTTAAGTATTCAGTATTGTTCATTCGCACCTATGTTAGTGTTGCGACGTTAAATTTGCTTATAACATAGAAAAATCAATAGTTATTTAATTAACCCTTAAGTGGATTATTGGGGCCGTAGCGGCCCTGTGCATCTTCAAACTAATAATTCCTTAATTTTTACCGAATAGACAAGTAGAAATCAATTTTCCTTACAGCATTACAAGCAGAATGAGATAATAGAGGATTACATTAACTCTTCAAATAATTATATCAATGCATGTTAAAGAATTATTAGTTTGAAGCTGCACAGAGCCGCTACGGCTCCAATAATCCACTTAAGGGTTAAATAAAATTTGAGGTGCCGGTCACCTGTGACCACCTTGGCAGCCAACGCGTTAAACAATTTTCTAAACATGAACAAATGGAAAGAAGTTACTTTAAATGATAGATTCTAATGATACACTGTATTACTTCTGACAAATAATTTCTGTTTTATAATATTCATTCGCATCACTGTGATATACTCTTAATCTCTCTATTCTCTAATCACATACGTGATTCTCTTGATATTTAACAGTTTATTAGAACGTATCTTAAGCTTTCTGTATGTTAAATTGAATTAAAAAACATCAATGGTTGAACGAGATACAGCAATTCTCGTAAACCACGTCCTGTCAAACCCAACGTGTGCTCTGTAGGGTTACCAGAAGCAGCAAGTGTCCTAAAAACCTTATAGACGGTAGTGTAATACTATAGAACGAGTAGAAGATTGTTTTTGCAACACCTGACCCGCAGATTGATAATCACTGTATTAAAAAATACCAATGTTCGAACGAGATACAGCGATTCTCGTAGAGCATGTCCTGTCAGACCCAACGTGTGCTCTGTGGGGTTACCAGAAACAGCAAGTGTCCTAAAAACCTTATAGACGGTAGTGTAATACTATAGAACGAGTAGAAGATTGTTTTTGCAACACCTGACCCGCAGATTGATAATCGCTGTATTAAAAAATACCAATGTTTGAACGAGATACAGCGATTCTCGTAAACCACGTCCTGTCAGACCCAACGTGTGCTTTGCGGGGTTACCAGAAACAGCAATTGTCCGAGAAAACTTATGGACAAGAGTGTACTAGCATAGAACGAGTAGACGAAGACTGTTTTTGCAACACCTGATCCACAAATTGATAATCACGAATTCAACCAAGAATTTCGCGCTGGTACCTGAAGACTGTTACGCATGTAAGAATGTGCAAACGCAAAAGTGAGCCCGAGTAGGATTGAGAACGTTCATGGCAACGTTAAGGCGGCACGCAAAGTGAGCCGACAAAGGCGTCTTATCGCGGGTAATTTATATTTGAAAAGGTTACCGGTGCCATCGAAAGAACGTAGAAATTCTCGCTGCCGCTCGCGAATAAATTCTCCCGCGAAAAGATTTATCAATTCGATCCACCAGCTGATTTCGGACGGACGAGGCAATTTCGAGTCGGAGGGACAGCGGTTTTTGAAAGCATCCCGGCGATCGGTGGAAAAATATTGGTAAAAGGTTGCAAGAATTAACAGGAGAACACCGTGCCAATAACGGCCGTTTATCTCGAAGACCGGTTTTCGTCAATGAGTCACTTCTGGATTTTATAAAATTCCATTCACAATGTACACACGTGTGGCGAATTCCTTCACTTTCACTCGATAAAAGGATTTTTAAGTCGATGGGATTTTTTGAAACGGAATTGAGCAGAATTTAAAGAGAAATACGAAGGTAATCCAGTAATTACAGACCGTTTAGCTTTAAAAGATTAAGAAAACATTTTACTATTCAATTTTATATTTATTTAACCTCTTCAGGGACACCGACACATACGTGTACGTTTAGCTTTTTTAAATCAAAATTATTCTCAGTGAAAAAAGATTAAAATCTGGTGGAGAACTATTCACTGGAGGATCTCTCATCAAGAAAAACAAAAAACTTGTCGTATGGCAGCATTGATAATATTTTATTCTGCTTGACAATCACTGATTTAAAAATATTGTAAAAAATTCGTCCCTGAAGAGATTAAACATACACAGTACCTTGATGGTAACAAATCGTTTGTCTTTTTTTAAAAAGAATTGAGTAGAATTTAAAGAGAAATAATCCAGCAAGTAAAAACCACTGGCTTCAAAAAATTAAGGAAACATTTTATTATTCAATTTTATATTTTTGTAAACACACAGTACCCTTATCTATTTCTCCACATAATCACCCCGTACATTTAAGCACTTATCATATCTGTTCACGAGGTTTACAATCCCGTTGCTGTAATCGTCCACCGCCAGACCATTTAACCACTTATTGACTGCAAGCTGCAACTTGTCATCACCTCTAAAACGTTTTCTACCCAGCAACTCGTTAAGCAGATTAAGTACCTAGATTAAGGTACCGAGTGTTTAAAAAAAATATAAAATTGAATAATAAAATGTTGTCTTAATTTTTTAAAGCTTTACTATCTGGATCAGGCTCGTATTTTAAATGCTCTTTCAAGCACCAACATGTCACGCAGAATTTGAAAAAAATGACGTTTTAGACAGAAAAACAGATTTCAGTAAATAAAATATTTTGATTTGGTCTGTGCTTCAAAGCTATCGACTGAAATAGTTTGTTTTTGTATTGTAAATATTCCGGTTGCTTTCTGACGATAAAAATAAGATTTTGAAGTGACAAACAGCAAAGTCGACAAAACAAAGTTATTTCGAATTTGTATAAGACTGTTCGCATTGAGTACTATGAACACCTAAAGTCTTAGATACTTTTTTCTGAACACCCTGAAGCCCAGTTACAAATGTAACAATAGTTACAATAAAAAATCATTATTAGATCCATGAGTCAATTATTCCTGACTGATAGGTCTAAGACACTCTGAATGATAATTAGCACGTTTTGATATTAGGGTTTCTGTAAGAGCGCAACCATAAGACACCCGGGTACTGCCGTTGCGAGTCTCGTCTTCAGTAGAACGAACGTACGATAAGCAAAGAGCATTTTCTTGAACCACGGCTTCTAAGAAGAAGCAGAATACCCGGTTTCTCGTGCAACTTCCTCGAATTCCTCGTTGCAGTATTTCCTTCGCGATAATTGCTCGAAAAGTCAGACTATCGCCGCTGCCGAATGAACTATGGTTCCAGAGAGCACTGAAGCTCACCATAATCAAATGTCGATCAAGAAAACCCACAACTCAGAAAATGTAAAAAGAATCAGTGTTTTTATTGCCGAGTCTGATAACACACATCCTTCTGCATAGTTTGGTAAAATTTTGTTTCATTCTGAAGACTAGAAGTGTACAAATTTTGATTTCGAAAATTGAATGCCATCGCGTGAGTAAGTAATTATTAGACTGCGGATGTTTATGCAAAAATACATTTTTAGAGTTCAATATTTGTTATATTAATACAGTTATAGAAATGGAACTTCGACAAAACTGTATTTTGTTCTGATAATGTTCAAAAAATGTACCCTCTTACTTTTTTACGGTTCTCAATGTCGCTTTTTCAAATATTTGAGTATGTTAAATTGCATAAACTAGTAATTATCAATTAATTCCTGCTCCATAAGCATATGTTCTTGGAGCCTACCCTCCAATTTTATCTGCCAAATTAGTTGCATGTTAACAGTATTATCAAGCTTGAACATACAAATTAATTCGAAAAATCGATTAACAAAAGAATCCCTGCTAATCAGAAATAGCTCTCCTATAAAATTGTATTTTTCATCCATTTTGACCCATTTTCTCAGGATCTAACGAAAGAAATTTAATGAAATTTTTTACGGTGAATCATAAGAAGTAACTGAACATACTAACAAAAAGAATTTGAAAAATAATGATTACTTTTGGCGAAAAAAGTCATTATTCATCACTTTTTGAACGATTTATTCAGCATCGCGTAACTTTCTTCCTAGAAGGCTTATAAAAAAATCGTGTGTCCAATTTATTTAGTACTATTAGTAAAGTACTCCATCAAAATTTGATTGAAATCGCTTCAGTGGTCTGAGAGAAAATGAGTCATGAAGTTCGGCAATTTTCCGTATGGATAGAGCTCGGTTATGGGTTCCCTTTATCATAAAAAATGATGAGTTTAGCCATTTTGGGATTTCTCCATTCTCGGGTAGCTTGAGCCTTTAAGAATATATGAGGATTTTCAAAAATTTACACTACAAATGTGCGCTTCAGTTGCTGGTCGATCATATAAAAAAATGCTTGGAGTGCAAAGGGGTTGATGAATCATCAACGCTCGTGTCGAATAGAAAATGATACCCCCATCGAATTTGTTGCTTAAAAATCGAATGCTTTCGATTTCCTTTCGCCATCCCCTCAGAAACGCAGCGCGTCCGCGTCTAAGGATATTCTTTCGGGCATAGATTCCTTATACGACATTATCCAATTTCTCATTCACGGTATCATGTATCATCTTTGAAGCTAAAAATTATCTCTTCGATCTTCCAGGATTTCCGTGCAATACGTCTTGCACAATCCTCGCGAATCATCATAAATCATGTCGACGGATTGCGTGGGCCGCTGAGAAATACGCTTGTCTCTCGATGCATAGCTACATTTTGCAAGATTTTTGCGTACCCCCACAATTCATATAATAATGACAGGGACAAGCGAAAGCGTTTTCACTTAAATCACCGTACGAAGCGTACTGCGTTTTAACGTTGATTGAAAAACACTCGAGGTGCTCCGAGGTTCATTATCAAACTATTAATTAACAGCTATTTTAATATACTTGTTCTGCACTCGTTGCAACGAGTGCTGATACCGACGAATGGAGAGGTGTGTATTGACCCCTTACCGCATGATTTTTATTGTTATGAAAAAATATATTACACTTTGACGGCCGCTGTCACGTACATGTGATTTTAATGATTTAAATGAAGCGCTCGTAAAATAAATAAATAAACATATCTATCACTGATGACAGATAAATATTCGGGTACTGATAAAGCGGATGTTGTAGAATATTTAATATAAAAAGTATCATGAAAAATGTTTTGTTACTGATGGATTCTTGCATAAATGGTCGGAGATAATTAGTATTTGCAAAATTGTAGCAGTCGTTAAAGTGTCCAGTGTAAGAAGATGCATCTTTTACGGGAAAAATACTGAAACATGTTCTTAATAATATTAAATCGTTTAGTTATTACTAAAACCGATTTGTGCACAAAATTTATTAGCAATTTATACTGAAAGTAACGAATGAATGTTCACGCTAACTTTTTTTATGTAATCTGCAGACACTGTGAATTACTCTAATAATTTTCATTTGGCTTTTTAGAATGTAGGAAGTCGCTGAATTTGTTATACAATCTCGATGATAAAGCGGTTGATGCATTAGCTAATACAACTATGTAATTGAAATTTAACTTTTCCCAACACAGATGGCAAATTATGCTTGAAAATCATAGCGCTATTGTGTATTAAATACGGTGCAACAGGCAGCAGGGATACGATGCATGTTTTACATAAAAAATCAATGAAAATTCGGTTTGTGCCATATATGACACGCCATCCGGTAAGGGGTTAACTTATGTTTATCGCCAGACTGCGGATGCTTATGCAAATACAGTGGAACCTTTTTAATTCGAATCCCATAGGGAATTGAAAAAAGTTCGAATTATCCAAAATTCGAATTATTGAAAACTTACAATTAGCACAAGTGCATAATGTATAGATACATGTAAAATATAGCAAGCTCAAAGAAGACAAAACGTATTATGGATATGTATGTATAATATTTTATATATACATGAAATAACATAAATAAAAATTTAGCTGAGTACAAAATGAAAAAAGCAGTTAAGAATATCGAGCCATGCTACAATTAAAACAGTTCACTTAAATTGATGGGCGCAATAGACAATTGCACCCATTAAAACTGAGGCATCCAGCGATTTGTTACAGTCGATTATCGTAAACAATTGAGTAAACAACAAAACGATTCTATAAAGAGTACTCAGGAAATTTTCAAAATAAAACACGATTCACGTGTGACGTCCAAGCGTCGAATTATCCAAAGTTCTGCTTCGAAAATTCGAATTAAATAAGATTTTTTAACATTGAAATGAGAATTTCAAGGGGAATTATATCAGCTTCGAATTAACCAGGTTCTACTGTATCCAATTTTTTATATCAATATTTTTTTATTTAATGCAGTTGAAGGAATAGAACCTTCAGAAAATTGTATTTTATGCTTCAACTGTTACAAAATGTATTTTCATTTTACATACTTTGTAACATCTACATTTTGCACATATTTCAATATATTAAATTGCATAAGAATCCGCAGTCTGCTTATCACTTAACTGATGAGACCTACAGGTTTACCTGTATGAGTAACTTAAGTTCCCCATCATTTTCCCAATTATAAGTTTTCTTTTATAACAAAAGATTTATACTTCTCTAGTTTTATTTATGAAAAATCTCCCCCGTAGTTTAAGAGTTGAGGAAATGTTTAATAAATATGGAAATGCAATAAAATGCAAATATCATGGTGTCGCAAATAAATTCTGCTGTCCCAGATGGAATAATCCGTATTTTTTTATAGAAATATCGCTTTCCATAAGTTTTGATCACATCTTAACGAGGGGAAATATAAATTGATATTTTTATTGGAAAAGAGAAAGTGTAAGTACAGTAAACTCAATTATGTATACGTAACCTGGCACCGTATGTATCGAACGCATGGAGTGCTTCTCAAAAGTGTACAGGGTGGCCAAAAAGTCGTGATAACATGAGGCACTTACCTGAAACAAAAATAAAAAGAAATGATTAATTATTTATATGTGTAGAATTTCGTTTGTATCACTGCCTAACTATTGGTATGGATATATTGTTTTTTACATTCGACAGGAATAATTTATTATTTTAACATTGTACATATTATAAAAATGCACTGTAAATTAGAATTGTACATTTAAACTGCATTTACAAAGTTGTTGTTGTAGCGTGCAAGAGGCAGGTTAAACATAAATTCGTATATAATTTGAAAATAATTATTACACCACAAACTGGTATATTGAAATGTTGAATATAAACTAAATTATAACTAAATAAATGAAGTTAACCAACTGTGCGTGTACAGTATATTTCTCGAGGGCTTCTGATATTAAACAAAAATTTTATTTGGCCATATCGAACAAATATAATTGTATAATTGACACTTTAACTGCCATATCACAGATAGAAGTCAATCATGATTTATTTGATTCTATATAGCGTTAACGTGTATATCGAATAAGGTCTATTAGAATCAGTAAACAAGTTATGAAAGTCTGCAATATTATTAAGCAAAAAGGATATAATTCCAGATTACATTCACTATGATCAAAATTAGAGAGTTTGTCATTTTTAGCTAACACGGTGTGGCGGTCATAGAGTTAAGGGGTTAGACTACTGCAAAATTTTTGATTTTCTGAAAATTTCTTTTTTCGCTCAAATAAGCGATAGTCTGAAGTCTCTAGAACGAATTGCAAAAGGTTTAAAATATAAATATAGCTCAGTTTCGGAGCTACAAAGCCGAACGTATACTCAGATGACGTAGAAATAATACGTTTCTTAACATTTAACGCGATTTTCTCATAACCATTCTTTTCAAAACGGTGTACACGATTTCTCAATTCGTATTGATGCAATTACGTCAAAATTTAGCAGACATCTTTGTTATTGCATCCTTTAAGCACTATCGTACGGTTCTTGAAAAAATTTTGTTTTTTGAGGGATTTATACACAAATTGGTGACAAATTATTCGCGAAAATCGGCATTTTCTCTCAACACTCTGGTATTCAGTGGATTTTCAAGCAATTAAAAAACGGCTACGATACTGCTTAGGCATTGCAATATAGTCAATGGAAAAATTTCGTTTTTGTGTTTCGAATAATCCAAAATTGAGTTAGGAGGTACACCGTTTTACCCTCCGCAAAAAAGGACCTTCAGCTCAGAACCGTCTTATGACGTATACATATATTTTTTGTTGAACTTGCATAATTGTTTTTAACACTTCATAATATGCCAAGATAAAATGCCAAAACGCAACTCAATAGGATATTTCGTTTTTTTTATAATTTGTATCGGAAGATCACCTACTATATCAGGCCGTCACAGTAGTCTAACCCCTTAATAAATTGACCCTAAATATGTTAAGTCCAGGTTAAGCTGCTGCACAAACTTAATAAATCTCTCATTTTTTATCATCCGTTAGCGAAATACCGATGGCATCTTCCTGTCACGAGCACCGTTCGTGAAAGGAACCGTCAATTCGAAGGGACGTAACACACGCCGTGTTTCGTTATTTCTCGTAATCGCCTACGCTTGGCCGGCCGCCAACGTCGAGACCCTGGTTTCCCGAGAATCGAAAATAATCACGTCTTCCTCCTCCACTTTTTCCTCTCCCTTACGAACACGCTCGCCTAACAAATGCCCCGAACTGTTACACAAGCCAAAAAAATTAAATCACCCGCGTATTTCCCCGTCGAACGCAAATAATCTAATTATTACATCGGTCCGCGCGGAATGTCTTCCATTCATACTGTACACCGTGAAACCTTTTCGCGTAAAAATTCGTGTAAAAGTGAATGGAAAGATTTTTCGTCTAAAAATTGATAGCACAGTAGAATCTCGATTATCCGAACAGCGGTCATCCGACGATTGGTCATCCTATGTCAGTTATAAAATACAATTATCATCAGTGACAGTGTGCACTTAATTTTATACCACAGCGTATTTTATACTCTAAAAGAAATTTACCATATTTATTATTAGACTCCGGATCTTAATGCAATTTAATATATCCGAATTGATGCATGATGGACATTAAATAACATTGCAAAATAAAAATCACATATTTTGAATATTTCAAGGAGTGACTGCAGTCTGGCTAAAGTTTCATTAATTTTACTACATTAACACAACAAATATGGAAGTCTGAAATTGTATATTTGCATAAACATCCGCAGTCCATTCATTATACATGAATCGTATGTAAAATGTGAGTTATCTTGTTACTATCTTCAGTTCAGATAATCGAGGTTCTGCTGTGATTGTGACAACACTGCAAGAGAAACGATGAAAAAATTGATTTGCAAGACGTCAAAATTTATGCAGGCTGTTGTCAAATAATGAGATGGTACTGTAAATTAGTTAACATAATTTAAATTTAGATTAATAATAATTGTGACAACACTGCAAGAGAAACGATGAAAAAATTAATTTGCAAGACGTCAAAATTTATGCAGGCTGTTGTCAAATAATGAGATGGTACTGTCAATTAGTTAACATACATTAAATTAAAATTAATAATAATTGTGATAACACTGCAAGAGAAACGATGAAAAAATTAATTTGCAAAATGTCAAAATTTATGCAGGCTGTTGTCAAATAACAACGTTAATAGAAGCGTTTAAATAATTTATTGTTTCTTTATGATGCATTATACAGGATGTTTTAAAGAAAGCGAGCACACTTTAGAAGCATTTAGTAGTTGCAGAGAGGAACAATAAATGGTTAATCAAGATAGATGATAAAATTGACGCGTTGAGTGTCATGGAGATTTAAAAGCGTTACAGTCCTGTAGAGAATTGTGTACTTAGGTTTACAGATTGTGTAATTATTAACACTCAATCAACAGGATGCACAGTTCCAAGATGCATCCTATTATTGTATTACGACGTTTTCAAATATGACTTCATCGAACGAAGACAAAGTAACAACTGCAATTATTTTTAATTATCAAAATAATGAGTTACTTTCATCAGAGCCTTGCATGCCGTGCGGAAGATCATTAAAGTGATTCCAGAGGCACACTTCCTGAACGCCCATAGGCGTTTCCAGCACAGACCATAGCAACACAAGGAGCACCTCCATAACACAACGTATTAATTTTAATATCTATATCGACTATGCATTTTTTATTTCTCTGTGCAAGTATTACATACTTCTAAAGCTTCACCCTTGTTCCTACATACACCCTCTGTATAAAATCTCATATCGATCAAAGGACTACAGTAATTTATAACTATACTGCCTATAGTTCAGCAACATCCTATAGAGGAAAGGGACCAAATATGGACTAGTATACGTAATATGGAATAGTGTCATTTTTAAAAACCTCTCAAACAGCCATAGGCTATCTCATTCACTCACTTTGGCAACATACGTTGTGATTCGTCAGTCGAGCAAACATTAGTGACGTGGCAGGATCGTTTTGTTTTTCTGCTGTTCGAAAACTTTTGACAGTGCGTAAATTTCATGTGTTTTTCATATTTATTATTATTTTACCATGCTTATTTATTTTTTTTGTTGTACTTGACATACCTGCCTGTCATATTCACAAGTACTTATGAGCTATTAAAAATAAAACTATTTCTTGTTTGCTCTCCATGAAAATATTGCACCTGACGTCAGTATCCCATATTTGGGTACCTATTCCATATCAGCTACAATGTATATTTTTTTAATGTCAGTTCAATATTGAAAACTGTTCATAACGTCAGAAATATAAGACTGCTCTTAACCTTTTAACCGGGGAAGACGAGTTAACTCGTCCTGTGAAAATTGCTCCGCCATAAGCAAGACTGGTAATTGTTCTCACAGTATTTGCTGAGAAAAATTTAAACCAGTTGATGGAAGAGGACGCTTTAACTTCTCATTTCAAAGTGTCTCTGTGATGGACAAAACAATTCACCTCATATTTATTCGTTTTTCATTACTTAATTACAAACAATAGACACTCCTTATCAAAGAACGACCCAGTTAAAGGGTCAAATTGAGCGTAGATACATGACTGAATACCCATAAAAATCTTTTACTTGTTGCGATTGATTTTGTAAGAATGACATTCGATAAACGAAATGGTATTCCATATTTGGCTGCTTTCCTCTGCCATCTGATCGCGGGAAGAGAGTTCGAAAAACAGCGGAGGAACGATTCCATACGTACTATCGATTACGTTCAAATATACAACGAGTAATTTCGCAGGATATTGCGTAACGGCAGGGACGTAAAAATACGTGAAACTATATCGACCGGTGTGTAATGGATGAGTCTAATAATGGCCCGGATTATTCGAGATCGACGTGCATGCGCCATCCGATCACGAATCAACAGCTGGGAAGATATTTTCCCTCATGGCTGCAATGTGGAAGTAGGCGTGCGCGTGGGCCCATGCCTATCCGCAATTTAAATATTTAATTCAGCTTAAACGTCAGCAAAGCTTCGCTGCCATTATTCGCGCAAGTAATAATTCCCCCGGCTGCAGGTAAACTCGCTTGGGAAAATCAACCGACTGTGAATCATCGTACTCCCACTAACTATCGAGCACTGTTGTTAACAATTCCGCCGATACAATTCGTACTTTGTTACCAAAAAAACTTTCCTCTGTGCCTGCGATCGATCGTTGGAGAACTCTTCACTGTACTCGACCATTTCGTTTTAACCCTTTTAGTGCCCTACGAGTTTTCATGTACCGCCCAGAAATACCTTGGAAAATGTGCGTCTATTAAAATGGACATATTTTTCTTAAAAATAAAGATAACTTCAGGCTATTTTGTATTTTATTGTGAAATGTATGTAATTTTACATGAGGAAAAGAAAGAAACTGTTTTCCATAAATTAAAGCTTGTAATCAGTGGTGAAAAAAAAATTGGAAGAAATGAACAGCCGATATATCGGGTCTGGGGTACTAAGAGGGTGAAACACTGAAAATGTTATGATGTTTAGTCTTTTTTATGAGAAGAAGTACACTGCATTGAGAAGATGTTTTAATTTGTTGAATTTTTTGGTTGATGCTGGAGCTAATTATATCACTGACGTAATGTTAGAATTTACTAGTTGTACTATTGCCAATAACATATTTGGCAGTTCAGATTCTTCCATGAATCGATCAATCATCTCCTTTAACTGTCTGTCTTTTAGGCTATTTTAAACGGGCGCGCTTACATTAGCACTCTGAATCACTCTGTTCAATCAGATTCGATTTGATTGAGTAACTAGAAATTGTTACAAAATGTTGAGCGGCATTAACATCGAAGACTAGATAAACAATTGTTTTGTCGTTTGAGGGTTGTAAACATTTCTTTTTTATTTTGTATGTTATATAGAATGTACGTATATCTTGAGAAATTTGGTATTATTTACCTAAGCTTCCACCATCTAATTACAGATGAACTTACTAATTGTAAGACTGATAAAGTACACGAACTCTTTATGCCACTCATTTTCAGGATCTAAAAAAATAATTGCTAACCCAAATATTTCAGGAACAGCTTGCCTAAAATTAACTATTTATTTAAACCTACACGGATATTTCCTCAATTAATATTAAAAATAATACAAAGATGATTCCCATGTCGTTAACCGATTCTTCATAATTACCGAATGACATCGAAAAAAACTAATAGTGACGAATACACCTGAAAAATTTTTAAACAAATTTACGTCGAAAAAGGATGCAGTTTTAAGATAAATCTCAAAACCATGTCCCGAATCAATGAAACTATAAGAGGCAAAATTCTGGAGAAAGGAATTATAAATTCCATTAATCACAGCTAATATAAACATTTTATTACACAATATTGCAATATAAATTATAATCACAACGCTCAAATAATAATGCTTCTATTATTATGTACAAACAGATGTTACCAATTAATTACAGCTAACACAGAAACTTCAATACAGAATATTGCAATCTAAATTATTTAGAATAACAATGCTTCTACTAGTAGAACATACTTCCAATACACTTCTAAATTTCAAGATCATAAACATCCTCAGCCTACCTCGCAAATAACAATATAACCTGACAACTATACGACCAGTTAAATATCCTACAATTTACATTTAAGACGGATTATTATATCGTGCCTGGCTGTACAGATAAGGCAACTTCCACGGTGAAATTCATCCCACTAAAAGAAAAGGAAGTTCCACGGAAGTCCCGCAACTTTCCCGCGTGAATTCCGTGGAGAGTGACCTCGCGGCAAGGAATTTTCTTAGTCATTGGAAAACAGATTTGAAGCGGTTCAAGGATCAGCCGGAAACGAGATAATCGAAATTGCACGCGAGCCAAGAAGCCGAGCCGAGGCGGCCGACTTTGTGTAGAAAGGAAAATGCACTCGATTCTACGCTGGGCTTAAGTCACTTGCCAAAGTCCCCACCATTCTGGAAACTTCATTCATGGCTCGCGCGGAAACGTGCACAGGTGCGAGTTTTGTTAACTCTCCCGCCGCTGCGCCCGTATATACAGGACCGCATATTATTTCAATTCGTTTTTTTTTCAACTTAAACACTGTAGAATAAAAATGAACGCTCCTCGTTTCTTCTCCTTATCCTTCAATCGATGTTAACACGTTGAACGCCGTGGCGGTCACCGGTGACCGACGCCACAAATTTAATTTAACACTTTCCGTGCCGCGTGGGTCGTATGCGCCCCACGCACCAAATTCGATTATTCTAATTGAACGGTAATATTCTTTATATTCCAATCAGAACGAACGCCGTAATAATAGAACCAAATGAATGGTATATCGTAAGACGGTTCACCGTTTGTGTTTTTAACGTTATGTATTTATAGAAACTTATTTTCACGCGTCTGACTGGTTATGGAATTTTTCACTGCGGCATGGAACGTGTTAATTAAATTATTATTGATTGCCCCAAACTGCGGAGCTAACTTCATACTGAAACAATAATTTAGGAACAGGACGACAAGACTGAGTACTCACATCTTTCGTTTCCTTACGATTTATATAAAAAATAGTACATTGTGTCGTGTCTGGTTAGGTATGGCCGTTTTCACTGTGGCGTTCAACGTGTTAACCCACTGAAAGAGGGTTTAATTGGAATAAGGGGGTAAACGTTTTAATCAGGTTCCACCCAGTGTCCATATCCTTGTGGACAGGAGTGTACATGGAAGTTTTCCTGAAGAGGTTAACTCTTTTAGCGGTAAGCAGTTTTTGGAAATGCACGCGTCTGGAGAATAAGCTTTGTTTAATGAGATGAGAAACTCTTTATTACACATATGGCTCATTTGCTGCAACAATGACACAGCTCAAAATTTGCTGTCTGAGTTAGTGATACAGAAATAAGCTGTTTTTGTTTATAGTTTCTACTGGTAGAATGATATAACTGAACTTTTAAAACTCACCCCGAGAAGACGGTTGTTGAGGACAGATGTTCTTATAAAATTGCAGTGATTGCAAACATTCAAACACGCTTTCCCTAAAATCGTTCACTTTGAGTTTTATCATTGTTGCAGCAAATGAGCGATATGTATATTGATCGTCTAAGAGTCCGTTAAGATGTGCAGTAGAAGCTTAATAGTTGCACTCTCGATACTTGCAAGCGAATCTCGTCTGTTGCAATCCGCCAACACATAGCGAGAATAATCGCTTGGTTACAAATAAACAAAATGAAAAGCGATAGTAGATGGAGAAGCGTGAAGTTTATTCTTCTCCCAACCGAACGGCTACCTCGTTACTTGCACGAATCTCGGTGCTTGAATGCATTTTCAATCTCGTTTTCGTGCAGCTATCGAGCTTCTACTGTATCATCTTGAAAAAATACAGTAGAACCTCAACTATCTGAACTGTAATCGGTAACAAGATGACTCACATTCCATCTATGTTTCGCATAAAAATGATAATTTTGATTTAGAACATAAAACTACCTGGGGGAATAGAATTAAGTACACAGTGTCATTGGTGATAATTTTAATTTGCAATTAATCTGAAAGAGGAATTTTTAGATGACCGGTGTTCGAATAATCGATGTTCCGCTGTAACAATAATAATAAATGAAAGCACAGCATTCCTAAACAACACTTTCGCAAACCGATGAATAGGGCGAGGTGGACCCACTGCAATGCCACCGCGATCTTCTCATATTAACCCATTAGATTTCTACTTTTGGGGCCATTTAAAATTTATTGGGTATTCAACGCAAGTGAACAATGTACACGATCTGCGAGTAAGGATCCAAAATGGATTTGAGGTAAAATGTTAAGGCGTGCGGTAGCGTGTGTTGAGGCACTTCGAACATTTTCTTTAATCATCCATCCAAAACTGCGAAATATATAATGAAACTTACATAGTTTAATAGCATATGCTGAGACGATAATTGATCCGAAGACACAGATTTATAACGTACAATGAATAGCTGTGCCTGGATCGGTACGGTGACTCGTAGCACACGGTGAACGACTTTTAAGAACGCGTATATGCGTCCATCGTCCTCAAAGGGTTAAAGAAAACGATTCTGGATATTTGGCAAAGTCATCCTAAAATAAAGGCCATGATAAAACAATGTACGCGGAGTATGCCAGGAATGATACATGCTGTAATCAAAGCAACGGGAGGAAACACAAATTGTACTTTGGTACTTTAGTAGTTAATGAAGATTATTATTAAATTACGTTCAGGCCTTTAAACTTTGCTAAAAACACGAAAGATGTACAAAATTGTGAGTGGCCCTAAGTTTTGGGCCAGGGGCAGTACGGTAATACCCCGTTTAACGCTACCCTAATCAACGCTGATTCGATATAACGCGGTTCTTGTCATCGAAAAGTGGCGATTCGTCCAAGACGAGGCGCTTTGAATGCGATCTCTTGCTACCAACAGTTGTTCAATGAAAAATAAAGAAAAAAAAACGACAAATAACGCTGGACGACTTCGTGAAGAATATATAAAAAATTACAGAAGAGCCACAATCTTCAACAACACAAAAATAAATTTTTTCTTTGTGTGTATATGTTTTATATATGTTTCATAAGTGTTACGTCCCACCACTCCCGACATTCCATCATCATCATCATCATTATTATTATTATTATTACTAGTGGTAGTAGTAGTATTATTATTATTATCATTATTACTGATTAGTACTTATTATAAGTATACTGTATACACACCAACAAACATTGTACCCGCAACGGCCCATCCCTACCCTTCAACAGTCCCCTTCACCCCACTCTTTTACCTTCCACCCCTACCTTTACTTTTCCCGACGTTTTTCCTTCGATACCCATAAAACGGCAGATCCTTTCTAACCGCCGACGCTACAGTTTAAGAAACAAAGAGTTTACAAATAGAAGGAAACAGACTTTTGTGCCATCGTCAAACTAATTCTCCCAGTCGACTCCGAAAAGGGACTGGTACCCACGATTGCGATCGGGAATCGACCAGTCTGGTCGTAATCAAACATCAGAATAAGTTAATATAAAAGTAACTTAAAATTAAAGTAGAACTTCTTTATTCTTAGTCGGGGGTTCGTTATCCCTATTTACTATGTGCTAGGATGACCTCATTCAACGCTGTTCCGTTTAACGCTTTGTCTTTTAACCATTTAAGTGTGTTTGACGACTATATCCGTCATGGAGATGTGGCAGAATTTTGTGTCATGACGATTCTACCCGTCATGCGTAAAATTTTGTTACAATTTGATATTTAAATTGTAATTCTGGCGAAAAGTAAACTATATTCGTAAATTTTAATATATCTAAAATGTTTAGAGGTCAAGATGAAACGAAACAAACAAATAAAAATTATAAATAATTTGAGATGGATTCATAACTTCCTGAGAGCTAACTCGTGAGCAGTGCAGTAACACTGAATCTTTGATTATTCCGATTTTCATGTTGGTGTATCAAACCCAAAAAAAAAGTGTATTGGATTCTCCATCTACGGTGATTCCTGGGAAGAGCTCATGTGCGCGCTATCTCACTTCTCCTTCTTTTTACTGGTCATAATTTCGTGCGGTCAGAGTTAATCTTTTTTCTAAGTTTTTCGTTTTTTATGTATATAATATATGTTCACGTTAAGCGACTGTGTAAATATTAGAAATAAAATTGTTCATTTTATAAAATAAAGTCGTTCTTTTGACCCAATATTTCAACAGCGACACTTGCTCTGTGTTTGACGACTATACCCGTCATCGCTTGATTATCGCAACACACACTGGTGCGCGCTCTGCACAGAGATCGCCACACTTAACTGGTTAAGAACATATCTTGAGCGTTCATCGAGGTATTACTGTATATGCACGGCCGTACCGCTGAAAGGATTAACCCTGGCCCTGTCGTCTGGTCCACGCATTTTTGAGCAGCCTGTAGAACGGACCCAGCGCGTGCTTCGACTGCGAGCATTTTCTTCGCGTGAAACTGCACGAACGGCAACCTCTCAGTCGGAAGGAATACTCGACTATTTTAACCGTGAAATAACTCAGTCGAGGGTTCAGCCAGGAGGGTCGTGAGGCGAGTGGAAAGAGAAAAAGAGCGAGAGAGAGAGGAGAGGGAGCGAGAGCGTGGCATGATATGTGGGTCCTAAAGATAGAGCACCCGAAACAACCATAAACCTTTTTATTCCACTTGCCCCGTCCGAGGTTTCTCTGCGCACCACTCTCCTCCGCCTCTCCTTCACCCTCTCTTCTCTTTTTCTCTCTCCCCCTCTCTCCTACACTCGAGTCTCTCCGGCGTGCACTGCAACATTTTCTCGCGGAAAAAAGATTTTCCGGAAATTACGCCCCTTTACCGACAGCCCCCGACTGCATTATGCTTTAATTCGCCGGATTCCATAATTTCCGTGCTCGCCGGCCTCAAGTGTCGCTCGGTTTCCCCATGTCGCTTTGACCCGCCTGAATTATCGTGCGGACGCGACAATTACTTCTTCTTTTTCGGCTGACGGTAATTGCTAGATCGTTTTTAATTGTGCCGACCCGTGCGTGGCAGGTTCAATAAGCAATGAGTGTTTTATCGTAAAATTTGTATTCTTCCTCGATGATGCTACGTTTTTTAACACGTTCACTGCCACACTCTATTGGCTGAAAATGGACATCTTTCTAAATTTCTGTACGAAGATAATATAATCTCAAGTTGAAATCTTTTTAGCACTAACCGTACCAGGCCCGGTCAAATGACCGGTTTCAAAATTTAATTTAAAACTGTACATTCATTGTTATTTCTTTTGTTCATCCAACTTTATGTCAATTTTTATATTATCTGATTAATCAATTTCTCACTTTTTGTTTTTTTTGCTTCTTTTTTTACTGAGGAAAATTCATCGCCTGGGTTGTTTATGACCGGTTACGGTAAGAATAGGTATATGTGAAGTACCGGTACGGTTAGTGTTAATCAAGAATATTAGGGATATTCATAATATTTTTATAGGCGCTGTGAAACATTAGTAAATAAATTTATGAACACTAGAAATAATGAAATATATAATAACCGAATTTAAGTGTCAGACATATTTGGGTGACATGGCGGTCAAAGTGTTAACATAGAGTTCTCTTATATCTGTCGACTCGTTTCGTGTATGAGTAAATTGAGAGTGTTATCGTTCCAGAAGCATGTACACGTAATTTCTATAGAATGTGTACTGAAACTCTAAAAAATAAATGTGTATCAAAATTGGAAGTCCTCGTGATAATTGCTAGGAGAAATTGCAGTGAGAACTGATGTTATAATATAACAATAATGAGCTACACTGGGCATTAATGATTCCTCTTTGTTTGTGAAATGAATGTACATCTGTACAAGAATCGTACAGAAAAAATGTAGCATTTCCTGCTTACCTGCATCCTTGATTGATTTTCTAAGCAATATCTAAGCAATTACTTCTCGAATATAACATTTCTAATCGAAAGAATGTATTCTCTGATTTCGTCGTACTTTGAGACACAGAATCAATTTTCTTTCAGTTGTACCGTGAATTTGACCCATTCAGTATCTATATTATGTACCTGTGCTTGCTTTGACACACATTAATCAGAATTTTATAATTAAATAAAGAGAATTGCAGAACAAAATTTCGAACCAGTGCTACGCGTCGCCTGGACCCCGCCATACCTCATAATAAAAAATTAAATGAAGATTAATCCTTTGACTGCAGGCTAATTGGAAACGACTGCTGATTTATTTATTTCAGATCAAATGCAATATGTTTAATCTCTCCAAATATTATCGTCCACATCGAACGCATCTTCGATGACGGATGATAGCTTTTGTTCATTTTCCTCTTTCTCAGTATTTCACTAAGCCGTATTAATGGCTTTGTCGTGAATCAGCTGATTCTTAATCGGATAATAGTTCACAGAGTTCGAAGTTAGTATCCCAGGATTGATATTTGAAATAACAGGGATCGCTGTCTTCAAGATCTTATCGAAAAGCGGTCGCCTGTCCCCTAATATCCTTTTCTAGGGATGTTTTTGATGACAAAAGATGCAGAAAATGCTTCAAGATTTTTAGAACACCGTGTACACTCGACATTATTGCAGAACTATTAAGTGGAATTTGATTTTACTTGCTCCACGCTCTTGTACTTGAGAGCAGCTCTAACAGTACAGTAGAGAAACTTTAACATTAAATATCTTTTAAACTATTGGCCGTCTGCACCCAAAACCATATATAGGGAGGTTTCTAATCATATGATCTATCAACATGCAAAAGTTCATTAAAGCCTGAGACGACCACTTCGGTGCCTTTCCTTGTGAGTCCACCTTTGTACTCATAAAACATAATCGCCCTAATCTACAGCGGACTCATACTTCCCAAGAATGCACCACCAGGACACTTTGGTCACTCAACTTTCTAAGTTTGGCTTAAAGACTGCAGAATGCTTATCAGTTTGAACTGTTCATATTCTATACCTAACGTCAATCAAGGAAAGCTTGTACTACCTGCGACCTGCAGTTTCATATGCGCCAACTTTCCAATGGGAGTCGATAGGAGATATCAAAAGACACTTTTAATATTTTTTTGGGTCCCATAACCCGAAGATTGGGTTGTCTACAACAGTTCAAACGCATAACTTAATGTTCCTCAAAATATGAACGTACGCCATTTCAATAATAAACGATTCAAATATTTATAGTTCAGTGGAACTCCGTTTATATGAACGAAATTTTAGTAGTGCCTGATTAAATGAACTCTAGCTGAGTTCCTATTTATGTGAACTACCACCGAGCGTTAGTCCAATTACACGAACGTCTAAGAAGTTCATGATTAGGAAAGCATATACATATTTACAGTACTTAAAGTTATTTGCTTAAACATCATTTATTTTCAGGCAGATATATTTAGACAAACGATTTTCCTCGATCCTCTTATTATTCACATTTTTCCATATTGTTTCCAAATGTATATTTATATTAAAGTTCGTTAAATTTTGTAATTCAAGTTATTTATCAGTCTATCTAAGAAAATATTCTATTAATTTCATGTTAATATACTGCATCAATCGTCCGAATTCATTTGTAAGATACTGTATCTCTTTTACAATTAGAATAAACAAAGAATTAATTAAATTAATTTCCCAATTCCTAAGGTTCGCAATATTATTATATATTTAAGAGCAAATGTTTCGTGGAATTATATGAACATGAATTTCTATTAACCGAACGAAAAATCATAGATGGTGGGAAGAATTAGATGGACTCCTATCATGTGAACGACCTGGTTATATGAACCTACTTATCCCCCTACAGGTTCATACAGTGACTCACGCAATTGTTCAAATACATATTTTCCTAATTACTCTTCTTCGTTAATTCCCGTGCAGCCAACCAACTGCAAATTTTTCAAGCGAATTCGAAATGTTATTTGTCCCCAGATGGCGTAAAATCCAAGAATGTTCAAATGACGTATTCATGTGATCAATTTCGTGAGGCACTGTATAAACGGAGTTCTACTCTGCTTCCTTTCCAAATTTCGATTATCCAGTGAATCAGGATGTGACCTTGGACCCAGTCAGGCTGGACAATCTCAGTTCCACCGTACGATCGCTGAACACTCTGATGGAAGAAAATCCAAACGAAAGGTTTCCCTCTCACGATTATCCTGGAGCGTCCATTCGTTCGCATAGTTCGATCGGCGTCCCTATTATGAAATATAATGGTGGTTTGAAGCTCGTGTGACGTCACGCAGGTGCGGCCATGCAGAGCCAGCAACAGCGGGCTGCTGCGTTAATGAGCGACGAGCATTTCTCGGTAAGTAACGTCGTTAAGGAAACAAGACGATTAACCTTTTCGGGAGCATCGTAGACGAAGGAGCGAAACAAAAAAGGAGGGAAATGGTGCTCGCCTCGTTGACCTATAATTAAACCGTCTCGAAGCTGCGACTGAATGTTCCAGCTGCATCGTTCGACGACTGATCTCATTAAGGAAACGTTCGAGGAAGTTTGATGAGGGTTCCACGCTGTTGTCACCACGAATATTGGAAAATGTCGTAGCCCACAAAAGATTATTCCTACGTTCTTTGACGCACGGTCCTCTAATATCTGTGGACTCGTTTCGTCTATGAATAAACTAGCTGAGGTTCCCACTTTTGGGCAGTCTTGATATCAAAGGGAGGAGAGGAGAGCAGGGAAATTCTTTCTTAGTGGTTACCTAGGCTATAAAAAGAAAGTGTCTGCCAAATTTCAGCTTCCCAGGTTCAGTGGTTTGGTCTATGCATTGATCGTTAATGAGTCAGGACACTTCATTTTATATATGAAGGGGTAAAAATCATAGTGGTGTACGTCAGCTAATCGTCATTTTGATAAACAAAAGGTTTCATTAGACTGATTGTAATAAATTCCACGGTGACGTGTTAACAGGTTGACTGCTATGGTGGTCACCGATGACCGGCGCTCCAAATTCTATTTAATTAAATATCTATTGATTTTTATTATAATCTGAACAAATTTAATACTGCAACGTTAACATAGGTGCGCATCTACAATACTGAGTGATTAAACGTTTTTTTCCTTCATGTTTTATGTAGAAAAGAGAAATTTATATTGTGTCTGACTAGAGATGGCTGTTCTCACTGTGCCAGTCAACGTGTTAATGATTGTAATGCATTGAATATTGCTATGACGTCTTGTCACAAGTAGTTGCAACCACTTTTCCTTTCAATGAACAGACATGTATAGATTCTATCTCTGCACACATGTATCTTAAATAATTTTACTTATACCACTGTGGCTTTCACCCTCTCATATGTACGAATAATAAAACAAGAATCACGCATTGATTTTTCCAACTCGCAAAAGTGTGAGCTGAACAACATCTAAATATACGACGAACCTGCTCAGAATCATAGTTTGACTCGTGGAGCTACTTGCATCGGGAATAGAATTAACCTCCTGCCTTCCAATTGCATTAATCGCCAAACGCGCTATACAGTCAGTTCCATAAGTATTCGTACCCTTACTGTGTACAAAAGAAATTTATAATTCTATAAACGAAATATTTTCGTTATTAATTGCTAAATTTTTCTAAAATTTGGACGGAATATACTTTACGCTTGTGTAAAATTATAGTAAAAGATCGATTGGAAAACATCAGACGCATCGCTTAGTTTGAACGAATTTCTTATGGACTATTCGAATAGTTATGGGACTGACTAGTTGGTTGTAAGTGTCCCAAGGCTCTGATAAATAAAGGACATAAATTAAAACGTACAACTTGCCTTTGACTATCCTTAAACCACCAAAGGAACTTTTGCCAGCTTCGCTGTTATAAATCAGTAGAGTACTGCGTTGTGTGTTCTAACATCTGGAGCAAAATTTTCATCACGACTGTGACGCGATGTTACAAAGCAAAGAGTCAAATACTGTCAGAAATTGCTGAGAAAGCGACAACTAAAAGGAAGAAACTGATGAAAGCTGTAATGAAGAGGTTGCAATACCAACGAAAAGAAAATTCCATTTTTTGTTCATTTTCGTGATGAGTTCTGTGATATAACATCAATAATCTTGTCGAAGGTTGTACAGTGCTCACTTCTATTACAAAATACTTTCATACTCTACTCTAAATAGAAAAATATTCCCCAAAAACAAGTTTCGTCGTTTCTAAAAAATTCCAAGAACATACATTTCATTTCACCAAGTCATAAATGAAGTCCACTAACTTACTTACGAATCCTAAACCGCATAAACGTCTGCGGTCTGCTGATAAGTGAGCGGTTTCAAGAACCGCTGGCACGATTAACTTCAGCCAATCAAATAACAAGATAAAGAAAACTACAAACTGTTACAGTAATTTCGTGCGAAGAATTTCCTCGTAACGTAATTAACGATTATCGCAGAACCGCTGCATCGGCCAATAAAAGACGAGATTAAAAGTCGTTCTTTTTTATTCGTGCTGTGGGGAGGTAGGGAGAGGCGGGACGAGGGGGTTAAGCGAAAACGTTATCGTTGATAGAGAGAAAAAAGGGAGGAGAAGGAGAAGGAGGAGACGGTCGAGAAGAAACGTAAACTGGCAAGTGACACGTGCCCGAGGAGTCATTATTCCATCAACGGGTGCTCCGTCGTCGGGACGAAACGCTCCGGAGAGCAGACGCGGACATGTTTGCGTGTCATTACGCGCATGTGCGCGCAGGAACGAAAGTGCCGAGAGAAAAGTGCCGCGAAAAAATATCGGCCGACGGCACCAATCGAATAGCGAGATCAAACGACCGCCCGACGAATCGGGAAACACGAATGAATGTCGCCTCAACAACGAATTATACAGCGTTGCCTCTACATGAAAGGATGCTATAATAATCAACGATGTTGACACGTACGAAACACCGGCTCTCGTTCTTAACCCTAGTGCCGTCTTCGGGTCTTTTTTGACCTGTCGCTTCTTCATATTGTTACGAACACCGTGAAGCCAACCGCGATCGACCCGAAGGGAGCGTTCGATCTGTCGTTAAGGGACGATCGCCGTTATTGATTAAAACAGATCAATGAGAGAGTCTGATTGACAGTCAAGGAGACAAGACGCGATATTATAGACTCTGCCATTCCTTGTTTATATCCTCATAATAAAGTTATAAGTGTGAACATGTCGTGCGATGATAATCCCCGGCGCAGCAATATATTTAAAAAAACATTCACGAGGATGACATTGTAATACATGCGACTGATTATCTCTATGTTCCTTAGTCCTCTCATTATATTATAAAGTTGAAAATATGAGTTCCACACATACGGAGCATTTTTACCCGAAAACCTTGAGTGCATAGTCGAACAGAAAAACGCACTAGGGTTAACACGTTGACTGCCATGGGGGTCACCGGTGACCGGCTCTTCATATTTTATATAATTAACACTTTGCACTCCAAGTATGCCTGTTAGGCACAGACAATTGCTACCGTTCCACTCCAAGTATTCCTCTCAGGCACTCCGTTGGTTTTTCAATTTTATGTACTAATTTTTGTATAGCGTGTCAAAAACGAAATATTGCTTAATACGGTAGGGCCTCGATTAATCAGATCGCGATTATCCGTGGTCCCGATTAACCGAGGTCTCGGTTATCCAAGGTCTCCTAGCTACTAATAACAAACGCTTGTGCATACCATACGATTCCCTTTTGTTTATACCTAACCTAACAGAAAGTTTAGTGATTATAAGTGCAATTATGCACGTGTAAGTGCAAAATTAAAATAAAATAGATAAAATTTATGCGGTTATATATTTAGTTATGATATATTATAAAAGGAAATACATTTTTTTAAGAATAAGAAGATTATTTTGGTACAGAAAATACGTTTTTAGTTATTTCCCCTCGAGCCTCGATTTATCCGGGCTGCTTGTCTCCCGATTGAGCCAGTTAAGTCAATAAATTCATAAACATTTATCATTTTTTCTTCTCAAATCAAAACACATGGCTTTCAAAAATTTACACTACAGAAGTGCGTTGGAGTTGTTGGTCGATCGTATCAAAAACTTGCTTGGAGTGCAAAGAGTTAAATACCTATTGATTTTCACTGTATTTTGAGCAACTTTAACATTGCAATGGTAATATAGGTACGCATATATAATACTGAATATTTAAACATTTTTGTCATTCACGATTTATATAGAAAAGAGAAATTTATGTCGTGTCTGACTATCGGCGGCTGTTATCACTGTGGCAGTCAACGTGTTAATACGTTGAACGCCACAGCGATAGCAGCCAATTTTTACCTTTTACCAATTATAGTTTCGATAATCAAGGTCCCACTGTACACTCGCGAGTGTCTTCAATTAAGCATTTTGCCAGTGTCTGACGACAGCGCTACAAATTTCGCCGCAGCTCTTTCAAACGCTCATACAGATCCTAACGTTCAGTAATTAGATAGAATAAGTTCATGTCTAATTTGTAATACTAAAGAAAATCGAGTGGACTGGTTGAACAGATGCTTTTCCACTAAGGTATCCAACCAACTACCCATTTCCTCTCCCTGAACGCAGGACTCTAAATATCCGCCGTCTAGAAATTAATATACCGCTATCATAGTTCAATAAATATAACAGAGTTAAGTGAATCACCATGAAGGCTAAATGCCCTACAACTAGTAAAAAATTCAACTCTCCATATGATCTAGACGTGCTCGTGAGTGTCCACGAATTTTAGGACGTGCCCAGCGAAGGAGGATAGACTGAACACGGCGAACAGTTGGATCTCTCGCATGACGCAGAGAAGAAGGTGCAACGGTGGCACATCTCGCATCTGTCGTAGGAGATCCCCCCACCTGAGTGTTCCTTTCAGCCTTCCACCTATCGTTTCTTTCAGCCGACCTCCTCTCACGGAGAGGTGAAGCAGATACGGCAGAAAGCGGGCTGCGTTGGAAGATCAGAAGGCAGCGCACACGTACCGCGGACACACGCTGAAAACGTGCATTAACGGAAAAGAGGATAGCGGAGAGGGACGGTCGAGGAACTGCTTGACTGTCTGACCTCGACGACACTCGATGTCAATTTCTCGTTAGGTTCCTCCTCTGCCTAGGCTACGCACCAAAGGTCACTCACTGTTCCTTTTCCCTTCCCCCGCTTCTAGTTTCTCTTTGAGGAGGGATGAAAGAAACCGTGGAGCGGTTCACTCTCTCGTTGCCTGCTCGATACGATCGAACCTGCCTAATTACCGCTGCTTTCGAATCTATAGCCGCTCGAGCGAATGAAGTTTCATGCGAACAACACTGCCACGTAGGGAACACCGGGTTTGGTCAGTGAAGACTGTCGCATCTATTGAGACGCTAGGCGATAAAGAACCCATCAAGGATCTCCTGCAGCAAGTGCAGCTTGCGATAAACAGTATTATTAAAGCCTTTAAACGACGTAACATAGATTGCACTGTATACTGGGTGTTCTAATTTAATTTTACTGAAATTCCAAACGCAGAATACACAGGGTTTGGTCACTGAAGACTATCGCTCCTATTGAGACGCTAGGTGATAAAGAACCGATCAAGGATCTTCTGCAGCAAGTGCAGCTTGCGATAAACAGTATTATTAAAGTCCTTTAAACGACGTAACATAGATTGCACTGTATACTGGGTGTTCTAATTTAATTTTACTGAAATTCCAAACGCAGAATACACAGGGTTTGGTCATTGAAGACTATCGCTACTATTGAGACGCTAGGTGAGAAAGAACCGATCAAGGATCTTCTGCAGCAAGTGCAGCTTGCGATAAACAGTATATTATACTATCTGTGAATCCCACTTCAGTGTAGGAGCACAGAGAGACTAAACACTTCAGGGTCACTCCATCTCCCTCGATTTTGTCAAATGCTACTCTGTGTCCCACCAAAGCTTCATAATGACAAAACCTTCAAAAACCGACTGCACACGCTCGCTGTTTTAATACAAATCAGTAGAGCAGGAGTGACCTTGAAGTGCCTGCTCACCACCGCTGTACTATAGCGCGCATCAGCCTTAAAACGTCGGCGTATCAAAGCGTCCGACGGCAGCGACGGCGGAGGTGTAATTTTAGAATTAATTCGACGAGAGCAGCAATCCGCGCAGACCGTACTTCCGATAACTCTCCCGGCTAATTTCTTTTTCCTCCTTTGAAGGGATAGATTCTAGGAGGCGGAGGAAAGAAAGGGATGATGGCGAGATCAGACGGGAAGGGAGATGAGTCGGTTCCTCTTTCTTTCTTCCTCCGTCTCTGTCCGACCCTCTGCTCATTTTGCTCCGGTCGCCTTCCTTTGTTCCCACGCCTCTCTTCAGACCCTTCTGCCGTTCTCTCTCCGTCTTCTTCTTCTTCTGCCGCCGATCTGCCCCGTCGTCCTTTCGTGATTCACCGTTACACACAAAGGGAAGCTCGGACCCCGGCTATAAGCGGCTGGAGGGAGGGAAGATAAAAAAAAAAGAGAAAGGAGAAAACCACTGAGGTGGTTTCGAGATGAGACAGCCTGCAGGTTCTTTCGAGGAGGATGCAGCGTGAAAGTCGGAGGTAAAAATGAGCAATTCTCGTTGAACGGATCGTTTTCACGTACGAGCGCAGAGAAAATTCCGCGTTTTTCCTCGTGGACCGTCTCCGTGTGGCAAACCGGTACGGAAAATCAGACGAACGCCGCAGGAAACCGGTATGAATATTGAAGACGCAAAGGGACTCCGTAAAAGGGACAAATCCCGGGCTGTACTTAGCGATTTCTGGAGGATGCAACGGGGATTTTTGGAGACAAAGAGGAAGCTCTGCGGAGCACCCTTCGTTGTCTGTACGCTGGGTAGAAAAGCTGAGACAATGTAAACGTGGATTAACTGTTTGACGTACGAATAAAATGAAACTCGATGCGTTCAAAAAATATTATTTAATATATCTCTACTTAACGGTTCTGTAAGCTTTACAATGACATAATAAACAATCGACGTACCCCAGACGTCTTTGTATGACAAGGGGTTAATAAAGACATGGTTCTGCGGCTTCGTGAGAGAACGCGCAAGGAAAATACTTGAACGATTTTCTGATTTGAAAGCATTCGATCAGCGCAGACCATAAATAAGAATTGTAACGTCAGGTCGGATGCAGGCTGATAGAACGTGGAAAATAATTGTCCGAGAATGAGATTCCAAGGGGAAAAGTGATGCGAGTATTGCTCTTCTAGTCGATATGCGCAGCTGAGGATAGGATGAAAGTGTCGTAAAAGGAAATGGCTACAGAAAATTCAATAAAACTGCTTCGTCCTGACGTGATCCATCGCCGTGCGCCAACGTTGGATCAAACACATGTGTAAGGCGGATGGAAAAGACCGAAAGATGGAACGGTAAATAAAATGTTCTCGCAGATTTAAGGGAAAATTTAACGCTTTGAAATGATACCTTCGCGAGAAATTCATTATAATTTCTGATTTAATTGTCAATAGCTTTGTACGAACAAAGTTTAATGTTCTACTCTGTAAACAGAAGGTTTAAAAGAATATTTATCCATTTATCGTGATTAAATTTTTGTAAATTAAAAATGGAGGTCCGAGGAGTCAAGATGATTCAATTGTTTAAACATGTATGTGTATGGTTTTAGATTTTAAGGGAACATTTCAGAGAATAGACAAAAATAGGGAGTCTTTGAACGTAGCATAAATATTATAAATAAAGCAATGACATTTTTTGGTTCCATGAAGCAACCTGATTAAATTTTTTAAATATAAAACCGATACTCTTTTTATGAGATTAATAATATGTTAATAGATAAAATTTAACAGAAATGTGTGCATTATACAGCCCACGAATTATTAAATGCGGTGACATTAAGTATCAGTCTCGCGTTGAATTTTATTTGACTCATGAGTACATATATTTTTCTTTTCTCTTTGCTATCGCTCATGATATACTCGACAGGGTAATTTCTAATTAAACGATCAATCTGTGCTAATACATTCCATGACTAAAATAAAGGTAAAAATAACATAAACATCCGCCCATAAACGTCTTATTGAAAACAATGAAAATATTAATTAAAGGTATTCGCGTCACTTCTTTATGGAGGGGAAACGGCCTTGAACACCTAGTTTCAGTGTCCCTACACAAATCTATTAATCTTTTCAGTGAAACAGTTCTTCAACTACTGCTTCGGTTGGACAAGCGACTCTAATTCCACGTATGCATTTGTCTTCATTTCCCTAAATCATCGAGTTCGACACTCCTAAGCTTCCTGGACTCGAGCATCAGTCCCACAAACCGACGAACACAAAATTCGCTCATCCAAATTATTAAAAACACTCTCCACTGTTAGAGAAGTAAATAAATACACTCCCAAATTATTTGATGTATTTTTCACTCTACAACAACCACAAACAAATATTAAAAATGAATTTTACGAAACTGTACAGTATAAATACTATATTTAAAATATTTATTGTACGCTAAAAAGTCACGCTAGTTCAGGAAGGTTAACCCATTGCCGCAAATGACGGCTATAGCCGCCTGATTTTTGTTGATGCGCTGGCAAATGACGGCTATAGCAGTCATCCTGTAGCAACAAAGGAACATTTAAAAAAAAGAGTGTGCGTCTATGGGTTAATAATAGTCGAGCGATCGGACAATTTATATTCCACAGAGCACCAGCGTAACAGAATCGCAACCTCGCCGCGACACTTTTTCTAATAACGCGCGTTCGATGCGCAAGAAAGAAAACAAGAATAAGACGAGCAAGAATAAGAAGAAGAAGAAGAGGCACGAGACATAGCTGGCTTCGCTGGTTCACAATACGAGATTTCTCGCGTCAGCGAGGACGTCGAAGCTTTCCAAACTCTTGACTCGTTCCCGGCTGCATCGGGGTCACTAAATAGCAAAGAGAGACAAAAGACAGAGAAGTATCCGAACGAGAAGAGCACGAAAAAGCATTCTAGAGGACGGCGTCGTAGGTATGAGTAGATTTCGTGCTACGGGCGAAATAAAGCAAAGGGAGGGAGCGCTGGATAAATTGACCGGTAGCCGAAAGAGGCAGGGACCAGGGGGATCGGAGAGGGTGGCAAAGGGTGGATGGTAGGGGTCAGGGAAGGCGCAGGAAGGGGGATGGAGAGTGCATTCGGCGAAAGGGGCCACGTAGGAGAAGGTTTGGTTCGGTTCGGTTTCGTGAGAGTACGCGAACGATAATTCGGAGCCGCGCGGCCAGCTCAAAGGACCCGCGGGACGATATATCAATGCCCTGCTTGCAGAACAATTCGAACTATCCGTGATACACAAAGAAAAATACCAAATCGAATGCCTGGAATAGCGGTGAGCGGCCACGGCTCCTTCCATCTCTTTTCTTCTCTTTCTATCTGCCCCCCAAACCACCCCCTCGCCACCGTCTCTCTCTCCCTTCCTACAGCGGCCGTCCTTTCCGCACCGTACTCGCATCTCCTTTATACACACCCTGTTTTCCCCGGGTAGATGCGTTCCTGTTCGACTGCCTGCAATGCCAATGGACTACCATGGACTCTCTTCTCGAACCTTGAAAGCATTCATGCGTGAGCATGAACCGCGTACAAGCGCCAATACCAGAATTCGCCGGGACCATACTCGATCGGGTATAAATTAGCGGGATAAAGTCTCGAGATTTTGGGTCGTAAGGACAAGAAGAAGGAGAATTCTTTGTGAAGCTGATTGCACCGCCGCTGGAGAGCCCGGGTACCGCTTGTGGATTCGGGGGTTTGAAATTGTGAGGTTCGGGTGCATTGCAAGGTTCGTTTAAGATGAATGTTATTTATTATAAAACGTTGTTGGGAGTGTCTAGTTTTGATCCAGTAATTTAATGAAGTTGATGATCGATGGTTATGATGTCCGTGTTTGCATCACGTTATCTTCTACTACAACTTTCTGGGGACATATACCTCTGGTTTTAGAGGAAGATGTGACGAACATTATGTCGAATAAATATTCACCATGAAATTCCTCAGCAAGACAAAGAAATCTCGTAGGGTTGACAACTCCCATAGTTCTGTCAAACCGAATGAATACAGGATGATTCTGGCAACTTGGCCAGGCTATAGATCTGTCCCAAGAGAAATTAGAAAAAAGTCGTAGAGGAAAATTTTGCACTCTATCATCCGACTGTATGATTTTTTTCACAAGTGCATCGGTGCACTCGCAAAATGCAATTCCACTTCTTTTAAATGGAACACTACTGACTAGAGTTTAGTTAGAATTAGAACTTATAAGTTAAATTGGAATCCCATGGAGTGAAGCGTTTGTATTGGAATTGACTTGGATTCCAATCTCTATACGATAGATGTAAGTACGTTTTAGGAGCGTTCGAGTAATTTAATTTAATTTATTACCATGAACAGGAAAACCCTTCTGGTACAAAAATTTAACAATACCATCGCACAGCAAAACACATTCCTTATAAAGGGGTTCTGAGCTTATTAATTGACAATGAGAAGTCAATTTAGTTATTAAATTTATTGGGTACGTTGCAGATTCTAGCTACTGCATCAGTGTGTCCGTATCTAGATGTGTAGGAGGGTGCATAGAATAGTTTAGGATGTCTGGCTGTACGGGAGGATAATGAACGATAGAATATTCAGAGTATTCGGAAGAAAGGTCCGAACAATCGAACTCCTACTGTACATTTCTCAAGAAACTTGGGTTCTAAATCGTGCCCTGCTCTGTCAACGGCGGTTCACATCTCGCAGCCAAAATAACGGAGCGAGAGAAAAGTCGGTAAAAGCAGAGGGTGTGCGGGCAGGATCATGGAGCAGGGAGCTCGTACGTATCTGGTGCAAAGCAACTATACGTCAATCGAGTGATGGAGCAGCGGTTTGGTTATAATTGGATCAGTTTAGTTAGGTATTGCAAATATTGGCAGCCAGGGAAGCTGCCGACCCAGTGATGAAACCTAATTGGGTAAGTCGGCCTGGCTTAGCGCCAAACGAACCGGCCCAGCTTCGAATTCTAGATACCCCGATGATGCCTTCCATCTCACCTCTGTCCCCTTCTCTCTTCTCTTGTCATCGGGCGCGACGTACGGAAATTGACACGTAAATACAACGGTCCGCGTACGTGAAAATGGAAATGGACGATTGGGAATTCGTTCGACCGACCAGTTTAATTGGACTGCAATGTCGCGACGAGACGCAGCTGCGCGACGTCGAAATTGCATTTAAAGAGGAAGAGGGGAGGGAGGTCATCAGGGGAACAGAAAAACACAGAGGGATGAATAATTTGAATTATAGAAGAAACTATACTGGAAAGAATCAATGGATCTGCTGGATACTGTGAAAATAATATTTTGTGGCGACTTGTGCTATCATCGAAAATTTCATTTAAAGAGGAAGAGGAGAGGGAGGTCATCAGGGGAACAGAAGAACACAGAGGGATGAATAATTTGAATTATAGAAGAAACTATACTGGAAAGGATCAATGGATCTGCTTGGTACTGTGAAAATAATATTTTGTGGCTACTTGTGCTACCATCGAAAATTGCATTTAAAGAGGAAGAGGGGAGGGAGATCATCAGGGGAACAGAAGAACACAGAGGGACGAATAATTTGAATTATAGAAGAAACTACACTGGAAAGGATCAATGGATCTGCTTGGTACTGTGAAAATAATTTTTTTTTGGCGACTCGTGCTACTGTCGAAAAGTCTTAGGACATTTAATTAACACTAGAACTATCAAAGCAGTCGAAATGACAGGGTTGCAATTTCACTATGTACGATTTATTTTTTATGACTATTGTTGTTTACTTTGAATTGACGCTGAATAAAGCTAAAGACAAATGTAAATAAACGTTGATTCCTTGGATTATGTATTTTTTCTAAAACATGTCGTTTTGATTGCTTCGATGACACAGGTGCACGTTAATCGTCGGTAAATCTAGTGTTAAACTATTAGAATTGTTAAACTATTGGGCATCTACACCCAAAACTAGATATAGGGTGATGTGTAATAACATGATTTATCAACATACAAAAGTTCATTAAAACCTGAGACGACTCTTACAAGGGAAGGTCCCCAACTGTCCGACTTCAGTTTTGACGAGCTTTTGTGAGATGATATCATACAGGCTCCTAATGATATGTGCGAAATATTAGGTGTAGACACTCGGTAATTTTAAAATTTTATCGATTTATTCAAAAATTCTAAAATATGCATGGTGTACTTTAAATTAAATTCCCCGCGAGAAATATTTGCAACGTAAATCGAGTTGCTTTTCCAGATGAAACGAAAAATAAAAAAGTATCAATGTAACAAACAAGCATTTATTATGTGTTCGTGGGGCCAGACTTTTTTGTGTTTTTACTGTGTCTATGATAATTATCATCCAGCATTATGTACGCTGTTGCCGCAATAACATTGTTAAAAAAAAGAAATATTTATTTCTATTAACTTCTATTTTGTTTCTTTAAAAATTGACGACAACAAAATGTCGTCGTTTCTCATAGTTTTACACTTAAAAATCACTTCAGAAGATAGTGTACATATGTAGATCTCTTGAATACTACACTTTCACTACGGGGTTAAATTAGGTGATTGAAGGGGCTAGTCGATGATTGTTCCTTCACTATTCAATCATTCCTGCTTTAACCCTTTGAACGCCTAATTGTTTTGTAATTTTCTTTTCAGTAACTCCCTATTATTTTAAGTGTTTTATTTGAAATGTACTTCAAAAGACATTTGGTTAATAGGGACCAATTAGGTACAAACAATCATGTACCTGAACGCTTCAAGGACTTTTTTTGTTACAAAAAAGATTCATATACATGTAATATTGCTTACCAAGGCAAAAAAAAATATTACGAAATATAATACATATTTAAACTGGCAATTTAAAAATGTCAAGTGTGGCTCGACACAGGAGTACCTGTGAATAAAATCGATATTGAATCACACTCGACAAAAGAGTTCAAAGGGTTAAACAAGACACGTTGCATTTCAGGAGACATTATCTTGCCATACAATAATTTTCAATGAAAGCAACGAGAGTCCTACTGCATTAGAGCAGTACAATTTTCCACATGTCTTCTTCAGTTTCAAGCGTTAACACATTATTATTAAATGTTATAAAGTGCTGTGTATCTTCCTTTTCTCATTTGTGCTCTCTCAGATGTCACGCGACACTCGAGTCTTCGTGTACACATGCGTGTACATTTAATATCTACAAAACCAAGGGACATATAAACATTTTTTTGAAACAAAATATCATCTAAACAGCCTACGGAGTTAACATGTGTAATCAAATATTTTGTTTACTCTGAAAAGAACGGTGCTTTGCAATTTTAGTTTTAAAAGGACGAGTAAACGCGTCATGAGAAGCGTAAGAAACGATCCGCTGCTATGGGTTGTCCAAGAAGAATCGGTGGGACGCCTTTTACGTCCTTCCTGTGCCTGTCGAACACGATACTTTGAAAAGAAATTTCGGTATGGGGTGAATGAACCGTAGGAAAAGCGACGTGCTCGCCGCTTGGGATGCACCGTGCATTGTAAACGAGCCGGGCGACAAGTGTGCACTTGATAGTGTTGACCTTTCAATGACGCTAAGCTACTCCTCATCGTTACCAGCCGTTACAATCTCCTCTGTGCCCCTTCTGGTCCCTTCTCACACCGTACGTATCCGATCTACTTAAGGCTAATTTTCAACAGACTGTCAAATCTCTACCTGCTCCGAACGTCAGGTCATAAGTAACAAAATGCAACCTCAACACTGGACCGCGGATTTTTATGCAATTTAACGCGTTGAACGCCGCGTCAGTCACCGGTGATTGACACCTCAAATTCAACCCTTTCAGACCTGAAGTTTCTTTTAGGAGTAAAAAGAAATATTTGATTACGCATTTTAACTCGGTAGACTGTTTAGATGATATGTTGTTTAAAAAAAAGAAACATACACAGCACTTTACAACATTTAATAATAATGTATTAACACTTGAAATTGAAGACATGCGGAAAATTGTACCGCTTTCAGGTTCCTGCTATTAGCTGTCACTGCACTGTATGTAATCAATGTTAGTCAATTCTGAATTGATAAAAAATTCTGCATGTTAAATCTGAATATTAAAAAATTGTTAAAGAAAATATAGAAATAGGTATCTGGGTACCCTATTGTGCACATAAGAAGGGGGATTTCTGGTCTATAAATCTAAAAAAATTGAGTTTTGGATTCTTGCAATATTCAGACGTTTGTAGTCTTCACAATATGTTCTCCAAGTGTTTTTTAAAATTTGAAAAAATTATGGAGTTATAGAGGTTTGAATTATTTCAATAATTAGCACGCTAGTCCCAAAAAATTTAAATGCGGTTTTCTCGAAACGACAGGGTGTAACACAGCGTATGATACGTACTTAAAGAATGAATTCCGCGATTAAAAAGAACGAGAAGAGTTTATGTGTGTTCGATTGGATCTTCTTTCCACGTTACAGCGAATTTGATGTCCCAGCAATTCTAAAGCAATAAAGCTAATTCTGCTCGGCTGTTATAAATTATTTCACTTCAGTCTGTTGATACTGCGAGTTAGGGGCTCGCAATAGTGTTTAAAATGATGAGGTGGTTTAATCGAGACATTTTTGTCCGGGCAAATTTAACTTATCGAAATTACAAGAAAATTAATGATAAGCAACTTGAACACCTGTACTATGATACTAGGTCAGTTTTAGGACCCCGTATCAAGATAAATAAATAAAAGTTTGTATAAAACAAAATTCGCTGTAACTCCAAAATATAGATGAAATGGAGCATATGTTTGTATGAACTATTTTTACTGTTTTTAAATGCTAAATCCATGCTTATAATGCGTCTCACATATTATGCTACACCCTGAGCATTTTGTTGTTGAATGTCTATATGAATTATTTAAATAAAGAGGTGGATGAAAGGAAGAATTTTATTTTAACCTTTTGAGTGATATAGCTGCACATGTGCAAGTTACAAATTTATTGGGCTATACATGCAACACTAACAAAATTCCTAATCTGTCTACTAAATATTTGCATTTATTATGCTATAATTCCCATTGTAATTTCAATAACCGTAATTATTGAATTATGATACATTATATCTGTTTTGAATTTTTTTAACAAGTCCACAATATACCAGGTCGTCTCATAAATAACTTCTTACACTCATTTTTAATTATCTCTATATTGAACTACCTTCACAGTTCTTCAACTCGATTTTCAACAAACTTCTACAATTTTAAAACAATTCGTTTTAAATATATTGCAACCGATCGGTACAACAGAATTATTTATCATCTAAAAAATTATCGAGCCACCTGAATAAGCAGTATCTGATACCCACAACTTTTCAGTTACTCGAACACCAATGCAACACTTTCTCACCGAAAACTGCGTCCAATTTCCAAAATTCTTGGCTACAGGTCTCTGCTGACATTCCAAATTCTTATTAAAAAATCCAAAACAGTATACATCCCTGACATTCCACCGTGCACGGTCAAATCTCTATAAGATAAAATCGGGTAACACATTCGTGTCTATTTAAAGTATGTTTTATAAGATAGCGAACGACATTACGTATGGGATGACCTAATAATATAGTACGCGGCGTAACGAGAAAGTGTTCGGCTGCGGAGGGCTCCGCGCTCGAAGGGTTCACGTTAATTACTATGAATTGACGATTGCGTGGACGAAAATAAAATTGATCGTGATTGAAAGTTATTAAGTAAATGAAGGATTGGGTAATTGCAGAGAATGGTGAGTATCACGTCGGATGGGACGAGCAAACGGGCGTCGGAGGTCGCGGTAAGTTCGAGGTTAATCGTTCGTTTGGCGTGATGTGCCTTTTGGACCGCCCACATTATATAAGATGAAAGCACGAAAGAAAAAATGTGATACAGACGTCGGATATCATACAAAATATCAAAAGGTTCGTCGAAGCTATGGTACAAGTATAATTATCAAGACGATCGTGTCCTGTGACGGCATCGTCCCGCAATGGACACCTGTTCTTTGAAGCCAAGTCAGAAGTATAATTGTTAAAATGATCATCATAAAAAATATCAATGTGTAGCGTATTTATTATTATCATTGTGAGATAGATCGATAAATTGATTCCGTAACTGTTGCAAAACTGAGTGACGAATTTTTGTTTTTAATTTAAGATCGCATCAACATCTTGGTTATTAGCGACCATGATTGGTGGTTGTTCTGTACTTCATGATAAAAGTTTATTCTACGGATAAGTTCGACAGCTTTTTTGAGGTTTCCTTCTGTTTTAAATATTTCTTTTATACAGTTAGGTATTTGGAGCTGGTTTCTGGTGCTTTCTGTGTTCTTGCTGTCCAATAAAACGTGTTTGGTGGTTAACTGTTGTTGGCAGGGTACACAGTATGGTGGGATTGCTTTATTTAGAATGAGCAAATGTCTTGTTGAAGTTTCATTTATTTACCTGCATTAACATAGGGACTATGGAAGTCTAAAAACGTATATTTGCATAAACATCCAGTCTAATTATCACTCAACCGCTGGCCACAGTTGTAATACAAGTTATTTATCATTCTATCTCCCAGAAAGTATTCAGTTAATTTCATGTTAATATATTGCATCCATCGTTTGAATTCATTTGTAAGATACTGCATCTTTTTTACAATTAAAATAATTAACGATTTAATTCATTAAGCGTTACGCCATTATTGTGCTCGCAAATTAATTTTCCAATTCTTAATTTTTGCACCATTATTATATATTTAAAAGCAAATGTTTCGTAGAATCCCTTTAAATGAACATGAACTCCTATTAACTGAACGAAAAATCATAGCTACTGGGAAAAATTAGGTGGACTCCTATTATGTGAACGTCCTGTACATATGAACCCACCTGTCCACCAACAGATTCATGTAAACGGAGTTCTACTGCAGTACATTTTGACGAAATGGATAATTAAGGTACAAGAAACGGTCGATTTAACTTTTCTAGGATGAGATACTATATCAAAGACTCGACATAGGGCCGCAAAGGGTTAAAATAAAAAAAATACAATGATTCGTCGCTGCAAAAGGTTCTCTGATAGATTCGCGCGCGAACTTCTCGTGAAAGAGCAGCATGTAGAAGTGACGAAAGAGGAAAGAGACGGTCACAGTAAGCGCGTACGAACGCGCATAAGCGATTGTAGGCGATGCGTACATGTGTATAGGGTACACAGGCTGACGGGGATCACGTGAGCAGAGGGCCCAACGGCTGCCAGGGCCCCGATGAATAATTCATGACGTGATGCGGAGTCACGGGGACTCATGATCGTCGTAACACACGCTGTCCGTGCTGGCTGCTCTCTGCGAGAATCGTAGACTCTGCTCGACCTTTACACACCTATTACGCTGGCTTCATTATTCTGCCCTCTTGCCGAAACTACGTTCAAGGACAACCTGCACTTCCCGATAGATTTTCGAGAATTCCTCCGCGCGCCTGTCACTCGTCCGATTATATTTATAGGCGATAATGTCGTCAGATTTATAACCACATTACGGTTTCCAAGGAAATCATTCGCACGCTTCTTCGGTAGACTCTTCGCGAAGCTCTTAGACACCGTAGGCACCCGAAGACGATTTTTAGAGTTGTTCCAACGAGTCTGATTGAACCACCTCGGACGTAAAATGCGAAATTGATATAATGATTAAGGTGGAGATCCAGGATGAGATATTTCATGGGATCTGTTTCTGGTGAGACAAAAATCTTAGCAACAACTAAATGTAAATGTGTACATCGCCTGAAATATTCCGGCTGTAACTAACACTAGATCTACCGATGATCAGCGTAGACCTGTTTAATCGAGGCGGTCAGAGTGATATGTTTTAGAAACAATACGTAATTCCAGGAAACTATGTTTATTTATATTTTTCTTCAGCTTTATTCAGCGCCAATTCAAAGTAAACATAATAGCCGCCAATAATAAATTGTATGTAGTTAAATTGCAAATCGATCAGTTTGACTGCCTTGGTAGTTCTACTGTTAAAATTTCATAAAAATATTTCTTACAAAAATTGCATAGTTTTGTGGATACCAGCGTATAGTGACAAAATAGTCTTATTCCACTGAGGAGCGTTAATGAGATAAGGTCAACTTGTTTCTTTTTAATAGAATGCTATATTTTATTTGCCTACACATGATAGCCAGAGACGCTTAATTTTATATCACCGCATATATCATACTCTCAAATAAAGTTACCACATGTGGACGAACCACAGTTATAATATGAGTAATCTCAGTTCGGATAACCGAGGTTCTGCTATAGTTTAGACAATAACAATCCATAAAAAATCAGGAACGTAGCATAAACGTTCACGAATAAATGTGCAAAGTTTCACTAACCCTCATTTGTCCCTAGGTGTCAATTTGACACAATGGTAAAAAATCAACACAATGAAAGAATAATTAATTAAATTTACAAATTCGTTTATTGAAAATAAAGAAAAGTTTTCGTACATTCAGTCATAAAATTGTTCCCACTGTTCACAAATAATAAAGCGAAATAAAGCGATGTGCAAGGCATACTGTTTTTTTAAACTCATCGCATTTTTGTGAGAAAAATGTGTCGAATCGACACAAGGGACGAATGAGGATTAACCCCTTGCCTTATGATTCTTTTAATAGTTATCTGCACTGAAGTTTATTGTTCGAGTATTCTACGGATGAAATACAGGAAGATCCTCTAAAAATTAGGGGTCTTGTAATATACCATTTTCAAGAATTTATATTGGCGTGAGACTGATATTTATAATGTATCGATCATAATCTGCATCACGAATGTGACTCTTTATTACAAGGCAAGAGATTAAAATACATTGTTTAGATATTTTAAACAAAATTCCCAAAATGTATCCTCAAAGGAGGCCGAAAGAGGAGAGTACACCCTAACCGAATGAGTCGATTCGAGGTACCAAACGTTGGGGCCTGATTCCCTGGAAGCTCGTTAGGCGATTTCTCCTGATTTCGTCCGCGCGGCTGCTTATCGAATCTTCGAGAAGCGAATAATTTCGGTTGAAGTGTATCGCGCTTTGCTTACACGAGGATAATTCTTTGGAAGACGCGAACAGAGAAGAGAGAGGCGGAGAGGAGAGAAACAGTGCGTCAGCTCCCGCCAGAAATAACATGGATATACTTAGACGGCCCTCCGTGCAAGATCCAACCAAACTACGCTTCTCCGAGGCCAATTCGAATCCTAATGAAAACTTCTTGCACCGACTGACTCTTCTTAGGATCAAACATGATCCTGAGTTCGAGTGGTTCGTTTGTGTACTCCATGACACACGACTTCAACAACTTTCCTGGGTGTTAGGACATCTGGATTGTGAATTGTTGCCTCAATATGTGCTGTGTAGCATAGCACTTGAGAATTATTATTATTTGTTAGTGCACACTGGGTGTTGCTCAGTTTATTGCAATTAATCACTGAAACTCTTCTCGTTATATGAAATATTATGAAGATTTTTAAACAATGACCAAAGAAGAGTATACAGTCGTTGAACATTTCATTTATGCTGAATATGCTGCTCGTGTTTATTTTGAAGACAAGATTCAACAATGTTCTAGTGGTGTGTGAATCGTATTTAACCATTTGCAATTGGAGTAGACATCATAATTTGCTAAATCTGTATAATATGTAAAGAACTGAAGGATATTGTTAAGTCCAAACTGATGAGTATATAGAATATTTTTCGATATATTTACACTTCATATGTTAGCAAACTATTTAAGATTACTTTGTAAATGCTCAAGATTTAATGTGTGCTTAATATTGTAAACAACAGGGCGATTACAACAACTACCATGACTGTAACAAATGCATTTTATACACATGATGAACACATGTATTTAACTTGAAATTTAAACAGGAGTAATTAATAAATGAAAATTCTGCAATTTATTTAGTTACTCATCTTTTAATCACGAATCCTAAGTAAATTAAAATAAGCGTCAGGAACGCTTTAAATAGAAATAAAAGCTATCTGTAGGGGAATGAAATTGATAAGAGAACATCATAACCGTAAATCACGGAATTGTATGAAATTTTAAGAGAATCTAATCAATTATTTGAGACACGAAAAACGGTGTATTTTATTTGTACCAAATTGCTATTTAAAGGCATGATATCAGCATTTGATTAAAAAGTTTGAATAAAAGTTCAACCATATTGCGGGATGCAGAAATTGACGTGCACGAAAGTTTATAAATTTCGATACTAAACTTTTTTCGTAATAGTCAAAATTTGTTTAAACTCCTGCGTATTTTGTGCATCGCGTAATACCCTTTAATTATTATAAACTTTCTTTCTTGATTTCTTACAGTTTCAAACTTAATTTATTCGTGAAATTATAGATTCGCCTCTTGCACGCGAAGGGTTGATTCTACCCCTTTCGTGGTCGATTTGGCACAAATAAAATATATGTACCATTATTCATGTCTCAAATAACTCTGCATTCCCATAAAATTTCATGCGAATCAAAGATTTCCGGTTCGCGAACTTTCGGAAGATATACTTAAAGTTTATGACCAACATCCAAACGAAAATATTTAAATGGATGAAACTGTTTTATTAAATACGGATTTAAATATTGAGAAGCTAATAAAAATATTAAACTGTAAATTATTTACTAACAACACTAATACATCATGGTTTCAATCACTGTAAGCTACCAATTTTAACTTTAAATTTAATTAAAAAATAATTATACAAATATGTTTCTGTTGTAATTTTTTGGACTGAACATATATAATGTTCTACCCTTTCTGAATACGATTATGTGAATTACTAGAAGCTACGATGAAACTACCAATAAATATTATTCTCTCTTAAGACTTCAATAACTGTTACCCTACACATAAATCACCTAATTTCATACCCTATTAACACTTTAACTGCCATGTCACCCATATGTGGATGACACTTAAACTGAATAGTTATGTATCTGTCTACGAATAGTACTATTAAAAATATTTAAAACGGTCTAACAGAACCAGGGATAAAACTATCAAGAATTACTAATATCGTTGATCAAACAGGGCATTATTTGAGATTACTCTCATGTTAAATCAAAGTCTAGAGAGGTATGTCGTTTATAGTCTACATAATGTGACAGTCAACGTGTTAAATCGATTACGTGCACAATTTTATGTATTCGCTATTGGTTGAAACGACCACGTGGCAACACTCACTAAGTAGATCTACTATACTTCTACGTTAGTGATCAATGTCCAGCTGTGTCATCCCTAACACACTCCCAATACTCAATACAATTTTCTTTTTCTGATATGAAGATCAGCTCCAATAGATCTGCTGAATAGACTCCACCATTAATATTTTTAATCAGATCAGAAAGATTTTTCTACTGAGCAAATCTACCATACTTCTGTCCAGCTGTGTCATCCCTAACACACTGCCAATACTCGACACAATTTTTCTTCTAATATGAGGATCAGCTCCAATAGATCTGCTGAATAGACTCCACCATTAATATCTTTAATCAGTTCAGAAAGATTTTTCTACTGAGCAGATCTACCATACTTCTGTCCAGCTGTGTCATCCCTAACACACTCCCAATACTCGACACAATTTTGTCTTTCTGATATGAAGATCAGCTCCAATAGATCTGCTGAATAGACATCACCATTACTATCTTTAATCAGATCAGAAAGATTTTTCTAATCTTCGGCCCTGGCGTTCTATACACCGTTACGTAGAAAGGAAAAATCTCGTGCTGTGCTCATCCGTACGGACCAACGCAATGGTAAATTTGCAATCTGTACACGGTTTACGCGCGCAAGCATAGTTACGGCTAGAAATAAGTCCATCCTCGCGTAAAAATAAAACTAGAACGAGAAGGTCCGACATACGAGCCACTAAGAGGCCGCCGGTGTTATGATAAACCGCTCACCAGCGAAAGAAACCGCCGTGCGGTTGAGAATAAGTACCCCGTGCTAACAGACTAAAGCACCGTTCTGTCCATCTTGCGTCACGTTAACGACGACTCACGTTGCAGCACAAATCAAACTCGAATCATTAAATCACAATATACTTGTTCCATCGTTCAGGGAACTACGAGATGATTCAGTTCGTCGATCGAAATGAACGAGACGATCGTGAGGTTAAAGACTTCAGGATCGAATTAATTAAAGCTGGAGAAAAATGATTCACAGTATCGTAGTACCTTTTTATGGAGACTGAAAAATTGCTTCGATTCGTGCAGTCAAAAGTATAGGGTTTTATTTTAAAAAAAGGTGCGATTGCACTTTTCAGATGCATCGATGCACAAAAATGCATAAACTTAATTGCAGAATATGCTTCATTCGACACCATTTAATTTTGACTTGTTGCATTTTTTTGCATCCCTAATCATTTTAAAGATACAGCCTACTCGTTACATAGGACACCCTGCATAATAAATTAAATTAAATATACACGTATGAGCCGCTCAGAAGCCAAACTGATCAACTCCATAAAATGGAAAGTAGAGAAAAGTGATGATATTTATGCAACTATATATTTTAAACTATATTTTTCCTTTCAAATGTTACAAAATTTATTTCTTATTTTACTTACTGTCTAGAATGTGCATCTTCTACGTATTTAATTATGTTAAATTAAATAAAGATCCGCAGTCTAGTGATGATGTTACAAGTACTGAAACTAAGAAATTTACTAAATGTGGAGTTGATCAGTTTGGCTTCTGAGTAGCTCATACGTATGTGTCGATATTCCTGAAGACGTTCAGCGTTATAAAACACGTGAAGTTACAAAATTTGTTATAACGAAACATGGAGTACATGAAGGTGCGCGAAAAATTTGAGCTTCGTATGTTCGACGGCCGATAAACCATATTAACTAGGTTACGGACATTTCTCATACACCTATCTCTACGGACACGCGTCAAATTGACGCGTAAACGAAACCGCACATTTTCTTTAAAGAACAACTGATTTTATTCAAAAACAATATATTATACACTATTAACTTATAAATGAAACTATGTGGCATTATATATTTATATAAAATTTATAATATTTAACACTATGCAACATTACATTTATTCCGCGCATTTGTGAAATTCGAAATGCGTCAAAATGACGCGTCCCGTAAACCTAGTGTTAACGAACACGCAGACAAACGAAAAAATTCGAACAAAACAGAGAATGGAAAAATGTTCTTTCAGAAACGCACCGAATGAATGGAAGAGTAAAACATTCAGGTTTATAAATGATATGAATGATAACACGGTATATGCACGGCACTGTGACAAATCAAGCACCGAGCCAACAGGATGCAGAAGAGAGGGCAAAGAGAAAGGGGAGGAAGAAAGGGGGGACGAAGTAGATGGAGAGGAACACCAATGAGACTTCTCATCGCAGACGTGATGCAAACTTAGTTAATGACTGCCTCGTTAATCTAATCTAGCTGAGAAACCAATAATAATACGTAAAAAGACACTGTATTCCGGTGTCTGATTACAGGCTTCTTCATCATAGCTAGCGATGGGAGTGAACCAACAGGCACTCGCGAGTTTCAAGCAATTCGATGGTCCGGCACTCCCTGCCTGTGAAAGGTATCAAAATGTTACAAACGTTCATGCACTTGATACAGTTATTTGAAACTGACACCAAAGTGATTTCTGTTTGATACCAATACTATTGCAAGAGTGACGGCGTCTATAGTGTCACAAAGTGTGTAACAAATGTTTCGAGTACCTTCTGAGCATTTTAACAATCGTATTCCGTGTTCAATTGGGATGATTTTATGTTTCAAAATAATTGGCGACTGTGGCGACAAATATAAAGTTTGTTTAAAAAATGTTAACACTTATATGGACGTAATTTTTTTAACGTTTTAGGTTGTATGTTTATTAATATCTTTTGTTACTTTTGCGATGGAAAATACATTAATAAATTTCGTAAGAGTTTATTAACAAGTTGACTGCCACAGTGGAACCAGCCATCATTTGACATCATTGACATAATAATTTTGGGTTAGTTCCAAGGGTAGGTGAGCAGCCTCGTGAAATTCATACATATACGACTAAAGCATTTGCTATTAATAATTCTTCTCAGAGAATGAACGGTAAAACATTATCACGGTTCATCTTCACTTGTTTAAAGAACACAGATGAATATATTATCAATCAATATCCTCCGATTGTGGTATGCAAAATGAAAAATGATTGACCATTTGATGAATATTATACAAAATACTAAATCATTCTTAACGTCTACAGTAATACTAATACACATGTAATTTAGTTTTCTTAAATTCAAATATTACTGACAAAAATATAATGCTTAATGACTTTTTCTATAAAAATCTGAATTTCTGTCAATTTTTTGTTTAACTGCCACATACTTATGTTGAATATATTTCAAAGAAAAATCGAGTCATTCGTAAATATTTTACAGAGATTAATTCGATTCTGCAGTTGTCCTATTCACTGATAAAAATTTCGTAAGTCATGCAATTTTCACAATTTAGATAATCATCACATAATTCCTATAAACAGTCAACATATCGACATCAGAATGTGTTCGAACCAATTTTACTTCGAGTAACATCGCTGCTATAGATGTGCATTCTTATTACAAAGGTGAATTCGTTTCTGCAGTTCCATTCGCTGATCAAAATTTCGTAAGCCACGAAACTTTCACAATTTAGGTAATCGTCGCATAATTCGTGTAAACGGTCAACTTATCGACATCATAATGTGTTCAAACCACCTTTAATTCGAATAACATGCTAGAGACTGCTAGAGGCGCGCAGTCTTATCATTATTTCCTACGCTCCCCTGAAAATGTCTGCTACAATTCCATTGAAGTTGAAAGTTGACCACACGTCGCCAATTTATGGCGCATACTTCATTCGTGAAGCATTATGTATATGCACACGCACGCACGGTTGCCCGACATGCAATGGATTATGCAGTCTGCACTTAGAAAGTTTCCCCTAGACGGCGATTTTCCACGGTAAGCGAGAACGTTCGTCCAGTTCCGAATCACTGAAAGATACGCTGTCCACTGTCTCACCTGGACAGTTATGAGCCTTTCTAGAAACCACCATTCAACGAATTAAAACCTCTCGAACTCACTGGACTTTACAAATGAATTTGTTTTGTAATTATTCCCTAGAAAATATTTGTTTTTCTTCTTCAACTTCGTAAGAGGTTTTCTAGTTTAGACAGGCAATTTTAAGTTCATCTTTTGGAATTTATTTTAAACAAAACTAATAATGCTACAACATTCGTATCTTGTACATATGTTTAATAATATTTTGGCAATCTGAATACATTTTTTTAATTACTCAATAGAAAATATTTGTCCTTCGATCTCTTCAGGGGGTTTTCCAGGCTAGAGAGGCAATTCTGAGGTCACATTTTGGAATTTCTTTTAAGGAAACTAATAACGCTACGACATTGGTATCTTGTAGATATATTTACTAACATTTTAACTGTCTAAGTAAATTTTTTTAATTGTTCAATAGTAAATATTTGTCCTGTTTCTTCAACCTCTTCAGGAGGCAATTTTAAGATCTTCTTTTGAAATTTATTGTGAAGAAACTAATAATGCTACGACATTGGTGTCTTGTACGTATTTTTACTAACATTTTAGCTACCTACAGAAATCTTTTTTAATGGACCGTTGCCAATATTTTAAAAGTTATTAATATTCACGTATTTCACGTTTCAGAAATTTGGTCTCAATGGCAGCACTGATTGCGTCTCTTCCGGTGGTCCAAAATAAAAAATTCGAAGCTCGTTTTAATCACCACGAATGTGGTTATCATCCCTACCAAAACAAATAATATACCAAAATATTTGACAAAATGGCAGCCTTTTAAAGCGTGGTCAGAATTTAGCACAAATTTTGCAACTTCTGAGTGTTTTAAACAAAAAAATAATTACATTATCGGCTTAAATGTATCAGGGACAATAGCCTGATTTCAACAACACAAAAAACTGAATAGATGACGTCATACATATTATTCTAACAAAACATTCAGTGTAACGCGTGTTGTACCGTATTAAATTTCTCATCCCACGCTGCAGGCTTTCTCCCAAATTTTCGAGACTCAAAGGGTTAATTTCCCGTTAATTATTCCCCTGAAACGTGCCGTCGTGCACGCTTCGATCGTTGCGAGTTCGTTGCGGAGATTTTCACGCGTTTCCGCTGAAAGTCAGCGGAGGATAAGTGAAAGACGATGGAAACGGGTTTTACAGTTACAGCTCCATCTTTACGAGGTTCTGCCGTCCCTCCGGGCATAAACGTTATTTGCCCGTGTAAGATCACTCGTTCACTGGTCTTTCGTTCTTCTCGAACGTTTGCATTAGCACCGCCGTCGGTGGCAGCGGCGGCGACGCCGGCGTCGGCGTCGAAAGCGACGCCACCGCCGTATTAACACGGCCGAATGGAAATTACATCGACCTGGTCATCTCGGCGTTTCGTGGGCGCGTTTACGACGTCGTTTCCCGCTTTTAATGAACAATGAGCGCGACGAACGTTTTCTCTACTGCTCCGTTTTATCGCCGTCAGTCTGAATGGCTGAAAGCGGCTGCACTTTTACTTTTTTTCACCCTCTGGACGGACGTTCCGTTCGTGAATGTGTCGCGAATTTTTCTCGTTCTTCCCTTCTGCCGTGAGACAATATAGCGTACGCAACGTGCTGTATAATTCGATTGAAGCAATCTTTTCGTTATTCTAAGCTAAAGGAATAATTTTAACACTTTGAGCCCTGAGAATTTTGGAAATGGCGTGCACAGTGTGCTGAAATTTTTTAGGTGGAACAAGTGTTAACTGTTTGAATGCCACACTGTATTACCTGAAAATGACAAACTTTCTAAATTTTAATAGAAAATAAATATAGCTTCAAATTATAGCGTGTTTAATTAATAATATTAGTAACTTCCATAATTTTTGCACCGGTTCTATTAAAGTTTATTAGACATATTTGTTGATACAACACAAAAATTGTGTGTTCAATTTTTCACGAACTCAAATATCATTATTAGACTGCGGTTTATGCAATTTTATATATTCAAATTGGTGAACGATGGGCATATAAAAATTTAGCTAAATGAAAATGTAGTATTTTAAATATTTCAAGGAGCAAATGCAGACTTGTTGCTGTTTCATTTGTTAACTGCATCAACGTAAGAAATATGGAAGTTTGAAAATGTATATTTGCATAAATATCCGCAACATAATCATTATCATAGATATAACAAACATTATGTTGCTCAATGGTCACGTATTTGTTGAATTTTTCTTTTGAGAAATTCTGAATCTTTTCAATTCTTTCTCTTGATAATAGCTATGAATTCGTATTAAATATTGGGTTGATCGAAAAATATTGTCTAATAGTTGTGTCTATAATTATCAATTATTTTTTAATATTTTTTCGAGAGTTTTATACGATGCCCAGGAGTTCAAGAAATATAGTACAACCTCAATTATCCAAACACCGGTCATCCGAAAATTAGTCATCCTACGCCGGTTATAAGCTAATATTAGCATTAGTGACACAGCGTACTTAATTGTATGCCACTATGTATTTTACGTTCTAAAATAAAATTGCTATTTTTATGCGGAACGTAGGTACAATGTGAATAATTGTATTATTAATTACAGTTCGAATAATCGAAGTCCTACTGTAATTATAGACATAATTTTTCATGAGAAATTTGCGACTATCGTGTTGCTGAGAAAACATTAGATTTTCTCGTTTTTACATAAATTTGTTTGTAAAATTTGTCAAATTTCACATTTTATAATTTGTTAAAGTACGATTACTGAGAAAATGAAGCATTAGATTTTATCATTTATATATCAGTTTATTCGCACAATTTAGCAAATGTTACATATTATAAATATTCATCCAAGGCTAGCACAAATAACCTACCAATGCAAAGGATTAATAATAACAATTTCATATATTAAAAAATCATATCAAATTCTCTAACCAAACGAATATAATTTTTAAAACTGAAATCATTCTTTGGAGGTTTAATAAATACATTCAAAATTTGTAACTTAACCCTCGCATTACCAAGGTATTTTTTAAAACTCGAACTACCAACCGAGAGGCATTTAGTGCCCACCTTCAGAAAATAATTATATCTGGTAAATTAATGCCGGATTGAATGATAAGAAACATTCTGCAAAATCGCAACATTCAATCACTTCGCAATAAAGTATACGTTTAAGCTCAATATATTCAACAATAGCTATTTTTCTCAGAATTTTGACCGAACTTATTAGCAAAATAAATACAGAAAGTATGATATGGCGGACACAAAATTACCCTTGATAGTGCGAGTGTTAATTACTGCTAGGGGATCCCTCAGCCCCACTCCTAAAATTTGCAATAAAAATCACATTTTGCACAAACTGAAATTTATTTCTTCTTAACGAGACGAACTGACCAGAGAATACTCCAAAACACGATTCCCCCATAAAAATTTATATGACATTTTCCATAATGTTTGAAGCGCTGTGTCTGTGGCCCCGATAGAAGTACACAGAACACGTTATCGATAGCGTTTTATTAATTTCCTATCGCTTGAACGTCGAAATCATAAAGAAATTTATATCACTGAGGCAGTATCAGTATTTTTATACATCCTAAACGTTGCACGGGGCAAGAAAACGCAAATTTCCCCGCGCTAAAATCGTGAACAAATTTGATCGCGAGTCTCGCGTCCGTATTTCTCGACTTATAACGAAAGCAGGAAGGAAAATAGCGGCGCGAGGAAAGGGGACGCGGCAATTTAATTTTTCTCCGGTGTCTAGAGTTCTATATCGTTATGAAAGACGCGAGGTATCGCGGTTTATTACATTTTTTCTCGCCTGCTCAACGGACTAATGGACTGCTAGAAATAGTACCAAGGCTGCAGGATGCTTTCGACCACCCTACCCTCCGATACATACACTTTGCTATTGCATGCTCTTTGTTTTTTATTTCTATCAGATTTATATCACGACCTCGGTTTCCTGCAACTTCTATTTAACTGTCTCGATCTGTTCTCTAATGTTCGCACGTTTCACGGAAGAGCAAAAGAACAAACAGAAGTCCATAGTTATGAAAGGCTAGATAATTCCGTGCATATTCAGCGAGGCTACGCGGTGAACAACTTCGCTTCTATGAAAGTGGAACGAACGCGTGGACAACTGATCGAAAGTGTTAGGACAGTTGGTGTACGCATTTGATTTTATGTGACAAACAGCGTGAAAGAATAATGAATTAGAAATCATGGACGGATCGTGGTGATCGTTTGGTCTCAATTGTTGGCACAATTTGACAAATTAATAAATTGTTTGGCTCGAACGACGTAATATGGTTAGGAAAGAAAGTGAGTTAAAAATTATTTACTGGAATGGAAAAATGGTGGGTTGGGTGTAGTCGAACAACACGCAGAGATATATTCTGAAAAGAAGATTCCAATACTTGAGTGATTATTAAATAAATGTAGACAAATATAATTTCATTTGTGAGATTTCTAATGTATGATTCTATGATTGTTTTTTATTTTTGTTAAAATTAAAACTAATCAAATTTGTAAAAACTTAACATAATACTGTTACACTTAGATTAATTTTGTAATTATCATATAATTGTAACATATCACACAAAGTAATATTTTTTATAAATTTTGTAATTTGTATGAAATTTAGATTCTTGAGAGTGTAACTCAAATAAAATTTCTATCGGTGTTCGACTATATAGCGACGCAGTAAAATAGTATAACGCGTAACTATGATAGCAGACCTTGCAACGAAGCTTCGCGAAGAAAATTTCTCGATCACCTTGGCGAATCTGTTGCACGATGACCTCGCGATCGGAATTGCAATGGAATCAACTTGTACGAGAAATCTGCCGGCATGACTTCCTAATTGATCTTTCACCTTTATAAATAACCGGTCGTTCACCACCGATCTTCACCGCCGCTTGTTCGCATTAAACCGTTATATTTAAGCACGACAAGTGACCATTATATCGGTACAATGCAAAAAGCCACTTTCATTATTTACATCATGCTGCTTCTATCACTGCACGGGGATTTCATTCGAACTTTCTACAAACTGTACACAACGTTTCATCTGAGATGAACTGTCTGCACCAAGCGTGTCCAACTTCGGCCCTGGACAGTTAGTAATGCTGCCCCAGAAGATCGTAAACTTTTAGAATTATAAAATGAAAATAAAGACAGTCTTTTTATTTATATAGATTAACTATGTTGTATATTTTAGGCTCGAGGAGCTACAACAAAAAAGAAAAGAAAAAAGAGAGAGTGGATAATAGAACCAAAGAGAATTTTAGAGAACCAGGAGGGGGTGCAATAAATAGGGTAGTTAGTCGGTAGAAGGGACGGAGTGTGAACGAAAGAGAGAGAATGAATCGAATGCGTGAATGAATCGATTAATAACACTTCGAGATATTTATCCTACCAGTTTGAAAAACATGCTTAAAGCTTTACTGACTAACTACTAATTAAATGCCTATAACTTCGGGAATTTTTCGAATTTAAACAAATTCTTTTAGACACCTACTCTTAAAAGGATCTTCTTAGATCCTTAGTATCCTAAATATCATCTGGATATTCTGAATATGCATCGCTTAAGTACCTGAGTATCATCTGGGATATTCTTAAATCTAAAGATTCCAAAAATAGTATAAAGAAAATCGATTTTTGTACATTTGTACACTGGAACCTTCTCTTTAGATCTGGGGAACGAGGACGAAAAGCAAACGGTTTCAGAAGTTCGACCGACTTTTGTTCCTTGATCAAAGATAAGGGCACCTTTTCTTTGTCCGAGCAGGTCCAAAAGACCGCTTCTAGCACAACCCGAGGATTCAACGAACGGAGAGGCATCTTCCATCTTATCTCAGGTACGATCTATTCAATTTCTATTAGCAGTGGACTGAGTGGAGCGTTAGAAAAAAGACGCCAGGCTACAGTTCGTGATACATACCATTCGCACTAAAAACAATAATCGTGACGTAATATCGAGGCAATCATTTTTCTATTATAATATACATATTATTTCAGGGGAAATTTCTGTTAAACTATGTCATTATGTTCTACGAAAATAACGGAACAAAAAATGTAATATAAACATATGTCCATGAAGGCTCTGTTGAAAAGTTATAAAAATATAAAATAGTATGATACACAGTGAAAGTAGTCTGATATTTAGATGTCGATATTTTTTGTTTTAATGTGGTAGAAGAAATTAAACTTTGAGAGAAGTGTATTTTGTCCCTTGAATATTTAAAAATGTATTTTTAATATCACCAACCACATCAACTTTAATCATTAAACTCGCAATATCGTACCAACCGATTCAAATTCACCCGAAAAATGATCAAACCCAAAAACGAATCTTCACGGACCAAAAAATCGACTTTAATACGATGTACCATGCAATTCCAGATAAAAGAATGTAGCTAAAAAACATTTTAGATGAAATGGCAAGGAAGATATGAAACCTTTGTTGCTACGCACTCAATATGGATTAATTTAATTAATCTCTAAAGATTAATTCTTCATTATTATTCCAAGTAGAACCAGCTTTTTACCTGTTCCGAACTGTTAAACAATCGCAAAATAAAAAATCCAAATACATCAAGTTTAATCATTAAATTCCCAATATCGTACCAACCGATTCGAATCTCACCCAAACACGAACCACCGCAAACAAACGAACTCGACTGTAACACGATGTTTTAAATATCTGCAGGCAAGAACACGAGTACCAGAAAAAAATAATAAATTCATACGTGCACCCAAAATACATATTTGTCACGGTGAGTGCAAAGCTCGGGTAAACACGAGGGAGCGCAAGAAGCTTTAAAGAGGCTTCATTATATACCGGGTGACCGATACCTACGGCAGAATCGCGTGATTGTGGTTCGGTTGGTATGCAGACAAACTGCATCGGGGTGCTGCATTATTTTAGAAAGAGAAAAGTAGATAACGAGAAAGAGGGAGAGACAGAGAGGTGGTTCGAGCACAGGGGGAAATGTGACTGTGCGCACATGCATTCTGGGCGGACAGGGGCGGCGAGGGGGGAACATTGACCAGGTGGTAAAGCCACCCCATGATTTTCTGACCCGTGAAACTTCCCCGGGGGAGCACGACGACCCTGTGCACGTTCTCAATCACGCGATTGAAATGCACACGTTTCTCCGCATTCAACCGGCAGATACGAGTACACGTGTACACCGATAAATTCTCCGCTATCTGTTGTGTGCGCCGCGTACTCTATCGGCCGTCTTATTACCGGATATCGAGTATCGATTACCACCAGAAACATTTTCTCTCGTTTCGTAATAACAATCATAACGTTGGCCAGAACGTAACAGGCACAATAGCGTGTATCGTAATGATACAGGCCCGAGCGTTTCCATCCGATGCCGAAAACGATAAATTACGTACGACTAATAACCACGGATTTCTATTCCCCTTTATTCGTACTCTATTAAATCGAGTCGATCCACTCCGGTAAAAAAAAAACGTGGATTTCTCTTGCGTAACAGATGAGACGAAATCATTCGGCTTGTTAGAAGCACTACGCCCCCGTTCATAAGTGTTGAGACACTTATCGATAGTCTGCGGATGTTTGTGCAATTTAACACGCTGCACTAGCTGAAAATGACAGACTTTCTACATTTTTATACATAATTAATGTAACTATAAATTGTACCTTCTTTTAATCAATAATATCAATAACTTTCGTAATTTTTTTACTGTTACTATTAAACTTTATTAACCATTAAGTGGATTATTGAGGCCGTAGCAACCCTGTGCAACTTCAAACTAATAATTGTTTAATTTTTACCGAATAGATAAATAGAAATGAGTTTTCCTTGCAGCATTACAAGCATAAGGAGATAAAGAGGATTACATAAATCTTCAAATAATTATATCAACATATGTTAAACTATACATGGTCAAATAAATAATGATTGAATATTTGGGGCACCCAAATATGGGTGACGTGGCACTAAAAGTGTTAATGTATCCAAATTGGTGCATGATGGACATTTAGTAACTTAGCAAAATAAAAATTACATGCTTTGAACATTTCAAGCAGCTAATGCAGGGTTGTTGAAGCTTTATTTATTTAACTGCTTTAAGATAGGAAATATGAAAGCCTAAAAATGTGTATTTGCATATACATCTGCAGTCTACTTATCAAATTTCTAATGAATCTGAACATGGTTATGAAATCATTGGAAAATTGGAACAGACACTGTTCTCTTCTATATTTTAAACCACCAGTGTCGTGTGCGTCTGTTGCTATATCACAATGATATCTATTTATTAATAAAATTAATGTATTTATTAATAAAAATAATAAAATATCTCATAAAGGAAATGTATACAGGGTGATTCTGGCAACTGAGCCAGGCTACAGCTCTGTTCTAACAAAAAGTGAAGTTAGAAAGAAATCGTACTGGAAAATTTTGCATTGTTTAACTAGCTCTATAAATTTGCATGCTGCCATAAAGTACAGTCGAAAATCACTCGGTTTGGGAATGCAGAAGTTTAACTGACGAAGCATCTTTTTGTTTTATCAACGACAGTATGTTGGTATTTAAAAACGTCAATTTTCATCAAATCCAGAAAAAATGGGTTTGAAAGACAATTTTATTCTTATATAAGACAATGATTTAAAACAGACCACGTACAATATAAGAATGCGAATTCTGTATAATGTTCTATGAAACATTATGGTCTGACATGTATATTGATATTCAAAACACCAGGTTTGTACCAATGCAGAACAAATAAGGTTGACAGATAATTTTATTCTTGTACAATATAATGAAATAAAACTTAAAAATTTCGTCATAATCATCGGGTGTAAATATACTGAAATACTTCTGTCGTCTCCTCCAGCGAAGAATCCGTTTATTTCAAATTTCATTTGAAAAGAATACTTCCAGAAGAATGGAATAAAATCCAAACAATGAGCATCCTCTCAAAATGAGAATTCCTGGTGCTTTATTAAATCTTGTTTTTTCGAAAAGCTGAACATCAATACTCTCGTTTCATTTATGTGAAATTTATTAACGAAATATCTGCAAATATATAGGAATTATTTGTTTTATGAACATTTATTAATAAACGGGGTTATTAAAATTACACCCACTGCGTATAGCACGACTACATATGAAAACGCCGCGGATAGTAAAATGGAAAATTCATTTAATCTTCAAAGGAACTTAAAAAATACCTGCCTTCCGTTATGACTCTGCAGTGAAGAATTTTTGGAGCTATGTTCGCATAATATGCACAGGGTAGCACCGAGCCGACTAACACATTTAAAAAGGCCATAAAACATCCAACTCGAAGCAGGGAGAATCATTAAACCCACCTATAAATAAAATAAAACATACCATTTAACGTCAAATACTTACAAAATCTATTTCTTGTAAATGTCGGCTCGGCGCCACTCTGTATTTCTTATTATTATTCATAGAACATGTTGCAAAGTTTGATTGTTTAACCCTTGTGTAAGCGACCAAAATGTTCACGATTTTTTAGGAACCTCAAGCGTCCTGTTCCAATATATCAGATATACAGAAATAATTTTACGTACATACAGTGGAACGTTGATTATCCGAACTCGGGTCAGCCAAAAATTGTTCATCCTATACTAGCAACGAGCTAGAATTATCACTAATAACAATATGTACTTAATTTTGCACTATTAAATATTTTACATTCTAAAATAGAATTATCATTTTTATGCGAAATCTAGTTACTGTGTGGGTTATTCTATTATTAATTACAGTTCGGATAATCGAGGTCCTACCGTACTTTCCCAAACTCTTAACCTGTCAGCTGTGTATGACGAGTATACTCGTCACGCAAAAAAAGTAATTACCATTTGCTATTTAAATTAAAATTTCAGTGAAAACTAAAACATATTCATAAATTTCAGACATTTTAAAACATTTTGAGACGAGAACGAAATAAGAAAAAAAAACTGTTCCATGTATTTGATCTTCCTTGTTTTTTTTAAATAATGGATGTTTAAATTTGAGGAACAACGTATTCATTTTCCAAAAAAACCAACTGCCATTCCGTTATAATTTAATTCAATTTTACAACAGCTGCATATACTCTGTGTTTGACGAGTATACTCGTCATCTCTTCATTTTTGCGGCGCAACGTAGGTACACACTTTTAGAATAGGGCTACACAGCTAACAGGTCAATTTTCCCTTCCTATAATATACCAAGTACTGTTTTAAAGAAAATATAGAAATGTATATCCGGTTACCCATACAAGGGTTAACTCCGAGACACCCTGTATAGAATATCTTACGCAACAATATTTCTGTATGTCTCGTTCTTGGACTTTTAAACGGTAGTGTACACAAGCAACGTCCATTCACTGTGACACCGACCACTATCAGCCATTTCGTATCGCTCCCGAAGATCACTGCGGAGCAATTTTTATTTTTAATAAATATCAGCAGACTGATATCGTTTCTGTGTCTGCGCACACGTTCGACTTTTATTTCACGGGCCGGCCCCGATTCTTCGTTTCCAATCGGGATCGTTAACGTCGCGACTATGCAATCGCGATATTACGGAAATATAATATTACGGGCAAATGAACATGATGCAAATCAACGCGTATAGCGTGCGATTTTCATCGATGAAATTTGCACGGACCAGCGGGCGCGCGCGGATCGCCCGGCCCGGCCCGACGTTTAATTTACTGCGTTCAATTTTACATTATTAACGACAAAAAATTCATTTCGACGTCCTTTTAAATACAGCTTCAGCGTGAAAGCTCGCGATTTACGACACGATCGCGATACAATCGGCGGGTGTACGTGACATTTATGCGGTAAACGAACGCCGCGCGAAATAATTCGAAATAAATAAATAAATGGCCGGAGAGCAGCGTCGCACGTGCTCGGCCAATTATTGCGCTCGCAGCTCTTCAATGGGAGCAAACGTTCGAAGCACAATTTAACCGACTGTTTAAACGAAAAATTTACAACCATTTCGGTGTTTCTTGTCGAGGACCGAACGGTGATTTCATTATTTTTTCATTTTTGCGGCCGGTTCCGCCGGTCAGCCTTCGACCTTTTACAAATCGATCTGTATAGCGACGACGACCTTTTGCTTGCGTTTTATTTGTATCACGGGATGGACAAACGGACCAGTCTTCTGATGTACTACGTGCGCATTCGCCGAATTAACCCTTTTAGTGTCGACCGAAAAATTGAACCTGAGCGAAAAGCGCCGAGCCAAACTGATGTAGTTTGGAAAAAAATTATAAAAATTTTGTTTTAAATAATAATTACAAAATTTAAAAAGGAACATGTTAAGAACTAAAGAAACTAAATTAATGGCTAAAGTATTTCAATATTGGTTGAAAATTATATGAATAATATTTATTTAACCCTTTGCACTCGGATGTTGAGCCATAATCGACATGACATTGCATTCCAGCAGTTGAAGAGAATGAAAAAACGTTTAAAAATCGAAAGAAAAAATCGTGTGTCGATCTGATTAAACGTGGAAATATATTGACGAATCATAATGAAATCCAATGTCACCTGGACTTTTCATAATCGTACACTTTTTAGTGTGTTCTCGAGTTGTCGGAACGAAACGTTGGATTTATCACCGAGTGCAAAGGGTTAAAATTATAAAGAAAATTCGAAAAGTTGGTCATCTTTTACAAACAGCATTTACAAATATAAAACATCGTCACCTTGACACAGTTTGACATAGAACAAGTAGTATGAAACATAAACAACGTATATTCAATTATATATAATAATATCACAAGTATTTCAAAAGATGAATAAATAAGTGACTGACGAAATTGTTCAAATGTTTTTATAATTACTTTCTTCCTTAATTTTAGTGCAACTGACTGGCTGAAAATTTTCTAAATATATTTGAACTGTTATTTGTTGTAGATACTGTAACCTTGGTTCAAATAACAGTACCCTGAGAATATTTTAACCCTTTGCACTCGAGTGGCGCCTTCGAGACACCGTAATATTCATCTTTCAAATTTTCTATCATGTATAAATCGCTAAAAATTGTTCTCTGCAAGTGTTACAAGCATTCTGCTACTGAAACAACCGCATTTCGGATAAAATAAACCCTCTCGCCGTGGTGAACTGTGCTCGCGTTTCCAAGTTTGGTGGATCAGAGGTAAAAGATTTCGAGTGCAAGGGGTTAAATGGAAGAATATTGAAGTACATGATACATCGTAGTTTGGCACTGAAAGGGTTAATATCTTTGCCTCATCCTCGATGTCCGCGGATCTAATCGTCCTGCATCAGCCTTTCGGGCGGAATCGAGAATTGAACGCTACAAGAAGCTGGAACGTTACTATTCGTGGAGCGCGATGAAAAAGAAGGCAACGGTAACTCGTCGAGGAAGACGTCAAAAGGAAAAAGAGAAAGATACGCGTACACCTTCGAAGGTAATTTTAGTTACTTGACAATTTGGCACCGTCTACGCCAAATAGAAAGTTACGCGCTGCGAGTCAGCCTGTACCCGCGCGGGCAAAGAAAGCATGAGAAGCGGAGGAGCAGAGGCAGAAAGGGAACGAGAGGAGAAGCGAAGAGGAGAGAACGGAGAAGTCGCCGGTGGAGGACCGGTGTACGCGTGATAATCTATTTGCTCCTTCCGTGCTGCAACGGGACAAGAAGTCCTATTTATATCGTGGAGAAGCCTCGGTTTAATGAGTCTAGCTGCTGTCACAAGTACCGAGCTACGATCGCTTCGACAATACATAAAACTCAGTCAAATTTCGGTGGAAGAACTCATGCAACCATCGACAGATCTACCTGACGCGAATTGGAGGACGTTCGCTTCGACGATCTTAGACGTACGACATTTTCGACCTGTGCAAGCATCAGGCCACCATACCAGGCTTGTGGTTCACTTAACCCATTCAGCCTTCCATTTGTTAGGTTGTCACAAAAGTTCATTTCGTTTTCTTACTAGATAGGAAGTGTACAAGATTTCATGAACGGTGCGATGTTACTGAAGTATGTATGATACATTCTGGTCTATCACCTTCCTCCATCTCTCCAAAAGCCGCATGATACCATTCTTCCAAAATTCCTTTGACTTACTGGCAAAATACTGAGGTGATTTACCAAACATGCAAATTTCGAAAAGAACTTATGGGGCAGCCTAATATTTTGCGCTTCGTGTGCACGAACTGCTACACTTGTCGTTTCATTTCTACGAGTAGAATAGGTGTATATCTGAAATTAATTACAGGAGGAGAACGGTATAATATGAAAGAATTACTATATTTTGGTCCAGGTCATGCAGTACGAGTCAGACTCGTAGTAACGCGTTTTGTTCCAAGTCATGCACGAGCCAGACTCGTAGTTGAGGCTGAATCGGTTAACACGTTGACTGTCATGGGGGTCACCAGGGACCAGCGCTATAAACTTTATTTAATTTAATAACTATTGATTTTTAGTACATTCTGAGCAATTTGAACATCGCAACGCTAATATAGGTACACGTGTACAATACTGAATATTTAAAGAGATTTTCCCTTCACAATTTCTGTAGAAAAATAAATTTACATTGTGTCTGACCAGCGACTGCTGTTTTCACTGTGGCAGTCAACGTGTTAAATACATTATGTTAATGTTTTCCCTGATATTTTGCAGCAGCATTTGGTCCAACTCATGCACTACGAGTCAGACTGGTAGTTTAGGCTGAATGAGTTAAATAAATCTATGTTAATGTTTTCCCTGAGACTTTGCAGCAGCAGACAATGCAGTCTGGGTAACGACTAATTGGTAACAGTATTCCAACATGACAATGATCTGAAACATGCCACCGGAATTGTAAACAATTATAAAAGATTTAGAGGACGATGAGACATTAAAAGTTATTAATTGATCACCTCAAAGTTCCGATACAAATATTATTGAACCCGTTTGGGATTGTTTGGACAGAGCTCGAAGAAAAAGTGAACCGAAAAATGCGGCTGAACTTGAAGTATTGCGAACAGAATGGCAAACATTTATGAATGAAATTCTTAGAAAAATGCAACAGGAAGCCACACAAAATATAATTATATTTATATAAATTCTAACGGTACACTGTACAATAATATTGGTAAAGTAAAATGCACATGCTAAATCTTTTGTGTAACACTTTCTATAACGGCAAAAATATAAAGTTATTATATAACGTAGGTGAGTTAAGACCTTTGCACAGTACTGTATGCGTCATGACACTTGTATTTCGGATTTTTGTTGAGAATATTTGATTTTTATGGAAGATGTGACCTGGTCGCAGAATGGAAATTTATTTAAAATAAGTATGAAAAAGTAGCGAGTTGAAAATCATTGGACTGCCCAGCCTGATCTTCGGATCTCGGCTTCTGTTTTGTAGAATAGGCTAGACAAGCAAATGGTAAACAGGTGTCCGAAATTAGACGAACACCTGTAGACACTTTGGCTCGAAGAATATAGGAATATAGCGAATGGAACCGTGTTACGCATTAATTGTCGGAGTGTGAAAATTAGCAGAATGATCGTAATGGAGTAAGACGTGGGAATATATTAACCAGATAACATATTTATATGTTTAAATATTTCTTCGTGTATCATAATTGTAATATATGACCGTAAAATTATTTATGAATCGCGTATTTCTCGAAACTATGTTTCCTAACACGCTTGGATCGCCTTGAAATTTAAAACACAGGTTGAGAAAAACAGTAACTTTCTATTGGCGGACGATTTTGTTGCTAACATTTTTAATTTAGAATATATACAAAAATATAACAGAAATTCTAAAGAATAAAACTGTGAGAAGCTTCAAAAATTTTGTTTGTCGTCAATTTTCAAAGAAATCAAATAAACCTCGGTCAAAATACAGGGAGTATAAAAGAATTTCTAAAAAAATTTCGCTTTTCTGTTTTACGAAAACCAAAATGGCGAAATCGTGTACACCATCCACTCACCCACGGAGAGACACGTTTCACGAGAATCGCTGTATCTCGTTCAAATATTGATATTTATCAAAACAATTTTAAACACAGTTAGCTCAAAATACGTTCTAACAAACTGTAAAATATCAAAAGCCTCACTTGGTACAGTGACACATGGGTCACGTAACTGGTATCGTGGGGTTATACGTGACCCGTTGGAGCTTTGTATGTATAGTGACGAACATTTTTGCTATAACTATCATCGCCAATTGTATAGGATACACATAAAGAAGAAACAATGAAACTTTTCCAAAAGCTTTAGTATTCGTATTATAGTAGAACTAAGTTCAAGCTGAAATAATGAATAACACTGTGTACTTAATTTTCTACCACTACGTATTTTAAATTCTACAACGTGAGTCAACCTGTTATTAATTACAAATCGAACAATCGAGGTCCTACTGTAATTGTGAAGAAAAGAAAAATGCGTAGCAACCAGAAAACAAGCGATTAAAAAAGCTGAGGGTCACCTGTGACCCAGTGATACCACCTCAGAGTTAAACCCGAACATCCACTTTTCGGGCTGATCAGAGGGGATTAACCCTCTAAGAAAAAAGAAGAGCGGCGTCATTCGAGTTTCAATATTTGGTTCGATAAGAGGGCGAAGATAAAAGCTCGGTATCGGGCGTAGAAAGTGTATACCAGTTTAGTGAAGGTGATATGAATATCGAATTCATCGATTACCGATTACCGCTACCGGTTCCGCGGTTCGCGTGCGTGCAGCGCTTTGCTCTTCAGCAAAGAAAAACGAGCTGTTCGGCCAACAGGAACGAGCAGGGCGGAACAGGCTCGAAGAAACACACGTTGCACCTGCTGCTCAACCGAGATCCTTTCCCCTGCACGGAACCTCAGATTTTATCCGGCCAGTTAAAACGTCGATACCTATCGCGAGCTTCAAAACGAACGAACGAACGACTCTTAACCGACTCGTTTGAATTTCAACGCGCCCGCTGCACTGGAATTAACTCTTTCACCGATCACGTAATCCGTTACTGTCTTTCAATTTGGCAAACGTGAAACCTTTCAGCGTAATACCTCATGCTCACGTTTATACGATCGGACGTTATTTACTATAACACGATCAAAAAGCGCTTGAACGCTGGAACTACCAAGCCAGTCAAAATGAGTGGTTTGCGATTTTACTATGTACGATTTATTTTTGACGATTATTACGTTTGCTTTGAATGAAGCTGGAGGAGAATATAAATAAACATTGTTTTTTTGAATTATGTAATTTTTCTGAAACTTCTTTTTTGGATGGTCTCGGTGAAATAGGGGCATGTCGATCGTCGGTGAATATAGTGTTGACACGTTGACTGCCATGGTGGTCAGCACATTAAATTCTATTTAATTAAATAATTATTGGTGTTGATAATATTCTCAGCGAATTTTATATTGCAGCACTAACGTAGGAAGGCATGTACACGATTTAATACCTAGCACTTTCTTCCTCTGTGATTTATGATAAAAACAGCAATTTATATTGGGTCTGATTAGGGATGGCTAATTCCACTGTGGAAGTCAACGTGTTAAAAAAATACTGTACACGGTGTCCCAGGTTTTTCCAACCGATGAATAGAAATGAGAAAAAATGTTATGTGAATATTTAGGTAATCATAAATGGTTCATTAGAAAGTTATAGCGAACAGGAGCAGGGTAAAGTAAATGCCCTTACAGAGTATGTTCATCTATGTTTGCTATATCAAATTATTGATGAGCCTGAAACAAATTAATACACTCGTTCGTAATAAATTTTGTTTTTCCAAGATTTCAGTCTTATGTCGATTCTCTTAAACGAATAGTTATTTAATAAATTGAGTCATTCACAAAAGCTACAGTGATCGCTTTAAGCAATCACAAGTAGGAAATATTGTTCTATGAACAAGTACCACGGACTTTACTTAAGCTGTATTATACTAATTTTCATTTCACGTTTTTGTTATCAGTATTTAATCAAGTATTTACGGGTATACGTTTGTAGAATATTTTCTTCTTATTTCTACCTGTAGAATTCGCTGGCATAGTTCAGCCGGAAGAACCCTGAGCACCCGGTATATTAACATGAACGATAACGTAGTAATAACTGCTGTACTTTGTATACAGAAGTTTGTAAACGCTGCTTTGTTCTCAGGATCTGAAGTTACTTTTAAAACTACAGCACGTGTAATGCTAACGTTCAATTTCTTCCTTCACAAGCACTTTTAATATTACTGTTTCTTATTAATTTTATCCAACATATACAAGGCGAGCCTGAAGTTCTGTTACTCAAATTGCAGCCGCATTCTACAGGTCAAAATTAACAAAAGGTTATGGTAAACAAAGATTCGAAAACACCTCATTTTTTAAATACAGTCATTCGGAGCGTTTAACTTGTTCAAGTCACAACTTTTTCAAACAAGTGTTCTTGTCATAATTACTATGATAAATGTTACAAAACACAGTCAGGTAAAAGTCTTGATAACACAACCTCACGTATGCACATAATTAATATTTAGAAAACAAATGGTTTTGGGACTCCTGTTTATTATTTTTTATTAGTTTTGACGCATGAAATACACCTGCAAATTTTATGGCATGATTTTAGATTAACCTCATGTGTATTATTAATTTATATTTAGTTGTAAAGCGAGTTAACCCCCTTGGTTGCTAATAAACAAATAAATATTTAAATAGCGCTATCGTTGGCAGTTTGTGATAATTACACTGTACTATGTCCTTTCCAAGATTAAAGTAAATAGTCTTTAACATAGTATCTTTTACAGTGCATTGTTTAAAGCCAGGATTTAAATGCATTAAATTCCACTAAAAATTGTAAGCTGTGGTCAGAATTGCAGAGAATATTAATCAGAGAACATTACGAAAAAAAAAGAGAACTATATGGAGCATGTTTCGCGTCTCTAAACAATCGTATTTTCATCAGGAATAAATTGCTATAACAGATAAGCCGCAAATAAAAATACCGCGCCGGTTTTAACAGAGTCACGGTTCTCCACGCTTCAGCTGTACATCCGGTGTTATCGCATCGGTTTAACAGTAGATGATTTGAAACTGAATTAATTTCGTGTCAACACGGCATTAACGTTTGACGTTACGATCTTCAATCTATATGTAAAACGCGAAACTTAACGCGAACACGATTAAACATTCACACCAGAGTTAATTATATCAGAGTTTATCTTGGAACAGCGCACCGAACAGTATATTCTAACGAAAAACACCTAAATAACGGCTTTTATCTTAAATTTCAGTTACCATCATGTTTCTCATACAGTGCACAAAATTGATCGACCAAAGTTATCGGTTCGTAATAAAAATACTTCTGAATGTCTGTGCAACACGCTTGGAGATCATGTACGTACGCCACAGCATAATGAAACTATGAAAAAATGAATACGATATGCTTGCCTTCGCAATGGACTATCGAGAAAGCGAAATTCTAACGTTACACCCAACTAGTTTCTAATCGAAGTACAAATGCGCTGATGACAGAAGTCAACGAATAAACTGACCCGAAATACGCAATCAAAGGCGACAATCTTTTACAAACGGCGTACCTGCTCGTACCGTTTACCGGCCACGATAACAAGACAAGTATCTGATTAAATTTATGTAACGGCGTGTTACCATGTTACCCTGGAATTATTTTTGATAACCCAATGTGATAACGTCATTGTACTTTAAGTCGCTGTCGCTCGGACGTTTCCCGACGTTCGTCACGACGACTCGAAATGTTAATCCGAATACAGTTATAATTAGTGGTTAAACACTATGGAGATGTAAACAGTGAACCCCAGCGACGTCTACTTCGCGGATTCAGTATTCAAGGAAGTATCCTCCTTTCTCGGCCTGCTTCGGAGGTACATTTTGGGAATTTTATTCAAAAAATCTGCATGAGATATCCGTATGAAAGTTTGAAGATTTATTCATATGTATCTATACAACATTTATGAATTTTTGTACATTGTTATTATTTAAACTATAGTAATTATTCACTGAGGAAGCAGACAGGTTGCAAGAATTGACTCGCACGATAACCGCCGCTGAAGTCATCTGTAAACAAAAACTCCAAAAGACTCTGAATTAGTATGAGTGTTACCCGGGCCTGAACTAGGAAAAACAAAAACACATCGATTTTTCACTGACATTCTGACTCTCACATCGCTATAAGAATCATAAATATTGATATATTTAGCTTTCCATAGTTCAGGCGCTAGCCACGCTCATGCTAATGAAGTTTTTTGGAGTTCTTTCAAACTGTTAACTTCCCCGGTGAATAGTTGCCAAATTTTAGATGATATCGATGTACAAAAATTCACGAGCGTAGTATAAATATGTATGAATAAATCTTCAAAGTTTCATAAGGATGCGTTGATTGCTTCTTTCAAACAAAATTCCCAAAGTATAGCCTCAAAACGGACCGAGAAAGTAGAATGGCCCCATAAAGAACTGCACACGTCGAGCGAGAAAGAAAGGGAACGCGGTCACGTTTCGCGGTGAAATTGCATAAGAAAAGAATCGAAGGAAAACTGAGACGATAACCGTGAAGTTGTCGACGGACGCGTCCCGACGGCGGCATCGTCGAGTCGCGCGGGCCAACGAGAAAAAACCAGCCGTGCGGTACCGCCGCGTGTTATGAGACGCTCGCCGGACACACAGACGTCCGCGATCGCACACCACACACCACACACATACACATACACACACAAACACACAGAGAGAGACAGAGACACAGACGCACATATGTAAACGTGCACATTCGTCCACGGTCGCGCGATTAAAAGTGAAACTCACTCCAGAAATAATGCACAGTATCCATCCAAGTCGCGATGGCGAAGGTAGCAGGCTCTGCTTGTCCTGGATTATCGAGAGGCAAAGAACGCGGCAAAGAGTTCGAGACGTTGCTTATTAAGTTCCTCGTACGCTTATCGTGGTGATTGTCGCAGCCGTGATCGTCGTCGCCGTCGTCTTACGACGACGACAACACTTTCGCCCGGGCTTCTGCTTGTCAAAATATCCGTTCCAGTATCTCTCCACCGGGCACTCACTGGCCGAGCAATGAAAACGCTCCGCGTGTCACGATAAACACCGTGTACATTACCCCCGTGTGTATTTCGCGCCGAGCTTTTCCCGCGTTTAGTTTCGTTGACGCACACGCGGCGAAGGTAACGCGCGGCCGAAGCGAGACGGAGAGAAACTCACACACATATAACACGCGAGTTCGGAGAAAGAGCGGGGAACAGACGGAGAGAGAAAGAGAGCAAGAGTGTGTACATATGTACGTATGTGCACGAGTGAGAGAAAGAGAAAGAATGACAGGAAAGGAGAAAGACGCATATAGATGCACGTTATGTTGGGAGCAATGGAATATGTGCGAACAGAGTTCGCTCAGTCTCGCCTAGGGGAAAGAAAATCCGTCGCTGCCACCACTGCTCCACCTCCAGCACTCGTACGAGCCGCGACACGTATCGCGGAGTGCGTGTTCGCGCGCGCACAGTTTTCAAAACAAGACAGTCACCGGTACGTCAGCCGGCCCGATTCGCGCTCCGCGTTTTTTCTCCGCCGGCCCGTTTTTCCTACACGCCGCCGTGAATCGTTTGGTTTCAGTCGCGCGCGGTTTTTCCGCACGCACACGCCGCCGCGGATCAATAATTCACCATACGAATTCACCAGAAGCGGGTGAACGAGCGGGCTGGCACGCAGGCACTAGGCAGAGGCACACGTTTCTGTCGTGGCGCGCTCTCCTCGGGGAAACGCACGCAGCCCACCACCACCGGCACCACGATCGCGCCTCGTCCTAACCTCCTCGACCAGACGTACACGTTGCCAGAGAGACTGCACACGCTTCCCGACACATACACACATACACACAGACACATACACCGTACACACGTAACGAACGTTCTCTTGTCTTGACACACAGCTGACACAACGCTCGTAAACACGCGACGATCGGACAAAGACGGATGCACCGATGCACCGCCAAACCGCTCGCGATAGACCGGCACGACTCGCGAGCTCTTCGTTTATCAAACTGATCCGTCTATCCTTTCGACTCTCTCTCGCTCTCCTCTACCTCTCCTTATCCTTCTCTCTTGCTCCAATCCTTTCTCTTACCATCCCTAGCTCGCTCGCACGTTCGTTCGCTCACTCACACGCTCACGATCCCTCTCTCTTTCTCTCGAAGCGGTAGTAGGAGCAGCAACACGGGGCCAGCAATGCGAACATCACGGTCACCGGAAGTACGAACCTGACAATCACGACACACGAGGAATATACGAGGAATCGGCGATATCTTTGACCGATTCGGAAGCACAGTCGACCGGGTCACGTCTGCACTGTTGATACACGTTCACGCACTCCGACGCGCTGTGCTCTCTTTTCCTCGTAATATTTCTCTTTATCGCACAGTCGGTTTGTCCGTTCGTCTCTTTCTTTCTCGTAGCGTCTATCGCTCCCTCTGTCTCTCGCTCACATTCGTCCGTCCGTCCGTCTGTCTGTCCGTGTCCGACGGTGTGTATATCGCCGTCGTCGCTGCTGTCGAATCCGTTCGGAGCGCGGCCCCTGTGTGGGACGACGCCGCTGGGACACACGGGCGTGGACGAGTAGACGCGCTCTTTCCACGACGTTTCGACACTATTTTCTTTAATGTACTTACCACTGGGCGAGCTGACGTGGCGTCGCGCGCGCGCGGGGCCTTTGCACCACGAGGAAAATTCGCACAGTAATATTAGCGCGCAAGACTGCACCCCGGTAAATACGAGCGCAGTCACCACTCTTGTTTTTGGTATGCCAGGAATGGCACAAAGAATCTGGACAACGCACACGCCTGCTGCGCAGCCGGTCTGCGCACACGCTGACACCGCTTATGCGGCCGCGGGAGAAACCAGAAGCCGAGCGCGCCCGAGGGGACGCGAACTCGCCCGAACGCGACTGACCATCTGCCCCCACCACCGGCGCACGGGACCGAGTCTCCGCGCTCCCCGCGCGGGAGATCAGTCGCGTCACGCACGTAATAGAGGTTGGATGTTGTTGCTCGCTTACTCGTTTATCCTCTCTCGCTCGAGATTGAGGGGCACTTGTTGAATTTCAGGGGTTGAGTTTTAGATTTTTCCAATGAACCTTTTGATATACGGTGCAGCATCAATCGACTGACCGGAAAAATGCCGTTGGGCGCTTATCCATACGTTCCCCTCATGAAATCCGACGATGTTCTATGGTGTATATTATCGTAATTCGTGTGATTACGTTGTAATATTTTTTTTAATTTTACTTTTTAAGACAAAAACATTCGGATGAAAAAAATAACCATTTTTGGAGTTAAGAGCTTCGCTATCAGTTGAAAGTAAAAGTAACCGACCTATTACAATTTTACCGTTATGTTATTTGCATTGCTACCGTTTCGTGTTGCGTTAACAATTTGGCTTAACGACGTCGGCTACGGTATCGTTATCGCCTCGGAATTTCCGCAGGTAAGCTAAACCGTGCGGACTTTTTCGGTAGCAGACCGACTGGAGCCATTTGTGTACTTAACGGATCCACGGGATTAACCGGCAATAGCTGTGTGCGAGACATAACTGACCCAGTACTACAAGTGCACTGCCTTAAGATTGCCAAGTGACGTTCATGGGCGGTTCTTTGAAAACCTATCCTTGACCCTTCGCCACCCTCTCACAGCTTTTCTTTTATACCTGTACGGTGATTTTCTTTTAAATTCATTCGACGCGCTCACGCCTTCTTGACAGTTTTTCTACCTATTTCAAGGGCTTTTGATTTTCGATTGGAAAGTCATGGAGTAAAGGTAAACAGTTTAAACTGTATTTACTCAGCCGTGCGAATGATTTAGTTCGATTTATTATGGCAGACGGTGAACTTTTATATTCTAAGTAATTTGCATGTTTTTCTATTGCTACAGAAGTGAATCCATACTGTAAAATATTTAGCAAGTCGTAATTATGTGCATTAGTCGTCCTAATGCAACCGTGACACATTTTAACTGTTAAAATCGTTTGCACGTAGCTATAAATTAAGTGTACTGTAGGATGCCGCTTAGTCACGCATCGATAATCCATATTCCGAATTATATAAATATTCATTTCCTGAATGCCGATAATCCGGATGTGTATTCAGAATTTCTTACACTCGAAGCATCGAAACAATGTTGCTTGAATAATAGAACGACTATGCCGTTACTGATTTATCGTACTAACGTAAGTTGTCCCTCCGTACGCTCAGATAATCGGCTTCCTACTGTATCTACAGCAGTCAATTATTATGCAAAATCTCATCGAAAACAATATAAACGGGGCAGTATGTTTTTCGAACCGTTCGAAGGTATAGGTTCGCACACGACAGAATCTTATTGTTGAAGAAATCTTCAAAATCTCATTTGTGAGTGGCGAATATAGTATACATTATTGAAGTAACCATTTATCTCATTGTAATACCATTTTTGACCGATATTTATTAAATCACTTCTTGCTCATTATTAAATATTATATTTATACAATTATTTTAACATTATATGGTGAAGGAAATATACTGTATGATATTTTTCAATTTATATTGGTAATTTACGCAATTATGTAAAATTTTCTTGAAAGCAGTAAAGTGGACGAACACTTTTCGAAATGTTCGTAGATATAGAATTATTTATATAAACTTTAATGCGTTCCATGGACAGGATGAAGTTGTACCAGTACAACTTATGAAGTTGTTATATAAACTTACATTAAACAAAGTTTCTTCTATGATGCTTATTATTTCTGAATCGTTATTGTTTATTTTTTCTTTTCACATATAATAAGAGATCTATGTCTCCTAATATTGTAATTAATATAGTCTGATATCCTACACCAGCCAACATATTTAATTCTTATAATATTTCTTTATTAAATTCAATTATATTAATTTCTTTTAAATTCCTATTGTCCAAAACCATTATTGTTTATTAAATAATTGTAAAATGGTAGTTCTTAGTTTCCTTTTAACTATTACTGCAGGTCATTATTTTTCGCTTATCTGAATATTGAATATTATGTTAAAAATATACTGTTCACTTTTACTATAACGACAAGGTTCTTCGAACAGTTATGAACGGCATTATACAAGGTGTACCATGTAAAACAGACCACTTAATTATCTTCTCTATCTATGAAGGTACGTGAACCGTTTCATACGTAATTTAAATGGTTTTAAAGGGTAAATAAAATAGAACAAAAATTTTCATATAAATGCCATTTTTAAATGTCGCTCATAAATATAAAAATTTACTTTTCATTAAAAGGATTGATCTTAGGACATGTGTTGATTAGACATTTTCTACTCCTCTCGGATAGTAATATATCGCTATACTTATCAATATATTTACATTATATGGGTTATACAAACAATTATAAGAAACAATTATAGAATAGAATATTTATTGTCTTACCATACTTTACATAAAGTTTTCGGTATGCAGTTTCATCTTATTATCTAGCTTACATATCTAACTTGTACTTTAGGTGCTGAGTCTTGATTACCACTAACCCTCTTTCTGATCACCCTCTATAAAGCCATTTAAATTGCACGAACCGTTTCTCATACCGTCACAGTTGGATAAGACAACCAGATGGTCTGTTTTACACGGTACACGCTATAGTTCAATTTATTTAAAACAGTAGTAAAATATGATCAAAGAGAAAATAAAGTGTAAGTTTGATTCGAACGGTTCGCGGATAAAAATGTTCGATCAAACGTGTCCCGTGCACGCAACCAACGTTTGGTCAATGGATTTTTAAATGTGACAAAACGAGGAGCGCTCATGAAATCGAATGTCGCGTATCAAAATGACCGTCAAAGCGAACGTTTCGCAGGTGGACAAAAGCGGCCGTAATTAATGCTTTTAAATGCACGCCGCACTGCAAGCTCCTTTTGTCAGTTGGACACATTGTACTCGACAAATGTTTACGAACGACCACAGAGCGGAGCGTGCACGGTGACAGACTCGCCGCGGGGGTTGAAACGCGCAGTTTTCGTGCGGGTTTTCAGCGAGCGCGACACGTTGAATGAGAAAGGTACGGTCCGATTTCACCCGCGAGCTTTAATTACTTAATTACGTTAACGCTCGATTTTCGTGACGTGTCGACGAGCCACGCCGTCGACTAAACGATTCCGTTAGTTTCGCGGCAATTTCGTGCGACCCCTTCACCCTCGATTAAAGTATGATCCCGCCAAGTGTATTCGTTCACTCGTTCCACGCTGCTCCTTGCAATAGATGAACGATTTTCTGTTCAGAGTTTCTCCAAAAAGTGCCTTCGGAAAATCTGATATGGAGCAGGGCTGTGCATTGTGGAAATAAAGTTGTATTCGGATAGTTAATCAAATAAAATTTGTTATTTGTTTTTTGATCGTTTACTGTGTTGTAGTTGACATTATTTGAGTAATTATATGCTTGATAATTGGAGTTTTTGAGTATCTCTTATGTTATTGGATATTTTCGTTTTGTTGCTTGCCTTTTCGAACTTGCAAAAAATATTGAAAAATCGAAGTCAATACTGCCTAATGGATTTAATTATGTGGTAGAAGCCAACAATTACTTGTGTTAATATTAAAATTTTTCTATGCGTAGTTACCAGTGAGATTTTATTTGAATAACTTAAAACAGTAGGTACACATAAGATAGTTGTTCTGACACTTTGATGGCAGCTGTCACATATACGTGACTTCATTCATTCGAACCACAAGTACACGTACAATTAAAATTTACAAACAATCGACATATAAACAGAATAAAATTTCTAGACACTTAACAAAATTGCAGTTAACGAAATTGCACTTAAGCCTTGCAAAAATGGCCAACTGTAGCTAGCTTTCTCAAAAAAAAAACATTTGCGGCCGTCAAAGTATTAATATCCACAAATCAATGATATGCTTTATTTGCAATTAAAATGTCAATTATCCTTTTATATCGTTCGCGTGAATTTGCAGTGTACGTCGGTTTGAAAATGTACGGCACGGTCGGTATGAATTACGAAACGCATTTAACGTCAACAGTCATGAAGTCGTAAAATTTGCCGTACTGCTTTACAGAATCAGAGGAAAGACTAACTCAAAGACTTAGGAACAATGGAGAGTGCCATTAAAAGGAATTACCTTTTCTTATGCCCATTTAATCGTTCTACTGCACAATTGCAGGGCGCCTCCAAATTTTTCTCTTTCATTCTATGTACAGCATCGTTCATAATTACTCGAACAATGCTGAGGATGTACTGTTCTCTCAGCTGATGTCGCAAATAAGTATCATACAATTCTTGTTTGTGTTTGTAATTAATAATTACTAATTATGTACATTTTTCATATCATTCATGCAATGAAACTGTAACAGAACAGAAGGTTTTGAGATTTTAGTGAAATAATTTCGTTTGTGCATCGAACATAATCTGATCTGACGCATGTAGCAGTAAATTTCTGATACCATAACGTCACTATTATTTATTATGTTTTACAAGTACAGTATATTGTATTATTTTGAGAACGTAGTTTCATGGTGTCTTATCGTTGGCACTTTTTGGAGTCAAGAATGTTTAAAGCTGTGATTCAGATAAAGTTTGGATACACAGGGTGTTTCAGTAAAAGGTTTCCAAAATTTGGGAGTTTCAGAGGAGAACGTCCTAAGGATGTACAAAGATTATATAAATATGAGTCCTGAAACTCTTCTCTTTCGACATGTGAACACTTCCTTTGGAGTGACGTTTATTGTTATACGTAGAACTCTCAGTATTATTGTATTATAAATCTTTTCTTAGGAGTAAATAGTAACAGTATTTGTGGTTGGATAAATCGGTTTGGCATATTATTGTTAATGTATATTCCAGCAAATATGAAAATTATTAATCTCTAAGTGTCGTGCTGCAGCTAAGAAAATACTCCAAAATCTGTGAAAACATTCGATACATCACAAATATTTTTCAGACATTTTTGAGACACTTTGAGGCTTCCATGTCAGGTATGCATTGTTACAGAACAATGTAATGTCCAGCAATTTCTTTACTGCCGTATGTTTATAATATTATCATAAAAAAATGTTTATATATCGAAAAAGATGGTAAATGTTTATATGACCCATTTTCATCCTTGAGGTGAGTAGAATGCGCTTCTAAAATATAGTCACCTATCTCTGAAACACCCTATATAGGTGCATGAAGGTCGTTTAAAATAATATAAAATAATTATACATAACAACTAATATTGATTGTATTATCACATAATTTAGTGCCTAAGATTATAATGGCAAGCCACTTGTAATACATATTTCATAATAATTGTAATTATTATTTTGTTTTAACAGACCGAAACTGTTGAATTATTATAATTATGAACGGTACGATATACTCACATGGTGTCACCATAGTTTCATGGAAACTATAGGCCTGAGTAACGTAATATGGGGTTGCAAGGTAAGGCGGCCATGGAAAAACACAGTGTGGGATAAGATGATGGCACACTTCGTGTCCATTGCATGTTTCACAAATTAACAGAAGGAAATCTACATTCCATACGTATTATAAGTATTCTGTATGCTTCCTGAAGGACATATGCACTAAAATTATTCATATAGAACCTATTTCAATAAAGTTATACAAAAACAAAACGTAAACAGTGGTTAATTTTCTCCGAACAAAATGATAGCATACTTAAAATATTTTCACTTTTTAAATTTTCTTCTAGCAGTTGCTGAACAAATCACAGAAATAGTAGTCATAGGATTCACTCTAACAGAAATATTATTGTATTTTAAAATAATTGCACAGTTCGTGAACAGAATTTTGTGAACACCAGTATAACACAAGATCATTACAAATACAATAGTGTTGAGGAGATTATTTTTAGTCATTTAAAATCGTCCTCCATCAATCAGTCCTTGTGAAATTAATTTTTCGTGAGGACAGTGGACACATCGAGATAGGACATAATCGATTCTCGATCCTTTCTGCACTTACCCATACATTAATTAAACTTATTTTTTCTCGATTAATTTAAAGCACCACCGCGTTTAAACGTTTGCCTTAAACTACTGTCCACAGTAAATAGCGCATCGAAGATTTCATGCTCATCATCCCAAATACTGTTTATATTTTGAAGATTGTAAAGTCCATCACAGATAGAATGTGAGTGGACGTGTGATTGTAAGAACAACCATGAATTGTTGACTACTGAGTATTTATAACAGAGATGGCCATCTGGAGCGAGGACTACCCCCACTCTACGTCCCTTCCCCTCACGTGGATTGCGGTTTGCTCACAACGTCGAGATCGTCGGTAAGTATGATTATCAAGAAAGAGTCACATAATAAAAATAATTACTTTATATATATGACATCATTTTTATCCAGAGATTACATATCTGCTTCAATATACATCATTCGTCATATAAAAACTCACAATCAGCTGGTATCATACATACTTATTCGGATCTGTTTGATAATTCAAATAATTATAGATAGATAACTTTATTTTCTTGCCCTTCGGCCTCGAAAGGGGGGTTGGCACGTGGCTGCGCCTACATAGTCAATATATACACATACATAATTATAATAATAATCAATTTCTTTACATTGTTATTGTTCCTCGCTCAATTCCTTTCTTCTATCTACTATTTCCCTTATCCATCTCCTTCCTTGCACTTGTCTCAATTCTCTTGAGATGAGGCTCTTAATTCTCTCTCTCTTCCCACCTCTCTACATTCTTTTATAAGGTGTTCAATCGTTTCTTCCCCTTGTCCACACAATTAAAATAATTATATATAATCTATAGAAAATAATTGTTCTTATTACATGACTGTTTCTTGAGAAATCATACTTATCAACATTCTCGACGTCTTACCCAGACCACAAATTATATAAGGGGAATGGACGCAGAGTGGGGGTAGGCGCCAGGCCTCGCTCCGAGTGACCATCTCTGATCTATAATATATTGCCATAATCCACCGAGAAGGCAGTCGTTTTAAATCGTTATCCGCCGCTGTAAATGAGAACCATGAAATTCGTTGCGGAAAAAAGCTTGCTCAAACGAGCGGGGATAATTTGCGTGAATCGTTTTACATTAACACCGCAGAATTTCACGAACTGTGTCCGTGTGTGTAAATACACACGCATCACCACTACAGAATTAAACGAAATGTCGTACACGTGATGCACCGTGTTGCACGGTGTTATGCAACGGTGCATTTTGCATTCAGTCGTATCCAATAACTCTACCTGGTATCGGTGCACAAGTTCATCGACATCGTCGATGCGCTGCACCTGATCATTGCAAGAAACTTGCAGCGTCGCCGTATCGTCGCTCCATCGCCTTAGTAGATAGTAAATCAGCGTTTGCTCTTTTTTCACTCGTGATTGAATTTCAGATTGGATTGAATGAACGGGGAGATTTGTAATTCTTCGCACGGCCGATTAAACTTCATTTTAAGAATAAATTTCCATCGGCTCGGCGCAAACGAACATTTTCACACAGTCGAATCATTGTTCAGGATAGCTGGGACGTGTGCTGAGATTCTGATCAGATCCGGAGAACAAAATGAATAATGGGGCTGAAATGAATATTGCCGCGACAGGGGTGGAAAGTAGCAAGTTGCTGCAGCGGAGATATTCTGATTAGGCTGTTTAAGGTCACAACCCTCCATGTAAATTCATTGACTGCTTCTTAACGCGATCTTCAGTTGTAGAGGATGTTTCATTTTAATTTTTCCATGAGGATATCGTTGAAACTGTTGAAGATATTGAAAAATATTTCAGACAAAAGTTGAATGATTTAGAGAGGGGCATAATATGGCGTCAATAATTTCGTTATTGGTGGAGGCGTAACGGAGATATGAAGATCATCTTCGGTTTTTTAAATATAAACTTATGTTTTGTTATTTATTGTTCATTGTAGCTCTTCATTCTCTATAAGAAAGTGTTAGGGTATTTGTGCGGACAAATGATCAGTTTAATAAATATTTTTATTTTAATTTTGTAAAATATTACTCGTGACTCCAGACGCGAAAAAATTTAAAAACGTAAAACTAGTGTATTAGCGTTTAACAATATTTTAAAATATGTTAAAATGCATCCCCCGATTATCCTGAAACAAGAAGAAATGGATCTCGTAATAAAAGCGACCCAGTTATAATTTTACTGTATTATTCGTACCTTTGTTTAATATTTTATTATAAATGTATCAATGAAACAATCAAATAAATAATAATAAAAAGGTAAGAAAATGAGGAAGATTGAAACGATAAAATTAAAGAAGTTTGAATGTACTCTTTCTTACTTGCTAAAGATTGTATCAAGAAAAGACCAGGAAGCTTAAATCTGTAATTGCACAATGCTTAAAACAATTCATCGTTGGAAGCTGGAAATCAATTGAAGACAGGCGTACTCGTTGACTGTGAAGTATTCAACAACGAAAGCTGTAATACAATTGCATTTAATATGATATTTTTAGTGAATAAGCAATGTTGAAAGCATGCGAAGTTCTTTAAACATTATTAACTTCATTAGACGATGAAATCGTTCAAATAATTGGTATTCTAATTACTCTGTGTTATCCGATACTTATCACAAAAAGTAGTTATTAGAATTAGTTAACCGTAAATTGAAACCATTCATTATTAGTGCTTTTATTACTTGTAACGTAAGAAAAAAAAAATTATACTTCTCAAAATTGAGAGGGTTCAGAATTCGTGTAAAAATTATTTCCTTACCCTAAAACAAAGACTGTATTGTGAGTTTATATAAAAAGATATTACAATGTGTATTGTTAAGAAATACAGTCCTGACTTTTCCAACGGTTAAACGTATGAATTAATTATAATAACACGTTAAATAAATGCATTAAATACAAAGCAGGGCGAACCCTAAATTATCGTTCCGTAGAAGTTGCACCTATTGTTCCTGCATTGTTTGAAACTACGCCGCAGGACACGGGAGACAGCCAATTGCTGCTCTCGCTTAAATCCGTGACGTTATAACAATGGTTAGATTGTATTCAGATATCGTCGTTAGTGGAGTAAACGCATGGTCAAATTATTACCGAAAACGTGACCCTTTAGAATTCTCAGACTTTGTGAAAGACTGATCACTTTCATCGTCATTAAAATACTATTAACGCTGTACGGTGCATATCATTACAAAGGATAACGCAATTAATGTATTTATATTCAGACAGAAATTACAGGTGAAATCTTCTTGAATTTCAGGATACCTCGAAACATAACATTTACACAGCTTAATAAATTCTGCACCATGAAAGGAACAGGTGACCCACGCCATACTTTCTGTTTATGTCACGTGCTGCTTTCACTATTAAAAGAAATATTACAATGCCTTCAGTTATGTCATCGATTATAGGGTTGAGTCATAAATACTTCCGATTTGGTTTGTTAAATTTATTCATGATTTATTACAGGGTGATTATTGTCGCTTCTGCAGCATGTCTACGTTTTAGGGTTTACCCTCAAGTGTGAAGCAAAAATCAGTAGCCCCGATAAACTATTTGAATTTCTGGAAAGAACAAAATGTCTTGCGTGTCGGAAATTATTTATGACTCAACCCGATAATTTATAATTGTCATACTTAGTGTAATTATCGTGTCGTGGCCCACCGACAATCCACACTGCGTATTGATTCGTCTTTGCTGCTGACAATTGTATTTATTATTGAACGTAGATGATAATTATTAGTGTTTAACTAATGAAAATAAAAACCAAGCGTGACACAGTAATATTTAAACCGTGTAAATTATATCTCTATGCTTAAATATTTATGTTTTAATATAAATAAAAACTGAGACCACAAGAACGTTTTTTCTCCTGCAAAGATTACAAGATCATTTTTTTATTTTAACACTAAAGCTTGCACGACTATTATTTGTTTTTCATTTTCTGTTCTTGTTTATAAGTTAAATGGGAAAAATAAAACTTTTATTTAAGCCTCATCCGTCCCTTGAGTCAATTTGACACATTCTTCTCACCAAAATGCGATGAATGTAAAAAAGCAGTACGCCTTGCTCGTTACTTTGTTATTTATAAACAATGCGAATAGTCTTATGCTTGTTATGCCTGAATGTACAGTAATTTCATTTTTTTTATTTTCAGTAAAAGAATTTGCAAATTTAACTATTTATCTTGTTGTTACATTGAACAAATGAACACATTTGCAAATATTTTGCAAAAACTTGTTTTCTTGGCCTTTTTGCATCAATTATGTCACAAAACATTCTGCGTTACTCGACTTACATCGCATAGTTTAAAATTTAAACTTTATAAATACATAGCTATTTATATTCTTTCAATTAAAAATACGCACATTTCTTTGTTTTACATGCGCATTATTCACATCGGTTAAATCACATACGTATGACAGCGGCCATCAAAGTGTTAACTTGTGAAAATGAGAGGCGGATGGGGGTTAAAGGTTTAATGTCAATTCCCCCAAAACAACTCTGTTCCGCAAATTTGGATATGTTAACCCCTAAACATAGAAATAAAATAGGGCTCGATGTGTGCTAAAAAATACCAAATATCATAAAACAATGTTAATAGACAATATTAATGAACAATAATTAAAATAACTTAATAGTCCTGCAGAGTATGGAACTTTTCAAAACAGTCAGCGTATAATTCTCGGCGTCTCGGAGACGTCAACGTTTAAAATGACATACGAAACAAATGACGTCTCCTAGACGTCTTTGTATGTCACGGAGTTAAATTGCATAAATGTACGGAGCTTAGTAATATCAAAGATTCTCACCCTCTCATGCTAACGAAGTTTCCGCATTTTTTCAACGACAATCTTTGCGAGCGTGTACTTTTACTGCAAGTTTTACGACGCTTCGCCCCCTGGCCCGCCGATTCTGTTACTTTAAAAAAAAGGGTAAAAGGCGTTCGATCCATTCCATGGCGAACCTTCGCATTCACCTCATAAACTACGAAAACATTTCTTATAACCGGCGGATGTTCTGCAGGGGTGAGATTCCTGGCGGGGCTTATCACGGCGAAGATTTACTTGCGCGAACGACAGGCTACAAAATATTAAAAAATATCGCGTGAACGGTGCAATCGAGGCATTCCAGCGCCATTGGAAAAACAAATACAACTTTATGTAACAGTATACTGCTCCAAATAATTGGAGAATAACGCGTTTTAATTATTTACTTCTTATTAACCCCCTGCCTTATAATACCGAGTCACATTCGTGATGCAGATTAGGATCTATATGTTAGAAACATGAGGTTCACTCGAATATGAATTCTTAAACATTTTGTTTTACAGCACCCTTGACCTACAGAGGATTATCTGAAGCAAATTGTACGTGTTGATAAATATTCTTACTGTGTTTCGCTTTTAGAACAATTGAGTAATAAACTTCAGTAAAGAGAGCTATTAAAAAAAGTCATAAGGCAAGGGGGTAGGCAGTTAATCTTACAGAGCACACGTTGGGCCTGAGAGGACTATGCGATTACAAAAACAACTTCGAGTTCTGAACATATTATATGATAATTAAATTTGCTCTCTTTTATTTTTGCTAAGATACTTTTAATTGTTAGTATTGATAAAAAAATATATCTCTGAATATTGATGATTATTTTCCGCGTGAAAATTGATAACATCATAACCAAACTTAGGAGAAAAGGGGTAACAGGCCTGACAAGCCCGACGTGTGCACTGTGGTGATTTCTGTACACGTGTTTACTGTAGGGTTAAATACAATAGGTGATCGGAATATTAGGGTAACTGCATCAGTAGTTGACAGTATACCGATGGTTCACACTTTTATTTTCAGTCACGAAAAATAAGCTTTCTACTAAAAAAATGTTTTTGAACAGCGTGCTGTTTAAAAGTTTATTCACTTCAGTGTGAAAATTTATAATTACTTTCATTGCAATGCATCGGGGGTGTAAATGCCAGAACAGTTACTTTTGTTTGAACTTTGCGTGCTGTTGGATGGTTGTTTTCCATCAGACATTTGTTGAAGAGGTTAATTAAGTCAAAGAAAAATATCTTCTTTTGTAGCTATTAAATGCAAGCATGCACATGTTCATTTCTGTCAGTTACTAGTTTTTTAGATTGATGTGTCAACTACTGGTGCAGTTTGGAGGGTTCAATTGTTTTTTAATAAAAATTTATTATCGGATTATTTGTCAATACTAATGAGTTCAATTCATTTAATAAAAGCTGACGAGTCAAGTCATCCACCTACAAAATTACTGAAAATAAAAAAACTGTGATAATAGTTACAATGGGAAATGAATTTTAGAATATCAACTACTGGTACATTTACCCTATACACTAAGTAAATACTAAGTGAAAATGTTACAATATTAAATAATTAATATTGTTTTTTAGTACTGGTATCTCACAGGTTGTCAATGATCATTGAAAGTCTTGAGCTTCTGTACTTATGCCGGCGAAAGAAGAGAATTGAAAGGGGATCAACCTCGAGAGCGAAAATCCTCCCTTTCTGACTTACCCCTATTATCCTGGGTGCTTGGTGTGAAGTATTAGAAATGTTTTCAAACATAGGATTAAGGATTCTACGATTTTATCCTCATGGATATTTGCATCCTCTGCTATCACTATTACAATTCTGTATTCCAACTTTATTACGTAGTTTAAAACAAATGAAACGCCGAAAAAAGGTAAACACTATTAGGTAGATTCTGGATTTTAAATATTAGATGGATAATAAATTCCATTATGAACTTAGGAATTAAACCCTTGGAGCATTTAAAAAATTAAATAAATTTAGATATTTAATAAATTAGTTCAATGCATCAACTATTGCGATGATAGTAGTTAGTCGTGTAAAACTATAGACAACCCTTGAAACCATAAAGGTACAAAAAAGCTGTTATTCGATATCTCATTTCATTTGAGAGATATTGATTTCTATAAATTTACGTAAAACACCCTGTACAATTCTAAATATCTAACAAAGTTGAATAACTCAAAAAATGATTACTTTGCAGCCGTACCTTTTAGATTGTTCAAAAAGTTCTATCAGATTTGGACGTATATATATAAATAATCACAATTCGGCTAAAAGTTAACATATTTATCCAAAGTAAGAATACTTAGAATCGACATACGCCAGAGATTTACAAGCTTATTATTATATAATGTGTCATTTGAGAAAACTACCAGATCTAGAGACAAAAAAATTGAAAAAAACCTGCTCAATCCGTTTATCTCCATTTCAGAATGTTTCCTACTTGAAGAAGATGTCAAAGTGTCTATAATGGATGTAGTCTGTTGACGAAAGGTTCAAAGAATAGTATGGATGTGTTAGGGTCTCATGTCCTAGGTCGCCTAATTTTTATACTGCAATCAGTATCGTCTGAACTCTGCAATCAATCTGTCCTAAACTACTAGTTTTTTGACATAAATAGATTAATACTTTTTTATTGAATATAGTATGACACAATTTATTTGAAAAGTTTCCTTAATTTTGTATCTTAGCGACTTTTTTATGTTAATCTTCCTAAAATATTGTAGAAAATAAAAAATTCGTTATTATAACAAAAAAAAAACAATTTTGTATCTCTCATTTAAAAACTATAGGGGAAAATCGACCGCAATTACCCGAACGGTGGAGGAATCCAAATCATAGCACAATCTTTCTTTATAACATTGTTTTCAAAAGCTTACCTTTATACATTCCATACTTTGTCATGAAAAAAAAATTGTTTGCTGTCTATCGAAAAAAAATTGAGATAAACAAAACAATACCATATTATGCGCCGATTTAATATTCATCATAAAATCATTAATAACTACTCTAATAATCCTAGCCTTCTTCACTTGTTGAACTTCAATGCTCCTATGCATCACATAAGACACGCTCAACTATTTCGTTTACCCATCTACACTTCCAGATTTGGGCATTCAGATCCATCATATAGAATTTGTAATTTAGCCAATAGATTCAGTGTTAAATTGGACTTTATTTCCGGCTCTCCTGATACTTTCAAAAACAGTGTTTATAAATCGGTTGGTCAGTTTATGAACACTCAAGCTGCGTTAATTCAGCGTTTCATTATTACTGTAATATGTCTAAACGATTTGTTAGTCTATGCTGTAACAGTCTGTTTCATGTACTATGTATACTACCTGTCTCTACACTATCAATTATTGTACAAAAAAAGGGATTTTTCCCGTATCCTGAAATAAATTAAATTAAATTAAATGCAATGCTTGTTTTCATGCAGTTTTCCTTAACTGGCCGTCATTCCCTAACTCTCCTCTACTGACCAACGATCCAGGCTCATCATTCCTGCCCAAGCAGTTACCGTCCCGCGGAGAAGTTGAGATGCATAAAGGCAGAAAATTGCAAGTGTCGACGTTGCATCGGATGGTGTTCGAACAAACGAGGGTAAGGTGAACGAGGAAGAAGACGTAGGAGGCGCAGGCGGGGCGGATAGCGCAGAGAGGCGCGTACCTCACCTGGCATACCAGGAGAGTATCGCGACACATTTTGATCGAATTCTTCTCGAGGTCGAGGAATGCCGGTATCTCCGGTAGATATTATTACATATTTAGGTGGAACGGTGCGCTCGGAGGTAATACACTTAGACGTATTCTCTTGGTCCGCGTTGCTGTCAGGCTGCTGGTGGTGGTGCACGGGGATATGTATCTAGCTTTACTCGCGCACACTCCTCTATACCCGTGCCTCTGTTCCGACCTCGAAGGATCGCAGTTCTGCGCGATATCCTGCATATCTCGGCATACCGTCCTCGTCGTTTCCAACATTGTTCCCCGGCCCCGACCCCGACCCGGTCCCGCCCCCAGCCCCGATCCGCCAGCGAATAATCCTACTCGTTCGACGTCTACCGGGCCCGGCTTCTCAGCTGGATTCCACTCGATTCTGGAACCGTGCTTGCAGGGTGAGAACCCGCCACTGTCCATAATAATTCAACGTTTTCTCCACCGGATTCGTTCGGATCAATTACCCGTTCACCAGTCTTCTTTCCTTACCCCCTTGCCGCTCCCCGGATGCTCCCATGCCTCTGTCTTGCGCTGTCATGTTGAATGCACACTGTGGCAGGCTGAAACAGGGCGCCAGAGTTATTAGAAGTTTCTTTTTTGTAGCTGACAGGTGTGTGGAAAAGGAGGAACAGGAGAATGGTTATTAAAGTAAATTAATTAATACCCCGTAGGTATGCAGGGGAATTATTATATGTCTTTTTTTGGGTGCGGCTCAGTTTTTTAGTTTAGTGATACCCCTTTTATTTGATTCTTTGAATAGGGGATTATTTTGTGCATTTATGCATCTTTCTTGGTTCCTACGGTTTTTTTTTAATGTTTTTTTTACTGTTGTGATCACGATGTTTATCTGTGGCTTCCTCCTATTGCATATTATGGGGTGGTATAATTAAGATAAATTTCATTTTGTGTTTTATATCGATTGTGCAAGTTTATCGTAACCTTTTATTGTTTTCCGTTGTTACTACACTTTTTCGACCAATTTGATAATGGTGCTTGTTAGTGACGATCAATGTTTGGTATTACTAATTTGAGCTACATTTTCGCATAAACTGACATCGTTTTTTATTTACATTGTACATTATTATATAAAGTACAGTATCAATATTTATTAAGCACTTACTTCAGTCGGTCTAACAGTCTATAGCACGGGGCTATACTGAATTTTGAATTTAGCTTACATTCGATTGACATACAAAGAAGTCTGGGATATGTCATTTGATTATTATGTCATTGTAAAGCTTACATAATTGTTAAGTTGAGATATATTAAATAATTTTTTTTTGAGCGCATCGAATTTGATTTTATTTGTATATCAAAGGGTTAAGTACGCAAGTTAATATAGTTAAAAAACTTTAAATATGAATTTCTTCCTTATTTCGGAAAATTGCGCGCTACGACTTTGCAAAATTGTTACTTTGGAGATCCTCCATAAATTGTGCAAAGTTTAGACCAAATCTATGTTCCGAAGGTCCAGCGCACCCCTTGTAAGAATTTTCATGAATATTTTATTAAAACTGCGATTATTTCATCCGTAAAATAGTGTAACAATGGGTTCACAAATTTCTCCTTTCAGAGTTTGACTCAATTCAAATTTCAGTGTGCTTACATTTTGATATCCGAAATATTTCTGGTATTAGATAAGACACGTTCGGATATACAGTCATACTTGATATTATGTATCATGACAATCATGTACGTAATGATAACAAAAGTGTTTCATCAGCGACGCGACACATGAATGTCTGTGTGCTTATTAATGAAGGCCATCTTGAAGACACCTTATGATTATTTTTTCAAATCAGAGTAGCAATTTTAAATTTACAAGAAGTGTGCATACCCATATTTTTTAATCATTTTTTTAGTAGGCGCATAAATTTTGTGAGATTATTTTAGAAACACTCTGTACAAAATTCTTATTGGAATTAGATGTTGTATGGATAAATTTTAATCCACACAGGGAGACTGTGTTGAAAAATAAGAAAGGTTTTTTTAAATCTTTCTCCCATAAATAAATAATAAGCTTAGAAAGTTCTGGAGTCAGCTTTTTCCTGAGATGTTATAAAAACTAACGCACGAAGTGGTTACAAACATAAAAATAGCAGCTTGGAATCTGATAGAACTGCAACTCCGAGCAAAAAAGTTCTAGTAAACATTCAACAAACAAACAGTTCTGGAACATTCAGAAATGCTTCCTTTAAAAGTTATTATTAAAAAAGTTCGCTTGCCGTGAATGATATTTAAAAATTGGGTGCAATCAAACCCATGAGCATTCTGTACTTACAACGATGTTGATCTGTAACAGAGTTATTGAAAATATTTTACATCCTTTTGTACATGTTGTTGATAATTTGTTGCTATCGAATTATCGACATTTTAGATGTATTGCCTTTTTACCCCATACTGCTGTTCTTTTATGTGCCTACATGATTGTGCTATTTAGTTTTATAATTAATTTTTATTAAATAAACGTCACCTTTTCATTTTACCCACAAGATATTAGATAGTCTAACAGGTAACAGTTTTTCACTATTTAAAGGGATAGTGATATAAAAAATTATTTGAGAAAAATCTATGAATATTTTAAATAAAAGTTTTATTTATATTTAAGGGAGTAGACCATCTTCTAAGCCTGAAAAAATAGGTGAATTAAAATGTTTTTTCAGGTAATTATTCAGTAAAATATCGAAATTTTTTCAAAAGTATATTAGGCAACATTTGAACTTTACTTTCATACATATTTATTCTTTAAAATTACAAAATGACAGAGTTATACAACATTGTTTATCGTCTTGTCTGACAGGAACACGTCATCTGGCACCCAACACCGAAGGAGACTGGAATGTAAAATATTTTAATATAAAAAAATGTTTAAATCGACAAGGTGGTCTACCACCTTAAAAAAGAATATAATATTCAAGATGAATGATACACAGAACTGTTTAATAATAACTTTTTAATGACTTCTTTTCTGATTTCTACTCATAGAGCACAGTGGAACTGCCTAATCATTTAATTTGGAGACTGTTTATTTCTATTGCAAATTGCAACTACATATTTCCTTGTAGTACCTTGCTAAATATTCATAACTCATTGATCGAATCTACGTCGAGATTGCATTAGAATGGCCAATAATTTCCATGATTAATATAAATAATAATAGCGTCGATATGCAATCGCTTTAGCAACTCGAAATTCGAGTTGGTAATTAATTACTTTCCTCTGGCGCATTTCACGATGAACACCGATTTGAACTTCATGCTGCTAATATTACTGTTTGCGCAGTCGAATTTATTGAGTGTTCGCCCTTAATGGAAGACATTAACGTCATTTTGAAATTAAAGGATCGTTTCGCAAGGATCTTGTTCGACAGTACATTAAACCGAGGACCTGAAAGGAGGTAATTAACCATGAAAAAACGCTTCATACGAAGTTTCTAAATTTTATTTCTTATTTTCAAAATTTCATACTTGATTTACATCCAGAAAATAAGTCTTATAACCCCAATTTGTTACGTTTGCTCTAGTCTGTCAAACGATTCATAAATATCTTCCCGAAACATAAATACTCCACTACTGTTGACGATTGCCATAAAGACAATGTTCCATTAGAATTGAATCGTTTATTATATAAAGGGTGTGTGTCCATATTTTGGGAAAAATTAAGTTATGTGTTTAAATTGTTGTAAGTAATCCAAACTTCGGGTTATGGACCCCCAAAGAACATCAAATGTGCCTTTTGATATCTCCTATCAATTTCGAAAATTAAGTAGTCTTTACTGCCTGATGTTAAATTTTAAAAAATCAATGAAGCCGTTTCAGTAATAAACGATTCAATTATGAAATACAGTGGATTCCGCTTATTTGAGCCACCGGTTAATCGAGGTAGACGTTTATTTTTGACAAAACTCAAAGAACAGAACCTAATCGAATAAATAGCCCTAGTTTTCTTCACTTAATTGGGACAGCGTACCGCTTATTTGGGACAGATGACTGCAGAACTCTATAAGAAGATAGCAAGCGTTAATGTTCACTTATTTTTCCTAAGATGTTGTGCATTTTGCTTTAATTGGATTTTTTAAGATGACTTTAAGGACAGTGTGCGTATCCGCGGACGGTCCATTAATGACATTGATGGTTATTGACAAAGACTGAAAATAGAAAGTTCTGCATGAAGAATATCTATATACATATCAGATACTTGGCTCTGATTTATTCTAAAAATATTTAAACAAACACTTCATTGCTCATTGAAGCTATAGTTTGTTCTTTTATATTACTTTAACTACTGCAGTTACCTATGTGATACTTCGCATAATTGGGACAGCCATTTAATCAGGCCAAAGGACGCTAGTCCCGATGCGTCCCAAATAATCAGAATCCACTGCATATTAATTTCTAGAAGAACAGCTGTTGATACCAATCGGAACACTAGAATTTTGGCAAAATGTACGCGAGTACAGAAGACACGTCTGACGTGGAGGAAGACTTTTTCAACGCTCTAGCATTGTTACACTCGACGGAGGAGGACAGCGCTGAAGAGCTTCGAAAAATGTTAGACGCGACCATCGAGCGGAAGTATGGCGTTGGCAGGACCCTGATGGCGAGGATGCCGAAAAAATTCTTACAAAACTCGAAAATTCACGACAAACCAGACGCGAACGACACGTTAGGCAAGCAGGACGACGTCGAGTCGCGAAAGAGGGAAAATGCTTTTGAGATAGTTGGAAATCTGTCAATTTTTGTAAATGATACCACGGAGAATTGTTGGAAGTCTGTAGGGATGTTTGATTCTGATGTTGAAGATTATAGTGAGAGAGGAGATATTCCAAGGATATCTATTCCGGACGAAGGATCCGGAGATGGACTCCTGTGCAAGGTTTTGTATATTATATCAAAAACATATAGATTTTGTTACTTAATCCTTTGAGGTCGATGAACGCATATATGCGTTCCAAAAATCGTGCTTCGTGTGCTACGGGTCACAATACTGGCCCAGCCACAGCTGTTTATCGTAGGCTATAAATCTATGTATTCGAATGAATTATCACCACAGCTTCTGTTATTACTAGACTGCGGATGTTTATGCAAATTTACATTTTTAGAATTCAATATTTATTCTGTTAATGTAATTAATGAAACGAAACATTGACCAAACTGCATTATATCCTTCAAATGTTCAGAAAATATTCTTTTTATTTTCCTTGCGTTATTAAAAGTGCAGTTTTTACGTGTTTCGTTATGTTAAATTGCATAAACATCCGCAGTCTAGTTATTAAAATATACAATATCTTTCGTTATGTATTTTGCAGTTTTAGAACGCCACAACAACTGAACAATTGACGTCATGTATATTATTGTAATGAAATATTTAATATAACACGGTGCAGGTTTTTTCTAGAAATATTCAGGGTTCAAAGGGTTAAAAGCATAATTTTTTGGACTCTTTCGAGTCTGACATTCGTCTCCGTGGACGAGACATCTCCATGTGTTTTAATTACACTATTTAACGATGCTGTACGTAGGATATTTTTTAATCGTGTATTATCAATAAGAGAAGAAGAAAGCAGTATACATTTTTTAGATAAATTGTTTATTTTTCTTTCGTTTCCCTTTAATTTAATTTATTTGTTAACACGATGCTACTATTTGAGTATTCTAATTGCAAGTTTATAAATAGTTTCTGGTGATATCTTATCCCATTACAGTTCTAAATAAGTCCAGAAGTCAGATTTCGATTTTGGGTAGGTCTATGAAATTTTTCGGTTCATTAAATCTGACATCGAATTGGAAGGGCCAACGCACGATTTTTATTTCATTTACACATTTGCAACTGTTCTAAATAATTTTTGCAGACATTTGCAGAAAGTACACGAGTACTCGACGAAATTTCAGAGTCTGTTAACACATTGACTGTCATGGGGGTCATCGGCGCATCAAATTTTATTTAATTAAATAATTGCTAATTTTTTTGAAATTTTGAACAGAATTAATATTCTAATAAGAGTAGAACGTCAAGTCTGTGCAATTGAATAGTTACATATTCCTTTTCTTCGTGATTTGTGTTTGAATTAGGATATTATAGTATGTCTGACCAGGTATGGGAGTTTTCACTGTGAAAAATCGAGTGCATAGCTTCGATTTATTTTTACACGAGAACTCACCCCCGTCTCGTTTGCACCATGAATTTTGTCGCACCTTGTATACATGAAAATGTAATATTTTATTGTTATTTACGATTTTAATTTGATTCCACGGTATGAAAGGTCTGTAATGGAGCAAACCTGGGACCATTGATTTTGCTGGAATGTCAAGAGTGTCAGGAAGCTTATCATCCTTTGTGTCACCAACCCCCTGTCGTTGACAACGACGTCTACGATCCTAGAATCGTATGGATTTGCAAAAACTGCGTGGATTCCTCTTCTGCAAACTCTGCTATTGCTTTTGAGGAAAAAAACCTGGATAAATTTCATCTGTCCAACGATGCGAATGAACCTTTTCTAAAAACAAATAAATCAGCAAGAACGGACACAAATCATTTGAGAAACGAGTTGAAAGTTCAAGCTATAATAGGTAAACGCATTTGAATGAATCTACTTATTTTTATTCAATTTTATGAAACTTCTGAACAGGTGTATGTTTAGGTGGCTCTCAAAGGGACAGTGATACATTAGAAAGTACTGTACCTGTAAAGGATTCTTCATACTTAAATGAAAAGCCATCTAGGACTTCATTCTCAAACCAACTAAGGAAACGAATCGGATCGAAGCTTTCAGTGACTCGTTCTATAGCTAAATAACAATAAGTTTGACAATAAATACAGTAGAACCTCTAATATAGAGTGCATTATGATGTAAATCATTCTTATTTTAATAATTCCAATATCATCGACTAATTCTTGTACAATTTTGACATGCATTAATATTGTAATGATAATATGTATAAATTAACGTTTATAGGACCAAATAGTTAAATATTTTATTCTTCCGTGATTTATCGAATTTTATCGAAATAAATATTTACTAATTTTAGTGCAATTTTGAATGAAATTAATGTTATAATAAGAATAGAAGGTCAAAGCTATGCAACTAAGTAATTAAATAATTGTTTTCTTCACGATTTGTTGTTCAAGTAGGATATTATAATGTGTCTGACCAGGTATGGGTGTTTTCACTGTAGCAGTCAACGTGTTAAAGCAAAATGTTATGTGTCTGACTAGTTCTAACAATTTTCACTGTGTCAGTCAACGTGTTAATGTTAAGGGGTATATCTTTCTATGATAATAAAAATGAATTCTGTTTGCAGTGCTTCAGGCTTTCAACTAAAAAAATGTTAATGGGAATATTCATATAGCCGATGAAAATGTTTAATTTTAAAGTATTAGAAAAGTATGACATACACGACAATGAAGACATCTTAACAAATTGAAGCATCTATGGCCTATTCTAGGGGTTATTGGCTAATCTACTCTATTGAAGTATAAAACAAGGGCTTAGATTGAAGTACACTAGCACTGATATTCTGTATTTAAGAGTTCTGTGCAACGGGTTGAATTAAACAAAAAATAAGTTCTTTGTATTATGTTTTCGATTAACCATTCATAACATTTTTTTCTTATCCTAACAATCATATCAATCTATCCAGTGTTGGACACTTTTTATTTAACATGAAAATAACAAAAAAAGGACAAATAATTACTCCAAGTAAAGTAACAAATACGTTTATTTGAAAATGAGGGTGTACACAAATAAATTCCAAAATCTTATTAGAGAAATCAATGATTTCCAAATGATTCATTTGCCAAATACTTGGCTATTCGAAATAAAATAATTGATCAGACACATTATTACTGAAATAACATCAACTGATATAAAGTAACAGAGCAAACAACAAATAAAATAACAATTTGATTTGATAACGCTCAAGCCTGCCCTATCAATTCGAACATTGGTGCTTCTACTGCGCCCTTCCAAATGAACTATTATCATTTCCAATAAACGAATCAGTCGACATAAATGCTTTAATAAAACAGTAATGGATACATACACTTTGGAGGAGGGTAAGAAAAAAAATCAAGATTTTAACGATCAATATACATGCACGGTACGCTTTATTTCGTTAATCGCTCTTTACATGTACAAGGGTCGGCCGATCTCGCTCTTCGCTCTGAATGGCCCGAGACGCGACCATCAGGCTGTCAACGCAATTTCACACTTCATTCCCGCATAAGAACATTCCAATCACAGCACAGGGCACGTTACTTAAGCCGATTACATTATTGTTACAATAATACGTCGAACCGAACGAGGGTAACTCGCGTCGAAAAATCAGAGAACGAAATTGCTGCCTCGAAAAGAAACACGGTAAACAGCGTAGTGTCTATCGACAGGGGATGGTCGAGGATTGCTCGAATCTCTATTTCGGTAATTTACACGCTGCGATGTTTGTCGCGTGTAATTGTCGCACGGTTCGTTCTGTGTATTAAGGTCAACGGAGTTCAATTACCTTCGGCAGCCATGACGAAGTTTTTGCCAAGCTCGATGCTCGATCACTTTCGCTCTAATTGATCGTGCGTACAGGAGAAGATCAAGCATGCACGTGAGGCGTTAGAAAATTACAAACATCACCGTCGATCATCGTACCAACGAATCGAAAGGATCATCCCTTCCACAATCTGCGAATTTCGACAAGGTTTCTAAGTTGTCATAGAACTTATAATCGAAGGGTGTGTAATCAACTGACGCCTCACCGTCGGTTTATTGCATTCCAACGCTACGCTCTCTTTTACAATAACTCGCGACAGCGGTTTACAAACGCTAAAGAGGGCAAAGCAATGTTAATTCGATCGAACGTCTGAAACTAATCGCTCCGTCGTTCTACGCTAACGATTTTGCCCTTTTGGGGACTGGCTGCTCCTGGGAAAGGGTGCGAATTCTGTGATAATACATGTAACGGACGAGTAAGGAACGGGGAGATACAAAACGATATCGCCTGGAATCGCTACGCAGTCTGGAAATAAAAATAATCCCGTGTAATAAATAAATTATTGCTACCCCTTAAATTACGTTAGCTTAATCGGCTAGCCTACGTAGAACGGCGCGGGTCTGTCGGCTACGACACGAACGTAAAAGACGCTATCGCGAGGGAGCTCGGTTTTGTGCTGATTATCACAGAATTGTCGATCATTTAAACTATCCGCGTGATCGGAGGAGAAAAAAGTTGTCCCGTTGTAACAGCATACCGGTCCGTTCATCCGTTCAACGTTGTAAATCAGAAAAAGTGTTTCGGTAGCAAAATTATGTTGAAAAATATGCGTCGCGGTATAATATCCGCGAGCCGGTAACAAGAATATCCGCGTAAAAATTTCATTTCGAATTCCTCGCGTCAATGAAGCGCGAACCGAAGCATTTTTCTAATTCTTTTTTTTTTATTTTTCCCGTCGCGCATCGCGGTCGTCCTCCTTTACAGTCGCCGATGCTCGTGGAGATTGCGGCTTCGTGTACCTAACGAGTCGATATGTTTTTCTGTTTCGTTACCGTCGTCGTCGTCGTCGTCGTTATTGCTGATCAATTTGGACGCCGATCGTGCAGAACGCGCTCGATTACGTCTACGGGTACCCGGTTAAGAGAAATTCTGGCACGCGAACTTCCTACGCACACCGTTTCGAGAACTGAACCAGAGAAAATATACTTTACACGTAGATAACATTACGTAAAATATCAACTCACAACCAAACGTCGCTATTCTAGAAAAATAGTGGGAGTAACTTTATAGGGATAAGAGTACAGCGGGTACTCTTATCGGTATTTTTTCAGCGATTTTTGACGTGTTCTTTTTTTTTAATTTTTTTTTTTTCGTTTGTAATTTTATGTCGAGTCTCCTCTCAGTGACTCCCGGGGCGTGTCTCTCCGTGACGCGTTGAAACGCTCGCAACGCGTCGAATAATTTCGAAGCTCGATCTTTAAAGACGAGACTGTAAATACGTTAGTACTGAAGTGTTAAAAAGCTCTGTTCGAATATGCTAAGGTGCCTGCATGCATGCAATGCGAAAGGTTCACGTGCGATTATAATTACGAACGCGTTATCGTGCTCTCTCGTCGATCTACTACCTTTATCTCGGTATTATTACTGTTTTTTTTTTATTCTTTCTTTAAGTTTCGAGTAATTCGGTATTACTTGCGATAAAAAGTGTCCGACTACGTTCTTCAGCTACGTGTGCAATCGCCTACGTGTTCGAGTGTAAGGTGGAACAAGGTGCGGAAGAAGTGATTATCGATATTCGTCGCTCGATGTTCTTAATAGATTATGTTTATAATTATACTGATGTATCACTCTGCTCCAGAACCCGCTTTCAAACTACTTTACATAATAAACCTCTGTTCAAACCGCGGGGGACGTTCAGCCTAATTCATGACAGAGTCATCGTGCCAAGTGGCCGACATCAATTAAATAAAGATTCTGACACATGTCAAGGTTGCTCCTAGTTGCACCTCATCAACAGATCATATTCTGGCACCGACGTAATATTTTACATAGACCGCCTCGGGACTCCTCTGTCCCTCGGCACGATTAAAAGCTCGTTGATCCGATACGCTGATAATACACACTAAAAATACAAGCTCGCTATGACCTTGGAAAGACTGAATCAAATACTAAAATAAGTGATAACAGGTGACAGCGCTTCGAGACCGGTGCCTCGAGTCGGAGCGCTTTCACGAGTCATAAGATACCGTGTGAATTAATACGTGAACACGGGAGAATTATGGTTCAGAACCGTCCGAAACGGACAGTTCGCAACTGTTCCACGGTTGAGGTATCTTTAGAATCAATAGCGTACACTTCGCTCGTGTATATTGAATGACAAGCGGCTACGAATGTACAAACACATTTCACCTTGGAAGGCTAATTAAAGATAAAAAAGACACGGCGGATGATCGTTGTAAATAAATATAGGAAGCTATGATAATGATTGCATTATGAGAAGCAGGTGAATCATTAGAGATATTTTGCAGATCGACTAGAATCGACGAAATTTCGTCGATCCGATGTCAGTGGATTAGATACGCGCGTTATAGCATCTTGGATATATCGCTTGGCACAGATTCGTATGCCTAGCAATTATATTTGTTCTGACAAATCGCAATTACGCTCGTATTGTGATCGCAAACGAGTACGAACGATTGATCGAATTATGATAGAAACCGGCAAGATATGTTCTGCACGCGTGACTGTGCGCAACGTGCTCAGGATAATAACTCTTGAATTTTTATAGAATTCCGACGTTCCCGTCTCAACAATTTCTTATGTTTCAAGAAAAGTATCGTTACGCGATCAATTGTTACAAATGTGCAGGGAAACATACTGACGGTCATTATTTCTCCGCTGAAGTGTTAAGAAGAATCTAAAAAAACATGACTTATATCAAAATATAGTATGTAGATGACGTTTGCATGTAAAAATGTGCGACAATGATATTGCGAAGTAAGTGCTGTTTAAAATCTATTTGTCATTGTTTGCATTTGAAATAAAACCTATGAGGACGTGACGCTGCAATGTATCACTTTGTGACATCAGGTGATATCTTCACATAACGTTCTTAAATATTCCACATATTCTCATGAATTTCGTTATCTACAGCAACGTGCTTTATCACAAACATGTTTTCACCTAAAGCTTCCCATGAAACATTATTTTGAGAGCCTTGAAAGAATGAGGTTGTTGATTATAAAATTCGGTACAAACAGTTATTTCAATTAATTTCATTATCTTGTTCCGTAATTTTGGACGTTATTCATGTTTTGGTCAGGGATATATCATATAAGGTAATCATCGATTCCACTTTCCGTTTGTATATCCTTGCCTATTAATTTCATAACGATCTAGGTGCCAATGATTTGTTTTAATTATCGTGCTGCACTTGAAAAGTCGCACGCTACATAAGAAACACGAAAATTAATTGTCACGTTCGTGACATAATAATTAATGTTGTATGAAGTTATATCGAGTAACTTGTTCACTTTTGGATGTACTGTATTTTACATAATGTGAGAGCCATATATACTTATGCGTGATAAAATGTATCGATGCTATACAGCTGTACAATATTTCTACGGTGTCTTAAATTAAAATCGCGTATACTCATCTTACAAACGTATCCTAATTAAAGACAAAAATCTCGTAAATGTAAATGCATCCTACATGCTAACAATGCATCAAACGTCAATGATGTGACACAAGAGTCTTTTAAAACTGATCAAAAATATGATGACTAGAATTAATTATCGACTAGAATTCTCACTTGACGAAGGACCTCTACAGAAGCAAGGTTAAAAATTTTAATAAGTCAGCTCATGCCGCAATTCTTTCTTCAGAATACTAACTCTTTTTTTTTTGCCTTTAAGCCAGCTACACTTTAGTAAAAACTAAATACGTATTCCCTTAATTTAGACTTCATAATATTTAATATTGTTTGTATGTAGGATACATATTTGTCTGGTATCACTACAAGTTTCCACTACCTAAAAGGCCATTAAAGATTTCATTGCCTGGGAAGATACCAGTGCCATACTTTGGAAGCGCTAGATTTTTTTCTTTTTTTCCCTTTTATCTTAATTGTGCCATTATATATTGGAAATTATAGGAAAATACGTACACATAATTTCCATTAAAAATTATTAGCAACTAAGTGGAAAGACTAGATAAAAACTATTTTAAATGTTTGTAGCCTAATACATGTCAGATAAAACGAGTATTATTTCGTTGAAATAAAAATATGAGTTGCTCGGAGAAACATTTGTTGTGCATTGAACTGCGTATCCACTTAACATATAAAAAGTTTCAGAACACTTATTAACATTTAAATTTCCCAATAAAAACATTGAATGCACGTAGAATGAGCACTGGTATGCATGTATAAATTTTATCCAAGTTGTAACATTTTATATTGTGATAAACATACAGCAGAAAATCTTGAAAATGTTTCCAAATATGAATAAAAATTGAAACGATAATTGTCATACTCAATCAAATCTTGTAAAAGAAACTCTAAGATGTAGAATGTGCAAAGAACATTTTGAATGTCTGTAATTACTCATTTCATTCGCATCATATCACGAAATACTCTTCCGGCATATTCCTTTCTTTAAAAACAAAACTGTAACACAAAAAGGTTTTAGCTTGCTTTTTATGTTTTACTTAACGCAAAAATTTTTAATTTTGCCGTAATGTCGATGTTACCATTACCAGTGTACATGTAAAATGTTTGCCAACAACTATTTATAAACTGTTTCGGTTTCATTTAGTATAGACATGTTTTGCTAACAAATGTTCATCTGTATTTGCCAGTGGATACTCAACTTTATATGGTATACCATATTTTTAACTCTTGGCAATAGCACTTCCAGACAGTGGCAGTAGGCACTTTGATGACAATAATAAGATAATGATGAATATAAAATATTATGAGGAGTTAATCCACCTTCAGTGTAGGTAAACCATTTCCAACAACCAGCTGCTCCTTGGGAAAGTCTAGAACTACGGTAACATGAAAACCCATATTCGCAGAGGCAATCACATACTCGCACAAGGAAAACCAGCTAAATGCTGTTGTAAAAAAGATTCTAATAAATTTTACATATAGTCATTTTAAATATATGTATAAAATGTATGTAAATTTATGCAGTGCAAGAGTTTTACTTGTGTAATATACATAATAAATATATAAATTTTCTTACCCAAGTCATGGCATAGTAGTCTGTGTTTTAGGAAAAATATAATAAGTCCAATAGTACTAACAAGACTTGTAACAAAAAGTGCTTGTTTGTACTGAAGACTTTCTGCTTTTGGTGTTACAAGACGACCCAGCCTTACTGCTGTTAACATATATGTAAGGGAACTAATCATGAAGGCAATGAAAATTTTTTCATGCACCGCTAAAAGAATAACTTTTATTATTTATTGTGCTTAAATATATTCTGTGTAACGCTAAAATATATGATATACTTGCTTATTATTTATTACACGTAATACTTAGCAGATGTTTACTATTAAAACTTTTTGCACTACATGCAAAGCAATTTATGAAAGCACTTAAACTAATTCTAGCTTCAGCTTTCTGTAGAATAAATATTATTTGCATGCAGTATGTAGTATCTGAAATTAGTAAATAAAAATATGTAAGCTATTGATATTACATAATTCTACCTTCTCAACGCATAGTAGACCTTTAAATTATTTCTCTTAATTATATGGCAATTAACATGTTGCACATATAGCAGCAAGTAATATCATATATTAACACTCATCATGAAGTTTAAATACACACTGCAGTTTATTACTTTATTCTATATGATATAGCGAACAAAACATTCATAATTTTACTTACAATAGTTTTCTCTGTTGGAGATGTATGTAACACCACATAGGGCTGCCACTTCTGCAATATTCAACCAATAGCACAAATTTAAAAGTCTACAGCCCATAATTTTTGAAGGTACATCTTCTAGTGCTTTGAGTATTTTATAATAATATGCATGATAAACACTGGCGATAACTAAGCGAGGACCAATATGTAATGCTATACTTATACGCCACAAATATCTTTGAGGGGATATGCCAGTGATGGCTGAGATTGATGGAAGTACATTATAAACCTAAATTAAAAATATTGTAATTATAATATGTTTCATATGATGTAATTTGTAATAATTTATGACATATTGATTAAAGAAATACTTATACCTTACAGTGCGTTTCATGAATGTCATCTTGTTGGAAGATATAAGCTGTAACAAAGCAGAATACAAGAGTGACAAGTGGTAAAGATACTGTCGCCAAACATAATTTTCTAAATGGTATTGCCACATATATGGAGCCTTTGTTGCTTCCGACATTGTTCAACTCCATCTTGATGCTATCTAATATTTTGGCATTTATGCACAAAATAAACAGAAAGCTCAGACAGTACGGTATCACAAATCCAACTACATCAGGCTCATAATGCCTTATTTCAATGCTGACTGAACCTTTTGAGAATCTCTGTGAATTTCATATTATGCCTGCAAGAAAAAATAAATTGCACATTAACAGTAAGATAACAAGAATAATTCAGCATCAATAAACACATGAAAAACATTATTACTATCTAATTCATTGTACTGTATAATCTGAAGACACTTTGTTACATTTGCAGACATTCTGTGCAGCACAATACCATATAGTTGTAAGAATGTGATAAAAAACGATAAGTAGAACATTATACTTTGATCTCCAAGAAACCTGCACGCGTTTGCAGTCTTTTTTTACAATATTATTAAAAGAAACGTGTTGTGCCGAGTAAATTATACATTCGAAGAGGAAACAATTATAAAAATGGCAGGAAGTATGACACACAGAAGCGTTGCCTTCAAATGACATATACAGAACGATAAACGTGTTCAGCTAATTGCTCTATTTTCGGAATTGATTTTACGGATAACCTACTTTTTCTATTTATAGCAAACAAAAGGTACTGTCACGGGCAACGCGAAGTACGTGACATTTGACTGCGGGCGATTTATTATGAAACTCGAGACTTCTGCATGAAATATGTGACAAAGTGTCACCGGATCTTGTTCGGGCGATAAACAATTTCATCCGACCGCTTCGTTAACTCGTTCGCGAGTCGCGGACGAACATTTTCCTTTCTACGTTTCTCGATCACTTTACAGCAGATAACAGGATATTTCACTTAAACAGGGACATGTCCGCACGGTACGCCAGGTATATCTTTTCATCTGTTTGACAAGTAGCGCAGATCTCATTCGAAAGTCGTACTTTCTCGCTCAGAACAATTTTGATTCGTACGGGTCAATATGTAAAAGGTACACGGCGTAAAAAACGTATGAACAAACTAAATAATACTGCGACAGCCTATTTATCCTGCAGCTCCTGTATAGTGTCATAACGTCTAATCAAGCGGGATGTATGAAAAGTACTGCAGTTTCAATGCTAAATAGTTCATTCATGATCAGCTATGATCCTTGACAAGAAAATCGCGAAAATTTACCTTATTTCTTGTGTACAAACATGTCGTCTGCTAGCTGCAAATTTCTATTTGAGAGGATGCCATCTACGATCTGCACATTCGGGTGCACAATAGCTGTCACTCGGCGTAGGGGAAGGAGCCCCCCACCACTCGCCTCACTCGAGGATGTTTGCTCGTCGCGATGACAGTAGGAAGTATTCCGCTACCGCACGAACAAGAGGAAGAGAACCGAGAAGTGGGGTGGACCTTCCCCTACATCCAGGGAAAGCTGGGGTGCACCCGAGTGTACATGTCGCATCATCTTGCGGACGGAGACAGAAGCAAAACTATAGCGTTTTGCGAATAACGGCACAATTTGCGCCATCTTACAAAGAAAGGCATAAAATGATAGGCGTTTGCTAAGAAGGTACATGTTACGTCATCTTGTAGACAAAGGCAGAAGTAAAACGATAAACGCTTTTGTAGTGTACATGTTGCGTCATCTCGTAGACCTAGATAGAAGTACCTTTATTTACAAAACGCCTGTTTTTCTTCTGGTTGAATCTGCAAGAAATCAGAAATTAAAGAAAGAGGAAAATTGGAACTGTTAAACTAATAAACAATAATACAGTTTGTCTGATTATTTAAATAATCGTTGGAAATTACAGAGGATTTAAGCAAATTTTTACTACTTATCGTAACAGGATTGGCTAATGTTCACTTAATAATCTAGACATTCTTAAACTACCGTCATTTAAATATACAAAATGTATCAATTATTACTTAAACAATACTACAGAAACTTCAGTATATATAAAACTTATTAATGAAGTACAATACGTAATATACATTATCCGAAGAGTGTGTTAAAATTATGTTTTATTTATTATTACGCTGTCTATGTACTTTGAAACGAGGAGAACGCGCGAACGCCTATGGGCGTCAGTAGCACACGGCGAATGGCATTCCATATCGTCGATAGCGCCATCTCTGACAAAAGGCCGGAACACTGTAGCGGCAACTACCGCCATCTCTGACAGAGGCCCAGCAACTGGAACTATACAACGACGTGGCGCTCGTAGCGCCCCCGGCGGAGTTTTCTGTAAATAATCTTGTGCCTTTCTCTAGATTGGCAGCAGTTGCCACTACAGTGTTCCGGGCTTTTGTCAGAGATGGCGCCAGTTGCCGCAACAAGGTTCCGGACTTTTGGCAGAGATGGCGCCACATATTCTTCCGCAGCAGACGCCACACCGGGTGAGTCGAACGCTGCGTGCGGCCGGGCTGTGCTAGCACGTAGCGAACTATTGCAGCGAACGCCTATGGGCGTCAACAGTACGTAATGAGCAGGTGTTGTTAAGCGCCTGTAGATGAAAATGACAGACCGCTTATAATAATCTAAGATTGCGTCTCTAATTTGATATACATCATTTGTCACATAGAAGCTCAGCGGCTGTCATACACATTCACTTATTCGGGTCTGTTTGATAATTAATAGATTAATTACAATATTATTTATTTTTAACAAAATCCAGAATGTCTCATTCAAATGCAGCTATAGCAGTGCGCAATGCACTTGATAAGTTGATATCTTTTAATCTAAAGCGCTTATTAGTTTCCATAATATTCGTAATCGATAAACTGTTTTCATTTTTATTATTCGCATAATAATCACGAACGTTATGATAGATAATAGGGCCACTGTCTTTTCGTTATTGCAGGCAAACTTTGATACATTCTCAAGAGGCCAATGTCTTATGTGCACCTTTTCCCAAAGAATTGCGACTTGGACATTGCCCTTTTTCTACCACTTTACAGAAATAAAAGTAATGGCCTACAGCGATAATGTCAATAAAGATAAGCAACTATTCGCTCAAATATAATTTCAAAGAAGGTCGATATAATCGTTCCCCTCCCTAAACATTAACTTCTATTCCACGCTGTGTCTATTCTTAAGTCCGTGACGAACTGTCGCAGGCGCAGTATCACTCAAGTGACAGGAGAGAAACCTGTGGTTGGGAGTCGATCGTTCACCGATACATTCAATAAGTCTCGAACACGATAGTGAGAGAAGATAACATTGACATGAAATCATAATTGAGGTGTTGCAATCCAATTAATCGTGCCGTTTACCTAACTGTAACTCAAAAATGATTCACGACAAACAATTCTCACTTGGGTGCTCGTTCACTGTCACATAAAATATGTAGAAGGTACACGAATTTCATGAAAATTCGTAAGGATACGTATACATCGTAAATTGTTACCTGAAACGGTATCTATTATCCCTATAAATGCAAGCGCATGCCAGTAACAGTGATTGACGACTAGTCGATTGCAATGTACATGCCTCGTAAACGAAAAAAAAAGCCTGACACGTAAAAATATGATTGCGGAAATACATAAATCAACACGATAAACCGATCAATTTATCGAGCTTCTGGTTTTACAGTCTAAGTAAACCATGGCACCTACCAGAGACAAGTGGGTGAGACGTTTTATCATTCCTGAAACAACAAGGCATAAAAAAGGCTTTACCATTTACAAAGTCACATCTGTGGTACGATAAATGATAACTATTTTTGCCTTTGGTTTAAACATTTAATCGCATCTCATTTAATTTTATGTCAGAATACATTTCTGTATTATGTCACTTTACTTTGAAGTAGTTGCAGCTCTACTTTTATTCTTTATCAAATTTTATGTGTACATAGTACTTTTATTAATAATTCATAATATTATGTTTTCTAGGTATTTTTAAAGTCATCGCACGAAGAAATCTCTAAAGTGTCGGTATGGAAGCGTTACAATGACTTTAAGAAACTTCATGCAGAATTGAGGGTTCTGTGTTCACGATCTCAGATTAAGGAAAGCTTTCCGACATTCCCAAAACCAAAATTTTTTGGTAGATTTGAGGCAGAAGTTATAGAAGAAAGAAGGGAATGTGCATTAAAGTTTTTAGAATTTGTAGGAAGACATTCATATTTATATTCCAGTGATATTTTCATACAATTTTTCGAAACTAGTCATGCTGATTATTGTATAAATGATTGTTCTCAATCTCTTAGTTCTGACACATCGGCGGAAGATGATCGTTATGCTTACTTAAATTCTCTACCCACTAATAACATTGTATCTCAAAGTATTTTGCAACCAAAACCCATTCAAAGTTCATTAACAAATTCATGTTCCATATTACCTACATCTAGTCGTAAGGATGAAACAAAAGAATCTCAAGCATGTAGATCTAAGGATGTACGCTCAATGCGAGTAAATGATATTGATCACAAAATTGAGAAGGAAAAAATATCTATAAGAAAGAACTCAGGTAATAGTTTGCTTGTAAAAGATGACTCAGACACAATTACATCTAAAGTGGAGGATAATAAATCAATTTGTAACAAGAACAACAATTGTTATAAAAGTACAAAACATAATACTATAAATGAGGAAGACTTTACAACTGTACAGACATCAAACAGCGGCATAAAAACTGATACAGATATTGAAGACTTGAATCCTTCAATAACAACACATGATGGTTCTGATCTACCACAATCAATGCAAGATTCTTCACAATACATTTTAGTAGCAGCTGCACATATGAGTGCAGCTGTCAAACATGAAGATCTTACAGAGTATGAAGAAGCATTTACTCAATATAAAATGGGAATCTCTAGTCTGCGATCTGGTGTTGAATTTGATTTAAATGAAAAGAGAGCAGAAATAATTAAGGACAAGATATCAAAATATTTGGAACGTGCTGAGAAACTATACAATAGATATCTGAATTGTAATATCTCATTGTTGAGTAAACCCATATCAGAACTGCAACATTATAAAGTACTAAAAATTATTGAATCAGTGATGCTTGTAAGGGATATCCGCCAAAACTGTCTTAATGTTGTAAAAGTATGAATGCTTTAAAAATTATATAATTTACTATATTTAAAATGTGTCATATATGAACACTTTAATAAGTACTATATATTTCTCTCAAAAAACATAAATAAATGTAAATATCTTCTTTTATGATTTCAGGCAATAGAAAAATTATCTACAAGTAAAGAAAGTATAAGTAATTATGTACTTCGAGGTCAAGTACCATATATGGTACGCTTACACGCATGTGTTGAAACAGAAACAACTGTGTTCTTAATTCTACAGCATCTAAGGTAAATACTACAAATAATGCTAATATTGTTATTGAATCATACTAACTTCAATGTAATTATTTAAAATATTATAGCCGTGGAAAATTATGGGATTTTATTACATCACATTACAATTCCAACAACAATGAAACTTATGATAACAGAACTGTAGAAAGTAATATTGAAAAATCAAATAAAGATAACATTATTTTAAGAAAGAACGATACAAACATTGAAATTGATGGTAACGAAACACGTATGGAAAGTTTAAATTTTATAAGTACAAATACCAAAGTACAAATGGAGACACATCCAGTAACAGTAGAAGAAAAGTATGAAAAATATAGCGACGTATCTACTACACAATTATTAGAGAAAGCACAAATATTATTACAGTCGGTTAATGCAACTTTGAAAGAAAGTAATTCAGTTGCAGATCGATTACGTGAATCCAATCATTTAATAAGTGACGATAACACCACAATATTGAACTTGAAAAATACTGTATATCAGTCTACAAATTGGAATGAAGTATCTGTGGATATTAATGAAATATCAATAGAAATGGCTGGCATAAATAAACAGACTGCAATCGAAAAGATACCTGAAAAAAATGTGATAATTTCAAACTATTTGTCACAAAATAACACTCGAAATACAAAGAATCAATGCAGCACCACTAACTCATCGTTAAGTGATAGCTGTAAAGATCTTAGTTTTGAAGAAAAAGAATCGGCAAATCCTTCACTAAACAGTTTAAAAACTATTGATACACATTTTGCAATAGAACATAAAAATAGTAGCAGCAAAATTGATGATACTACAAACACTTGTAAAGTCAGTGATTCAGTAAGAACCTACAATAAAATTGAAGCCAATGACTGTACTATATCAACTGATCAGCATATAGAATACACTGATACCACACTATTAGAAATATCTACAGACAACAATACAGATGTTCAACAAGAACTTTGGTCTATACCAGAAAATGTAATTCGACTTTGGGCTGCTGAAATACTTTTAGCATTAGAAGCATTACATCAGCAAGAAGTAATAGTTTTTGATTTAAAACCTGATAACATATTGCTGGATGACAATGGGCATGTGCAATTAACGTACATTATACCTCGTCACGAAATAGATTTATTAAAATACAAATATCCATATTCGTCTCCAGAATTGTGTATGTTTTCGCCGATAATTCCCCTTACCCCTGCTACGGACGTCTGGAGCTTCGGTGTAATTTTATATGAACTAATTGTAGGCAATGTATGTGTGAATAAAAATTATATTTTCATTCAAAATACCGTATAATACAACTATTAGATACAATTTTTATATTTCAGAAATTTACAGCGAAACATCCAGGCATCTTTCAATCACATTCCATGATTAGCATTCCTAATAAGCTATCAGAAAATGCAAAGTCTTTGCTTCTTAATGTAAGTTCATAAATAACTGTTTAATACGTGTGTAAATTATGTAATACTTCCTGATCAACTCATCAATTTTCAGATACTAAAATATCAACCAAATGAAAGGATGACAATACCCGAGATAAAACAACATCCTTTCTTTAAAGATACTAATTGGTCAACATTGGTAAATACACTCTAAAGCAATAGGTACTTGTTTATTTATATTTTTATAGAGTTGATATTGAAACGTTCTTAATAGTGGATTCCTTGCAATGAATAAAATTAAGATTCTAGTACTTCCAAAATATTTTTCTCATAGAGATATATTTTATACAATATTTAAGTATTAAAAATTAAAATATATAACAAATAAATGAATTTATTATAAATTCTATAAATGTTTTGCAGTAATACAATCAGCGTATGCTGTACAAAGTATTGCACTTCTGTATTTTTTTAAGGAATCCAATATTCAGAAATGTTTTGATGAATATTAAATATTGCAAACATATTCGAAATGTAATTTATAAAAATTATTCTATTATTGTACAGAAAATGTCATTTAAAAAATATTTATTATATGTCATTCAACTATCGTAGATAAAAAATATGAATTTATTTATACAAATAGGTTTATATAGTATTAATAACAAATTACTTACTTCGTATTCTTTCACTTCTAGATATTGTTGACATTCCATCAACAAATCTAGTTGTAAATATTACATTAGCATTGTTAAACATTCCATCCTTTAATGATACAACAATAAACTGTGAATGTTTAAAATGTCGTTTTAACATTATACCAATGTTTTCAGTATGAGAAAGATCTAAAGCAGCATCAACTTCATCTAATATGTAAAGTGGCGCGGGCTTAAATAAGAGCATAGCTAAAATTAAAGATAAAGCTACTAAAGATCTTTGTCCTCCCGACAACTCTCCTAATGACTCCTTCCAAACTCCGGAAAATGCAATTTTTACTTCTAAACCTTCTGTGACTGACAGATTTTCTGGGGGTTGTAATTTTGCATGGGCTCCTGGTAGCAAACTACTAAATATTGATCCAAAATCTTTGTTTACCTAAAAATTATACGATAAATATATAGTACAATATTTCCATGGAATATTAATACTTCATTTAATATAAATATAGGTTTAATTAACCATACTTGTTTCCAAGCTTTAAGTAATGTTTCTTTCTTCTTTTCATCCAAATGTTTTATTGTTTCCAATATTTTTCTTTTGTCGTTTTCAACTATTTTCTTTTTCTTAATCATGTCATTGTATTGTTCTTCCTCTTTATCAAAAAGACTAATAGCACGTGTATTAATATTTCGGCTTAGTTTTTCGTGCATTGATTGTAATCGTTGAACTTTTGCTTCCATTTCGGTAGGTTTATTAACTTGAAAATCATAAATACCACCTACAAAATGAGAAGAAATATACTGTAAATACAATATTTAAGAAACAAAATCAATGTATACTTTGTTACATAAGTTACCTGCTTTTCCAAAATAAATTTTATCTTGTTCAATCCACTCGTACTTTCGTGTGAGTTCAGAAACCTTTTGTTTACACTCTGCAGCACAATTCTTAATTGTATTAATTTCGTGATTTAACTTTTTAATATCTAACTCTGCTTCTTTGTTTTGTTTTATGATATCTTCCTTCTTTGCCATTAGCTTTTGCATATGAACATTTTGCTTATTAATAATATCTTTCTGTTCTTTTATATTAGATTGCAATTGCTTTACATGACCCTTTGCTTCATTCAATTCTTGCTCTAATTTATCTGCTTCCGCTTGTAATGTATTCAACTTTTCTTCTGATGCTTGCAGTTGTTCTTTTCCAGTTTCAATACTCTTTTGTAATTCCTTAATTTCCAATTCAAGTGTTTTTGCTTCTTGCTCACGCTTCTGCCATTCTTTACGACTGTTTTCAGCTTTTTTCTTTAGCTTTCCTAATTCAGCTTCAGCTTCCTTCAATTGTTTTTCACGAATATTAACTGCATCTTTCAACTGGTGTTCCAGTTCTTGAGCTCGTTTAGCATTTTCCTTTTGACTTTTTTCCGCTGTTACCTTTTTTTGTAATAATTCTTCAATACTTTTTTCTAAATTGTCAATCTAAAAAAAATAAATATTTATAAACACTCTACTTTTATACGTACATGGATCATATCAAACATACCTCTTCCTTTATTTTATAATATTCTGTTTGTTCTAATCTTTGTTTCACTATACTGATTTCATAATTTCGTAAATCATATTTTTGCTTCAGTGACGTATATTTTTCTGCAACATGATTTATATTTGCTAAAGTGGCCTCGATATTTCGAAGAACCTCTTGTTTAGCAGTTAGCTCTTTTTGAGCAATGTTTAATTCTTCTAATTTTAAAAGGATTGATCCCGATTTTAATGCTGCACCACCAGATAAAGTTCCAGCAGGATCAATAACATCCCCTTCTAAAGTGACACATTTTTTCATAATATTTTCATGAAATGCAATTTTCTTAGCAATTTCAATATCTTTGCAAATAAAAATTTGACCGAAAATCCAAGTCATAGCTGGTCTAGTTTCCTCTGGAAAATTTATGAGAGATAACGCTGGTTGTACATTTTCTGAACCACCTATTTTTTGGGCCAAATGAACTATTTGATTATCCATGGTTCTTCCACCTACTTTATTCAAGGGAATAATGGTAACACGTTGTTGTAATTGTCCGTGTTGAAGTATTTTTTTACTAGTAGTTTCTGTATCTACTATTACATTATACAACTAAAATGCAACAAATTAATTAGAACTGCCATTCCGAAGTATTCAGTAATTTTTAAGAAAATAAATATATAAAATTTACTATGTACCTTTCCTCCTGCAGCAATGTCTAAAGCATATGCCGCTTTTTTATCTTTAACTGTGATTAATTTACAGACAACTCCTTTTATGGAGTTATGATTAAAGCTAGGTTCCGGTTTTTTATATTCAAATCTAATTTGAGGGTACCTTGATTCAAAAAAATCTACTTTTTCTTCCAATGATCTTATTTCATTTATTAAAGTATGTCTTTGTTCTTTAAGCTGTTCTATATGTCCGTTTTCATAATTTAATTTTTTTAATTCATTTTCCAAATTTTTTACTTCTTTCTCTTTATCCTCAAGATCCTTAGTATACTTCTTGTATTCGTTTCCAGTATTTTTTAAATCAACCTGTTTCACTTTTAATTGTTCTCTGTTATGATTTAATGTCATTTCACATTGTTTACATTGTGTTTGTGCTTCTGTTAAATTTTGTTTAGCAGTTATTAACTGTTGTTCCAACGTTGCATTTTCACCATCTTCACTTTCTAATAAACCAGAACTGATTTTTTGATATTTCTCCTGGGCAATTAATACTGCCTCACAATCCTGTTGATCCATCTCTTTTAACTTTGTAAATAAACCCTCAACTTTAGCAAACTCCTTTTGCTTAGTTGTAAAAGCATTTTCATCATCAGTGACATTAGACTTTAATTGTTGTACTGTTTTTTTGGCAGCTTTAATACTTTCTTTACTGCTATTTGCTTCAGCTGCTAATTTAAATTGCTTTTTTTCTGCCTCTTTCAATTCTTTCTCTAAAGATTTTAATTGACCTCCTATTTCCTAAAAGAAAAGAAATAATTGAAAAAGGTGAGGTACATAACAGTTCGTTTTTTTTATCAAAATATTTACTGTATCTCTTTTCGTGATTGTTTCCTCAATTTCTTTTTCTATATTTTTAATTTCCTCCTCTCCAGTAGAAATACTCTCTGTCTTTTGATCTATTTTATTCGTAACAGCTTGTACACTTTCTTCTGCCTTTTGACTTTCATTCAATGCTGTGACATATCTCCAGGCAAGACAAATTCTCCTACCATGTTCTAATTCTCTTTCTATACGTTGAAACTCCACATACTGTGTCTTCTCTTCCTTAAGCTTTGCTAATCTTGGACCTATCTCTTCTTTCAAAATCTGGAAATAAAATATTTCTATTGAATGCGTATCAAAGAATCATCTAAAATATTTCTAAAAAGTGATTGTAAATCATACATCATTTATCTCCTTTAATTTGCTGTCCTTTTTTTCAATAGTTTTCAAAGCAATATCCTTCTTAGTTTCATACATTCTTGTACCTGCAGCTTCTTCTATCATAGATAAAATTTCTGCTGGTTTCATGTTAAGAACTTTAGTAATTCTTCCTTGCATTATTAAGAAATGTGGATTATTAACATTTAATTGAACAGAGCAAAACATGTCCTGCACACGTTTGTTTGGTACATTATATCCATTGATCATATACTTATTTTTACCACCAATTATAACTTGTCTTGTAACAGTAATTTCTTCGTGATGTTCATATCCCATAGGAGATGAAGTTCTATCATGATTGTTGAATGTAATAGTAACGCTGGCCTTTTTAACACCTGCTTGGCCAGATTTATAAACTAAATCCTGTAATGATGCTGCACGTACCTGAGAGAAAATTAAAGTTGACAAAAATATTTTGACTTCTCCACATGAGAATTCAAAGAATATATGCATGATAAAGTGTTGGCAACAAGAACTACATACAGTTTAATAATTACTCTATGAATTGAATGTCTATGAAAAAGAACATATTCTTATGTCACAACATTTTGTACCTGACACAACAACAAACATATTTTTCATAAATTTCAATGGTACATTCCTTTGAGTAATCATGTAATATTTCATACAAAACTACAACATATTCAGGAAATTATAATTAAGGTTACACTTAGAAAATCTGGCGATTGAAAAAATATTAAAAATGATATTGTACCTGACCAAGATTTGTAATACCCAGAACAAAGCATATTGCATCCAAAATATTTGATTTCCCGCTACCATTAAATCCTGTGATCGCATTGAATTCTTTATCAAAACCATGTATTTCGATTCTGTTTCCATATGATTTAAATCCTTCCAATACCATGGACTTTATATGCATCTTGAAATCAAATGAACTGCGAACATGAATGAAAATAACACCCCGAATATGTTTTCACGCTGTAAACAAAACTGTAAATTCAAATTGTGCATACGACCGGTATGGTGCATTTATTTTGAAGGATATAGAGAGGAAACAAATATTAAACTATCCGAACTCGCTGTCAGCATTGGAAATCTTAAACTCAGTTCACAAGTTTCATATATAATTAAATTTCATTACACTTTCCAACTTGTTAAACAGTCTGCACTGAAATCATAAAGAATCGACGGAATTTTTATTTGAAAAGAACATATCTATAGGCATAAGTTTGTGAAATTCACTAAAATATCACTAGAGTTACCAGCAGGGAAATTACTTAAGCTCAATTCTTTCACCTTTAAATGTATCTTGAAAAAAATGAAGAATTTTTTAAATAAGGCGAGTGGAGAATATCTGTTATTATTAACAATTCGATTTTAGAAGTTTCTGATATAATTGCAGCTGCCTGTAACATTTCTGGTGTAATAATAGATTTCGAAACTGCTATATTATTTTCAATGATTTTATATCAGAATTAGCAAAGACTTTTCTGCGTGACATGAATTTTCCTCAATTATTTGTTGCATATGTATTATTAATATTAGGATTCAATTACCAGATATTATTTATTAATACTATATCAACATAGAACTATACTTATCACAGAACAAACTCCAGCTTCATATATTCTTTAAAAAAATTTGTTCCTTAGAAGACCATTAGCAATTTTATTTAGAGATTAGAAATTACTCCAGGGTGATCTAGGAAAATTTAAGGAATGATTGTTACCTGCGCATGCGCAACAAGTCAGACTATATACCGGAGTTCAAACAATAACAAAACATGTTTTGAACGTTCGAAGACGTTCTGTTTGTTCTGTAAATGTTTTATAGAGAAATAGGTAAATTTCTGTTTGCGTTGTTCGGATTATTATATTTCTTTCTTTAAATTAATGTAAAAAGTGTCTTGAAACTCTTGCATTTATAAATCAATTCTAAAAAGAGGCAATCTGTGCCGAAATAAATATAGTTTAAGGTTATAATTGATCTGTCATAACGCAATAAACTCTTGATATAATTATAGCAACTGAATAAATGTGCAGAATGTATTTGTATAATACGTAGTTTAGCTCTAAACATAATATATTAATGTTTGTGAACTATGTTATTAGGGTCAAGATGAATATTCCTCCCATTCAGCAAACAGGGCCAATTGGGGTGGGACAGATGACTCAGCCTGTAAATCCCCAACTTCCACAGAATCAACAACAAACGCAGCAGCAACAAGTCCAACAACAGCAGCAGCAACAGCAAACACAAGAAAAACTAGACAATATATCCAAAGTTAAATCATTAATAGGACCATTAAGGGAATCATTAGCTACAGCCCTCAAAACTGCGGCGCAAACGCTGCATCAAAACAGTTTAGTAGATGTAGGATCTCTGAAGAACGTCGACCAGCCGGATCACCGTTTTAATAAGAATATGGAAGAATTTTATTCTATCTGCGATCAAATAGAATTACATCTAAAAACTTCTATAGAATGTATGTCCCAAAATTCTAGTTCTGTGCGATATTTGCCATTGTCTGTTATACCAACACGTACCGACACTATCGGTGCACAAGAAGGACATGCTTTAACCTATCCTCAGTTCCTAATGACTGTAAGAGCACAAGTTTCGTATGCTCGGGAAGTATATGATACTTTAATTAATGCTGCACATACAATGACATCTGGTGAATAAATTATTTTTTATGTATGAAACATTGAGAGGTATGTTATTACAAGGAATTGATAAGTATAAGTTAATAATATATGTATCTGTGAATTTTACTTATTGTAAATCTTCATATGTGATATAGAATACACATTTCGATAAAAGTCTAATAACATTGTTTTACATCAACTCACAAGCCTCTTACAATACAGTAAGGAAGCAGCAGACCTTAAAAAATATATATATGTATTTTTGTAATAAAGCTCAACACATACTGTTAATTCATTATTTTGCTGTATATATTACACACAAGGAGCATCTCATGTTCCCTACATGCAGCAATAACATACTTATATCATTGCACATTATTTTCTCTTATGTAAATTATAACAGCAATATGTTACCATCGAATAATAACCATATTCAATTTACGTACATAAAGAAGTATCAATATATTTGCAGAATTAGTTGTACAATCAGTAGGCATTAGTATCTCTAATCCTATAAAGCTCACAAATTTCTCTAAAGAACTTCCGGTTTGTCCGCGTACATTCACTTCTAAATCCTAAAATCAGATGCATATGAAGCCGCTGCGAGCGATTCGTGGCCGATGAAATTGCGACGAACGTAAACAGAAGTCGACGAAAGCACGAAAGCTCTTGGCCGAGCAAGAAACGTTGGCCGACACAGGGAGCCGCTTATCAGCCGTATGTTTTAGCAAGCACGTAGAAATAGGAAGGACATACCGGTAAAAGAGAGGGAGGGGGAGGAGAGGCGTGCAGGAAGCGCTACTGTCAGTTGGATTGGTGTTTTGTCGCGGCGCGCCGAGTGATCATTTGAAAAGGAAGGACCACCTCTGTTCACCATATTTGGCAAACTTTCCCTAATATGGTAACGTCTACTTCTAAATATGGCAGCCGGGGACGCCCTCTCGCCGATTCTTGTACCACTCCGCGCGATCTTTCGCCGACGAATTTCGGAATACCGAAGCGACGGAAAATCGATTTGCCTGCGGATCACGGTCCAGCATGAACCGCTGAATTTTCCTACGAGCCAATTTTCCAGGATCTTTCGACGAGAACCGCAGTTCGGACACGTGGGACTAGTTTTTTACCGCGGCGTCGACCGTTGGAGGGGGTAAGAGGCGCGCAGGGACACACGGAGGCAGCGCGTCAGCACGTAGGTCAAGTTACGATACTCGGCGCGCATTCAGTTCGCGGGGAGCGCTCGTGCAGTGCGCGTCGTTGTCCCGTGTCTCTCTAGATGGTTGATCACGTGGGAAGCATCGCTTCGCCGAGTTTTCGCGATTCCGTGGCGGAGAAGGGCCGAGGAGAAGGGAATAAATGTGCGCGGGTCCGTGATGGACAACCCTAGCGGCGGAAGAGACAGTCGGTACGCGAGTCTTGGCTACAGCATGGGGATGATCGGCAACGACGCTGGCTCGGAAATGTACGGTCGACCGTCCACCTCCCAGCTTGCAACTTCTCAAATAAGCCGCGGTGGCGCCACCATGATGGCGGCGGCCGCCGCGGGCGCGCCGAACGCCGGCGTGGGATCCATACAACGAGGTATCAAGAGGACCACATCAGACGTCTGTTACGATGACAGCAACGCGAGGCAGGCCCTGTCGCAACAGCAGGGCATGTCGATGTCCGCGGACTGCGTCCCGGACAACCTCGACGAGTCGTTCACCAACCTGGGCCAACCGAAAAAGTCACCCCCCTCGAACGGCAAGAAGACCAAAGGACGGGTCAAGATTAAGATGGAGTACATCGACAATAAGCTGAGGAGGTACACCACCTTCTCGAAAAGGAAGACTGGAATCATGAAGAAGGTTTGTATCCGGCAAACCTGCTCTTTCAATCTTACGTACGTGTGTCGAACGTCGGTAACGATCCGTACGATTCTCTTGTGATCCTCAGGAGGAAGTGATCGCGTTGGAGTGTGTTCGATCGTAGCGTAGATCTCGAGTATCGAGAAGCCGATTGGACGCGTACTAATGGGAGGGGAGGATCAACACTATATTGTCGTAGTGTCGCGTGGTTGTGGATTGTTTGAACACGCGAAACAGAGCGCGCGATTTATGAGTGACGAATGTGACTCACGTGTAGGTGTACGTTTACTTATTCTAGTATTTTGGATGGAAATATACAGAGAGAAGTCTTTCTACGCTGCGCGAGTCTTTTGTCGTTGGAAGTTGTTGCTATTGGTAAATCTTAACAATCGTATGATTCGATTGGACGAAGATTGAAAAGACTCAGTGTTTGAGTTCCGTTAGGAATTTTTTTTAGACAAAAGTAAATGTCATATCATTATGAAACTCTTTCAGACTTATTATGTACATTTGTACTACGTACATGAATTTTTGTTCGTTGTTATCGTCTAAATTGTAGTAATAATTCATTGGGGACGTCGGTTGGATGGCTCGCGCGATAACTACCGCCGAAGTTTTTAATTAGTATGATACTAGCACCTGAATTACGGAAACTTACATGAGTAATGTATTTACAATTTTTAGAGTCGTTTGCAGATCAAAGTATTAGTACAAAATCGAAGTTTAATCTTCAGATTGATGCCATTTTGTCAAAAATCACTTTTTTTCGTTTTCTGTAGTTCAGGCGCTACCCACACGCATACTAATTGAGAGAGTTTTTGATTTCAGATGACTTGAGCACCATTTATCGTGCTAGCCAATTTTTTTTACCTTGCCTACTTCCTCAGAGAAGAATTACTATAGTTTCGATGATAACCATGTAGAAAAATTCATGAATGTAGTATAAATGTGTATGATTCAGTCTAGAAAGATTCATAAAGATATCTTGTTTAGTGTTTTTAAAAAAAAAATCTCGAAATATATCCTCAAAACCCTTAAGTTTCGTTACGTTCGATATGATTAGTTGATTAGCATAGGATATCCTGAAAAGCATATGACCTGATTTCATGTTTCAGCAGAGGCTCAAAACTGTTTTCTGTTCGTTAGTTTTGCTTGCAGTTATTGTTTCGTAAACGGCAATGTAACGTGCTAAATATTAACGGCAAGACGATATTTTGTATTTCAGAAAACGTGCGTGCTGTACCCCCTCTAGAGCAATATAAAAGTTATTTCTAAATTTTTGATCGTCAATCACATGAAAATTCCATTATATTTCCTTTTGTTTATATTTTCTATATAACATTCGTGGCAAATTTTTATTTAACTTCTTTTGTTTATAAAAACAGTACCGTCTGTTTTTTTTCTAATTTCTGTAAAAAAAGAACGATGAAAACGAGCTTTAAAATTAAATAGCAATCGACGATTTTTCGTTAGCGTAAGTCGTACACAATTAGGGTGGTCTGCGATGGTTTGGTTATTTTACCAGCTATTTATTTGATCCGGACTTAATCGTACCTAAATTCGTAGAAGTACCTAAAGCAAATTGCATCTTTCATACGAATATAGAAAACCAAAGATAGATTGTTCCCCTTTTCTAAAGAGGGATCTCTATAATTAGCCATGTTTTGACACGAAACTGACATAATTGCTTTACAACAAGATTAAGGAAACTGAAATTTTGTTAAACACGAAACAAACAGCCATGGTACACAATACTTATTTTTAGAGGTATTATTGTAACTATTACTACGTAATCGAAAATTAAATCCCCTAGACGCGAACGCCGGAGCTTTTAGTAAAATGTATCATAAGAAGCTAAGCTAATTATTATGTCTAATTTCTAACGATTGTTAGCTGTTAGAGAAATCAGATAGAAACAGAGATTAGGGTTGCGAAGTAGACATCTTAAACTTTATTAAAGAAACTAAAAAAAAACATGATAATTGTATAATATGAAATGGAATCAAATATTTTACAATTTTCAATTTTAAATATTAATCTAGATAAAAAAGTATTTACAAGTTTCAAGTTTCTAAAATATTTTAAAATGATGAAGTTGCAAAAGAATCGATAGTTACAAGAACAAAGTAATTGAAAAAAACTCGTCGGTTCTGTTCAAGATTCCAATACAGGCTGTAAACAATTTTATAGTTAATTTCATTTTGTATATTCATTTGTAAAGCACTTTTTTTCGGAGGCGAACGTAACGTTTTTGATATAACATAAGAATTCTATAATACTTCATTGTGTTCATTCATATTCCCGCCACAGATACGTCGTTTCCTCGAGCAGTACACTTCCTGTTAACGACTCGAACTTAACAATTCAGATTCGAATTAAAAACCTCATTAATTTTCACATAAATGTCGGTTTTCAGTATAAAAAGAATGAATTCCAACGACTCTCCATCCGAGCCATGTTCATAGCCGCTTCAGTGAATCCTGCTAATTAGAATGTCGTTAAAAGTATGATCTTCGAAGGATTGAAGTACAAACGCTGCTTTTCCTTCGCCTATTTTCACGTAACCATACATAAACCGTAAACGTATTTTATAAGTATTATTCGTAACATACTAAACATTTACACAGCAGACATCAAGTATTTTCTTCATCAACGACTTCACTTAAAACAAAATTCTTTCGACAGAAAAACGTTTATAAAAATTCGAGAACAACTCTACTATTTACCAATCTTGCACGACTATAAAAATCACAAGTTTATATCAATCCACCGCCATAAAATCCCACAGCATTAAGAACCAGTCGAAAGTATGAATCACCGTCTCCCAAACGACATACTATAACACCCCTACAATCCATACAGTCGCACGAGGAAACATTAAGAAATTAGGCAATGTCTCGACCGGTCTCAGACACGGACATGCTTCAGCCGTCTCAGAGACGTCTGCCGCTATCAGCAGATTAATCCCTCCAAAGTTGCACCGTCATTCTATTCACCGACAATCTTTCGACCTCCCTAGAAATCCGCTGTCTTCCAGCGCCTTCAGAAGATTCCACTTCCACGCAGGCCCTGTGCTCGCGTCTCGAAACCCGTTCTCCGTTACTAAAAGAATGAGAGAAACCTGCCAGGGACACCCCTAATTAATCGTTATCTCTGCTTGCAGGCGTACGAGCTGTCGACGTTGACAGGCACGCAGGTGATGCTGCTGGTAGCCAGCGAGACGGGTCATGTATACACGTTCGCGACACGTAAGCTGCAGCCGATGATAACGAGCGAGGCCGGGAAGGCGTTGATCCAGACCTGCCTGAACAGCCCCGACCCGCCCGCGTCGGGCTCCTCCGGGGACCAGAGGATGTCCGCGACCGGCTTCGAGGAGACAGAACTGACCTACAACATAGCCGACGACGAGCAGAAAGTAAGGCAACTGGTGTATGGCTCGCCGCATGGTGGCTCGCTGCATGGCGGATATCCTGGTGGCGGTCCCACCGGAGGACCACCGGGTCATCCGCCGCCTCCGCCGCCACCGCCGCCGGGTTCGCAGCACGCGCCACCCTCGCACGCGCAGCACGCGCACCTGATTGCGCATGCACACGCGGCCTCGCCGAGCTCGCACCTGGTACCCTGCTCCAGCCCCGGGCCCATGCTGGCCGCTGGCCCCTATCAGCAATCCTGCCCGTCGCCCCTGCCGCCCCATCACGCTGCCTACCATCCCCACATGTCACACTCGCATCCCCAACGGTAGTATTCTCCCACTCGAACGAACGCTCGCTTGTCCTCCAGCTCTTTTTACGTCTCCGACGCGTCGCGACCTGCTGCCTGGATGTCCTGCCGCTTCCACGATCAATCCGGAGGGTACGGTTTCAATTAACGCGGTCGCTTCACTGGTGCATCGCGGTAAACCTTCTTTCGGATGAATCGTTCGGAAGGTGTATCTTTGTGGCGGATTCAAGTCGACGCGGGCACCAGTGAGGAGTGTGGCAGTCAGCGTGTTGACCCTTTCGCTACGACGGAGATAGTTGAAGAGTACACCGTGTGTACACTTTGCTGCAATGGAGAGAATTGTAGTAGAACCTCGATAGTTGAGAATTTTACTATTGTCGCCGCATGATGTGTGCCCTACTGAGACTGTACCCTACATGTTATCTGTACCGATTGTCGACAGAAGGCAATGCGACTATCGAGGTTCTGCTGTGTCCTCGTGTTTTGCTGCATATGGCAATTTGTACCCAGCGATTATATCGGCGGACATCCACTGTGCTGATCGTTCGTACACAGGAATAGTTAGACATCCGCCGCGGTCTGTAGCGAAAGGGTTAGGCGTCCACGCAGCAAGACGTATCTCTGGACACAGATGTCTGATAAGAGTTCTACAGATATCGTCGCCAGCATAACAGCAATTATCCGCGCAGTACACTTATCGTGTTTATCCGGGTGCTATTGATTGGCCGTGATGATCTGATAGGTTTCGTCGCTGCGTGAACCTGTTTCGAACCGACGCTCGGAGACGCGACGAGCGTGTTTTCGTTCTTGTGGTGTCTCATACAGTTGCCTCGAGTCGTGTTATCGTTGTTGAGTTTTCAGTTTTGTCGAAGACAAGATTGATCGGTTGTTGCTAAATAGGATCCTCGAAGGGAGCCAGGCCGCGGAGTCGTTTCATTCGAGCGATTTCAGCGGGGGCGCCTAGGTTCCTGGAGTTTCTTCAAACCGTTCACTTCCGTTTCCCAGTTCTCTCTACGATCTGCTATGATATATCGCTAGTTTCGTCATTCTTGACGGGCTCCCCCATTCCGTCCAGAACGAGAACATCGCGCAGAGTTTCGCGTGTACGCGTTACAGTTTCTTTGTCTTTTTTCTCTTGTTGAATAATGATTTTATAGGAAGATGTATGACGCGTGTCGTTGCAGGATTTATATTCTCTCTAGTATTTTGTTAAGGGAACACGTCGTAGCACGGTGGACGTAAAATCGTGCGACGTGTAAGCTGAATAATGAATCAGCATGGCGGAGGAAGTTCCGGACCACATCCGACTTTCTTTTCCGGACGGTGAATATCGAAATTCTCGATGAGGCGCATCGCATCCGGTGTCAACCGAAGTACGGTTATTTTTCTGTATGTGTAATATAGGATGAAGACGATTTCGTAGGAAGCTATTTAACGTTTACCTACGATCCGAGATTAGTATGCCGGGTGCTCCGTGCATTAACGATCAATTTGAACACGTTCTTGAAACTCAATTAGACGTTACCATTAGGTGGTCTAATGCCCATTAAAATCAATTCAATGCTCGAAAGGATCATCTCAGAAAGCTTATTTATTCGTGAAACGAAGAGACGTCGATTAAATCGTGACGGTGAAAATATTAGGTTGAGTCACAAATAATTTCCGACACATAACAGATTCCGTTCTTTCAAACAATTCAAATAGTTTATTTGGGTTACTGATTTTTGCTTCATATCTAAGGGTGAGAATCCCTAATACATACCTACACATGTATGTAATAAATCATCAATAAATTTAAGCAGACAAATCGGAAGTTCTTTACGACGGAACCCAATAATTTCTGTAGATGAACTAAATTGATCGTCGAAGTAATAGTAAGGAGTGCAGAGTACTTAGTATAGCTGTTTGAGCATCAGAGTCTTGGTTTCCTACGACTGACTCGTGGAAAAGGGTCGAGGAGTAATTAACTCGTTTTCTTTCTGTATCGCGAGTGAACACTCGATGCTACGGACACCTGTCATCCTTAGGATGAGGTCAACAGTACTTAACATAGCAGGTTTCAGTACTTATCCGAGGAAAGTTTTTCGTGTCTCGATATGTGTCACAGGCAGGCGATAGGTCCGAGGGAGAGACTCCAACAATATGCTGCTTAACAATTCTTGGTCAAAATCGGCTGATTAGCTTCACGGGCCGGCCGTGATGGAGTTTTCAATGAAAACTGATTGGAGCACTGGAAAACGTATGGTGCTCTGTTTCCAACGTATAAATCTAGTCCAGTCGACGCGTACTGCAATGTATACGAGATTTACGTCCACTGTTCTGATCTGTAGCAAGAAGAGACGAAGATGATCGATGAAACCATTGCTCCTGTTAACGAGCTCCATCAGCTTGCAAGAATAATTCAAATACGCTCTTCATGACGAAGAGACTGATACTATGAACGTACTTGCTTGCTTAAAAAGATTTGTTATTAGATTCTGAAGATAATCTTGTTACATTATTACTATTATCTCGAGTTTTTAAAAGTGGAGTTTCTACAATAATTCTGCATATACTCTGTAACTTCACAATGCAACGATTTCGAAATTGATGTTTGTTTTATAAAGTAAATGAGAATGTTGGCAACGATCATTGTTTCTCACAAGTACAAGAACTGCTGCATCGAGCCGGCTGAAATGAGAACCTGTGAAGAGAAATTCAGATACCGTGGAGCTGTCCGATTTGTGGAAGCAGCAAAGTGGAATTTCAAGAAGTTAGATCCATGGCTAGATATATACGTTCTACAAAGTCCAAAGACTTTTTTTCTACGATATTATTAGAGGTGACGGGCGACGTTCCCGTTCGAGTCGCGCATCATGCAAGATGATCACGCAGGACACTCGTCGACGAGGATTTTTCGTTCAACGAAGACGAGATAGAGAGGATGGGCAGTTCTTGATCGTAACTTAGGATAGCAGCTCATGTGATGAATTACGCGAGGAGCCGTGTATTTTATTCGTATGCGTCCCGATTTTCTCGTCGATCGTATTTATCGTGGCTTACGACGGCGGAGTCTTTCTTATTTATTTCAAGATGTCTGTACATACGTTGCAAGCGAATCCGTCGCCGTTGCAATGGCATTCAAACGATGGATCGAAGCGAACCAAACGTAAGATCGCTCCGAGCGTTCAACTCGATCGATCACGATCGATTCCACCGGTGAAATTGTCAAGAAACGTGGCTTCCAAATAAACGAACGTTCGGATGAACCTGAAGCTCGGCTCGCTTCGGTTCCAGGCCACTTTAATTGTATTTCACGGTAACAATGGTAGGTTGTCCGTGGGACTCGCGGGGCCCGGAATCAAGGAAAATCGAAGCGTTCCCTTTTTCTTCCATCAGAGATCCTTATTGAGGCATCCTTTTTTAATACTCATGTCGTTCAGGTCGAGGCGTTCCGCCTTTCCCTGGGGCAAAAAAACCGACGAAGAAACGAGAAATCGTAGTACGTGGGTGCGAGTCCGAGCCAGTAGACCCGGCGGTGCACGCTTGGCATTGTTGCACATTGAACATATACCGTTGTGCATCGTACATTTATTCCGTACTGTGTTTTACTGAAGTGGCATGTGTAGAATTTGTTTTTTTTTTTCTGTTTCGTAGATTAAGTAGCTAGTATTTAAAATACCTTTTTAATTTAATTCCCCGATCCCCCTGTCCCTGTCCCAGCTCCAGCTCCTCGAGTAGACACCAACTGCGTCCCCCCTCACATTATGCATGCTTACGTGTGTGCGCGTGTATGTGTTGTGTGTTGTTTTTTTTTGTATCGTTTAATCGAAAAAAATGAATAGGTATATATATATATATATATATATATATATATATATATATAAAAATATATATAGATAGATAGATAAATCGATAGATGTTATATGAAAAGAAAGAAACGGAACGGACGTTACGCGCAGGCGTAAAGTAAGGGAGATTGAAATTAATGGAAATACACGTGAGATCTGTCTCTCCCATCGACGCACAAAGTACAAATAATATATTAATTACGATTATATAATTTTAAACGGTAATCACAAATGTACGGCTGGCGTGCCTAGTATGTATCACATGTGTAAATAGTGTACTGTAAAATACTGTGATAATATTTATATTACACACAACGTGTACATATATATATTTCTTAATAATACGGTTTCACGACTGTGTTGTCATCATTAAGACGTCACACTTAGCTGATAGTATGAACGCCAACACCGTTGGCACGGGATGCCAGTTGTTTCTGAACAGGTAGGTATGAACCACCCGCCTGTGTAGTGAAGATACCGTACGAATTCAGTAATCGAACTTCTCTGCTCCCGTTCATGTGATTTGTATCGTTGCTTTTGTACAGCTTTGTCACGAGTCTCTTTTTGACGACAGACATGCACAAACGAAAAGGAAAGAGTCTCGCGCGCTTTGAAAATGATTGACACGCCGGGGTCGTTCGACGGAGGCTTGACAGTTTTTAATTTATTCAATTAATTGGTACGTTGTTGATGAAGAGCAAAGTCTTTAAGGAATTCGTCCGATGACCGTGCGTTGAAGCTTGCTCGTTGTTGCTGTTATCGACAAGATCGGTTCGATGCTTTTACTTTTCGTCTGTGCGTGAACACATTTCTCGCGGTCAGTCTGAAGGTGTTAGATCTAACTTAAAAGTTTGTTATTTTACGTAGTTGAAACTATTCCGTTGTTCTATGTAGAAATAATGTAGACGAGACAGCGATGTCTTTGGAATGAGATCGAAATAATTACTAATACGTTAGAGAGCTGTTACATTTTTAAGAAAATTCTTTTCCTCGATGGTCGAAACTCGGTAGAAAGTACCTCTGACGAGGGGTAAAGTTGATGAAAATATAATTTGATGCAAAAATCATTCTCTCGATGGAATTAGTGAAAAGTATGAAGATGTTGAGAGTCAGGACTTGATCCACGTCCGGTTATAAACAATTAAATATCGTTTCTGTTAACGCTGCGATCATTATTGTAAAGAAATGTTCCGAGCTGCTTAAAAATAAGACACCAATGAACAGCATTCCGTATTGCCAGTCATCTTTTCAGCATAAGTCACAAGGTAGGTCTGCTTCTCCATACGCGAACAAGTAGCTACTAGTCTGTGAAGTTGGACATGTTTTAAAAAAATCATACATACGTCACGTTAAAACTGTTATTATTTCAAATATTTCAAACCTAAATGACCGAGGTTGCAAAACATATTCTGTTACGCAAATAAGATTATCTTCCTCACACCCCCGACTGATCACCGGGGAGTGCGCAAAGAAGAGTACCCAGAACCTCTGAACCATAAATTTTCACTCAATAATATCAATTATGCGCAATAAATCCAAAACAGCTGAGAACGACATACAAGAAACCCTAAATTAATACGAAAAAAAAGAATTACCATAAAGTTTAAATGATTTATACGTATGCACTTGCGTTTTTCGACCGCACCAGCACCCTCTAGGTACTCAAACTCCTGTCAAAACACCATACATCCCCAACGTGCACGAAAAACGCGCTGCGTTCCTCTCTTTCTCTCCCTCTCTCTCTCTCTCTCTTGCGATTTCGTAAGTTCGTACGTGGGGCACAGTTGCGGCGGGGGTTCGAAGGCATGATTTACGATCTAACGACTTAACGATTATGATGCATTTCGCTAAGGAGGCACCCTGATGTATCGGGTACGAAGAAACGACGAGGACCGCGGCAGCAAGAATCTGAAAGGGCGCAAGAGAGAAGGGAAGAAACGGGTGGGGAGGGACAGGGGGAAGGGAAAGAGAAAGACAGCAGGGGGGAGAAACAGAAAGAGAGAGAGAGTAAGAGAAGAATAGAGAACAAGAGAGAGAAAGAAGGTATGGAAGGTGGAAGCAGAATACCATATACGGTCACCTTTGTCAAAGCCTGGTTGTCGCCATATACAGGCAATGTTCGCGATGGCAGATACTTATATAGAGTCCAACTTAAGAATCAGGAATGCCGCTTTTTGTCGCGCCTTCTATACACACCCGTGGTAATGGGGGGTACAAATGCGACTCGGAAGTGATTGCCGACAACGCCTGCAGCTGGCGAACAAGGGCCGCTTTCGCAGCCCTCCGTGCTTTCGGAAGTCCTTTATCAACCGTACGCACGACGCTCATGATCCTCGACTTGAACCTGCGATATGGAAACGATCGAACCCCCCCCCCCACGGAAGTTTCGTTCTGCTGGTATCCACCGTTCAACACTGAAACGAGGATGAAACAGTGTTGCGTTCGTTAGGCTTCAACTTCTTTCGCCGTGCTGGCTATGCGTGGGAGTGTCGTTAGAAGGCATTCTTCGAGCAGCTGATACTTGAGTTTGCGATATGAAAACGATTGAACCTCTGCGGAGGTTTCGTTCTGTCGGTGTCCATCATTCGAGACTCAAATGAGGATGAAACGTGGTCTTGAACTTCTTTCGTCGTGCTGGGTATGCGTATTCTTCGAGTAGCTGATACTTGAGTTTGCGATATAAAAATGATTGAACCTCTGCGGAGGTTTCGTTCTGTCGGTGTCCATCATTCGAGACTGAAATGAGGATGAAACGTGGTCTTGAACTTCTTTCGTCGTTCTGCGTATACGTGGCAGTGTCGTTAAGGCGTTATTCTTCGAACAGCTGATACTTGAGTCTGCGATATGAAAATGATTGAATCTCCACGGAAATTTCATTGTATTGCTTTCCATCATTCAAGACTAAAATGAAGATGAAACATAGTCTTGAACTTCTTTCGCCGTGCTGGGTATACGTGAGAGTTACGAGGCGTTATTCTTCGAGTAGCCGATACTTGAGCTTGCGACATGGAGACGATTAAACCTCTACGGAAGTTTTGTTCTATTAGTATACATCACTCGAGACTGAGGCTGCGTAGTCTTGAACTTCTTTCGCCGTGCTGGGAGTACGTGGGAGTATCATCAAAAGTAAGGCATCATTCCTCGAATCGCTGCTAAGAGACGCTGTGAAATCACGTGTGATTATGCTTAGAGTGATCAGCCACTGATTCGTTAGAAACATTCGTTACATACTTTAACATACTACAAACTTGACTCTTCAATCGCTATGGATGCATTCTAATAAACTTCTTGGGCTCACACTGTCTACATCAGAAAAGACATTAGTTTCTCTGCTGCATATGCATACTTACGTTCTTATAATTCCCATTGTAACTTCAACAATAAAAATTCCTCCTTTTCGTTTCCAAATCGAAAACAGCTTGCCAAAGATGCTCCATACGTAGAAGCTGGTCAGCTCCTAGGTGTCCCGCGCTCAAGGGGTCAACGTCTGCAGCGGTTCCTCTGAAACAGAAGTCCTTATTAATCGTGGAACCTTTTAAAGAGCTTCTCATTCCGCAACTCGAGAATAGAGCTAAAAAGAGGAGCTCCTCGGTGACCGGTAGCGGTTTCGCGATTTGCTTCCTACCGATCGGTACTGCGGACATGTGTACGCGTCCTAACGAGGGAGTCGAAATGCATGTATAACGCATAGGTTCCCCGTCGGTGCTCCGTGAAAAAAACTATCGAATGGTGGCGGTAGGCCGAGGGAGAGAAAGTCACCTGGGGAAACGTAGTCCTGCGTAAATTTGTGAGAATCTCCCGTGGAAGCGCAGTACGAGTTCAGGCCGCGCGGATGGCCATATAAGGTGCGCGAACAAGCTCGCGCATCTCTCCCTGCTAGGTAGGTAGGTAAGTTGGTTCGTTGGTTGTTTCGTTGCTTGCTTAGTTGGTTGCTAGACTCCCTGATTGATTGGTTAGTTGGCTGTTTGATTGGTTCCCCGATATTATTACCGAGGCGTTATCTGCGATTTACAGGCTGAACCACGTAATGTTTTCTCCTCTACCGTGTTTTCTGCCTGTCACTCGTTAAGGATCTGGAATTTACGGGCCGATACCCTTACGTATCGGTCTGTATCACTTATGACGCTATATTTTACTCTGTACTAATTACGGAGGCCTGCTTGTATTACGCACTCGCTTTTCTACTAATTTCTGTTGTCTTCAACGCGTTCGCTGTCAACGCAGTGGAAATTTCCGTACCTGGTCAGACGCGCTATAAAATGCTTTTTTTTAATACAGATACTTATCGTTTTTTGTTATTATATCGACATTGACAACGATCGAAATTTTATGAGAATCAATAATTATTTAACCCTAGCGCGTTCTTTTGTTCGTTTGTACGCTCGAGGCCTTTGAGTGAAAAATGCCCCGAATGTATGGAGTTCATATTTTCAAACTGATAATGTAATGAGAGGACTAAGGAACATGGAAATAACCAGTCGCATGTATTATAATCAGCCTGCGAATGTTTATGCATTTTAGCATATCCTAGTATGCAAAAGAGCCTCATTTTGTGAGATTAGCGAAATAAAAGATACAATTTTGAAATCTTTACAGGATAAGACTATCTTTTTCGAGGCTCGGTTTTTTATGTATATTGGAATACAACAATACTTGAGAATGAAAATATATTATTTGCATAAACATCCGCAGTCTGATTAGAATGTTATCGTACTGAAAGTTTGTTAAATCAACCAAGAGGTAATGGGTTAAAAAAGACCCGAAGATCGCATTAGGATTAATGTGTCGCCTTCATAATCTTGTGCGGCACTAAAAGTGTTAAAACATCTGTGAAGTTTACTAGAAACTTTGAATTGTACGCTGGAAACATTGCTAGGAACAGTCATTTGTCGATACGGTAATGAGGCAGGAACCTTGTAGCGATGATTCATAAATTTCGTATCAAAACAACGTGTTCTTGAGGCACGTGTTACATGGAAAACTAATTAAAATCTAATTCGTACGGTTTTTTACGAATGCGATTAAATGCATTTGCTACTGGGAATGTTATCAAAGAACAGAAATGATTGTTAGTTACGTAGCTCATGGAGCTAACCCGTAAATGGAAGACACTTTCAAATGGCAAATATGGAAGTCCTTTTGTACTTTGTGCGTAAATTACATACCGTAACTATAAAACAGACATTATAGAAAAAACGTTATCAAATACGTTGCAGGCTGTTCTTCATTTGTTTAAATAAAATCGTCGCTCTGGTATTAACAAACAGTCTGTCTGCATTGTTCCAGGAAGACGGCACTTCACCCAGATCGGACGTTTGCGCCAATGAAAGCGACGGAGACACCAGCGATGGCGATTCTCCCGTTTCGAAGGACCTCTCGAAAGACCACTCGGGTAACTATACCACTTACAAACGACTGAAGCTCATGCTTCTGTCGCATGAACCGAATAAAACGTTCCTGGCCACACATTTTCAGAAGAAACGTCATTCGTACAAAACACGGTACATCCTCGACGATATTGGTCTCAGTAGTTCCCCCGATCGTACCTTTAACAAAGAACAATGATCAAAAATCGACAAGCACTCGACACAGTTCCCTTCCGTCGCATTAGGACAGTCTCCTCACCCACCTGACCCTGCGACTCGGTTCTCCGCTCAGACCGGCGGGAACAATGACAGGTGCGTCGCACGGTAATTAGCGAATTTGCTGGCGGGCGTGCCAGAAATCGGGAAACCGAGCAAGCGAGTGGCAAGAGGCGGCGTGGAAAATTGTTAGAGCCTAAGGTAGCCGAGCAGGCAAACGTGCAATCCAATCAGTCAGGTAGGTCGGCAGACAGAGAAGCGTGTAGAAACGGGAGAATGGTATCAGAGGTAAACGTATGATGCGGTTAGAGGGAGCGAGAGGGAGCAGGAGAAGAGAGGGAGGAGATAAAGGAAAGAGGACACTTAAAATGCGAAAAGTGTGCGAGCGATGACGAGGTTATCCGTGTAGGGGAGTACATAAGGAGTTGTACGGACCGCGATGACCAAACTAAGACAACGACGCGCTGCCTAACTGGGAAGTAAGATCCGGTCGAAAGCCGCGCTCCGATGCAGGTGTACACATAAATATCGATGCTAATATATGGAGTGGATGCCATCTGACTTACCGATCGCCAGCATGACGTACGGTTTTTTTTTTGCCTTTCCATTGTTCCCCGCGGCAAACTGTCTCTGTCGGAATTTTGATAACTCGACACGTTGATATCGAGAGAACGATCCGCATCATACCCCTCGATCGTCTGTCGATTGCTCCCTCGGCGTACCGGGGTCTCTTTTTCTCGGTGATTTACCTTCTGGAGACGCATGATTCTGTAAAATTGAATTGCTGATCGGCCGCAGTGATGACGGGAAAAAAGGGAGTCGAAGTAATTAATTCCAAGGATATCATTGGTACAAATGAAAAATTCGCCCGTTCGAAAAATGCTGACTGCGGATAAATGAGCGTTTGAAACGGACTTGGACTAACGTTTCGAATGTAACATACAAACGAATTCGGGGAAAATGACGTTATTTTATATTTAAGGTAGATAAAGGGAGTCGAAGTAATTAATTCCAAGGATATCATCGGTACAAATGAAAAATTCGCCCGTTCGAAAAATGCTGACTGCGGATAAATGAGCGTTTGAAACGGACTTGGACTAACGTTTTGAATGTAATATACAAACGAATTCGGGAAAAATGACGTTATTTTATACTGAAGATAGATACAATGGCGTGCAACAGTTTTCGTATAGTAAATTTTACAGTCTACCCTTGGGAAAGTATAATAAAAACGAATTTGAAACGAGATCAGATTGAAAAATAAGTCGGAGACGAGACATGGTCACAATCTATGATCCCACCGTTCATTTTTAAGAATATTTGTAAATCTGAATTTATTATGAATTGTTCAAATCGCAATTGAAAGTTGAAGTGTCCGGAAGCTTCTGCACGCTACTGTATATTGTTTTAAAATGATTTTTTGAATACGGCGACTGGCGTCTCTAATTTAATTTAATTAAATGTCTAATTTTTATAAAATGTTGAAGAGCATTAATATTGTAATGGTAGCTTAAAATAACAACTGTACAATTAAATAGTTAAATATTTGTTTCCTTCAATACTTACGTTTAAAACAAGATATTGTGTGGTGTCTGACTAGTTATGTCAGTTTTCACTGTGACATTCCACGTGTTAAAGAACTGTTTATTTTTCAGTATGAACCACAATAACGTGTAATACAATTGTCAAATAACATTTTTTAAATAATTTGATAGATTTTACTATGAAGTTTGTTTTTGGTTTAAACGTTTTATTTGAACGGCAGGAATATTGAGGTAAACTCATGTTACATGCAATTAGAATGAAAATATCAAAAAGTATTTGTTAAGATATTTACTCAAATACAAAATAACATAAAAAGTCAAATATCGAAATAATACAGGAGAAAATTATTTACTTGTTCAATTAAACCCACATGCAAGTATTTAAAATTAACATTTAATCAAATGAGATAACTTACTTTTTAAATAACCATTTTAAAATAATCTACCTCAAATCATGCTCAAGTATAGTATTGAATATTAAATTTCAATGGTTGTACGACTCATTTGTCGGCAAAACGTCTGTCCAGTATTTCTACGAAATAAAACTAATAATTGGATAAAGAGGGTATTTAACGCTTCGACGGCCGCTAATGATTTCAGAATATTAATTATTTTTTAACATTTTTGCAAGAATTCTTAAGTAACTAAGGTTTTACATTATTGTTTTCATATTGAATATTGTAGAATTTCCACTTTATTACTCTTTGAAATATTCATTATATTATTTAAAACATTGATTTGTTTTACATGGAAGTTATTCAAATAAATAAAATCACGTATACGTGACAACGGCCGGCAGATTGTTAATATTCAATATTATTACTATTATTTATTCAATATTATTACAATAAATTACAGATTATGTTGATGATTAACTGAGAAAAAAGGGGAAAGGAATGACCAAATATTGAATCAAGTAGATTAAAAAGAAGCTGCCTATGGAGAATAATTTGTTCCAAATAGCAAAATGGCAGATTAAAATAAGATAATAAAATGTACATAACTCTTCTCAGTTTCATATGAAACAGTATGTCTTTTAAACATATTAACATGTACCGTGCCACAGTGAAAAATTCCGTTACTGGCCAGACACATTATAATGAATTTTTATAGATGTCTATTATCACGGTCACAAATGTTTAATTACTCGATGCTACATTTTGTACCTTATACTATCATTGGAACATTACTTTTGCTGAAAATTTCATGAGGATTAATAGGTACTTAAATTGACTTCAACTTTCGATACAAGCAGCTTATTGTGCTTCTCTTTTCGTTACAAACAACGAAATATTTTGCTACAGAATTGTGACACATTGAAATCACCTGCAACCAACAAGAACTCCGTACACATTATTAACAAGCAAACAACAATTCTTTTTCGCAGGTATAATGTACCAGATGCCACAGACGGTGATTTATTCGCCGAGTCCGGGTGTTCTGCTCGGTATCGGGCAAAACGGGCAGCCGGTGCAAATTTCCCAGGAAGGAGGTGAGGAACCATGAGATTCACGGAATCTCCAGTACATCCGCCCCCCAGACATTAAAAGCACAGTACAGAAAAAAGAGATATTGTTTGTTTAAGGGTTGCACGCGTAGACTCGAAGCGCTCCCGTACAACAAAGTCCTATCCTTCCTGTTTCCCAAGTAGAGGTTTTGGCATTGTTTCGCAGGCTCGGTGGCTTCGATCAATTCGACACAGAATAACCAACCGTTCATCACTATACCACTGAACGTTGCCATGAGTGCCGCGGGTTTGTCGCTTCCTGTTACCTCCAGGATGAATCTTTCGCCGTCGCCGAGATCACCAACGACGGCAACGTCCACCTCTGACCTGCCATCGGACCTCAGCAAAGATCGTGATTGACACCGATCGATCCCTTCGATTCAAAAACCGAAACCGTCGCCGGTGTAACAAAGGATGATGGACGATTGGATCGCTTCTCTTCCAGTGACGACTCCGTTCGATGAAGAAAAACCGCTACCATCATGCACAAAAGTACCTCCTGCGGTCACTTCGACCGAAAGCGATTTTTACAATGATCGTTGATATTCATTGCTACATGCAACTCCTGTAACGTTTTTCCGTATCAAGCTATTGTAAACTCCGTTCAGTCTCATTGGATCGTCGCGACGGCAACACGCAAACCTGGAGACATTTTTCTGTTCTCTCATTTTAATAAGACGTTTGTGATTCGTATCGATCAGAGGATCTAAAAGATTCAATAATGCGATTTGTAGAGAATACTGTGGCAGAGGCACGAAATATTGGATGCTCGATACGAAAACCATGTTTATAATTTTTCACGTGCTGGTTAATTGATAAGTAGACTGCGAATGTTTGTGCATTTCAACGTGTCCAAGCATTAAGATTCATTCTGAGAAGTTATGGTGAAAGGTGTAGTCTTGAAATCTTTTGAAGACAACGAAATTTTCCTTGCAATATCGCTTGAAGTGACAATATTAAAGAACGAAAATATAGATTTGCATGAACATACGCAGTCTGGTGATAAGTTGTCTGAATAGTTTAGGAGGACCATACACTGAGCTTGAACAGCCAATGTTGATTGTCTTTGCTGCAGTAGAAAACCGGAAGGTTTGATGCGACGCTAAATTGTGAACGTCGCTAAAGTTGCGGACAACTTTTGAAATTGCAAACTGCAGTTGAATGTGTTGAAATATGAAACTGTCAACGTGTATGGGGTGTATTTTGTCGAGGCTGGTATTTCTTACCAGCGTTTATACAGGATTTGTGCAATACTAGTCGAACGTTTGCCTGGCGAACGTTCCCTGAAGCAACTTTATACATTGTCCTCGTAGAGTTTTCCATCTTTCGAGGTGTTTACCGTTCGTAAATTGTTAATAGGCTCGTCCGTGAAAGGAATCGATATTTTTGGACGTAATGGAGCTGTTTAGAGTTTTGCGAGACCAACGCGAGCGTGTACATTTAAAATGAACGAGAGCGATCGCACGTCGAAAATTTGCGACGGACTGTCTGCTCGTGTTAACGATTCGATTTTTGTATGATTCATTCGGAACTTAGGTCACAAATTTAGTTAATTATGATACGTGGTCTCGTCATAAGAAACATTCACGTTACCGAAGCATTTTTTTTCTTTAAAGTATTCAAGATCGACAATTCTGAGGATAATGATGACTCCTTAACTATACAGGGTGCTTTCAAGAGATACTATAGCTTGCGCTGCTCTTTATTTTAAAACTATATACAGAAAATATTTAGTTCGTTTTGAATAGGATAGCGCGATTAGCTGAATGGTCTGTCGTTCACTTAAATCGTGCATACAATTTTATATATCGTTTTATTTTAATTACTGTATCTTAAGAATCGTTTGGGTACTCCATGATTCGGCTCGCGCACGACGTAGGCGCGTCGCGAGGTTGATGGTTGAATTGTTTAATCTGTCGGTGATAATGTTGCCAATTTTAATCGATCTTTTAAATGAATAATGTTAACTATTAACCGTAAATAGTGATAAGCACGCATTATTGTCAGCTATGTTGATTTAACAGTATTTTTAACTACACAATCTCTATTTTACACGATATGTGAAATAAAATATCAGCTTGTGATAGATAATACGCGAAGGACTTGTACTTTTTTTTTTTTATATTATACCTGCAGATACGATTTTATAAACGGGTGGTGCCGTCGACACACGTGGAACATCAAATTCGATGTGAAAAAAATGGAATTATTAAAGTATGTGCATAAAAACTTCAGAAGAACATCATGCAAGATTTATCCCTCTTCTTAGCACTATTCAAACGTGGAACTACGTTCGAAATTTCTTACAATCGCACAAATATGCAATCTTTTTAAATCGTGAATGTATTCTTGTGCAATATGTTTAATATTCAGATATGTAGCTTGTTTAAGAGATTATATGAAATTTTTATTTTTTAAGAGGATCAATTAGATTATCTGTTCATATCTGATTATTTAAAAGTGCCTTCCTACGAAATTAAGAAACATAGATAAAAATTTAACAGGGGATATCGACATTAATGAGTAGTTTTTCTCAATATCATAAACATGCAAATACTTTCTTCAATTTTTGTCTATAATAGTCCTAGTTACAAATTACATCTAGTCAACGAAGCATGTATTAAACAACAGCATGTCTGATAACTTTTCGACCAAACGTTGTCAGCATGCTTCATGTCTAAAACGAAATAAAAATACTATGTAAACACGACCTGGAAAATGATGTGCTAACAAGTTATAATTAGAATGTACTATATGTAGAAAATTATAAAGATCTTTCTACTATTGTAATATTTATGTTTTTTCTTTTATTTCATACCGTGTAGTTGCTTGTTTCCTAATATAAACTTTTCCCCCCTTTATTCATGTTGTATGCATAATTCTACAGAAGATATCAGTTATTTCTTTTATAAAATAAATATACTTATTCATATTTTTGGAAATTAATTCTTTTCTTACAGCCCCAAGACTTAGATGCATGTTATTAGTAAATAATTTCTAAGATTACGTACATTTTTTTAACTTTTGTTTTAACTTTACTTTGTCAAAACAGCCAGGCATTAATATCTCCCATTTTTATCTTTATTGGAATGTAAAAAAACGGATGTATGCGATAAAAATAAATACGTCAAATTGATTAAAAAATAAATACTTTTACTGTTTAACCCGCTCATTATTTAAACTGAAAAAATTATTATAATGTTTTAAATCTTTTCAAGTGTTGTAAGTGAATTTTCTCAAAAATTTAAATACAAAATTTATAATAATTATTTATGAATTTATCATAAAGAGAAGAATATCGCTTATTGTTAGTCTGATATGTATAAAAGTGTGGATAACTTAATACTTCATCATTTTACATTTCTACAAACTACATAATGTCCTAATAGAACCACAAAGTTTACATATATAAGAAAGAATGAAACTTTTATGATAAAATTTTGGTACAATCTTTTCTTTGCATATTACATACTTTTAAAACAGTAGAAGCTACAAGAATTAAATAAGGTACGTACTATGTTCTTATTCTCATCTTTAATTATACTATTATTAATTTATCGTTTCCTTCGCATTCCTCTTCCTTGTTACATGTTTTTTATAAAACAATTATCTTAACTATGTGTAAAGATAATGCTTGAAGAATGTTACGTGTTAATAGCGTTCAATCAGAAAAGTATTAATGTAAATTATTATTTTATTACAGTAAATGGTACGTATTTTACAAACTGCTTCGTGAAAACATGATATTCATGAAATTGGCGTTAGTACAATTCCTATAATAATATAAATGTCCTTACATCAAAATTTACACATACCAAACAAAAAAACATTAACACATTTTCGTTGTATCATGCATAAATGTTAAAACAAATGAAATAATGCATTATAAGGTCTCCTTCGAATTGCATAGTATTTACCTGAACCAATGTTCGCTAAAATTGATTATTATAAAATTATTAAAACGGTTCAAATTATGTTCTCCCTGCTATGTAAAATACAATATACACAATTAAATTTATAAACATAAATCACATCGTACAAAGTGCAAAAAGATTAAAACAATGATTGCAGAATTCAAACAATAATTTATATATTTGCACAAATACAATGTCACTGCCAAACTAGGCAGTGCAAAATAATTATACTCCGTAAAAGACGTGATGCTAGAGAATGATTCATTACCACCTTCGAACAGAATGTTTGCAAACACGAATCGTTTATTGAAGTTTTATAAATATGGTAAAACAATAATGAAACAAAACATTGCGCGAATTATGTGATTGCAATTACAGTAAATTTTATCAGGACGCCGACGACTCTCCAGATGGAATGAAACGTAAATGGAAAGTAGATTTCTCTCTTCTATTCAGTATTTACGTTTGTACAGAATAGAAAAATGACGAAACTTCATTTTATCGAGTGGATCACAATAATAATATTACTTCTCAGCGTAAGAGCGAACAATTAGTATTCCAGGCACGAAAAGTATATGTACGGAATCTAGTGAGCCTTAAAAATACATCAAATGTTTTGACTTTACGTAAGCATTTGAAAAATAGAAGTTGAAAATTTCGATTCATAAATGAGTCGAAAAATTTCGCGTATCCGTATGAAGTCAAAATTCCCGGCCACCTCTGATTAGTAGGAGGAATAAATAGGCTATATTTTGTAAACAACAAATATATGAATATAATTCATTCACCAACGTGAAAGTTTATTCAACATCGTCTACGTCCTGTGCGGACGACCGTCAACCGTATTTATTACCCACGTTCCGTGAACGCCCATGGGCGTTCTCCGCACGGAACGTATAATATATCGAACAGTTTTCACCGCTCATAACGCTTAAATGATTAATTTTAGGACCCACGTTGATTAGGCATTTTTTACTCCTTTTTGCAAGTATTATACGCCTCTGCAATTTTAAATACCTTGTATATACACACTATCATACGGTTGTATAGCTTCTGTCATTGTCAATTTCTCCTGAATTTTATAATTTCAATACTAATAATAAAGTGTTAAAGGCACACATTTTGTACATTTTCGGATTCCATAGTTACACTGGTATTTATTTAGAAACAGTGCTATACACGTAGCATGGTAGTTTTGCTTGGCAACGCTTGCAGTTACTCTGCGACAGAAATGAAAATAGAATTTCTTTCATCCGCTATCTTCGGTTAAAAAAACAAAGTGCGTAAAGTATGACGAAAAGGAGAAGAAATAAGCACGCGAAGATCGGCTAGAAAGTATCATTTTTTATCGAGCGGTCCGAGAATAATGTTACGGATAACTTACGCGTGAAGTTTTATTCGCTAATAAAGCATTAACTTGAAAGAAGTTTATTAAAGCTACACTTATTTATAACTGAACTCGCAAAACGATGTTCGGATGAAACGAAGGCACAGAATACTGTTTAGTTACTCATGATGCATTGCATCGATAAAACGTTCGAGTCTTGAAAGTCTCAGGAAAAAACGCGCGCTCTGTGCTGGAATTTTCTGCGACAGAATGCGCATTAGACTGAATATTTTATTATTGTTATATGTTTCATGTTATATTGTCCAGTTATTCAAGTGATGTAAAATTGCAAAATATTAAACGAAACACACACATTGTAATAAATTTTTATGATGCAATAATTCGTCCGAATATGTACGTTTATAGTGTGCAATAAATAGCTGCGAATGGACCAATATAGTGACTCATAGCACACAGGGAAGAATTTTTCGGAACTCATACATGAATTCATTGGTGTCGCATCGTTAAATTAATAAAATGATCGTCGGAAATCTTCATTTTTCAATTAAATTTATGCAGGGCGGTCCACTCAAAACAGATCTCTGTAATATCCTTTACTGACTCGATGGTGTCAGACAATTTGTTAACAAAAGATATATGGTTCAAAGGACCAACATGATATAGCAAAATATTTTTACTATAAACTTTCGATATAAATGTATCAAGGAATAAAGTTAAATTCGAAGTATATCGATAATTAGTAGAAAAATTCCTATATAACTAATATGATCGTATTCGTCTTGCTACAATTTATCATTGCACCATAACAAAATATATCATTCCACTCAGAAACATACTGATGACCGTGATAATTTTGGAAAAATGGCCTTAGAACAAAGTATTTCGCTATATTAGATATTTGGGTACTCGAATACCTGGTATTCACCCGTAACATCCGATATAACCAGAGTATTCGGGTAAAATCAGACACGGATATAACCCGAGATATTTTTAGTTAAAATTAAAAAAATTAATAGTATATACGTAACAAAAGCTTTGTATTTCCTATATTTGCTTGTACACATAACAAAGTATTCATTTGTACCTAAATAAAGAAGTTTTCGGTTACCCAAGTTATCCGGATATTAACAGCTCTTCTTAGAACCATATGTCTTGTTAAAACATATCCAGGTGGCCTGTTTCCGGTGGACCACCCTGTATATAGTTGTGACTAGAAAAACTGAATAAAAACCATAATTTTGTTAGTAGAATATACAATCTAAACATTAAATTTTGAATCATCCTTCCAAAGAGTTCCATAGGCGACACAATTATTAATGAACAGTAACAAAGTTTCTATCACAGCGTACAAATTGATCGTACACGCTGATTTCAGAACATTTTATGAAATCACTAACTGATTTCGGTAGGATGATGTTTCAGTGCGATTGTAGCTAGAGACACGGAAATTCAAATCCTAAACTCGAATCAAAAATTCGAATCGATACAGGCAAGTAACAAAGTATTCACTCCAGCGATGTTGGTAGCAGCCACCGAGTGTAATGTACCGTCATGGCGACGTTGCCGCCACGGAAAAATCCAACTCCCACGAAAATTTCAAAACAACACTTGACCCCGTTGCAGACGCTTTTGCAGTTGGGTTTTCCGAAACACCGAGCGTGAGTACTCCAATATATGTATAAAAAAGTGTCACCATCCCTTTGTGCTTCTGCGAACGCTTGCACGGTTACAAAGTGTTCATTGTAAACAAACAGCTGTCAAACTTTACTATCTTTCTTTTTTTTGTTACGTTGGAATTGGCCGAACACGTCATTTTGATTGATTGTGGATTTTGAATGTGTACGTTTCTTGAAGTATCAATTCGTTTGTCTGTCCCGTAAAACGGTTTGTAAAATTGAATATTAATTTATAAAAGTTTGGTATCCTATTTTATAGAAAAGAATTATGAGCAGAAGCAACGTGGTAATTAAATAAGTTATGTTATGTTGTTTGTAGAGAAAAAGCACTGGCTGCTACAGGGCACCGTGGTGTTCAACTTGCATCCGATTGGCTAGTGGCTCATGTTAGAGATCCTACCTTGGATTCTAATACTCAAAGACAATATGTGCTGTACGCTTGTCCTACCGGTGCTTTGGCTGAGCAACTTATGAGATTTTGGTCGGAGAGTAAGGAACTGATATGGAATGGAGCGCATAATTATATGCCACATATTACACTAGTGTCATTCTTTAAAGTATGATATGTATGAATAATATTATATTGACAATAATGTATAGAAGGTAAAGGATAAAATGTATATTATGTTTACAGGCACCAGATGAATCTGCTGAAGAATTGGTACATGCCCTTGAAAATATAGTTAACCAAGATGAACTGACAGATCGTATTGAGTTGGAAACCTATGTTTCTCCAAATTTTATGGGTCTCTTTGTTAAAGAAATACATGCTGAATGGCTGAAAAGCATTGCTATTCGTTATGTAAATAAACTTACAAATCTAGGCATCTCTGCTGAGCCCCAAGTAAAGTCTCTGCATCTGACATTAGCTTATCAATTCCCCAGCAGTTTGTATCAACAACTTCGTTTAATGGTAGAAAAATTAACACCTAATTTCCCTGCCAATTGGGAACTTAGATTATATTCCAGAGATTCTAGGCTACAGAATGCACATGTGCATAAAGTAACACATGCTCATATACCTAGAGAGCACGATGAATTGGAATTAAGAGTAGGAGATTACATTTATATTCCAGAAGGGGCATGTAGTACATCCACAGATGGTTGGATCGAAGGTATCTCTTGGTTAACTGGTATGTCGGGACATTTGCCTTTAAATCACACAAAACGGACAGCTGAATCAGATTCATGGACTTTGCATACTACCGTACAGATTACTGACAACAAGAATCAAAGTTTGGTAAAAGAAGAAATACCTATAACTCGAAAACCACCAGTATTATTATCTAATGATTCTGTAGATAGCACCGATGGAATAGCAACAACTAATGAACCAGTAAATCACTTTATGTACTACCTATTTAGATATGAAAATTATATTTCTAATATTTTATTTCTTATATAGATTGAAGCCTCTGAAGCACCTCCAAGTTCCTCAAGACAAATTTTTATATGTCGCCATGGAGAAAGAGTGGATTTCACATTTGGGGCATGGATTCCTTATTGCTTTGAATCTAATGGCTCCTATGTCCGCAGAGACTTGAACATGCCAAAGGAAATACCAACAAGAAATATACAGGACTTCCAGAATGATAGTCCTTTAACAACTGTAGGTGAAGTGCAAGCAAGTTTAGTGGGAGAAGCTATGAAGTCCTCTAGTATTAAAATAGATGTGGCTTTTACTTCACCATCATTAAGATGTATACAAACACTGGCACACATTTTGAAAGGTTTAAACTCAGACATTCCAATGAAAATAGAGCCAGGTCTCATAGAGTGGCTAGCATGGTACCCGAATGGTGTTCCAGTTTGGATGACATCTGAAGAATTAATAAAAGCAGGTTTTAATATAGATCAAAGTTACAACCCAGTTATTAAAGCAAAAGAGCTTCCATTAAAAGAGAATGCAGCGCAGTATTATGAACGAAGTTACGAATTAATCAAACGAATTATTGAAAGTACAGTAGGAAATATTTTAATAGTAGCTCATGCTGCTTCTTTAGCAGCTTGTACTAGACAATTAACAGGTGGTAGAGTACCCCCAGCTGCTGAAGTTACTAGATTAGTTCAGAGAGTACCGTACTTAGCATGTCTAACAGCACGTGAAGGATTGGATGGTTGGCAACTTCATCCACCTCCATTCCCACCAATAACACATACTAGTAATACCAGGTTTGATTGGAAAGTGTTAATGTAAAAGAGGAATTAATAATGTTTTGAGTACCATTTTCCTCTGTTTGTTTTGTAAGGTATAAAAGCAGCTTAATCATGAAAGACTGTTACGATACAATGAACTTTTTGTAACACTTTAGTTTCTATGAAGTAATTAAAAAGAGACAGAAAAAGTATTAAAAAAAATTGTTTTCTGGGTTGGGTTTTCTATAATGCATAACAAATTGAAAATGCCAGTTCATTATTTAATATTTACAATAATTGACATTCATAGGGCAAAGTTAAATAAATACGGGTATTGGCATTTAATTCTACCTTTTTTGTAGAAAAGTATTTAGAACGATATGTATTCTAATCTCTGAAAAGACTATACGAATTTCATATTAAAATATGATAGTCTTTAAAAGAATATATTCTCATATACTTTGCATTTGATGTTTAGACATTTTATTAAAACAATACATGGTATTGTTAAGTTATGGTGAAAAAATACTATCAATGTTACACTCATAACATTTAAAAACATAATTTTTTAAATCTTCTGTCATCTGACTTTGCTTTAGAATCAATAATAATTCAAATGTTATTGACTAAAGTATAAACTATTTAGACTGTCATGTCAATTGATGATATATTGAGATGTTTAAATCTGCATGTATTTTCAACATATTATATACTTAGATCAGATATGACTTAAAATCTGATGTTGTCTTTCATAAAATGCATGCATGAGTATAGAATCAGATCCGAGATCTGTTACTGGTGTGATTAGTAAAGATTTATTCTATTGTTATTAAACAAACTTTACATGTACGAAGAGCTATAGAAATCAGTAATCACGAAAGGTATCTCTACACACATATTATAACCACGCAAACGAAGTAAATCGCGTGAATAATGTGTGATAATATAGGAGTACAAAATCAATGTAAAATGACAGTGTTGTTATTTACCAAAGAGATATATATATATATAAAATGTTATTTTATTATGAATATCAGTTATATTATGAAGGGACCTATGTATTCTGTGCGATACAAATTTATTCAGATATAACATACAGCATCTCATGATGTATAAAAAGTTGTTCTATATACAATAAACTTTAAGAAAAAAAAATAATGAATATAAATGATATCATATCCTGTCATCACTTTCTGGCAAGGATATACTACTAAACATGTCCACTTTCCTTTAGTTTTGAAATTAAAGTATCAACGTCTGGTACAATTGCACCAGCTTGTCTGACTGGTGGTTCTTCAACTGATAGGACATCAATTCTTGCACTTGTATCAACACCAAGGTCTTTTGGTGTCACTTTTTTAATTGGTTTTTTCTTAGCTTTCATAATATTTGGTAATGTAGCATACCGTGGTTCATTAAGGCGAAGATCAGCACTTAAAACTGCTGGCACTTTCATTTTAACAACTTCCAAACCTCCGTCAACTTCACGTGTGACATTCAACTCTCCATCATTCTTTTCAATCTAACATAAACATGTAGGAATTAATTTATAAAGCTTACTTTATAAGTTATATCTGTACATAAATATTAATTGTATGTAATATTATTATAAATTTTGAGTCAGTTGACATACTTTACTACAAAATGTTCCAGTCGGCCAATCTAAAATGCCTCCAACCATTTGAGCTGTTTGATTGCTATCATCATCTATAGCTTGCTTACCAACAATTACTAAATCTGCTTTTTCATCTTGGGCTAATTTGGCTAAAATTTTAGAAACATGAATGGGCTGCAAAGTTTCATACTCAGGCCCAGACACTTCAACATGAATCCCTCTGTCAGCACCCATTGCAAGTGCAGTTCTGATCGTATCTTGAGATTGTGCTGGTCCACATGAAACTGCGATTATCTCCTGTACCAATTTCTTTTCTTTCATTCGAACAGCTTCTTCAACTGCAATTTCATCAAAAGGATTCATGGAATGTTTCACTCCATCTGTTACAACACCCGTTTTGTCCGGCTTAACACGAATCTAAAAAAAAACAGAAGCAAAATTAGAAGGAAACTATAAGAGTTACCTAAAATATTATTGTATTATATTATTAGAATCTATAGTATTAAATTATTATTGTACAAAATTCTGAATTATTTAGTATAGTAATACAGCATTTGAAACAAGATGTGCATAAATACTTTGAATCCTATTAAAATATATCAGAAATCAAACAATCAAAATATATCAGAGGTCGCAACATATATTATTTTATTTTTATTTTTCATAATCATATTATTAAAATATACCTTAATTGCATAATCGATAACTCTCTTTACACCTACAAGAACACGCGCCATTGTTAACTAATAAACAGGTTGATAAATTATACAGTCAAATGTTATGTTTAATTGTTTTTCATAAGATCTATCACGGGATGTTTCGGAGCTACACCGTCTCTCTCTTATACGTGGCGCGACCAATTCCTTGACAACAGTCTAAAGTTCATTTCTCCCATGATGTACAATAAGTATGTTCATTTCATGGACATATTTTCGTCCAGTTCGCGCTGATGTAAGTGAACGTCATAACATGGCCGTTACAGATTCTAAACTTACATTACAACATTTTATACAGACATAAACGAGTTTAAAATTACTTAAAAAAATAAAATGACAAAAACAGGGGTTCAAATTTTGGGTCACGATGACGTAGATTTTGGCCTCTCCTGATTGGCTTATTTATATAAACATGCATGCGAAATGATAGTGAGCATGCCCCGCTTTTGCGCGATAACACCTTCCATGGATCTTGATCTGTTTATGATAGATAAAAATGAAATGATAACTTTATGCGAGCGAACATTTACTTGTGTCACATTTTAAGGGCAATTTACAACGATCGCCTCCGTCCTCCTTGCTTCAGGAAATTGTAATTTTAAGGCCATTTACAAATTCCCCAATATGCGAACGGCGGGTAAACAATACATCATTATCACATGCCTGAAGACGTACGTTAATATTTTTATTTGTGCCAGTGTTGTCTTTTTATTGTTGTAAACTATACTATAAATATAAATCGTAAGCGGAACTTTATTTTTATATGCTATATTTCTAATCCTTATACATTAATCATTAGCGTTGCAGGGATATATAAATAATTATGAATATTACTAAATAAATTATTTTAGCTATATAAATTAGGCTCTGTTACCAGAATTAATGATCAGACAAACTGTAAACATTATTATCGTACAATTAATTGGGCTATAAAGTTTAATTACTAAGAGGAGCCTACTTTAAGATATCAACAGTGTCTATTACAATTTATAAATATTGAATATGCAAAATAACAAAACTTTACATTGTAAAATTTACAATAATAAATATTGGTCTGTACTGAGCCTGCACATGTATTAGATAAATTTCGACAATGCAGTTTAAAACGATTATATCTATTAATAATTCAGAAATATTCTCCAAATCTCGATGAAATAATAATACTTTCATATGAAAAAAAAAAAAGAAAAAGTCCCTTAATTTTCAATACTCGAGCAGGACTAGTTGAATAAATTTATAATAATTTCGAAACGGCAGAATTTCGTTTGAAACACGTGCTGCGAGGAGCAAAAATGCACCAGCGTACGAAAGTTCTGTAATTTTTTCGTTCTAATGGAACTGATAGAAAAGAGAGCCCGAACGGTCGCTATGGAGCCAATCAGAATGGATATGAAATCAAGTTTGCGCCACACATGGCGTCCAAGAACCGACGCCATCTAACGTCTGGCATTCCTGTTTTTTTCGTGCGGGTAAAATCACGGCTTTCTATAGCGCGCAAGCCTTTATCGTTTTGTTTTGTAGAATTCGGTAAGTTGAGTGAGTATCTTTGGTAAATCGAGTATGCTCTGGGGACGCCGGATGAGATGTTAGCTGAGAAAAAACGTTCACGCGTCAAGGAAGTGTGTGGGAAAATGAGTTAACCGTGTGTTAACGCGCAGTGGTCAACTATCCGTGGAAGTTAGTCGGGGAATATATATCCATATTCAGGACTTGATTACGTCGAGGTAATTTCACGTTCATCATTCAGATCTGACGTATTACACGAGATATCGGAGCATTTGCGATATTTAAAGCCACCGAAACTTTCGTTCGTGTTTATGTTTACTCCTCTAATTACCCCCTCCCTCCGCGACTACCCTCTATGCCTGGTCTCTTCCTGAGATTCTCCCTCGCTTTTTTCACACTGCACACACACAGGCTCTTCCTACACCATACGATTGCCTCAGCTATTTCGTTTTTTGTCATCATGTTATTGTATTTCATTTGATCTGCTAGTTGTTTGATCCGTTTCAATAACCAAACCGTAGAAAGTAAAGTGAGTGTTGATATCGTTGGAATATCTGCAATCATTTGTCGAGCATTCTTAATCTGAACTGTACAGAAGAATGTTGATACAGTGAGAGTAAACAACAGTTATGATTGTATACTCATATGTGTTTGTATCTTCTTTTAAATATATATTGTATCTTCTTGTAACGGTGCTTCATGTAATTGATAATGGTTTTTTATAAGCATTTAGAGAGACGTATTTAATCAGTGCAAAATGAGTGCGTCGGCCTTGAAATCTACGATACCTGGAGTAGGTACCTCTCCAACCTCTACGAGTCATTCTATTCTTCCTATGAATGCTATGGCACAGAAAGTTGTGTCAGGATCGGAGCCAGGATCTATGAAGCCGTTGCCTGGTACTGGGTTAAGTTATGTTACGTTACAACCACCCAGTCAACCTTTGAGCTTAGTGCAAGATCACAGACCTTCTGTGTATCAAACACCACCATATGTAACTAGCAATTCTGAAAAGGAATCGGACTTGGATAAATTAATACCCAATGGAGTAGAAATTATTAAAGCAGAAACGGAACAAACTATGACTGCTACTATAAAACAAAACGAATCTAACAGGAATAATAATTTGAGTCCTGATAATCCTAATCAGGATTCGCAAAGGGAGATTCAAACAGAACAGGAGATGACATCGATTGGTTTAGATTTTCCTGGTTAGTAAAACTATAATGAACTTTTTATTAATTTAAATATTTGATTAATTTCATGCTAATCAAGCTTGAATATTTTTGAGTATTCTTTAATTTATGATTTGGAATATTAATCTTATTTTTGTGTCTTGTATCTATGTACTTGTATATGTTACTTTAGCATTATGTCCACAAGTACAAAATAAAGTTGAAGAGAAGAAGGCCCCTGTAAATAATGGTTCAAAAGAATCTGATGGAATGCCAATTACTGCAACTTCGCAAACAAAATTATCTTCACACAAATCAGAGGATGGATCTACAAAAGCTGACACACAAAAATCAAAAATAGCATCTCAGAGTACGAAACTTATGGCAGATAGTTCTGTATCAGCACAGACAAATAATCCACCAAAGCTTGAAACAAAAGTTACTGGTTCACCAAAAGCAAATAAAAGAAAATCTAGAGAGTTAAAAGATTTAAAAGGAACACCTGCCACTCCTGATGGAGCAAGTAAGCCAAAAAGAAACCGAATTAAAACACAGCCTTATCAAAGTCCACTACCTGAGGTGGCATTGTTTGTAAAAAATTTGAATAAGCCACCACCTTCAAAAGCTTCTGATGATAAACTTATAGTATTTTACAAGTAAGTTTAGTTAATATAATTGTTTCAGAAAATGTCTTGTTGATTAATTTTCATACCAATATATGAAAGAATAAAATATATGGTGTAATAAATAGTATAAATTTTTTTATATTAATTTTAATTACAATGAATATTAATATTTTTTATTATCATCATGCATAAATTAATTTTTATTGACATTTATTATCAGAAATGAATTTTTGGCTGTGAGAAATGCAGAAGGAAGCTTTTACGTGTGTCAAGCGATGCAAAATATATATAAATCAAGCAAACGAATTCGTATACGTTGGCTCTCTCAAGATAAAAATAATGGAGAAATATATTCACCAGATTTTTATGATTTCATAGGTAATTTTATGTAAAATTGATTTTATAATTACTATATAGTAAGTCTTATATATGTTTCTCTTACTGTTATAATACTGCATAATTTTTGTAATGAACATATAATGTGAAGCACATGGGCATACATTGCTTTTTATTTTGGAATTCCAGATTTTGATTGTATATTAACAAATCTGAATTTAAACAAAATTGATAAAAACAAATTTCAACTAACGAAGATAGAACTGTTGCGCACAGAGAATATTTTGAAAAGAGCAATTGATGTTGAGGCTGGCGTATCTGAGAAACCTCGGGTGACAGAAGAACATCCTGATGGACGTTAGTATATAATATTTAAGTATATTGCACCTAGCAAACCATAAGCTCATTTTCTTATATTATCAGTATTTAATGTATTTAATTAGTGTTGTAACCAAACTTAGCAGTATTAATTTAATTGTCATATATAATGCTGCAATTTTATTAAAATATTTCATAAAATAAAAAATTTTAATATCTTATCCACAGTTGACCTTTCACTTTACAAAGATGAATCACAATTAAAGAGAAGAAAAAGTCACAACTTGCACAAACAAAAGCAAAGTTTACGCAAGAAAGCAAAACGAGCTGAAACCTCATCTGAAGATGAAGAGCCTGAGGAAGAATCAGGGAAAAAGTCACCTAAATCGAGCCGTTCTAAAAAACGAACTGTTAACAAAGCATTAGCTATTGCTAAGTCTGTTGCAAAAGGATCCAGTAGAGCAGAAAGAGCATTAAACAGAAACACAAAATCAGGAAATGAAGTTGCTACTTCTACCAATACTGCTGTAACCACCAGTTCCACAGTTACCAATACTGTTGCACCTGTAGATGCTTCTAAAAACAGTACAGACGTTAAAAAAGGTGAAAACAAAAAAAGCACAAAACAACAGAGTAACAATAGCACAATTGGAGTTCCAAGAACAAAATTACGTGGTAAAATATTTTATTATAATTTATATATGATTTTTATTCATTTAAATACGTATGCAAACAAAATTAGAGATGATTATACTTTTTTTTTATCGTACTAACGTAATTAAATTCTGATAGAAAATGGTATTCTTCTATTTATCCTATAAAGCCCCATAATATAATATAATTTTCAGCAACTGCGCAAACCACGCAACAAAATAGCAAAGCAACAGGACGTCCAAAGCGTATAGCTGCTACAACAGGTATTCTGTCGACCGAAGAAACAACTTCTCGAAAAAAGCCACGTGGACGAGCATAAGATTAACATAATTTACGTGTTTTTCCTGTGCTATACCCATAACAGAGTCTGTATCGTAGGCAATATGTACACGTAGTACACTCTTTAAAATTGCGATCAATTTGTAATGTAATATATATGATCTCAAGATTCTTATATCTATCAGATGCTGCATTATATTATAGTCCAACAATGTGGGATCAACGATTTATATAACTGTGCAGCAAATCGCATTTAAAGAAAAAAAAGACTCAGAGACTTAGAAGAGTGATATTGTGATATCATAAAAAATTTGTACATATCGTCTACGTTCCAGATTCCTACAGGAGAAAAAGTCATGGAATGTATGGAGAAGAACGGTACCTTGGTTGAGTAAGAACTATCTACAGGGTGTCACATGCTAATGCACTCTTGCAATAGTCTATTTTTGATGTTGTGCGTGAACTGTACGTGATTCAGTTGAGTTTAATGTACACTTTCCATTGGATATGATAGCTATGTACAAATATATATGTCTGGGGCTTACATGTAATCTATGGAAAGATTAAAACACAATGGAAAATAGAGTACCAGGGGATGAGAACAATCCGTGAAATATCGATCTCCAATTAAAGATCGGTAATTTTAGAAGTACAATATCTGTACATTACGCTGAATCCCTGCTGTTTAAAAAATAGCATACAAAATGGTCCAGCGCCTATGTTAAAGACAGGCAGAGAAAAAAAGTGCCCTCAACTGTAAATCCTTGTCCTGTTGTTGAATCTGTAGATTCATAAAAATCTTATGGCTAAAAATATAACGTTTTAATTATAGTTTATTTTCGAATCACTTATGTCAATGATTTGCTAATATGATCTATTGTTATAAAACTCAAGAGGATCATGTTAATTAATTATAGTGGTGTCAAATCATAATTTAACCACTTAAACATATTATATTTGTTTCGTAAAAAAAATACAGCACTTATTTACTCTGATAAGTCTGAGTTAAAATGTATAAACTTGCTTTATCTATGTATTATTATATTTTTTTCAAAGATTATGGACAAAGTGTATATTTACTGAGAGATAGGTGAGTATGATTGACATTTCACTAAATCTAAATTCTTATATTTTAATGTAGTTTATAGTTTATGTCAAAATGTATTATTGGGAATACAAATTAGTGTCAATACTAAAAAAAAAAAACGGGGATTTATAAAAGTCATTTTATTATTATATGTTTTGAATGAAGGTATCGAGTCATGAATTTGTTTGCTACGTTATATCGATACGGTAACAGGTGTTGCGAAATACTTTATGTAAGAGAACCTTTGGTTTTTAGGAAAATTGAAGGTTGTCGATTGAAATTATGTACTGTATTTTTATTGAAGAATCTGTCTCCGGAGAAGTGTGCACTTACTTTATGCATCGGCCGTTGAATATGCATAAGCTTAACGAGAAAGTTGTTTCTCTTATGATTTTATCTATGTATATACATATAAAGATTAGGTAATCAAAATTGTGAAAATGAATGCAAGAATTTACGAGCGTTTGGAATCTTGAAAAGGCTAATGTATCTTATTCATTCGATAGGAAGTTTCATTTATTCTATTGCAATATAAGTGATTGCAGAACTTCTTTTGTTTCAGTAGTCACTGAACACATGTACGATGTACATATATTTCATAAACCTATAACGTAAAGACGACTTAAGCGTGCCGTTTAAATGCTTAAGCATATCGACTTCTATTGAAAATAGGATTCAAGATAATTATTGTATTAAATGATTAAGACGGATTTAATTCTTAAGATGGGAGATGAATAAGATACCAATCCTATCATTGGTCCACTGCATATTGTATTTAAAATATTCACATACATAATGTATAAATTTAAAATATACGCAAACATAATGTATAAATTTAGAAAATGAAAAATTCTAATGACGACGACCGATAAATTTGCTTACATTGTTATTCGATTTTGCTTTTAAAGCAATGTCACTTTTCTGGGAATTAGTTGTATAATAATTCAGAGGACGGTGCAAATAACGATTAATGTCAACATTAGCGTCGATGGAGGACATGTAACATATAATAAATTTTCCAGCAAACTGCACTGTATTATTTCATAAGGTAATTGTTTACACGACGCAGATAAATGCAGCTCTCGATATTCTTCTCGCGAGCCACTTACAAATCTTAGATATGATAGTATGAAGGAAACTGAATCGAAAAGCAACAATGCATTTCCGTGCGGGCTGATATTTGTTGAGGATACTTCAATGTGTATTAAATTTCAAAAACTGAAATTTAAATGTAGACACTATCATACTTGATCATAAAAAACCATTTTTCGCTTACACGTGGAATCATATTAGGTACATGAATATGTTGCATGTGACGAATGTTCATTTAAATCACTAAGACCCAAATTTCTTATCATCATTGTTGTATGAAAATTACCTTCTTCTTTATGATTACATTCTCCACTGAAAACGATTGAGACCATTATTCAAGATTGAAAAGCTAAAAATGTTTTTTATATCAAAGTATACTTACAATTCAAAGTACAAATATTTTATCATGAAAGTATTAGAACTTTGCACCCAAATTTTGAGGGCACTTGTCTAAAGTGTTACGTTCAATAAGATCTCAACTACCTCGTGCTACGACTTATTTTCGCAATAATGAAAAAATATATTTCTAATTTCAGTTATGTATTAGTGAGAAGTCTCCTATTCTATTTGCATTGTGATTTACTTTTGAAACTTGAATAAATATACGAGGCACTTGATATTACTATTTGAAACGTTTTTTCTTCTGTATTATTTAAAAGGTGTACAATTTGCATAATTTTGAAAATGCAAATGTAAAAGTCGTGGATTTGTGTACATATTTTTGAAATGAATTTTAAAAGGTTTGGAGTTTTTGTAGGATATTCAATTTCCTAGTGTATTTCATGATGCGAGAATGATACTTTGTATAGCAATATTAAGTGTCCGATTTTCATTGCAATTCAATGAAACATCTTGGTCGTTTAGTCAACTGTTCCGAACATTAAACAGTATTCCTCTGACAAAATCTGTCCTAACAAGTAAGAAATCTGTTATTGGCTCTCACTTGACTTCTAGCACTGCTTCAATGAATTTACAGCGTATGCCCCTAATTAATCTGAATGTCACGATTGCATTCTAATTATGTAATAAGCACATAAACCGTATTACGCGTGTCGCATTTGAATAGACGTTTAAATGAGGATAAAATAAAGCGATCGTGTGATTATCTCTAAGTATCATTCTTATAAGGATGAATATTTACATAGATAAAATGTGCAGCCCACATGCGAAAAATATAAAGCTGATGCTTGAAACACGTTTGTAAAAAGAATTGTCTCTTTGCCGTGAACTTGTGTAAAATTAATGTTTACGTTAGACAACATTTTTAAAAAAATAAAGTTTGACACAAATTAATGAAAAATCTGATATCTCAAATTTCGAAGAATGTTAAATTATATTAAGAAAAGTAGAAAATTCTATGAAAAATACGTTCGGTAAGCCGAATTAACTTGCTATAAATTTGAGTGTAGAAATTTTCAAGTCTACGTATTTAGTTATTGGCAACATTCAAATGGTAATACCAAATAAGAGGCTGCGACAATACTGTTGCTGATACAAAAGATGCATGTTTAAATTTTATTCGAACGATCTTTAAATAATGATTCAACTTGAAACGATAAGAAAAATGTGATTCGATGCGGCCTACTTCGTCTCTGAAACTCAAAATCGAACGCAGAAGAGCGGGGAATAAAAGTTGCTCGCGATGGAAACGTGTTTCAAGCAGAGGGGTCCATCCTTTTGTGATTCATTTTTCTAGAAGTTATTCTGTACGTTTTACACACTACGAGAACACGCAATTCTACCGTTAGGAACGTTTTAATTGCAACAAGTTTCGGATGTCTAATTATAAGAAGGACTAATACAAATTCACAAGGAATCTCTCAACCTGTCGTATTGTGTACTGTTTCCTTTGTGTACGTTACTCCATGATTTGATTGAATTAGCCAGAAATTAACGACGATTGGTGCAATCTAAATGTCCCCTGTGATTTAAATTCATATGAACGAAAATCAACGTTTTACAAATAATAAAAGATATTGTGAGTTTGGTGATCGGACTACATTTTTATTCGCGCATACCTGTATACTTGATCGAGTATAGTGAAATCATAATTTAGTGCCGCATCGACAGATCGACACGTGTGAGTGTCGGAACAATCGGTGACAAAGAAGAATTGGCACTTTGAGGGCTTTTGGACATATTCAGGGCCGTATAAATAATGAAAATTTTCATTAAAATACGTTTCTAGTATTCTTTGTTATACAAAATTATGAGATAAAATTCTTGGGTTTTACAATTTATTTTTAAATAATATTCTTCTACTTCCTATCTGTATATTGACTACTATTCTTCAATTTCTTGAATATTATATTTTTCTGAGATTTTCGATTTTTAACAATATCGACGGTTATATTATACTTCGCTTTGACAGTTTATCTATAGTAGAGACGCATAAATTAGGCGTCCCAAGGTCATTTCCTCGTCTACGATTCACCTTCTCCTATTTTTTTCATTTAAAAAAATGTTAATACATGACTGAAAGAGAATTTGCAGACGGTGTATGACCTTGTTTACTATAACTTTCGATTTCATTGTATCTCTTTCATTGAGCATACAAATTCCAAGCAACGAAATATTTTTTATACGCAAAACATTTTAATCGATACTAATATAAACAGACTTTTGTATACACACAATGTTCACGAACAAAATTTTAAGTAAATCATATTTAATGCATTCTAAATAGTGAAATAGTCACAGATGCAATTGCATACAAATTTATTCTCATGAATTATAAAATATTTATGCTGATTTTTAAAGGGAAAACTTTATTTCTGCGTATGTCGTTTTGGAAAATTTTTCTGTTACGAAAATTTAATAGTTAAAATTAAATGATAATTCAAAATCGTTTTTCAGATAAAAATAATAATTTTCATTGAATTTCTCTCTTTTTGAAATATTATCAATCGAAGTAAAATTGATCTATCACAGTCATAAACTTTTATCTTGATACAATATTAGTGAATAGAAAATCATGCACATAGATACAGTACAAACTATACCATACCAAAAAAACAATAATTATGACTAATAAAGTGATTATTTTCTTAAACAATGATACATTGATTTTTAGTAACTTCGTTGTTTGTTGAATTTACAATTATTTCTTTAATTATCAAAGTACACGTTAAAATATTAAAATATACGAAATGTCCAATTTCGTAGGTCCAGGTGTACAACCTTTAACTTCCGAATAAAATAATTGTATTAACCGAAGTGTTCTCCATTTGAATGAAGACACTTCTACCAAAGGATTACAAGAATGCTTGTTCCATTAACATAAAATTCTAGGGATCTACATTTAATGAATTCTACGAATGCAATTTATAGTCTCTTGGTATTGGAATCTTCATTGCCTAAGTACCTGCAGAAGTGGTAGTCTATGGGAAAGAAGTTTGGTAAATACGGACGATGAATTAGAATTTCATATTTAAATTAAAACAAGAACTCAAGCTGGCATCTAAAAATGCCGCACGATTTTTAAAAAAATATATACAACAAATGATGCTTCCTTTTTCTAGTATCAATCATTAAGAATACATATTGCTACATCTTCCTCATTACTGAGGCATTGACTTGCAGTAGGCCAGATGACTCACTCTACAATCTACATCTATATCGATGAAACAGAATTACCGTAGGTCTGTGTCCAAACGGTCATTTCATACGTTACAACCTAATACGAAACCATGTTCATCGTTTCTATGCTTCCCAATACTCCGAAACAGAACCCCTGGAACGGCCGTACGGCTCCGAGCGACAAAGCACAATGTTCCCCGGAAGCGTACGAGCTCTCCCATTCAGCGTCACTGGAAAAAAAGATCGTCGATCAAACGTGATACGGAAGAGACAGCGATTTCACGAGTATCCACGTTCCGAGATCGAGAATAAACCCAAGAACGGAACGAGTCGGTTTAGTTGTAATGCGGATCACGGAGCATTATTTATTAATAGCAAAGCTGGTGTGGCTGGCGCAAGGGAGTGGCAGTGCCATGCTAAAGCGAGCGCGACAGAACACCAGATCGTGGAACGGATCTTCGGATCTTTTCTCCTTCCTCTTTCCTTCAGCCCACCTCCCTTCCTTTAGCTCTTTCTCATTTTCCTACCATTCGTCTTTGTTTTCTATTCCCCTCTCCGTCGGTCCGCTGCACTCCACCGCGCCCTCTCTTTCTCGTTTCCCTATCTTTTTTCTCCAGCCTTGCTGCCTCTTTTTTCACTCGTCATCTCTCTCTCGCCCATCATGTTTTTTCTCCGTCTCTCTCCGTCGCACCGTACGTTCCTCGGCCTCTCTGTTTTTCTCCCGTCTCTCCCCCGGCGCGCGGCGCACCGTTCGTCCGGCGTTGCTCAAGCTTTCTCTTTCCGCTTCTCTTCCTTCTCGCTCCGTATCACGCTACCTTACCGGCTGCCTCGCTCCCTCCATCCATTGTCTCTCTCGCGTGCCTTGGTTAGTCGCATTGTCGCACTCGTACACGCGAGACAGCACGCCGTTGTAGGAGAGTGGATGAACGCTTTGTCGGCGCCCGCGGCCGAGATCAAACGCGCCGGCCGCTTCCTCCTTCCCCCCCGCCCCCGCGCGCGCTCCAGCTCGCTCGGTCCGACCCGTAATCCAGCCGAGGCTCTCTCTTTCCTCCCCTCCCCATACCCCTCCTCCATCAACCGCCCGAGTCCCCCCGCCCCGTTCCGACGAATCCGTCCAGCAAAGGTACCCATAAACGCTCAGTGCCGGCCTGTTCTGTCCTGATGAGAGAAAAATCTCTGACGGCTAGCAACCACACACGTTCAGTCCGGGTTTGTCGGTCGCTGATCAAGCATCGCGGAAAAATAGAACGGGAAATGCCGATAACGATGATTTTGCTCGAACGCCAGGGTATGTACCCTCGCATCATCGACAGGCTGCGTGCGAGCGTGTCGATCGGGGAACGGGGCTGATTTCACGAGACGGGTGTTTCTCGATTTTTGGGAATTTTTACAGACGAGCTTGATTGATCGATTCGAGCGGTAGGATATTAAAGGATGAATGATGCGTTATGTTTACCGTTCTGATGGCTGAGGCATGGTACGCGTGTCTCTGTACGAACTATCGTAGAGACGGGCATACTAGGCCGTTCAAGGTCACCTGCCCGCCTGCAAATTCGGTTTTTATTTTTAATTGTCTTTAGAGCTACTCTGATTATCAGGGAAATGAAAATTAATCGTATCTGCACTCTGGAAATTATGGATTTGTCTGTTATATCGTATGGCAGTCCACTGTTCTATGAACAAGGAAGTGACCTTGATCAACCTACTTTAAGCGGGTCTAAAATACTGCACAGGCATCAATTAACCAAGTGCACGATTGATTCATTCCAAAATTGTGTTTTTTGGGAACAGAACTTTGTACAAAAGAGTGCGTTGAACGTTTTCGGTTTATTATTACGTAAGGAGCCATCCTATTCTCGGTTGTGGCATCGGTACAATCAAGACCCTGTACTTTATGAACGAATCGCAATCGGATGGATCTATTGTAAATTTGATTTAAGGGCGTTCCTTTGGTCGTAGGTTTTCTTCAAATTAGATGTCTGTCAGACACGAAGGGAGCAACAGCGAAACCGACGTCAGAGTTGCCTTCTTCCCGACACTGCTGTTGCTGCTCGCTTGCTTACCGCTACTGCCGCTGTTGCTTCTGTTGCTCGCGGCAAAACTGTATTACAGCCTTTCCTGTCGTACGTCGTCCTCTTTCGCCGACCTCCGTACCTTCGACGGTACCTTGCGATAAATACTCGTGCCGCTCTTTTTACGCGTTACTGCCTAATTAGCGTAATTATAAGATCCGGTCGTGGACCTTCCTCCCTCTCTGATTTCTTCCTTTCTCCTCTTCTTTCTCCGTCCCTTCCTGTTTCTTTTTTTCTCTCGGCCAACCCAGGGGAGACATCGAACGTTTCCGAAAGACAGACGGTCGATCGAGAATCTTCGAGGAAGTAGACGAGATGTTTCGAGGACTATGACATGAATATGTGATTTTTCGCCGCTGTTTCAGTCTTTTCTACGCAATTCCTGGAAGATTACTGATCTTGTACGAATTCTGTGATAAGGGGAGACTGTGGTTTTTGGATGTCGGTGACGTCGCTACGGTACAGGAGAGCGAAATCGTTCAGTAAACAACTTGATAAAGCATTGTTATTTTGAGTTTCTGTAAAGTAAATATCGAACAATGTTTTACAGATATTTTCTTTCGTATGTAGTGTTAAATGGCGTGGCTATGTCCTTGCTATAACGTGTTCTGTTATGTTTCTAACCCCAGAGATTACAGCACTCTGTATCAATGATTTAAGATTGCTTTAGAAAAATCGTGGTTAAAAGCAGAAACGCCGATTGATAAGAAGTATAATCGTACAGACATTGTACGATTTGTAGTTTGTTTGTAGATAACTGCAACGATAATTCCGGAAATACAGCAGACTGTAAAGACCGGAGATCGCTATCGCTATCAGTCTGACGTTTGAGAGTCAATGTTACGTCCAAGTTAAAGCGTCGATAGCGAAAACTGATACAGCGTGACTCAGTGGCAGTAGAAAGTTAGAAAAACTGATATTTACATTGCTTGTCTAAAGTTGCATTTTAAACAACATCCAAAATTCGACTGTTTTTGTAAATTTTCCTGAATCTATGAAAATGCAAAAGTCTGACTCAAGATGTGGGTCTCAATAAGTATAAACAAAGTCTGGACTATTGATCTCTACTTTATGTATTTTGTAAATTGTTAATTCTACTGAAGCAAGATGCACTAACGTCACATAAGACATTCTCTTTTTATTTGTCAGAGTCCACAATTTACAAACAAAGTGAAGTCAATCTTATGACTTTGAAAATTTAATGATTAAACCCAGTTTTTATAACAATAGAGAACCTTTCGCGAGTAATATTCTAAGATTTGTTTACATTCATGTTTACCTAAACTTTGAGTCAGGTATCCTCCAAAAAACGCACATCCAGGTCATGGACCTCCCCTTATAAGCAAGAACGCAACATGTAGCAAAAATTTCCGTTCGCCGGTCAATCGAATTTCCAACGGATCAAAAAATATGCGCTTTCCATTCACCGTCGAAAGGACGTAATTTTCTGTACAGTCGGGCGGTATTCTCACCAAGGCGCTATGTACATGCTGTTCGCACGTAACATTACATAATAACAGAAACCGAATGGACGGCTGAACGGTCTCGTATGGGAGTCATATAGGAGCTGCGCGGCGTCGCGTCATTTTCAGTCGTGAAAGCCCACCGAACGGCAGAATGACTTTACCGAAAACGGTTTATTATTAATAGACGTGTCTCGCACATTTTCGCGGGTATGTTGTCGGCTTTATTTCGAGGTTAGTCTGTACCGAGTTTTTGAACCGTACGTTTTATTCTCCTTGCTGCGTGGCCCTCCCTTCCTCCCCATAGCCCCGGCCCGACCATTCCTTCCTCAGCCCCTGCTGAGCGGTTGTCGTTTTCCTTTTGCCTCCTCCCCTCTACTCTTCTCTTAAAAACGAGACTCGCCACCGACTTTCCGACAAAGGAATAAAGAAAAGAAACAACTAGCCACGCTACGCGGTTGAGGATGGCACGGCAAACCGTAGCACAGCGCAGCACAGCACGGCATAGCGTGGCATGGTGGGTAGAGACTTTCCGTACAGGGAGAGCAAGGGGGTACTTGCCGAGTCAATAGCGTAGACACCAGGGGACATCGCGCGAAATGCATTTCCCTTTTCTACTCTCACCCTATTTCCGGCCCCTTCGAACACCCGGAATATTCGTCACGGTGACGTTTAATTATTTTCGCTACGTCATACCGTCGTCTGAATGGAACGTCAGAAAATTGAGTCGTCGAAGAGAGGGATCAATAGTCTCCAATCGCTTGTGACTGTTAAAAATTAGTTAGCTACAGTTTGTGTGAAAATACGTTTATTGCAGATATCGACTGGTGGAAGTAGTTGTGTATCGTTGAGGAGTCGAGGAAATGATTTGTTTACGAGGAAAAGCTTTTGTTAGAAAAATTATGTTATTTCTGCTCTGTAGGGAGCGAAAAGGATTATCACTTTATCTCATGCATAATTGATAAAGTGCTCTTCGTTGAAGTTCATTCATTATAACATCAAAGGCGACGCCTATGTTTCTTCTGAAACACCGCTAGGAGATAATAGCGTGCGGGTACAGTCTCCAAAAAGAGTATTTCTCATTTAGTCTACTATACCACCGCATTTACGTGTTTTAACCCTGAATGGCTGAAAAACAAGTGGTAAAACATTTAGGAAGTGCGGACATTTACCCCCTCCACGAAAATTATGGTGAACCCCGGAAACTACTCCGCGAGAGTAAATAACGGCGAATTATTTTCATGGGCGCCACAGCGCGTCGCGTTGTGATTCAGGAAATCATAGTTAACAAATTCATTCTGAAAGCACATTAAAAAAAAAAGAAAAGAATCGAGATAAAACGGAATTTCCCGATTACGAGTTTTAAATTATAGACATTAACATAAAATTGTTCCGTCTGCAATTTCACCATTTCCGCATTTCCTTTCTTCGGAAAAATGTGCAGAAAAATTACGGAAAATTGATTAAACGCTCTGCTACGTTGTTGCGGGCGGCACGGGGGAACAAAGATCACCCTAAATCATTATTAGGTGCTTTCGGACCGCCGCGACGCTGGAACGGTAGCCGTTTACGCGTCATTCCGACGAATTACGGGATTCCTGCGACAATCAGCGGATTCGCTCCGGCGACGATTCGGTGTCGGCGTGTGTCCTTTCAGAAGAACAGCCGTTTTTCCGAATCCCCCTTAAAAACCGACTTTCTCTGGAAGCGCGGAATCGGGGCAACGTCCGCGTGATCGGCGCAAAAATTCCGCCACGGACTCTTTTGCGGCCGCGATAATCGAAATCCTTGGCAGGCCGATTCCTTTTTACGCGCGCCATCGGACGTCGCGGCGGCGGCGGCGACATTTAGTGTCGTCGTAGACCACGTTCAACCATCATCGGCTTCCTTCAAAACCCCACCAGTTGTGCGCGGCTATCCTTCTTCGGCGCTCTCATAGACCTTCGCTGGACAAAAAGGAAGGAGAGAGGAGTAGTAGGAGAAAAGGAAAGTATGCCCGTGGTTAGTGCGCTGAAACGAGTACGAGGGCGAGGGAGAAGGAACGGGACGGGATGGAGGAGGATGAGTATAGAGAAGAAGAGGAAACGACGAGAATGGTATAGAAGCATGGAGAAGGAAGGAGGCCGAGAGATGAGGGAGAGAACGTTGAATCGCGTCGAAGGAGCGAGAGACGGAAAGAGCCGGCGTGGCTAGAAAGGAAAAAACGAGAGACGAATCTGAAGGAAAGAGAGGGCCTGACGAAAAAGTGGCAAAGGGTGGGAGGTGAAAAAGAGACGGACAGAAAGCGCGTGAATCGGAGGTTTGGAGCCGCGCCTCCTACCTTCAGGGCCCATGTATCCACGGCTCGGCACTGTTGACGACGCAGCGCCCTGTGGAGGGGGAAAGGGAATTACGGGGAACGTGGTTTAGGCAAGAACGATCGTCCGTAGTCGTAGTCGGGCCACGAGTCGAGCGATGTCGTGTGACCGACCCCTGCAAGTCGGTCGCGTTTCTTTCTCTATGCTTTTATCTAGATTGAATTCGAGTTGTTCGCTACCCGGCCACGTCCGTTTCTGCGCGGAACTAAATTCGGTGACACGAGCATGCGGGCGAACACGTTTCGTCCGTTCCTCGAAATAACGACACAAGGGAAAATAGAAAAGGCGGCTGGGCGCGGGCTGGTCGGTCGCTCCCAGGGAAACGATCTCTGAAAACACGTGTTGTGTTTGTCTCCCGTGCACACGCGTGCTGCGTCGTACACCCTACACGCATTGTCACCGCGCGTATTGTCAGGAGAGCACGATGTTCGCGGGTGTGTTGTTCTCCAGTTTTCACCAGTGATGCACTGTGGATCGCGATAGCACGGAGATAATCCCGCGAGAACGACAAATGATCGTTCCGGTGAACCGTGCTTTCCCTGCGTTTACGCTGGGATCATAATAGTGTGGCCGGCTTCTGTCAGCATTTCCACGGTGGCGAGAGAGTTTCGTGAATACAAAAAGTGGCGGAACAAGAAGCCTGGAAAGAAAGTGTGCGCAGCGTTTGTGGATGCATGAGGGTCTCATGGCTACCGGATTGGTAAAGTGGTGGCGGGCAAGGTTCCTCGCTGGCTACAGACCCTTTTCTGGTAAGCTCCTATAATGTCTCCTCTCTCTGTCTCTCCCCTCCCGAACCCGCCTTTTTTCCCTTCGTTCGTGTTTTTTGTCGTACGCACGCGAGTATCGATTATTCGTCGAAATCACGATGCACGATAGATCGCGAGATATTCCGTATACGGATTATCCGGTCAATCCGGTTATAGGCGTGTGATATTTTGCCCGAGCTGCAAGGCGCGCCGTGCGCGTTTCTCGATGATACTGCTGCAGTATGACAGAAGTGGATCCCACGTGGTATTACGTCATACTTGCATTTTTCTTGCCCGTCGATCTATCGGAACGAGCGCGTCATTGTTTCCGTGTCTCGTGGGCTTTTCATGCCCGCCTTACCGTTTCTCTCGGACCTCTCCGATTGACACACATTCGAGATCTTCTAATATATATATATATTATACGACGGAACGGTCAGGTTTTGTCAGCTATGAAGAATTTTTTGTCGACGTTACGGGCACAACCCCATAATTGCATCCCGTCGGTCCAGATGGGCATTATTGCGATTTTGCGTAGTGTGAGCTTATCATGTAACGCCACCCTAACAAACTGGCGAACAATTTACTCTATGTTAAAGATAGTATGCGAAGACTAAAGGGAACTAAAGGACCTAAGCAAAGACTTATAAAGGATAAAGCATAGAGCATATTGTAAAAGGGCACACATATCATGATCACACTTTCATTTAACAGAACTACTGATAGGTTCCGTAAGGGTCTGTTGTAGTTGTAGGAAACATTAACAAAAATGTTACGAGTAAACTTACACCGGTCAGTTGTGGATTTCTGTTTTAGAAGTGTTCTGTCGTTTTAGGACAATCTGTGATCTGTGCTGAGAGACACTTTGTATTAGAATTGTAATAGAGTCAGGGAAATTATTTAGAATTTAATTTATCCATTTTTATAATCACTCGTATTCATCACATAAATTTAAAATGGGTATAACAGTACTCCTGCATGTTAATAGACTGTGCAGCACTATGCACGTCCTGTAAAACGAACGAAAGAAATTGTAGAGCATTTTACAACACAATATTGTGAGATACGTACTTACATCCGCTGCCCTAACAGAAAAGGTCAATTAGTCGTTTTAACGTTCCATCGAGGGTAAGAGTCAGATACATGTTTAAACAATGTAAAAAGTCCTGTGATAATTGCAAATAAACAAAATATCGCGTGAACAATATGTCTTTAGGAGCAATAGAGATATTTAAGTAAATATCGATTAATTTTTAAACAATACAAGCTGAGCGTTCCATTGGCTGGATGAAAACATTGGGGCGTTCCTGACGCGTAATTTTTGATACGAACTTTAGTGAAATACATGCAGCATCGTTCTCCGAAAGATAAAAAATAAAACGTTCTTCTGGTTCACTGTAGCAGAGTATCATAAATTGTAGCGGAATTCAATTATTTTTTTTAATGTCGTGCAATGATTTCAAGGTTTTCAATTTTTCAGTCGAAAAATGATATACGGTACACATAAATTGTATTTAAGTTGTTTTATAAATAGAATATTCAAATTTTAATCCGGAAAAGTCATACAGTACGTGCTACGGGCCACTATATTGGTCCCGATATAGCTTTTTATTGTACGCTATGAACGTATGTATTTGGATAAATTATTAGATATTTGAAGTTGAATATTTTACAACTTCACAACACTGAAATAATTTAACAATTAACATCGGATACATACTGCGATAATAATGTATTCATTGTAACGCATTGTTTACTCTAGAAAATTTCAGCGAATGGTGCACGTGTTTTACCAAAATATTAAGGCTCAAAAGGATAATAAAAAGTTATTAATATTTTTATTACTAAACAAAATATATTTAAAAAAATCGCGATAAAAGTCAGCATGATATGTCCTGTTTCTTTCTTAAAATGTTGGAAAATATATATAAAAATAATTATTGCGATACATTACTAAATACTTATGAATTCTCTTTGTGTTGCATACTTTAGTAAATAGGCCGTCCATTATGTAATTTACAATAAACACGTATTACATTAAAATTATGCTTTGCTCTTTTGATTCAATAAACAATTTATTTACACTTAAAATCTATATTCTCAAAAAATTGCCACACGTGGCCCTAAATTTTCGTATATTATTCAATCGCAGTTGATCATTCAGTTTACAATATCCAGGTACACAGAAGATGCACATGTAACAAGCATAACAGACTAAGAAGAAACAATTTTCACACATTGAAAAGTCAAACACACTCTCGTCAAACTTCCATTCTTTCCGCGACAATAAAAGAACCAAAAAATACTGCAGATCCCCGATTCATTAGAGCGGCCGGCCGCACAGGAGAGGGCACATTTTCAGCTGGTGTACGCGCGTCGTCGCGGCTAAAAGGGTTAACCGGTAAACAAAAACTAAAACGAAATAATGGAAAAATAAGTGTCGATCGGTGGAGCGTAGGCTGTTTACGTCCGCCGCGCTCGACAACAAAGCTCCGCCGAATTATTCAACGATTCGTCGTCGTCCCTGTGGTAGCGAAAATCTCGCTTAAAGCGCGCTTGATCTCCGCTCTTGCGCTCTTTATGGTTGCTTTCTCATGCGTCCGCCGGCCGGAGCAAATTTTTCCACGGGGGGGAAAAAGCTGTTGCGTTCGTCGTCGGCAAATGATAAAAGTTACGAGCGAGCAAACAGAAAGGGGTGATTTACAAAGAAGAAGCAGAAGCCCGTTTGTCCCGGGCTCCCCCTTTGCTTTTTCATTCAAGAGGGCGCAAAAGCGGCACGGTACACACACGCGCAGGGAGGGTGAACTTTAATTATCGGGACCTCGCGAGTTCGTTACGTGCATTAGTCCGGTGGTTAGATAAAAGGTGGCCGCGGTCATTCTCTATTCCTTCGGTATCAAGCAAAGAAGAGCTCTCCTTGTCCCTCCGCCTCTCCCTCTCAGTCTCTCCCCGGCTCTCCTCCCCCGTGTCTTGGCTTTTTAACGCTCGCCTCACGAAAGAGTTACGGGCGTAATTACCACACGGCAGGTATCATTATACGCGAATACGCGTCCGTTTCTTTATGTAGATACGATTATCCGCCTTTTCTTTCGTCGCTTTTTCCGCTCCTCTTTTTTTCGTTTCTTGAATAATTGAAATTAGCGGCCGGCTTCGTTTATTACGCGTTCCGTATCGCTAATTATCGTTGCTCCGCGGCGCCTTTGATATGCCGACGCTTAAGTGTATATTTTACTGGAATTACCTTGCTCGAGCTTAATGATGTATCGCGCGAATTAAGATAAACCCGAGCGTTTCGATGCGAACGGATGATGGGGTGGTCGCGAGGGATACGTACGATCGATTCGCTAACCGAAAGCCGTCCCATGCAAACTGGAAATTCCATGGGAATTCACCGTCGATGATTCGGGGAGCGAGTGATCTCCCCCTTTACACGGTTCATTGCTTGATCTGAAGGATTTTATTGAAAATAATAAAGCATCTCTCGTACATATCCTCTGAACTTTCTGTGAACGATGCAAGAACTGTTGAACGTACTATTAGCACGAACTTTGCACATTTACGGTAGAAGCTTGATAGTTGCACGAAAATGGGGCTGGTAATGTATGGAGCACCGAGATTCGTGCAATTAACCCTTTGACTGCTATCAACCTTGACAAAGCCGCTCGTCGCGTACTGTCGACGCCTATGGGCGTTCGGTGCAATGGCTCGCCACGTGCTACTGCTGCTCGGCCGCACGCAGCGTTCATCTCATCTCTAAATAGCACGCAAAGGGTTAATGAGGTAATCGGTTGCGATAAGACTAAAATCCACGCTTTTTCTACTATTGCTTTTCATTTTGTTTATTCGTAATTAAGCGACTATTACTACTATGTGTTGACGGAATATAGTAAAGGAAGTTTGCTTGCAAGTATCGAGAGTGCAACTATCGAGCTTCTGCTGTAACAGATAAGCCACTATAGTGGTGTTTCGACCTGGTCGATCACTTGTTGGAAAGCCACTGTCGTTGTGTATTATCCTAAACGACCATTTACAATTATTATGAAGCCACTGTACGATATTTCGTTTTAACCCTTTGAGAACGATGATTGCAGATATGCGTTCTAAAAAATCGTTCACCGTGTGCTACGGGTCACCGTACTGGTCTAGGCACAGATGTTCATTGTATGTTGTAAATTTGTGTATTGGAGTGTGAATTATCAGTGCAGCTTATTTTATTCAAATGTATGTGCTTTGTTACATATTTTGCAGCTTTAGAGCATTAAAACAACTGAACAATCGAGATCATACGTATTATTATAATTAAATATTTAGCCTCACGTGTTGTCTAGGGAGGAAAATTTCAGCACGTGGCGCATGCTTTTTCTCAAACTTTTCACGGTTCAAAGGGTTAAACGATCAATTAGTGGGAGGCCATAATACAGTGTTTCCCGGTTGGCTGGAAAGTCTCAGCCCAGAATGCTCTCCCAACCAACCGAGAAACACTGTAGCATTTTGTTTTCAATAATCGTTTAGTGAAACACCACTATAGTCACATTTCGTGCGAGCCACTGTAGTGGCGTGTAGCAGCCAAACGGTTCAGAATTTTCGCGATCCTCTGTCAGAAAGATTTCTAGATTAGGTTCAACCCTTTGCACTCCAAACATTTTTTGCTACGATCGATCAGCAAAACTCCAACACATTTTCGCAGAGTAAATTTGTGAAAACCATAAGTTTTGATTTGAGAAGAAGAACATATAAATGTTTATGAATCTATTTATTTTGATTTTGTTGGAATTCCAAAGTATCTTCAGAAGCAATTTCCAAAGTGCATTCTTGACATGCTGGGCTGTGATCCAAATTACGAATATATTATGAGTCTCCCGACAGCGGAGCCAACGGAGTGCAAAGAGTCCATATAAATATTCCTCCTGTTGTTTCTTTTATTCAATAGAACCGCTAAAAAGAGAAACGGACGATCCGATAAACTGTTGCTCGTCGAGCAGTTAAGGTTCTGAAGATTTCGAGGTGTTCCAAAGCGCCATGCATCCCGCCGTCTCCAAAACGTTCGTTTATGTGCACGGCCGTTGCGTAAAGGCGGCTTTTTAACGTTTCATTTCGTAGAACGCTTTTACACGCCGTCTAGGTAACGGTAAATGCGCCCGTAATGCAGACACATTAAAGATACATTATACTTCCTTCGAAAGCGGCAGACGGCTTTGGAATACACTGTGGACACGTACTTTTGGTACACTTTCGTGCTGCAAACGTGTCGTAAATAATTTTCGGTCACGTCAGAGCGGTCATGTTAAAAATAAATAATTCTTTGCTAAAATTATTATTCTAAAACGCAGCATAAATCATTTCATTAAAGATAATAAAACATTTTCTATCTGACAAAACATGTAGACGATATAAAAAAAGTTGAACTGCATGATAGCAAGATCCATTGTCAACGTGCCGCTATAGTGGCGTTTACACGGAAGCCACTATAGTGGCGCGTAGTAGGTACTGCTTAATCTGTTATGCACAGACCGTAGTCAATAATTATCGCATGGGAACGCTTTTGTTTTGTTTGGGGACGATTTGTTTACCATTTTCATCTAGCTCGAGCACTGAAGGTTTTTAAACGGGAGTGTTTTAACTGCTGCTGTTGTAGTACCAAAAACATGGTTGAGATCGTTTCGGTTATCTGTTGTATGTTTATTTCTGGTCACTCGATGTTGCATCCCCTTCAAAATAATCCGAAAATACTTCCTACTTTCCGTAACTTCATTACCGAGTGGCGCTCAGAACTCGACTATAAATACAGCGTACATTAAGAAGGTGGATGTTACTTTGATATCTTTGAAATGTTTAGTTTTGTTTATTAGAGGTAGTGACTATAGATAACGCTTCATCCCTTTCTATGAGAGCTACAAACGAATTCAGAGCTTGTACGTAATAAAAAAAGCAAGGAAGCATGTGTAAAGACTCCAAACTCTTACTATTCCATCTTTGAAGAATTATGTTCCGTAGTATTTTTGTGTTTCAACGTTGTTTCCGACTTCTACACTCGGGCCGGCGAGAGAATCGAGTTAATTGATGGGGGCACTCCCACGAACGGGCCCCCTACTCCGACTGCCTCACCCCTAAGCATTTCAAACGCATTCAGATAATTAAAAACCATTTTACGACTTTCATTAATATTATTTGTTGCTTATTGCCACGTTGTAATTTACTCAGAGATATCAATTATATAATACAAGCATTATCGAGCTATTATAAAATGTTTCCATACATTTCGAACGTAATGTTCGTTGGATCGATGTTGAATTCCATAGATTTTTCATTAGTATCTGACTGTAAATTAAATAATTTTCACGTTTTGCTATTTCAACTATATTTTCACGTATTTTTCAACTTCTCCGTTATACTCTGGCATCTGTACGTAGTTTCCGTGACCGAGTGACGAGTGGTGGGGGGGTCTCTCGTGTCGATTCTTTCGCCGGTCCGCGTGTAGTTGACGCGCAACGCTTCATTTCGAGCAGATAAGTGAAGAAAAAAAATCGTTTGGTTACAGTCGTTGGAAATACGGAAGGCAGCGACTCGGAGGAACTTCTTGGCGGCGTCTCGGCGTCTTGTAGCGGTTCACCACCGGAATCCCAACCAATTTTGTTAGAAACAGAAGCGCCGCAGGTCGCGGTTGACGCTTCGACCAGCCCTACGCCGGCCACCGGAAATGACGAACAGCCGACTGCTAGTACAACGAAGCAACTCAGTTTCGAGGTATTATTAACTCCCTCGTTAAAAAGGAACAAGAGGGCTTAGATCCGTAACATAATCCTAAGAACGCCGACACGGGAACTAAATAAACCAATTACCGTTGCAACGGAGAGGAAATAGGCCAACAGCAATACCAATCGCTCAGCCTGCGTTGCAGAACGTCTAAACGAGAATTTTCAAACAGACACAGCACGTGTAAAAGTTACACAGTAGAAATTTACTTATCAACTTTATTTCCGTGCAAAAAGAAAAGTTGAAAATCCGCTCTTGGTCACTTTCACGTCGGCCTCTTACATTTTCCTTGATTTCACTTTGATAGAGTAGACAATTGAAGATCATGTTAGTCCTGACACATTGTTCTATAGACTGACGTACGAACGAATGTCTGTGGTTAGCAATTTAAATCGACAATGTATGAATGGAATATTTGTTCAAGGGGTTAGACTACTGTGACGGCCCGAAATAGTAGGTGATCTTCCGATGCAGATTATAAAAAAACGAAACATCCTATTGAGTTGCGGTTTGGCATTTTATTTTTACATATTATGAAGTGCTAAAAACAATTATGCAAGTTCAAAAAAGATATATAGATACGTCATAAGACGGCTCCGAGCTGAAGGTCCTTTTTTGCGGAGGGTAAAACGGTGTACCGACTAACTCAATTTTGGATTATTTGAAACAAAAAAACGCCTAAACATTAACGTAATGCCTAAACATTAACGGAGCCATTTTTTAGTATTCTGAAAATCCACTGAATACCAGTGTATCGAAAGGAAAATGCCGATTTTCGCGAAAAAGTTGTCAGTAATTTGCTTATAAATCCAAAAAAAAATAAAATTTCCCAAAAACTATCCGTTAATGCTCAAAGAATGTAATAACAAAGATATCTGCTAAATTTTGTCGTAATCGCATCAGTACAGATTGAGAAATCGTGTACACCGTTTTGAAAAGTGTCGTTCTGAGAAAATGGCGTTCAAAGTTAAAAAATCGTGTTATTTCTACGTCATACGAGTATACGTTCGGCTTTGTAGCTACGAAAATGTGCTATATTTCTATTTTCAACCTTTTACAATTCGTTCTAGAGATTTTAGACTATCATTTGAACGAAAAAAAAAAAAGAATTTTGCCACGATATCTCAAAATCCAATCATCCGATTTACGTGAAACTTGGCAGGCATCTTCACTAGATGTCTCATTCTCGCCGATACTAGAACTAAGTCGATATTTGCAAAATTCATATTTTGCGACTTAAAAACGAGCCATTTTTTGTGCAAAAATCGAAACTATTCCTTTCAGACGTTGCCATTTTTTAATTTTCCGTTATTTTTCGTTTATTCTAGTACCGGCTATAGCCACACTCATACAGATTAAGAATCCTTTTCTTTTTTTCATTCTGATAATTCTGAGGGCAGATTTTATGGCAGCCATGAAGACAAATTTTTTTTTTGGTGCAGTGGCAGAATCCCTATAGCTTTGGACAGAATCATTATTTCTGCACTAAATAATTATTACGTATTCTTCAAACATTGTCTGATGCAGCAGAAAACTATTACATTCATACGTTTATTACTTTTCTTCAAAAAAAATCCCAAAAATCGCTTCGTTTTGCGACCATCACACTAGGGAGACCCATTAACCCTTTTAGTACCCTGCGATTTTCCATGGACCTGCCAGAAATACCCGGAAAAATATGCGGTTTTGAAGACATTTATTAAAGTTATCATATCTTTCTTAAAAATAAAGATATCTACACATTTTTTTTATTTTATTAGAAAATCTATGTAGTTTTACATAAAAGATAGAAAAAACTTATTTTCCATAAGTTTAAGTTTGTAATTAATGGTAGAAAAAAAATTATTTTCTCTGGAAACATTTTCATATTTTGAAGAAAGTGAAAACAGTTATATTTTATGAAATACAACAACGTATACATTTTTTAAATCAAATATAAATACATAAGAATCCTATAGCAAGCCTTTTTCGCACAAATGACGGTGAGGACGCTCTCCATGTACTCCTTTATTGCACTCAGAACATACAGTTCTTGTTCTGGATCTGTTTTCGTGCAACACACCACACAGTTTCTCTCTATTCTTTGTTTTCGGTGAGACATATACATATATTTGTGATCAGTAAACATGTTTTCTAATATAAAAACGCATTCTACAAAAATAAAGTGTCATTACATGCGTTAAAATTCTATTGAAAACGAACAGCCGAAATATCGGCTTCAAGGTATTTCTCGCGAATCCCGCAAAGCCGGCAAATATATCGGCTCACGGGTACTAATTGTAAGAGGGTTAAGTCCATATGACCATGCATTGAGATAGTTGTACATTCGAAGACCGTTTGTCGTTCTTCAGGAATTCGAATGCGACGTTTCGGTAGCGGAAGGCGACAGGAGGAGGCAGGAATTTTCGTTCACCCTGTACGACTTCGACGGGCACGGGAAGATAACAAAGGACGACATAGCTGGCTTGGTCACCACCATTTACGATACCCTGGGCGCTTCCATCCAGGTACCGCCGTGCGGCAGTAAGACGATTAAGGTGAAATTGACGGTGTCACCGGATCAGAGAAGCGGCCAGACGCGGACCGGTTGCCTGAACGCTTCCTCCCAACCGTCGACGAGCTTTTCTGGAAATTCGTCCTGCTGCCATTTGAAGCACGCGCCCTGCAACAATGCTGCGACCCACACCGCCACCGCTCACGGTTTACGTAGAGTTCCTAGAAGGAGAAGGGTGCCACGACACCGTTGCCAGGTAAGATTGATGCCCCTTTCAGAGCCGAAGACTCGAGTTTCGTTTTTATGGCCGTGTGCTCTCCCGGCCTCTTTCGTAACTCAGCCACTCCGTTGGCCTGTCCGGAAAGTTCGCGCGGATTCTTCTGAAACACCCGCAGGATCGCATTCGAACCGCGATGAGTCCTTTCTCGACCTTACAGGAAGTCTCCAGATTGACATACTGAGCCGCTTAAAGGCCAGACTGATCAACTCCATAAATAAAGAAAAATGAGAAGTGTAGAAAAGTGAGGATGTTATAAACATTCATGTACTGGGGTAATGAAATTGAGAAATTGACCAAAAGTGGAGTTGATCGGTTTGGCTTCTGAGTGGCTCATTTTAGATGACTTCCTGTTCATGTCAGTGACATTCTTTGGTTTTATCCTCTTCAAGGGTACTGACACGTATGTGTACGTTCAGTTTCTCTAATTCAATGGCTATAGATAAAAATATGACATCGAACGGCCATGTGTGTGTATATTAGTTTCCTTACAGATCTTTAACCCCTTGCCTTACGATTTTATTAATCACCAAGTGCACTACAATTAACTGTTTAAACGTACCTGTGATTTAATAAATAAAGAGCATGCAGTAAACCGTACAATTAGCCTTTAACAATTGTTTGACAGCTAGAGGAGCTTCTTTTAGTTTAATTTGTATAAATCAGTACAAGACTGAGTCATATTTTCCAAACACATGGAACGTAATCTTCGCCACGAGTATGACTCGTTGTTACAAGGCAAGGGGTTAAACTTTGTTAATTCTTTATCCCTTATTTTGTAAATATGAATTTATATTGAGTAAATATTACTTTTCCTAACTTCAACAAATTTGTCCGTGTAGAGGTTGAATTAAACAGAAATATTACATGCCTTTCTACAGTCGTACATCTTACGAATGTATCCAATTGCGTGTGACACGTATTAACTCTTTGACTGCCAGCTACTTGGACATGAGACGAACGCTGCGTGCGGCTGAGCGCTGTAAGACTTACTAAACCATTGTATCGAACGCCCATGGGCGTCACCAGTACACGGTGAGCGGATTTGTCGAACGTCGATATCAGTCAAAGGGTGAATAGTGAAAAATTGGTTTAAAATGTTGCAGAGAGAATGTTACGGACACAATGAAACAAGTCCATAGTGCAGAAAACGTTTAATGGCATATCCGCAGGAACTTTGCGGGCGATGTATTGCTTTATCAATTAGTCGTGGCGAAATATTTAATAACAGCGCTGGGTGTTCGTATTTTCATAATTTTCTCGTGGTGATTCAGAACGAGCAGAAAGAAGCGGATACTCATAGCGAGGACGAGGGTGAAAACGCGCGAACGAATCGCATGAAACAAGAGGAATTACGGAGAAGAGTGGGACCCGTGCCTCATTTACCATCACCCTATTCCAATAGCTCCGAGGGTGATATTAGCGATGACAGCGATGCTTCCCCAGCAGTTTCCCCCTTGACGCCCCTGCTCACGACTAATCAGCGAAAACGCAGCGGCGCCCTGCAAAGGCAACAGCTCTTGGAAATCATTCAGGCGAACATGGAAAAGAATAATCTCAGTTTTCATACGTCAAGGTGCGACATCCGTCTTCGAAATTCGTGGAGAATTGTAACTCTTCTCAGACAGAAAACAGATCGACAGATTAATCCCTGTGATATGCAGGGTGAACCGCCTAACGTGACCACCTTGAATTATTCTGTTGCCACTGGACCGATTGAAATTGTTTTTCCTCGAATAACATGGTTCAGAGAGGCCTTCAAGATGATTGTGTTACATCTTTTCTTAGTTGCCTTTTCTTGAAGTTTTCAAGGTCACCTTCAGGTTTTTATAGATATGGCTATGATTTTTTTACGCCCATCTTTTAACTGATATTGAAACTAGTTCGGCAAGCATTGTAAAATATTTTTTTAGGTATTTATTTTTGTAAGAAATGTGTAAAAACTCTCAGATATCAGTCGAATATCAATAATGACTAATACTAATCTACCAACGACGTCAGTAAGTGTAGCATGCGAAATATCCTACGTTGCTAAGATCGTACGAAGTTCCTCTGCAATGGAAAAAAAATATTTTATGATGTTTGCCGAACTCGTCTCAATGTCAACTAAAGGATGTGCGTAAAAAAATTATAGGTTTGTCTACAAAAAAAACTGAAGACGATCTTCAAAACTTCGGAAAACCGCGACTAAAAAAAAGTGTAATATAATTATCCTGAAGGCTTCTCCGAATCATGTTATTTATGCAAAGAAAATTAAAATCGGTCCAGTAACGACAGAATAATTTAACACGTTGAACGCCACAGTGAAAACAGCCATACCTAACTAGACACGGTATAATTTACTATTTCTTATATAAATCGTAAAGGAAAGAAAGATTTAAGTACTCAGTCGTGTTCTCCTGTTCTTATACTATTGCTTTAGTATGAAGTTTGCTCAGAATTTTGCGACAATCAATAATTATTTAACACTAATCGTACCAGGCCCGGTCAAATGACCGGTTTCAAAATTTAATTTAAAACTGTACATTCATTGTTATTTCTTTTGTTCATCTAACTTTATGTAAATTCTTATATTATCTGATTAATCAATTTCTCAATTTTTGTTTTTTTTTGCTACTTTTTTTACTGAGGAAAATTCATCGCCTGGCTTGTTTATGACCGGTTACGGTAAGAATAGGTGTATGTGAAGTGCCGGTACGGTTAGTGTTAATGAAATTAAATTTGAGGCGTCGTTCACCGTGGCGTTCAACGTGTTAAGGTAGTTATCCCTGTATATTTTACAAAGATGATTCATTAGTCCAGTCTTCATTCGATTAATTCGATTCGAATAAAAGGACTAGGTCTCAAGAAAGAGCTACTGACAAACAAATTCAATCTCCTCTTAACAATTCGAATATTTCAGTTATAAACCCCTGCATAAAATAATTGATGTACGTCTCTTCATGCAGGAAACGGCATCAGAACGAACGCATTCCATCTCAAGCTCCACACGTCGAACCTACGACTCACCATAACCAGGACTGTCGTTCGCCGTCGGAATCTCGGCCGACGACGACGGCATACCACAAGCCCACACGGGAAAAGCCTCAGAATTTCACCTCTTTCTCGAAGGTACCTGCAAAGTCACGGGGGAATCTAAGGAAAACGCGCACCCAGTACGGGGTTCAGAGGAACAACACCAGCACGGCGCATCCACCTCGAGCTTATGTCCAGCCGCAAGTCTTGCCTCGTACTGTAATTAGTCCGAACACTTACGCGGACCAGCAGACCACTACGGGTAACGCGAATCGTAATGCCGGTAATACGGCGGCAAACAATCAGCATCCTATGAATCAGGCTCCTCCGAACAATCATAACGTTCAACGGAACGAAACCCAGTTCGGCCAATCGCAACCCTGCGGTAAGTCGAGCAAGAAGCATCAACTGAAACACGCGACCAGGGAACAGGATCAGGCCAGAGCTATGGTGCAGGTTGTCCGCTGGTTGGAAAGAGAATTCTCGCAAAACGCAGCAGCGAGCACTGGTCGAAAACACGTTCACGAACACATTCATCACCACTATCATCATTATCACACCGAGGCACTTGTTTGATTCGACGGTCGCTTAACACTTTGAGCCTGGTGCTAGTCTAACTTATCCATATCTGTACTTTGGTAGAAAAGGGACCAATGTCCAAAATCATTACACTTGAGCCTAATGCATCATTTACGTGAAAATCATGAACGTTATCATAGAAAATAGGGTCTGTTCTTCCATTGTTACAAGCAGAGTTAGATTCATTCTCAAGAGAACAATATGTTATACGAGTTACAATAAAATAGGCAAATGTGTTGTTTTTTTTAAATTTTGAATTGGACATTGGCTTCTTTCTACCAAGGTACATGTACATACAAGAAGAAAAAACGATTGTATTAAATCATGATTGTCTTTTTGGATGGAAGCGCGTTCACTCTGAATGAGATTATGTCATAAATGGCTTATGGTAATTGTTGCACAGTTATCAGGCTCAAAGTATTAAAAGATCTCTCTGCGATAATGCCAAGATACTTCAGTGGTAGTACTCTAATTGTAAATTTTAAAGACCGGCACGCCTAATAGAAAGATGACACGAATGTTTTGTTAACCGATTCCTACATTGCTGCATTTTGTTACATAGCGATTTGTCATCATTCTTTTTTGTTGAGACGCGGTGAGTTCCTTCTGAAACAGTGTTTTAATTCCGAATACGAGTACCGGTTGATTAAATACGTTCGAAAACGTCATGCTGATTAAACATTGATATTGAATTCTATAGTATTTAAAAAAAGATTTCTATTGATATTGATTTTAGACTCGGCATTGATGTTGGTCTAATAGATAAGTAGACAAATTGTAATAAATTATCCAAGGAGTTTTATGGTGCTTAAGTTAAGAACCACTGCCAGTTCTATTATTTCTGGGAACAAAATATATTCGACTTCAGTTCACGCGTTGACCAATGATCAGTCAAAGTAGAAAGAATGTGAATCATTTTGGAACGTCATTGATGTCGCCTAAACACGCAATACATCTTACGCTGTAAGAACTGTTAATTATTTAACATATGACATAGGTAGATCCTTTTTGTTATTATTACTTGTTTAGATCTCCAATGTAAATGGAAGTACGAGCAAGTGCTTTCATCGTTTTACAATAGTATTATAAAAAAGATCTAAGATGATACCAATGATGTATTAATATATCGAAGTGCTTACTACAAAGGTTGTTACTTCAAAAATTACAGTTTCATATGATTGTAACTCGATATTTCTATTCATACATACACGGTAACGATTCGTTTTGTACATAAACGTTTTTAAAATGATGAATTTCAGATGTTCAATAGATAACTCGTTACATCTCTGAACTCATATGTTGTGATTTTTTAAAGAACAATATGCTGTACTGCCATGTTGCAAAAGCGAAAATTTTCTAAGAGTTTATTACGTTTTTAGTACAAGATACAGGGACTGGTTTTAATATTTGCTGAAATCCTTTTTATTTTAATTTGACAGATATACAAATAAACTTTATTATTATATATTGTAATAATTCTGTGGCTGTTTACCAGATCTATTTATGGCATACACTGTCGTTTTCATATAAAACAGTATTACTGCATAACAATAACGTAAACGCTATACAGTTGTCTGAGAAATCAACATCTACATTAAATGTGGAGACTCTGTACATGTATTTAAAATGTACATGTATGAAAGCTATACAGATATTTTAGATTTGTAACATTCTATGATACGATAACTAAAAACCGTATACTTACATCAAAGATGAAAACTGTGAAATGTAAGTGACTTTGTAAATTGAGCTTCATACTGAAAATTTTAGGAAATTTAAGCAAAAGTGTCTGCCAGATTTTGTTGTGAGTGTTGAACCTTGTCAGTTACTTTGGAATTCTTTTGAACCAATTTTTTGAGCATTTGTAGCATTGTTAAATGTACGTATCTGTTTAACAAAACTGTGGGCTGAGCAATGTCTGGGTAAATGTTTAGTGAACATGTCACAAACACCTTCCTTATTTAGATATCCAACGTTGTAATTTTTCTGAAGGCTTGCGACTGCAAGTTGTTCTCATAAAAATTACAACACAATCTATGGTGCTTTTATATTCCAACGAATACGATAGTTTGACTCATGATAGCGTTAATTATTCGTTCGTTGTATTTATATGGTCTATTTCGACAGTACGAGAAAGTATTCGAACGATGTAATCGTAAGGGAGCAATGACGAAATTCGTGTTCTACCGAAACCTGACGATACGACTATTCCGTAACATGCGTTCTCGTCTCACGTTTACAATTGATGATCATTGAAGTTGAAACGAAGGAAATCATTTTGTATAATAATCATTTCGATTATAGCTTTACAATTTTGGACATGCGGACAATGGGGAAATTAAAATGTGAAGGGTTTTGATGAAAGAAGTATTATGTATATGTACCTTGTCAGACTTAACTCTGAGCGCAAGATTAGAATTTTATATAAAAAAAAAAAGAAAAAGGAAAGAGTACGGACTTTTTGAGAGTGCCTTGTCATATGTGCTGCTACGCAAGTATAAACTATTGAAATCTTGTCTACTGAATAATTCCTTGAATTCCAATGAATCATTGACTATTGACGCAGTTACAATAATTTTTGATCAGTATATTATTGAAACTACGTATGCTTTGTGTTATTCGGAATTGTGCGATGCTTAGATCCAAATGATTGAAATATTACGAATATTTTTCTATTGAAGACTCGACAAGGAGTATAGTTATAATATTTATTAATTATGTTAGGTATTACTAACAATAAAGTTAAACACAATGACAATTACTACTTGTACATTAGTCTTGGATGGTGGTGCTATCCAGAGACATGTAATTTTGTATTGATCTTTGTAATCATTGTAGATATCATGTGTAATGTATTTTTTATTGATATTTATTAAAGCGGATTTTGATACTACATTGTTGGAATTCGTTTTGAATTCCTCTTCTACAGAGTGTTTCATAAAACAGACAAATAAAGTCTCGAAATTACTTGCACTGTTCGTATCTCTTTACCCTTCGTTGATCAAACATCAATATTCCTTTCCTTTTTAATCTTACTTGAAACATTAACCATTCAATTACATTTATATAACACGTCTGCATTTGTCATAGTACATTTTATAAATAAAATAGTAATTGTTTTTAAACATTCAATAGTTCAAACAGAATGCTCAAACTTAAAAGAATTATAAATATGAACTTAAATGATGCAAGCTAAATAATACACAAATGATTTTATCAATCACTTTAATCAATTTTTCGGAAATTCTAATAATTAAACGCATGCAAATTTAGTTATCTGTTCCGAAATAATGTAATAATCATTAATAGTATGTAGTTTTAAATATATTTCTTAAATGTTTTATGCCATTCAGTTAAAGACAGCTTTGTTAAAATTGAAACAATCTTCTTCGTAACAATAACATAGCATAGTAGATAAGTTTCAAATGTACCGCTTTAGTTTTAGTACCATTGTTTGTACTAGATAGCATTGTTCAGAAAACTTTGTCTACCCCACTCCTGCCACCCGTGAGACGCAAGTGGCGTCATCTCTGACAGAACCTCGGAATTAACTACTGGTGTTTGAAGTAGCGCTATCTCTGACAAAAGCCCGGAACTGCATAGCGAAATTCCAAGTGGCGCCATCTAGCGAAAGGGACCGGATTATTTACAGAAAAATCCGCCAGGGGCGCCCCGAACGTCACATCGTAGTTTAGTTCCACAGCCTGGCAGAAGATGGCGCGGGTGTTGAGTCAATTCATAAATGTTTCGCCAAATTACGCCAGTAAGAAATCACGAGTGCCATCTTCTGCCAGAATTTGGAACTAAATAACGACGTGACGTTCGAGGCGCCTCTGGCGGATTTTTCTCTAAATAATCCGGTCCCTTTCGCTAGATGGCGCCACTTGGAATTTCGCTATGCAGTTCCTGGGTTTTGTCAGAGATGGCGCCATTTGGAATGTCGGTGTTAATTGAGGGCTCTTCTTAGAGATGGCGCCACTTGGAATTTCGGTACGCAGTTCTGGGCTTTTGTCAGAGATGGCGCCATTTGCGCTTCGATCCAGCCCACAGAACTTCGCATCATAGATGGTAATGCCGTGTTTCGTAGCGTTTATCGGGAGACATGAGTGTAGTTGACATGTAATCTAAACAACGGAGTAGGTATATAAATTGTGTAAACAACAGAGAACATTTTACGATGGACGCACGAAGACGAGACAGGGAGCAAATTGGGTTATGTGGTGTTGATCGAATTTGGGGCAAATCACCGACCCGAATCGAAGAGTAAGAAACTACAGCCCGTTTTCATAGTTTTTATATCGTTGCACTTCAAGCTATCTTTCCTCAAATCGATTCCAATACTTTTAAACATATAACAGCCTTGTCTGTAGATAACATTGTGTGTTTACTATAAACTGTCTATATGCAATGAATGTTTATCTGTCAAATGTAGCTCCGATCAAGATGAGGAGATCAACAAATACAAGGACAGTATTACACTAAAGGACAGGAAAAGGAAGCACGAGATGAAAAAGAAGGTATAGCATACAATTTGTTTCCTATTTAATTTGATAAGTACTGCATCTAATTCAAATGTCTTAATATTATAGAAGAGTAAAAAATTAAAGAAGGAAAAGAAAGCGAAAAAGGATAAAAAGAAGAAGCATAAGAAGAGGAAGAAAAGGTCAGACAGCAGTTCTGAAAGCAGTACAGAAGAGCTAGAATGGGTAGAAAAGAACGGATCTAATGATAAAGTAAAAGTTAAGAAAGGATCCAGTTCTGATGAGAGCGGCGATGAGGGAATTGTGGGACCGGTTCAGAAACCGCATGTAACATTGTCTGCTAAAGACTTTGGTAAAGCACTTCTGCCAGGTGAAGGTGCTGCTATGGCTGCATATGTTGCCGAAGGAAAGCGTATACCTAGGAGAGGTGAAATCGGTTTGACATCAGAAGAAATTGCTTCATATGAATCTGTTGGCTATGTCATGAGCGGTAGCAGGTGATGCATTTTTATATATTTTAAAATTGTTTTTTGCAGGAATTGTAAACTAGTACTGGATATTAACATTGACACATGCAATAATCATTTTTTTCTTTGCACAGACATCGACGAATGGAGGCTGTCCGTATACGTAAAGAAAACCAGATATATTCTGCTGATGAGAAACGAGCATTGGCTATGTTCAGTAAAGAGGAAAGACAGAAACGAGAGAATCTCATTTTGGGACAATTTAGAGAAATGGTTAACCAGAAGTTGGCACAGGAACAGAACAATAAGTGATTCATCATTAATTAATAATTTAAGAAGGATAAGTAAAATATTACATAATGTACATACAGATTGTGGATGTGAGGCAAAAATTTATGTATATACATATTTAACATATATGTACATATGTTAAGCTAATTGAAATTGATATTACGATTATAAGGTTTATTATACATTTATTATTAATCATTATTTAATAAGACAAATTTGAAACTTTGACATTATTAGTTCATACAAAAAGTCTACACTTTTTGATTACTTTCCCAGTCTAGCCATCCACCAACATAATTGTATGAACTACAACATAAATAAACATGTTTGATTAGGAATTTTGTAAAATAGATACATATTATCACTATTAGGATTCATGTGGAAGTATTAGAATAAAAAACATTATTACTTCTCATATCCTAGTTTTTGCATTTCTTCTTGGACCATACCACTCCTTTTACCAGATCTACAGCTTAAGATAATCTTTGTGTCTTTTGACGGTTTGTCCTTTGCAAATTTCTCTTTAAAGTCCTTTTCAGAAAGACTGAGCAATGTGTTTGCAACCTTTCCCACTGTAATAATATAATTTATAAGCAATAATCTCCCAAGTATAATATTGTTACATTGTATCAATATTACAGTAAATAAAATAAAAAATAACATACTTGGTATATGAATACTTCCTGGTAACTTCCCAGTTTCATCAATTTCACTTTGTTCTCTGACATCAATAATTAGCACACTATCATCCTTCTGAGCTTTTAATATATCTTGGTAATAAAGATTCAAATTTCTTGTATCCCCTTCGCTCATTGTTTTTAAATCAGATGCAAAAGTCTGTGATGTTGAAAAATTCACAGTTGTCTGTGCTAAAAGAAGACACAACAAGTGTTGAAAAATAAACATAGAGTTTATAAAATGTGTACTTAACATTTTTTGATGTTTGTCCTCATTAAAAATATAAATGTTCATAAATCCTTTCAAGGGGAAATAGAACCAAGAATTTCAAATGTTTAACATATTTTTGTCAATTACCACGAACAGCGGATGTTTCGTATGACGCAGTCTGGAACAATTTACCATGGACAAATGACCTTCGTATGATACGCGGGTTACAGTGCAACGATTTGAAACAAACAAACGACCTGTAACACTGTTGTGTTTTATTACAACTCAAGATCAATTCTCGAATACTGTTCATTTCTGGTCAGTACACAATTATGCAATATAAATTGTATCGGCAAGTGTACAGATAGTACACTTAGATACACATGAAAACTGTAAGTAAAGCTATATGGTAATCATTGGATGAAATTTCTTAAATGTTATGTTTCTGCAGTTCTCCCACGTTTCCTAATAATGTGTAAGATAACAGATAACGATTCATACACAGTCAAAGAGTAGATACAGTTGTATCTCCTCTTTGACACAGTTGTTCAGAATATTTGTCAACCCCACTCCTACCTTCAGAAAGACACTACGAAAGACAGCATTCCCATCTATGATAACAGGTTCTGTGGCGCGGACCACAGCGCCGTTAGACACAAGTGGTTTTCAAATTTTCATTTACAGATGAAGACTAACACATCATTTTCAAGCGCAGCGAATACTAACAAGAATATCATACATATTATTGTTCCTAACACATATATTGCTTAAAACATTACTGATCTGGTACAGATTTATATTATGACTTTTCGATGAATCTAAGAATTCCGGCCACCATGGCAGGATGGTCTGATGCAGCCCTCCACAATACTTGAGTTTTTAGCGAAACGAAAAGAGATACGCAATTCTAACAAAAACCAGCGCGTTCGGAATGAAATTCTGCGTAAGATAGGTGACTCTCACCAATTTCGAATCACTGGACTCCGAGCTAGAAATTCTTAATCGATATATCTCGATCGGCCGACCAGACGGGTATGACGCAGTCCTCCACAATTCTTGTCGATGGTTCTGGCACCCCCGAACCGTGTAACACAAAAATACATTGGATGAGTAGTCTATTCCATACCTCGTCTATGGTCTATTCTACACCTCGCTTGTGTTATAGTTCTATATCTCGTCTGTGCGTACAATTCAAATGTTCATGTCCCCGCCACTTAGCAGACCGGGGCGGAAGTTAAACGGTAGACTTTTGCAAAGGAAAGTACATGTCTCGCCATCTTGTATATCGACGAGGTACTACTAAGACTTTTACTTCCGCCTCGGTCTGTCAGACGGCGCAACATGTACTCTTTTTGCAAAATCGTATTGTTTTGCTTTTGCCTTGATATGCATGGTGGTACGATATACATTATGAATGATAAATTATAAATAAATATCAGTAATTATGAGTATTCTCACAAATAATGGCGAAGTCAGACGATACTAGAAAGCCCATCAAAGTTGCTGAAGAAAATATTCTGGTAGGTACAGGTTCCTTCACTGAACTCAAGATTATAAATGTTGTTAACAATGTTGAACTTATATCATTTTATTTATTATCAAAAGGTTTTTCACATTGCATTTATAATTTTACTCAGAAAGCATTGCTTTGTATTTTGTGTTAACCTGTTTATTATTTTTCATTTGTACTGGTAACTTGACCATTACAAACAGTGTGGTGATGGTATCAAAGAATACGTAGAACCTAGATTTGAGTGTCCTATTTGCTTAACTTGGCTACGTGATCCAATTTTAACATCTTGCGGTCATAAATTCTGTTCGCAATGTATATACACTTGGCTTCTGTAAGTTACATTTAACTATGCAAAATAACAAACACATGTAACCTACTACACATATAATTCATCAAATATTTTCATTCGTAGAAAGGAAGGTGCCTGTTGTCCAGTTGATAATCAACCACTAAAATCTGAAAGTGATTTATTTAGAGATTTGTATACAAGCAGAGAGATTTCGCAACAACGTACACCTTGTCCTTATGAACAATTTGGCTGTGATATTAAATTATCTCCAGTGGATATGGAAGCACATATAAATCAATGTACATATAAAAGAAATCTTTCAGATTCACATGTTCCTTGTATTTTTAAAGATGTTGGTTGTACGGATACCTTTCATACAGAAAAAGACTTGCATTCGCATTTAGAAGGAAATGTCAATTATCATTTAACTGTTAGTTCATATTTTTCTTAACTTAAGTGGCACTTATCTATAATATGGAAAAATGACTACTTCTTCATTTTGTAGATGATTTTAAAAGCATTGCCTCATCTGTCTGTAGGACAGCCTCATGTAAATACAATAGCAACAGAATCCAAGTTATGGGATCCGCCACCAAAATCTAGTACATCTTTAGAACAAAATGAACCATCATTAGAATGGCAGCAATTATTGAAGTAAATCTTATTATTTATATTTAATGCATAAAATATCTGTGCAAAATATTTTAATCTGTATTGTCTATAATTCTTTTTTAGGAATCTGTATGAAAGAATAGTAGTACTGGAGCAACAAAACAGAGAATTATCCATAACTGTCTCTAATCAAAAAACACACATTACAACTTTGCAAACTTCTCTGCGATTTAATCAAGAAGAAATGTTTTTGCGTAGTTGTAATGGTGTTTATATATGGAGATTGCATTCTTTTAATGAAAAACTTGAAAGTATGCTGAACGACCCCTTAAAAATGTTTTATAGTCCTGGTTTTTATACTAGTCCCAATGGTTATAAGATTTGTGCAAGAATTAATATATCCTCTAAAAATCCTGACTTTTTGTCAGTACTTCTACACATAATGAAATCAGAAAATGATGATGGTCTGGATTGGCCATTTAATGGAATGATGTACTTTATTCTGGTACATCCACATGATTCAGAACAAGATATTCGAGAAATAACTTCTTCCAGACCAGACCTTGAAGCATTTAGAAAACCAGTGTGTGAACTGAACAAACGTAGTTTTGGTTATACTGAATTCGTGAAAATAGAAGATTTGTCAAATTTTTTACAAGATAATTGTTTAATTTTTAGGATAGAAGTTTGTGTTCATGACAGATTTAGAACATCAGTATAATGCAGTATTGATTGACAACTCAAACTTTGAACCTGCTGGCAACAATAACTAAGCAATAAGAAATTTCTAATAGATGATACCATTTCTTTTATGCACTTTTATATGGGATGAAATAAAATAATACTATTTAGCAACATGAAAGCATCAATAATTTTTTGTCATTGTAGTAAAGTCTTTGTATGTGATGCATTCAAGTCCTCAGTTTGAGTTGTCCAGTAGTAATATTATTAATAGCAGTGAATTCTTTGTTTTGTAACCAAGCAATACACAAAGTTTCATGCTATGTAAAAGCTAAACTAAAAGTTATAACAAAAACAAAAACAAAGTCATTTTCTAAGAAAGAATAATTCAGAGCATTTTTTCATGTAAAGTTACTTTTTATCGTAAAAGGTACTGATAATGTGTAGTAGATATTAATGTTAAATATGTGCTTATTTAAGATTATTAACCCATTTGCATCCGCACACAATGACTGTCACTTATCACCAAGCACGGATTTATGAAATTGGTGGTGTATTTAGAGCTATGATGCAAGTGGCTTAATTGATGTATTTTGATGAAAGACATTCATCTTTGTTGTATTTGTTGTTTTATTATAGAGAAAAAATTATTTGTATACTTGAAGCCACACAAGTTTTACATGATTCGAATTTTTGTATTCTGCACAATTTCAATAATTTTTCTTTTAATTGGGGAAAGGATTTAATATATTTGTACTATGTGTTGGTACAATGCTGTACTCTATTTTATAAAAACAAAGCCTGTTAATTCAGTAACACTGATCTATTAAAAACATGTACATTTAAAGTTAAAAATTGTTTTAACAATAAGGGTTACTGTTCTTTGTTTGTATTCTAATTATCAATTCACTGTATAAATAATGTGTAAATGAGTAGTATGTAAGGAAACACAGTCCGTCCTCCTATGTTATAAACTTTAATTGTCTTTTATAAATATTTTATTTTTTAATAAACGCAAGTACTTATAATATAAATAAAGCTTTTAAATCGCGAATATGTGTGTTATTCTTCTGATTTTTTATTTCATTCAGGAACTTCCTAAATTTTACTTTCTACCCATATTATATTCATTATTATATTCATATAATGTAAATACTCTTGTTACAGTAACCTGGTTTCTGTGAAAGTGGGACAATAAAACTCTTCTTCTACACTAAATATAAAAGGTTACAGAACTTTCTAACTCGATACGAAGTTTAAGCTATACGATCGCGTGTGCAGTAATATCGATACAAAATGCAGACAAATTTTGTATGCCTTATATTTATTTTTTCTTCTTTATCCACTGGCATTATTGGATTATTACTAAACTATGTGGAATCTTATCTCCCCACTTTAATAACTCGTACTTACCGTTACGGTAAATTTTCTACTAACGCTTATCAACCAGTGGTTGCAAAAGCAGAAGTACCTAAAAGGTGAGTAAGAATCAAATTAATTTATTACTAATAATAAATAAAATAATAATATAATCTAATTTTAGATGGTTCAAACATTTCTACCTCTTTGCTGCACCAGCCTCAAGTTACTTATTATACTTAGTTCTTAATAGATATTTGTGGAATGGTAATAATCCTAACAATATTTTATTATTCTTAAATATATGTTTAGGAACATCCAGGAAACCACTAGGTAAATAAAACATATAAATGTACTGTAGACATTATATTTAACTATTTCATTTCTTATCGATAACTGTTTTTAGTATCATCAGAATGCACATTTGTAGCTATTATACTCTTAACATTGCATTGCTGGAAGCGATTGTATGAAACACAATGTGTGAATATCTTCAGTGATAAAATGATGAATATTTCTCATTATATAATTGGATTTGTTCATTACATAGGAACCCTGGTATCTATAATAGGAGAATCTAGAGGATTTGTTGAAGGTCTGTGTATTTAGTTGATTTATTATACTTAATTATTCTTCAATCTGTATTGTATGTATTCTTCAGTTTTGTATTTTTTATATAGATTCTGAAGGAAATTTTTCTTGGAGAAGGATCACATATTTTCATTTAATATGTGCAGTCATTTTTATATTATCATCGTATAAACAGTTACAAGCAAATTTTATTCTTAGGAATTTGAGAAAAAATAAAAATGGTGCAATCACTTCCAAAGTGTATAAGATACCACATGGTGGTCTTTTTGAATATGTATCAGGTGCACTACAAATTACAGAAATAATTATTTATGTAACACTTTCAGTAATTTTGTGGCAAAGCTCTACATTTCATTACATTACAATTTGGGTCTTAATAAATCAGGTATAAAATCCTTATCAGTAAATGTATAAATGTTTATATTATACATTCTGTTGACAACTAACATTTTCTGTTTTAGATATCCACTGCAGTCTTAACTCATAAGTGGTATACAGAGACCTTTCAGAATTATCCAAAGTCTAGAAAAATTCTAATTCCTTACCTTTTTTAAATATAATTCTAGACATTTTAAATACAATATTTGTAACTTAGTGTATAAACAATTTTATACAAATTTATTATGAAATAAAATAATATTTAATAGACAAGTAAAGCATTTTTTTTAAGATTATACAACAAATGTTTTCTTATGTTGACCTCTTTAATTGAATTATGTACTGAAACAAATTGAGGAAAGTACTATATATTTTATTTTTGAGGTCTATCATTCACTTTAGAAGTATCCTCCTAATTCCAACCAAGGATTAGAATCGGCTGATGACTTACATTAATGCTGTAAGTACATATAATCATGCACACTTTTATTCATGCCTTCGTGCTAAATAATTACCAGTAACTGTGTAGTAAACATGCAATAATTCAAAGCGTTTCCCGCGTTTCAGAGGAACCCCGCTGTTAAACTCATGTAGCGTTGTTTTGAGTCGACCTATTACCATAGTAACGAATAACCATAGTGGTGGGGGAGCTTAAAAGCTTGCGAACACAGGGAGCACTCCTTGCGCATGCCTGTGTTAATCAGACAGAATAATGTTTTATTCTACATTATATTCTATTCAACGCATAAATAACGAATTTAATTCAATTGTTAAAATCAGTTACATATATTGGTTAAAATAAAATGTGTATTTAATAGTTAACAAACAATAATTAGTTCTGAATTCGAAGGAAATGGCGACTGTGATTGTTGCTACGCTACTGGTACCTAAACGTATCTATTACATGATTGGTCGTCGAGTAACTCTTATTCGTTGATTCGTCGTCATATCACTGTTGCATTTAAATAACCGTCATTTCAAATCAGGAAAACCAAAGCAACAGACTCTTGAAGAACCGTTCAAAGGTCGATACGAAGCGGACGTAATCTTTTCCATACTCGTGCGATTTGAAACGTGATTGTGTGTCTTTGAGAGTTAAGTATCATTGAAATTCTGAATCGCGGTTCCTACCGTTTTATTCGGATATATTAAACGACATCCAACCATGTCGTTCTCCAAAGCCAGAATCCAAAGATTTAATGAATTTGAAAGTAAGTATTATATAAATTTTTTACGTTCATCAGTGTGTATTAATATACATAGAGTATTTGGAATATACATATTTATATGCTATTAATATATTAAAACTATTTATTACATTTCTGTTTATAATTATATTTCATAATTTTCTACACTTCACTATGTCTCTCCTGTATTTTTGAGACGCTGCAGTAATACAAATTTTGTTAGTACATGTTAAAATATAAGTATAGTGTACAGGGTGTCTCAACTTTTAATAGACAAATTTTAGGAATGTGTAAAGGCATTTAAAAGAAGAAAAAAGTTTGTACAAATGTATGTTTGTTGTCACTTAGTTTTCGAAATAGACTGGTGTAAGGTTATTTGTGATTGTCACTGTACACCATCTGAAAATTTAGAGAAACTGAACAGTTGTAGGTTTTTAAAGTAAAAGACACGTTTTAGCATTTACAAAGTAAATTTGATTAAATTCTTCTATTCTTTTTTAAATGTTGACTGACTGTTGTTTTCAATTCTGTTAATGAAACGAATATCTGCATATTCTGTGTTTGAAAATACTTGAGGCTCAATTTTAAAATGAAGATTATCATTTGAAATAATGATTAACATTAAATGACACATTTTACGAGAAAATATTATGTTGCAAGCATGATAAAATATTGCCCTTTGACACACAAAAATATTATTACTATTTCTTGGAAATAAAGTGATAATGAACATATGTTTATATGAACTTTTGTTTGTTTTGCGTGCTACTACATGCTCTTCAATTTTATCTTTTTCACTGATTTCTCATCAGTTACAATGTTTAAAGGAATATACTTTTGTGAAAAAACAAATAGGTCTGATTGCATTGTTTAGTATTCAATTGGTTACAAAATTATCTAAAACAAATTTATGTCTTTTTACTCATTTAATTGTCTTTTTGGATAATTGTAATAAAATTTTATAGATAACATTCCTCCACCTGGAGCATATGATCCAAAATTTGATATTAAGGTAAAAGGTTCTGTTATTGAAAAATCAGAGAGATTTCATGATAACAAAAGTGTACTTAGTGAGGAATGCAGTTTATCAATTTCTACCAGAAGTACCGGCAACGCGGTTACACCTTTTCGAACAGTAAGGACTAGGAATTTATATGAATAATGTTATAGTTCATACAGCAAGACAAGAGTTTTCATATACATAGAATGAATGTATATTTCATTGATAAAGTCATTTTTTATAGCCACAACCTCAACGGAAAAAAAGCACTGCAATACCAACATTGAAGGTAAAGCCATGTGCACTTACTTCAAAAGACAAGTCAAAGTTAAAGTATGAATCAGAACAACAGCTCGCAGACCTCAAAGTGGAATGTTCGAACAAAGACGAAACCATAAAAGAGCAGGAAAGATATATTGATCATATGATGGAGGAAGTACAAAAGTTACAGTTACAAATAGATGAATTACGTAAAAAACAAACAGAAATGGATGAAAAACATGGGGAAAATATGGAGACAATGGTTGCAGAATGTTAATTGTTATCAAGGATGCAATTTATTCTATTTTTAACTTATAATTGCTGTTTATAGGTCAAATTACATCAAGAAGTATTAAATGAACACGAAGATAAATATGAAACTGAGAAGACTCACCTCCAGTCTCAATTATTAGAAGTTTCAAAAGAAAAGGAGCGCGAATTTCAGACAAGAGAAATAGTAGAAGAGGATTTAAGAAATCGAATCTCAGATTTCTCGAAAAGGGTTACCGCGTTAGAAACGGAAATAATCGACCGAAAACGGATAGGCGAGGAAAAAGTAAATTACCGTTATTTTTAAGAAATTAATGTCTGAAATCTTCATAAACAAACAATATAAATTTAATTTTCTTTTGTAGATCTTAACTTTGAACACACAAATTGAAGAACTGACAATAGAACAGGAAATGCTAAAAGAAAACCATAAACTGCAAGTCGACTTATTAGAAAAGGAGAAATCAGAGCTCAGTTTATGCATTAATAACATAACTAATGAACGCGATCAATTGGAGCTAAAACTACAAGAAAAGCAAAATCTGATACTTGAACTTCAAGCACAATTATCTGTAATACAATGTGAATTAAATAACTTAAAGGCTGAATATGACAAAGTTGTTAAAGATTGTGCAAAACAAGTAAATGACCTTATATACAAACACCAAAAAGAAATTGATAAATTAAAAATAGATTTTGAAAAAGAAAGAGAGATTCTCCTAAATGAAACTAAGCTGGAAAAATGTTGTAGAATGGATATTGAAACTAAAGTAAAAGAAATTGAGAAAGAGAATAACTTGCTTGAAGAAAAATTGGAAGATGTTCAGAGACTCTATAATGATGTAATTACACAAAATCATCAGTCTTAATTTTTGTAAAAACAGATACTTAATATATTTTTGTGTTATAATCTAGGTTAACAATCGTTTAACAGAAACTCAAAAGGAAGTGGAAGACAAAGCCAGAAGTTTAAAAGAACTGGAATCAATTAAGTCCGAATTTGAAACTAAAATAGAGGATATGAGGCAAATATCATCAAAAGAAATTATGAAGTTGCAAGCAGACTGCAATGCAAAAGACGCTAAAAATACAGAGGTGCCTATACATATTTATATTTTATATGCTGAATATTTCACAGAATTATACTTATATGAAATTACATTTTTTCCTTATTTCATTTAACACATTAGATGATAAAGCAACTTCACGAAGTGGCAACTACTCTCAACAAAACACAAGATATGTTGCTTAAGTTGGAAGAACGGAATGATACTCGAGAACGCGAAATTTCGCGAGTTACAGTGCTCAATAGTGAGCTTGATAAGCAGCTGAAAGAAAATACTGTAGCTATGGAAGAAACCAATAAATTGTTGAAGGTTCAATCAACAAACCATACTGTTGCTTTAAATGAGGTAAGTTGTTTTTTAAAAACATAACGACGTATAATATCACGTTACCTATGTTCATATGGTATTTTTTAGGCGAATTCCAAAATTGAAGAACTTTCTAGTCAAATTAAACAGCTCGAGGAAAATGATAATCCCACGCAGGTAATTGGTGCCTTAAGTATTGCTTAAAATGTTCCCATTTTATCTTTAGTATTTATATAATTTTACATGAATATGGTAATGCTGATAACAAATTTTTGTTTTTTTGTCTATCTCTACAGCTTGAGACTGAATTATTTGAAGAAGAAAGAAGCCAGTGGAAAACTTTCGAAAAGATGATTACAGAAGAACTAGCGGCAGAAAGGTCTCATCGAGATTTGGCCGAAGAGTAAGTTTTCTTTATAGGAAGTATCTCTTTTATAATTAAACATAGTAATAAATCTACATATTTTTTCCTTTAGAGAAATTAAGAAACTTCTAGAACTCAACGACCGTCTCAGAAAGGATTATGAAGAGATTAGTGAAAAGTATGCTGAAGTAGTTGGACATCAGAATCACAGGCAAAGAATTAAGCATGTATCACAGTTAAAAGATAAAATCAACCAATTGGAACAGGTGCGTCTGACTGCCTTTCTTGGATTTGCATTTTGTTTGTATTCGATGTGGTTTGTTCTGACAAAATCGTTATCGTGGTATTATTAATATTTCTATGATATTATTTACTGAAAGTTTTATTTCATGTTTTGTTTCGAGTTATTGCATGGTAATCTATGTTACAAAGTTTATTTTTTCGTTTATAATCATTTTAACAAACACTTGTTTATTTGTGTACTATATGATATAGTATTCACTTGGTCCTTCCTATTTTGCATGAAGAGTGTTTTCATAACTCTGTGCATGAATTGTATTTAGGCCTGCAGTTAAATGTTTAATGACTTATTTGGTGTACTTATTTGAAACAAAAAACATACACACATCAGTATATGTTATATGGAAAGACAAATATGGAAATAAATGTTTATGTTGATTAAAAAAAAATACGAGTATTATTTCCTTTTGTTTATCTATCAATAATATTTTTAGTTTTTATACATTGATGCATGATATGTATCTTATAAGATTGGTGTAATCATAAAATATATCTCTTTTAGGATTTATATATCAAAACAAGGACGATAGAACAACAGCAGAAAATGATAAACAAATTAAAATCCGGAGAAAAACGTAAGCATAATAGGGGGAACGAAAATATCTTAGGAATTCCAAAGGACGCCCTTACGACATCTATGTCTACTTCACATACGCCATTGACGCCTCTAAGAAGTCGAAATGATTAGCTATAGTTATAGATCTAATTAATTCATGCACGTTGTGTTACAATTACAACAAACTGTTTGCTGGCGGAAGTCTGTAAAATCAATAAGTAATTATAATATGACTATTCATGAAGTAATTCCTAGAAGTATCTGATCTAAAACTAAAATTCAGAAATTGTTAATTAAGAATTTTTTTCAAGTGTGTATTTTATAAATTTCGTACTAAAGTATACAGTTAATAATCTATCACATTTCACATAAGTTAATGAAGAATTTAGTACTTTTTACGCTAGATTTTATTAAAAAACTGTGATAATAATGTTTAGTTGTAAAGTTTGTATTAATCAATATTGACTGCCAAGATATATATTACTTTTTAAAATATAGATATTAAAAACAAAAAAAAGAGGTTTATTTACATAATGGATTTGTTTTTTTCTCCCCAATACATCAAGATAAATAATTCTGCAACTGACACCAACCAATAATATTTATACGTTCGCTACCAGCGTCACATATACGTGACTGACCGCTTCTCTTCTGAGGACCCGACGTCATACATAAGTGACAGCAATACTTTTTCATATAGCCATATAAATAAATTAAGTATACTCTGAATATCTGCAATATATTGTGCAGAAATATAAAAAACAAAGCATAGTCTGTAGCGTGGGGTGTTAAAGCACTACTGCGATTTAATTTCATTTTCGAACTTGAAATATAGTTAACTGTTAGGCCCCCAAAAGGATTTCACTAAACTATGTACATAAATACAGTATTACAATGACCAGAAATAGTTGCACAGAATAAAACATGAATGATTTTATACAGGATCTCTCATTTTTTTTTTACCTATGCAGTGTTTGGTACCAGGTTTAACCATGAAAATCACTTTCATGAAGAAAGACAAAAAATGTAAAATTAAATTCTTGCTTATATTTAGTTCATTGGATAATTTATTATATAAATGAGAGATAATCGTCAAGTACTGACTACGGGCAACACATAAGATTCTAATAATTCAGCCATCTATGCACAACAGCTATAGTACTTCTCAATTAATATTTGCAGTTCTACATTTTATTCGTGCTCTTTCTTCAGGCATCTGTTTCAAGTAATAGCTACCTGGTGGAACGTTTCAACATTGAGGTATGTACATTGATAAGAGCTTGTGATTTTTATACTGTGAGATCTCCTATTTGAATTTATTATTAATTAATGTAGAAACTATAAGAATAAAGCATCCTATTGTTTTACCAATCAAGCACATGCTGATGAAGCTTACTGTAGAATGCAAACATTTCAAGCTACTACATGTGTAATATTAGTAGGTAATGGCACTACGGTGAACGTGATCTTATCTAGACTCTCACATACATATAAGGTATCTGCAAAGTACTTCCTGAGAAACCATGTAAAGTGTTTTAATGTTAAACTACTAGCAATGAACATTTATTATTCCCGCACCTCATCCTGGCTCTTCGTTTACAACAATCTAAATTTTATTGACTATTAATTAGCCAACGTAGGATTATTAAGGGAAAATATATTCATATATTCATTTACTTTACTGCAACAGTTCTATATACATTTAAGATTACCAATCAATACCATATGCTATTTATTTCCATGAAATGTTAATAATTTGTTGTAATTTCATTCATTGTTTAAGAGTTGTTATACTGGAAAAGACACAAGTCAGAAAAGAGAGAAACTCATTGATTCATTGAATGCGATGAGATGTTTGTTGAAGATATACAATAAACCTGCTGAAAAGAAATTGATTAAAATTAATGTTTACCATGTGAAAAGAAGTTTCAATGATTAAATTCTGTTAACATTCATTACTCTGTACATATTGTTAACACTTACATGAGCATAACAAAATTTTGATACTCCAATAAAATTACTATTAAAATATCGACATAGGCATCTAATATTAACAACCTACAGCATATTCTTTTCTGTGTCTCAATCATTTATAAATTATTTTCATTCCATGAAATAAGTGTATGTATTCTATTGATACATAATATTGTATTTAATGTTCATACAAAGCATTCATTTCAATCGTTAAATATATTGATTAAATTAAATTTATAATATTTAACAGATTAAAAATAAATACGTACACAGGTAAGGATTCAAATTTCAAATCAGTGGCGACTGTGGCCGTTGTTACGCTACTGGTATTCTACCTAAACGTGTCTTCCACCGGATTGGTTGTTTGTGCAACGCCTATTCGTTCATTCGTCGTTGCATCACAGTCGCATTTGTATAACCGTCATTTCAAATTGGAAAAACCAGTGCAACAGACTGTGGAAGACCGTTTAAAGGTCGATAGGAAGTGGAGGCAACAGGGTGTCTTTCTAGCACATGAGGGTCGGAACTGGAGGGAAGAAGTCGTTTTTCATTACAACATTGACTGTGTTCTTTTGAAAGTCAAGTTACATTAAAATTGTTAATCATTAAATCAACGTTCACGCGGTTTTTATCAGTTTTGTGATCTATTCGAATATATTAAAAAACATCCAATCATGTCGTTCTCCAAAGCCAGAATCCAGAGATTTAACGAGTGTGACAGTAAGTACAGAAGTTTTCTTTACCCTCGTCAGTGTATACTGAAGTACACAGTATACTTAAAATACGCGATGTGCATGTTAAATAATAATACATAAAATTCTTTGGAGTTTATTGCGTGTCTTGATGAACTTTTCCGATATGGCGGGAACTGCTGTTGCATTCTTTAGACACTGCAACAATACACTTTTCTTCTTATCTATGACCACGTATTGACTCTTTGAGCTCTGAAAATTTCGGCAAAAGCGTGCACCGTGTGTTGAAATTTACCGCGGTGGCAAAACGTGTTAAACTGAATATTTATTTATAACAACGTGTTGCCGATTGGTCAGTTGTTTGAGTGCTATACAATTGCTAAGTATGTAACGAAACATGTATATTTTAATCAAATAAGCTGATGTGATAATTCATCCGAATACATAGATTTATAGCGTGTAATAAACAGCTGAGCTTGAACCAGTACAATGACCCGTAGCACACGGTGAACGATTTTTCGGAACGCACATATTCAATTCGTTTTGAATCGTTTAGCAGACAATAGTGTATATCATAAACAGTGTCAAAGTAACGTTAACATCATTAATTAGTGATACGATAATTTAAGGAAATAAATTCAATAGTGAAGTGAATCTTATTACTGGTAACGAACAGGAATTAAAACAAGAATATAAGTTAATAAATTGATGTACAGTGTAAGCTCGACAGTTCCGTTCTCGATATTTGCAAGCGAACCTCGTCTGTTGCATTCCAACACGCGGCGGAGATGGTTGCTTAGTTACGAATAAACAAACTTAAAAACGATAGTGAGGGGAGCATGGATTTTAGTCTCCTCACAACGGATTGGTTACCTCATTAATTACATGCATTTTTATATTGAAATATAAAACAATCATGCGAGAGCATGTGATCTTTAAATGTTGCGTATAAAACGACAAAGGACGGGGGGGAGGGGGCCAGTCGAGGGTATAGCTGGGAGCCCATTTCGTTGCGAAACTATGAAAGGAAGGGCGGTGAGAACGTTACAAAGTACACCTGGTAATTCTGTGACTTCATAGAGATGTGTCCCTCGCACTGAGAAACAGCTGTCTTCCATGTGCGTTTTTACCCCTCGCGTAAACTATACAACACCCGCCCAAAACGGGCATCTTTTTTCCCGCCTATCCATTTGCTCCTCATCGTCCGTATGAAATTCAGCAGATGAACATTTTTGTAAATAGCTATGAAAGAATTTTTCTCTCATGAGATAAAAATCTTTACATATATATACATTTGCATGTGGTTATTGCTAAGATTTTCGTCTCACAATCTCCACCTTTAGGGTGGAGATCCAGGGGGAGATATTTCGTGAGATTTTCCTCTTATGAGACAAAAATCTCAGCATCAACTAAGTGTAAATGTATGTGTACAGTGTTCCACGGTTGATTGGAAGGTCTCGGTTCCGAAAGCTCTTCCAGCCAACCGTGGAACACTGTATGTTTATGTAAAGTCTCATATGAGACACGAAATTTCTGTCTCATCGTGAATCTCTATTTTAAGAAATTACGACTTTCGAAATATTAGGTTGATCGGGAAAATCTGTCGAGTGTTTTTATACAAAATTATTGATGATATTTTATTATTTTTTCGAGAGGTAATAACTGCCTGACACATAGAAGGCAGTCTCTGAAAATCATGGGTAATATGTAAGAAATAAAAAAATAAATTTTATATAAAATTAAAATTTATAATAAAATAGGACTACATTTTCCGATAGACCTAATAATTCACAAACGAAAGTCCAGTCTTATACTGAAAAATAAACTATAGAAAATTAAGTCTTTTTTTATATTAATTTATAAAATTTTGCAGATGACGTTCCACCACCGGGAGCATATGACCCTAGGTTTGACATGAAGGTAAAGGGGATCATTATGGAGAAATCAGAGAGATTTAATGATAACAAGAGTGTCGTCAGTGCAGGGTGCAATTTATCAGTTTCTAGCAAAAGTACCGGCAACGCAGTCACGAATTTCAGAACGGTAAGAAATAGGAATTTATGTGAATAAATTTATAATTTATAAAGCTCGAAAAGAGTTTTACTTAGATTGGATTTAAATGTCTATTAAACAATGCTTTTTTCGTATTTTCGTAGCCGCAACTTCCGCGGAAAAAAATTACTGTAAGATCAAGTGCAAAGGTGAAGCCACGTGCGCTGATCCCGAATGATACAAAGTTAAAGTACGAATTGGAACATCAGCTCGCAGACCTTAAAGTAGAATGTTCGAACAAAAACCGAACTATACAAGAGCAAGAAGCATATATCGAAGATATGAAGGAGGAAGTGCAAAGGTTGCAATTCCAACTAGAGGAATTACTTGAGAAGCAAACAGAAGTGGAAGAGCAGCACAAGAAAGATATAGAAACAATGGTCGTAGAATGTTTATTTTATTCATGATGCAATTTTATTTTGTTCGATTTTAATTTTGTATATTTTCTTAATAGGTCAAATTACAGCAGGAAGTATTAAACGGCCACGAAGAAAAGTATCAAACCGAAACGGAGCATCTTCGTTGTCAGTTATTGGAAGTTTCGGAAGAAAAGGAGCGCGAAATTCAGGCCAGAAAAGTAGTGGAAGGCGATTTAAGAAATCGAATCGCGGATCTTTCGAAAAGGATAATTACCTTAGAATCCGAAATAACCGATAAGGAACGAACGAACGAGGAAAAAGTAAATTATTATTATTAAGAAATTGATTTCTGAAATCTTTATAAACTGACCTTATAAATTTAATGTTTTTTGTAGATTATAATTTTGGAAACACAAATTGAAGATCTAATAATTGAACGCGAGAAATTAAGAGAAACCCACAAACTTCAAGTCGATTTATTAGAAAAAGAGAAGTTAAAACTTAATTCATGCATTCATAACGTGAATGATAAAAACGACAAATTGGAGCTACAATTACAAAAAAGACAAAATGTTATTCTTGAACTTCTGGCACAACTATCTGCTCTACAATGTGAATTAGATGAATTAAAAGCAGAATATGAAAAGCTTATCGAAGATTGTACGCAACAGGTAAACAACATTACGTACAGACATCAGAAAGAAATTGATAAACTGAAAATAGATTTTGAAAAAGAAAAGGAGATTCTATTAAATGAAAACACGCTGGAAGTATGTAGTAGAATGGAAATGGAAGCTAAAGCAAAAGAAGCCGAAGAAGAAAATAATTTTCTAAAAGAAGAATTGCAAGATGTTCAGAGACTTTATAAAGATGTAAATATACAAAATCATTACCCTTTTCATTTTTGTAGGAACAGATACTAAATATAAATTTTTTTTTATATCTAGGTTAATAACCGCTTAAGAGAAGCCCACAAAGAATTAGAAGAGTCTGAAAGGAAACATAATTTTGTGTTAAAGAAGCATAATGAAGAGTTAGCCAATATGATAGATCTCCATGACAAAGAGAAATTAGAGTTAATAGAACAGTTGGAAGATAGAAGACAGGATTATTTGAAAGAGATAGACAACGTACGTAAATCCGTAATAGCTAAGAAATATTTTGCTGTATGCTTGTTGTTGCATAAAATAATTTTTGCATAGTTGACAATTGCGAGAGATAGGGAAGTAGCAGAATTAGAAGAAGCTGCTGCTAAAAAGATTGATGAAGAAACCAAGCGTCTGAAAAACCATGCTGACAAAATGATAGAAAACGCGGAGGCAGTTACTAGAGAAACTTTGGCAGCCTGCCGTGCCGAAAGCGAGGAAAGAGTGAAAAGAGTGATCGCCGAGAGCGACGTGAAAGTAAGCGGGCCACACGTGCGTAAATTCAAAAACATCACTGACTGATTGCTTTTTTAATATTTAGATAAAAATTCCTTCTGGCAATACCAAATATTTAAAGATATACCTGAAGCATTTATTAATTGTATTAGAAATATGTCGTTTTGTGGTACTCTTGTAATTGGATTGATTCATTTGGAATTTTTATCACTGTATCGTGTGTTTCTTTTGTAGTTCTCCTGTAGTTTTCCAGATTCTGTGATGTTTCAGAAATGATCTGTGATGTAAGAGCACGTGTTCGATTTTTAATGTAAATTTATTAATGTAGGTAAACGCTATGATCAGAGAAGCAAAGGTTGCTGTAGAACAAGAAATGCGACTCACTGCGGAAAGGTATAAAGCGTGTTTAGCACGAGTAGAATTGGAACGGGCAGCGTTAGATGAAAAGCTTATGCAGAAGGACGCTGAAATTACCAGGCTTTCTGAAACTCTTGAAGAATTAAAGTCCTCAGCAGAAACTCAGGTAGTTCTTAATTTTAACATGAATATTATAATTAAGGGCAGGGACAATATTCCGTTGTATGTACAAGTAACATTATTTTCAAATATTCTAATTAGGAGAGTTTCGGTCAAAGTTTACAAATGGAACTGGATAGAGCAGAAACTGAATTGGCGGAAAAGAAGGAAGAGCTGAGGGCGTTGAAAGATCAAATTCGGTTAGAAGCAGCAGAAATGGTGGCTCGAAGAAAGAGGTATTGTGATTTTCTAGCTGTTTGTATGACACTTACGATGCAAAATGCGCCCGTGCCTTGTTTATATACTTGTATGTACTAAAATTATAAAAATATTATTAGGTTCGAAGTAGTAATGGCTGAAAATCAAGCATCAGTTGCTGCTTTGACTAAACGTTTATCACAAAGTAATGCTGAAGTAGAACGACTACATCACGAATTAAAGCGCGGTGAAGATTGTATACATGAGCATCGTGATTTATTGAGCATTATGCACAACAACTCACAAATGGTACATGAACAAGTAAATGCTCTAATGGAACAGTTGGATGCTAAGAAAGGATTAGTTAATCAACTCGAAGCTGAAAGTTTAAAAGAAGTGGAATCAATTAAGACTATATTTGAGGCTAAAATCGAGGATATAAAGCAAATAGCAGCAAAAGAAGTTACAAAGTTGCAAGCAGACTGCAACGCAAAGGATGTTCAAAATGCTGAGGTGCCTTTATATCTTTTTTACTACGAACATAATACAGAATATTTGTTTTAGGAAAAAATGATTAATTGTTATTTAATTTAATATATTAGATGAGAAGGCAACTTCATGAAATGGCAAATCGTTTGAATGAAGCACAAGATATGCTACTTAAATTGGAAGAACAGAATGATGCTCAAGAAGTCGAGATTTCTCGAACTGAATTACTCAACAGTAAGCTTAATCAACAGCTGAAAGAAAATACAACAGCCGTGGAAGAAGTTAATAAAATGTTAGAGATTCAAGCAGCAAAACATTCAGTTGCTCTAAGTGAGGTATACTCATTTACATCGTCTATTTAAACGCAAAGGAATATGAACATACTATCAGTTGTATTCATATTTCGTATATTTTTAGGCAAATTCTAAGATTGAGGAACTTTCTGATAAAGTTAAGAAGCTTGAGGAAACTGATAATTACATACAGGTAATAAATGCTTTAGGTACATTTTTAAATGTTTCCATTTCATCACTCGTATCATGTGATTTAACTACATATTGATTTATAGTTGATTTCTTCATTTATAAAAGTACAATCTTTACAGAAAAAAACTGATTTGTTCGAGGAAGAAAGAAACCTATTCAAATCTTTCGAAAAGGCGATCATAGGAGAACTTAAGGAAGAAAAAGCCCGACGAGAAGCAGCTGAAGAGTAAGTTTCCGTCATACAAATTATCTATTTCATAAAATTATGTGGTAAGTAATAAGTCCACTGTTATCCACTTAGGGAAGTACAGAAACTTACCGAATATAATGAACGTCTTAAAAAGGATTATCAAGAGATTAGTGAAAGGTATGCTGAGGTGGTTGGCCACCAGAATCACAGACAAAGAATTAAGCACGTATCTCAACTGAAGGATAAAATTAACCAACTGGAACAGGTGCGCACACTTGTCTTTTCTTTTTTTGATACCTTCAGGTGGTGAAATACTGGAGTAATTGCCATAATCTGTTTAATTTCTACGTTTTAATCGAATGTCTCTTCTACGCCATGTACTTTACGAGTACATTGTCTGAAGGATTTATTATGTAGCTGTAGGGTATTGTTAATTGTAGGTGGTCACTTTTTGTAATTTTAAGTCAATCTTCCGGATTTTATATCAATTATCAGCTTCTTCTCGCCTAAATATAAATCAAACCATAATGTAAGTTGTGGTAGACCACGACAGTCTGATTGTCAAACCTTGTTTATGCATAACACGTATTTATTACAAAGCTGCTGAAGTTATAAAGTATAATATATTTCTTTTTAGGATTTACATGTGAAAACCAGGACAATCGAACAACAGCAAAAGCACCTGGAAAAATTTAAATCAGAGGCAAAACGTGCTCACGGTAAAGGAAAAGAAAATATGTTGGGAAATCAAAAGAATTCTCATACCACGCCTGTCTCTTCCCCCCATAAGGCATTAACACCTTTAAGAAGTCGGAATGATTAGTTGTAGCTATTATAATTAGGTTTATTATATAACTACAATAAGTGCATGACGTTAAAATTATTATATAAGTAACTATAATACAATAATTCATGCAGTAATTTATATAATTATGTACTTTTGATCTAAAGTTCACTGCAGGTTTTATTGAGAATTAGGTTTTAAATCTGAATGCGATGAACTGTTTTTCCAATAGAATTCAGGGTGAGGCATTTAAAGCATGTCGTGCTAATATTTTCACATGTATTTATAGCATAAAGAAAGAAGCAATTCATCAAAATTAAAATCTTTCGATAAGGAGTTTTTAAGGTCATTAAGTTTTTCTTAAATTAAATCAAATATGTTTTAATATACGTACTTGTAATTTATATTCGAATTCAACTAAATATTAAAACAAAGTGAATGTTTTTCTCAAGTTATGTGGCACTGCTCGTATTACTTATATCACAGCTATTAGTATAATTTCTCAGTATTTATAGGAAACTAATAAGTTACAATTATTATTCGCCTAAACTGCTAAATTGTAAATAGCGTTTTCGTGAGTAGAAAGATGGTCTCTTTATTTTAGAACATAGTTTTCTGTATTCTGAACATCAATTAGCCCTAAGTGATTGTAGTTGTTGAATTCATCTGAAAAACTTCAAATGAAAGCTTGAAATCTTCTTGGCAATTGCACGCATAAAGTATAATCTTATTCAAAATGTGAAAACCGTGAAACTCTTTTACTTTTTATTAGTCACGTTTTGATATTATCGATATTCGTGAGGATATTCATGTGGCATTTTTTAGATAGTCTCAACTTGTGTATTTGCAATTCATGTTATTAATCCTAACGGATTTAATGTAATTTTATGTAGAAGCAAATGTTCAGTTTGCTGGATTCCGCTAAAAATCTGTGATAATTGTGCTGAATTGTAAAAATTCTTGGCTACCATAATTGTAGGCAAACAATCATACATTAAGTTATACCAACAGTGTATGAACATTCGTAAATAGTCATGTATTCAAGCGCTATTCATGTTTAACGCAATGTAAGTTCGATTGTTAAAAATAATTCATAAACGCTTGCAAATATTTTGTTTAATAATTAAAGATCAAATATTTTTTACTTTATAAAGAAGAGAAATAGCATCAGAGATTATGTATTTTATACGAATAAATATGAAATGCAAGAATTTCTTGCATCTAAGGTTTGTTTTAAATGTGGAATATAATCGTGCATTCATACTTCATTCGAACAAGTATAAGCAGACTGCAGTAGAAAAGATAGTTTGTACTTTTATCGTTGTTTTTAATTTATTACATAGCTGTGTCTTCAAATAAAACTGATATGTTAAAATAATTTAAGTCTTGTACTACTCGTTTTTACCTTATTTTCACCTTATTTTCACCTTAGCTATTGTAAAACCAATTGTACCAAAGACAAAGTTTTATGAAACTTATTTTACAGCAGGGTAGTTAGTTTAGCAACGACCAATCAGTTACATGATCGAATTCGTGTTATCGTCTGTAGATAAAACTGTCGTACTAATTGTAGGTATAGGTGTGTTTGCTTTTCAGATCAATTCATTTCTTTGAAAAAAATAGATACTATGGTACATGCATGTAGCACTTATGGAGATAAAAACTACAATAATGTTATTGTTTACACTTTTGGTTGAAGAAGGCTATACTATTAGGAATAAATTATATTAACACCTCTTAAAATTACTAAAGAGACGTGCATTAGATTAGATTTGATTATACTCAACTGAGGGACCTTAGGTGTAGCATGTACCGGCATTATATTTTCCGACCATGACGGCTCTTGGTACAAGTAATCATCATACTACGTAGGTATTGCTGTTTGAACTTACCCGAAGGTCAATAGGCATATAAAGCACTTTATACATCGTCACTGGGTTCCATGCTCTAATTAGGATCTGTATTACTTTACATGTCACGTATAGCTAACATTAATAATATTTTCCTTTCCATACCATGGAATTTTCGTTCAATATACTTCAATGGGGGTATCTTGTTCTGTGCTGTATTGAAGTACTGATTTGTATTTTGCAAAAAACCGGTTTTCGAACATCTGACCGTCTAGACATAGTGGCAGTAGCTAAAGGGAGGGGGTTGGATGTGAGCAACATGCAAAATACTATTCTCAAGTTACCGAAGAAACAATCCACGTTTTTATATATTTTTATATTTGGACCTTAGTGAGAAAGGGCCAATGTACAATTTGCAATTTTTTAGGAAATGTGCATATTGGCCCTTTTTATTGTAATACACATAATACATTGGCCTGTTGAGGGTGCATTTAACTTTGCTTGTAATAGTGGAAGTACAGTGGCCCTTTTTTCTATGATAACGTTCAGGATTTCTATGTGCATTGACCCTTTTTCTATCAAGGTACAGATATATTTTATACGCTGAAAAAGTTTTGCTACTTTTGAAGACGAATGCTCGTATGGTTCGAACGATTCCGAGAAGCGATGGGGCTGAATCTTTCGCAATAAACGAGTCACTGCTGGATTTAATAATGAGTCAAATGATCTCAAATTGAGCAGCTTTAATCACTCAGCACTAGTGATTGTCATTCGTATAAGAAATCTGTTACGTGAAGCTGAAAACAATTCCATGGTAATAATATTTTTTAGCAAACATGGAGCTTCAGTTTCACAATAAAAATCATAATTTCCGTATTCTGAATTAACTGCAGAGTAAAATAAATCTAGCAACATGTAATGCAACATGCTACATTTCACCATGTAGTATTTAGTAGTTTATCGTCGGATGTCCTGTTGTGTGGTTTCACTAACTCAACTGTTATCACACGCTCACTAGTTCACTAAATATCGTAACTTGCTTGTAACTATTTCTTCTGATAAAATTTCACTACTTGCATTAAATATTATGTCAATCATATTGTAATGCGAGTGACTTTTATTTGTCGTTGAATTAACGATCTTCCCTTTCATTTTATTTTGTGTAATATATTGATGCTTGTAGTTTTTATAACAATATCCAATTGCATATTTATCATATTTAAAAATACCAGAAGCGTTACAGATAATTAAGTATATCCATCGTTTTTATAAATTAACAGTTTTAATTACGTTGTGTACAAATAACTTGGAATCATTACTCATCCCTTTAGTATTTTTTAATTTGCAGGATGAAAATATTAAAAACTGTGTTGAAAGTGGTAACCCTTAATATGTCAACATTTTTATAATCGCCTTCTTGGAGAAAATATTAAGTGGATAAATATTTATTGCAAGTAACTTTTACGCAACAGTAACGAAGTTACATTATAAATTTTTAACAGTACCTTTTTAAAACATAATCTGAAAGCTGATATATTGTATGATTAATTTTTGTTCGCCTACAAAACTGTAAAAACGAACAAATATCGATCAATTTAACAAAATGACTTTGAAATCTTGATAAATATGATCTGAAAAGAAAAATTTCCCATATCCATCGAATTAAATGTTTTCTTCCTCAGACTCAATTTTAAATGACCCACCCTCTATGCAATCACAATTATTCTGCACCGAATTCATCACCTGAGTCTGATCTTATTTGAGACTATGCTTCCATCATCGCGTACAGGTGCAGAGTTTGCACAGCGGCCGTCAATTTCGATTCGACCAAATAATAGGCAAAATTAATCAAAAAAAGGGTTAAAGAGAACGAAATCGTTCGATCATCTTCTACGTGCGGTGCATTCGATCAGGTCGATTTTCTATCCGGCGATCGTGATCGTGTTACAAGCGTGCAGACAGCGAAAAGATCCTTCTTACAAAAATCGACCTCACTGCACCAGCAAAGTGAGCCTGCCGAGTGACCCTACTTTCACAGTTGACCCCATTCCATGGTCCGCTTCGAAATAACCTAGTGGAAGGGCCCTGTTTGTTCTGCGCGTCCTCGAACGAAGCACCCCTGGACCGACGGAAGAGGGAGAAAAACGAAGCGAGCGTACAGGAGAGAATCGGATAGAGGGAGGAAGGTGGGGAGGTAGAGAGTGAAAGAGTAGCTTGCAGAGATCGTTGCAGAAAAATTACCGGTTATTGCTAGAGACTCTGGTCGATGCAGGGTCTTACTGCCTTAAGGGTCGAGATCGACGTCTGCGAGCGTTTGCGAGTTAGAAGGGTTTAAGCGTGAGAGCTTTTCTCGAGGAACGGTAATTACCCCCAGTGGTCAGTGTTGATGGGAAAGCGAGCTCAACCCCCTTTCGATGTACCAGGATCCTGCATTCCACGTCTTTGCATTAAGTAGAACGGATTAACGGACACATTGAATCTGTTTGTACCGCTTTGCGACCACCCTCTTCCTGGAAGTCGCGTTCTCTTATCATGGTTTCGATGAAGGGGGATTGGACGGCGTGCAATCGCGCTCGGACGCATAATCGCGGCGGTAATTTGTCGGACTCCATACGAGAGAAGTATTTTTTTATTTGTTACTTTATGTTACACCGAAGCATGTCCCTGTTTTGAAGACAGCAGGGGGACTGGAATGATTATTTTCTCATTATTAGTGGGACTCGAATTATGGAATTTGAACAAATTGTAGGACAGTAGATGTGTCTGATTGGGGACTACCGAAGGAAATAATTTTCAATGTTATAATTTTGTATGTCGTGAACGAAATTGTTGTAAATGGAGTTGATTTTCAGGTAGATGGTTCACTACGGTTACACCTATTATTAAATAATCAGTTAAGAATGTTGCTATCATCTAAGTATATTTTATAGTTTGTCTACTTGTTTATTTTCGTACAAATAAATGTTTCTTTTATAATATGCAGGGTGATGTAAGATTTTTCAATTCAAATGTGTCAGTATATTCTATAAGTAGAAATAAGAAAGCAATTTTATGTAAATATTAAAAAATTAAATAAAACTTAGTATAGTACACCGTAAATACAGTTTTATATTTATTTAATCTGTTCATATAGCAATGTTTACTACCTGGAATTGCAAAAAATGATCAATGAGACTGTTGCTGTAGAAAAATACAGATTATTACTATATGAATTTCATGTTAATTATTGCTTCTCAGAAAATGCATTATTAATCTTTCTCTAGACTGCCAACAATTTTTTAGAACAAATATACCTGTATAAACATAGTGGACAAATGTCGTCTAATTGTTTTTACATTGCACCATTTAGGAGCATTTCTTTGCTTAACATTTCTTATTTTTGTTACAACTTATTAATTCAGTGTTTATGAGTATGTATTTATAAAGCATTCTATCCTTACTTGTATTATAGACTGTACTGTGCTGCCATCTGGAATACTTAAAAAGAGAACTAATAATGTTCGATTAGAAATATTGCTGTATGGGATAGTATTACACTGATTATGTATTATTAACTAAAAACTGATTGTAAAATAATGCATATATCGTAATAAAAGTCGAGTACCCTAACTGTTTGATTATTTAGGAGCATTTCTTTGCTTTACATTTCTTATTTTTGTTATAACTTATTAATTCAGTGTTTATGAGTATGTATTTATAAAACATTCTCTCCTTATTTGTACATATTATAGACTGTACTGTGGTGCCATCTACAATGCTTGAAAAGAGGACTAATAATGCTCCATTAGAAATATTGCTGTATGTAATAGTATTACACTGATTACGTATTATTAACTAAAAATTGATTGTAAAATAATAGATATATCGTAATAAAAGTCGAGTACCCTAACTGTCTGATAATAATTTAGTACTCGAATATTCAAACACTTGAATCGTTTATTATTGAAAGGGTGTATGTCCATTTTTCAAAATTTCACACCAAGCAATAAAAACTTTACCTAATTTTCTTCGAAATAATGTTTACTCGGTTTTTCTAATCGGAATCGATAGGAGATATCAAAAGACACTTGTGATGTTGTTTTGTGTCCCATAACCCGAATTTTGAGTTACCTGCAACAGTTTAAACGCATAATTTAATTTTCCCCCAAAATATGGTCATAATAAATGATATAATAATAAATGATTGAATTATATTTAAAGAAGATTTAAGGAAAATAACCTGAACCAGCTAAAGGACACTTCATTTCTTCAATTTTCATATAAATTTTGATAACATTTTTTTTAGGTAGAAATGACGAAAGAAAATTTTTCTAATAAATTTAGTGTATATGTTTTACACAATTTTATATTCATACATTCATGACGAATTCCTACTTTCATTCATTATTATTTACATACATGAATTATTACTTTTTGCTTCATCTCTACGTACGTACGTATTTGACCCTAAAAAAAAGTTTAAACATTTACTCATCAGAACTTAAGTATAATGAATTTGTTCCATAAACCAAGCAGGAGGAATTCACTTTTTTAGAGGCTTCAATCGTACCAGCTTCTGTATAATTATATCGTGTAAGTTACAGCTGATTACATACGCACAGCAGTGACTCGTTTATTACGAAAAATCTGAATTATCGATTCGCTATAAATGAGTCACTGGACCGGTTTCCGAACATCTGACCGTCTAGCCGTCGCGGTGGTAGTTAAACAGAGGGGAAGGGGAGAATTTATGCGAGACGGAGGATATTGTTCTGAAGTTGTCGAAGAAATAATGTCAGTTTCCTATGCATCGCGAAACTATCGCATACTTTTGAGGACTCCGCACGATCGTTCGTTTCAGACGATTCCAAGAAGTGGCGGGGTTGAGTTTTACGCAATAAACGAGTCCAATACTTTTAAGAATTCCAGTCCAATGGGAGGAAGCTTTTCAATAATACAGCACGTGTGACACTGTAGCTGAATACATTTGTAAACAGAGGAGAGGGATTCCGACACGACTCTCCAAGTTACCGGTTAACTAGGGAGGCAATGAACTTAATTCTGTTGTGCAAGTTTATCACAAAGCAGTTCGAAAGGGCGTCTTCCCTTTGGCATTTAGAAGTTCCATCTCTAGTGTCGAACTGCAGAAGCAGCAGGTGCGAGGACTATCACGGAAAGCTAATTACAGCGATGTTGATTGAAGAATCCGTTCAGCGACGACGGATTTGTCTGAAATTTTAGCGACGGACTCACCGAACCATTGGCGCAGCCTGTAACCTCTCGTGCGTAGGATGACCGACACGAACGTGCGTGCGTATCGATCATTTGCACGATGCAATTCTCGGCATGAATAAATCTCAGAGTATTGTCTGTAGAAACATAAAAGTCTTTCTTAAACGTACTAACGCTGGCCAAATCGACTGCACGATATCCTTGGTCTCGTTATTGCTTATGTCCTCCGCTTCCGACGGCGGTGTTCACTCAACGAAGCAGCTATGGCCTGAGAAACAAATCTTTCCGTCCTATAAAAGCTGAAGTAATGCTCGATGCTTTAAATCAGGTTAAATAAACTTACAATAGTCTTCTGCGTGTTTGTTTTTCGCGAGACGGCCAACTGTCGCCAAACGTCGTTGCAAAAAATGTATACCGCGTGAGGCACCTAAGACAAGTCACTTGAAAAATTCTTATATTCAATAATCAGCAAGTTATCAGGTTTTCGTTAATACATATTCTTATTTAACAAACATGTTCACAACCTCTGTGTACAACTACTATACCTGTTATGTCTCATAAAACTGTGTGAAACGTACGAAACACTTGAGGTGGAGTCACAAATTTGGGATGCCTGCGTACAGGACATAAGTTTATACACTACTCTTATCAAATTCGGTCTTCACCATTGTGAACGATCCATCTACTTAGTTACGTGTGCATGAGTTTGCAAATTAACGAATCGTTTCATCTGTTTAGTGAAATCAAATATTTTTCGTTGTAACTGACCTCTGATTACCTCTAATTACCCTGAAGTATAGTTCACTGTATTCGTATGAAATGACCTATAAGATGAATTAAAGTCAGCATTTATTAATTGTTTATAATCTATAGAATATGTAATTCAAATCATATGGTAAAGATCTTACCAAAAATACTTAATTAACCTTATATTTTCTTTTCATCAATGTATCCGCCTCGTGCGGATGTGACAGCTTGAACTAATAGCGGCTTTCCTTCGATTAAGGGTTTCAATGTTTCGGAAGTAATTTCTTCCATTAGTCTTTTTTCGACTTTGGCCAAACTTCCAAAGCAAACGAAAAGTGTGTACAGAGTATCATCCGACCGACTTGGAGATGTATCAGAAACATACTTACGTGTATGGTCTTGTTTTTTAAATATATATTTAAATTATACGTGCATACTATTCATATCATATTCAGGTATTATATTAACACAAGAACACGACTGCGCACTCAAAACATTTTTTTCTTTACGATTTATATAAAAAATAGTAAATTGTATCGTGTCTGATTAGGTATGGCCGTTTTCACTGTGGCATACGAAGAGCTAATGTAAAATGGATGAATATAACAACATAAAATAATAAAATAAAGCCATAAAATTGTATCCACGTTCTAATAATCATTTTGCTAAAAACGTGCAAGCGTACAGTGACTTATGGACGGGGATGTACACGGAGGAGCATACTGAGCTACCCTCGGTGCTCAGAAACGGTATAGAACAAACAGCCAATCACCTGACTACTGCGTGCCAAATTCTCAAGACCGAAGGCGAGTGGCCAAAAAACGAGTGATGGGAGATCCAGAGCAGAGATGGCCATCCGGAGCCACTCTTGGCTCCGCCCTGTCCCTACTCTGCGACCATTCCCCTCACGTAATAAGAAAGCAGAGATGCAATCTCTAGATAAAACTGACCGATCGTTTGCTGCAACTATGACACAACTAAAAATTTGCCATTTCTGAGTTATTGATACAGAAATACCTGTTTTTGTTTGTACTTTCTACTGGTAGAGTGATATAACTGAGCTTTTAAAACTCACCACGAGAGAACAGATGCTCTTATAAAATCGCAGTGATTGGAAACATTCAAACACGTTTTCCCTAAAATCCTTCTTTTTGAGTTGTGTCGTTGTCGCAGCAAATGAGCGTCATGTCATATATAACAAAATTGTTCTCATTACGTTACTGTCTTTGGAGAAACCATATTTTCCAATAATCACCGATGTTTTCGACGTAATATCCAGACACAACCTACGCGAGGGGAATGGACACAGAGTGGGGGTAGGCAGGAGCCAGGCCTTGCTCTGGATGGCCATCACTGGCCTATTGGGTCGCCTAGAATGCTCGACAGTGTACCTTTGAAAATGAAAAAGCTGTTCAAGCGACCTATGATAGGTGCCTCGCCCTGTAGAATGCAACGCGACAGATAGGAATCGCATCGAAAGACGGAGATGAAAGGGGGGCGACTGGAATATATCGGGGAAGCGAGAACGGTTAACATAATGGTTTGATCGCGGAGCATGGAGAATCGGTGGGTTTCGTGACTTCGGGACCTGATTCGTGACTCATTCGTGACTGGGATTGAAATCTGACCTCGTCAGAGCACGAGTTAACCATTACATTAAACTTCGAACGGCGGATGGAAAAAAAAGGCCAAGAAAATAAGGAGAGTTTCGTCCAGCAGTTAGCGGGCCGAAATTTGCTCGATTATCGGTGTAATAGAGAAAATTACTTTTCCGTTTTTCTTACGAGCGCAGCTACTCGCGGCTGCCATGGGAGTAGGAGTGCTGACGAACGATCATTGACAGACTTTTGCGCGGAGCCCGATTACACCATTTCGTGTCGGATTCTAAATGGCTCGTGAATTTCCTTAATTTTTCTTGAACGCGACCTGCAACGGGGCCGGCTAAGTGATCGATATAAACGTAACTTTCGTAACGAGGTAAAAGTTCCAGCCAGTCGAACGAATTTCCAGCGACCAATTTTGTCGGTAGCTAACTCTTGCAAGTGCTCGACAGCAAAGTACACTGAGCTATTGAACAATCAAGTTGAACATACCAATTTATGGATTTTCCAACGTCTTCTCTGTTTCCTAAACGATACAATGAAACATTTTTATGTACTAAACTATAGAACTTAAACTAATAACTTCGTAAATAACTATAATACCGAAGCCTGTATTTAAGGAGTTTCAGCGTAACCAGAGTGTTCTGATTCTGAGAGAATTTGTTAAATTTGTTATTTAATATTTCTGATTCAACCATAATATCGTGATCTTTTTTATAAGCAATATTATATCACGCTTTCACGTTGTAGAAATAAATTCTGTGGAAGAAGAGAGGCTCGTTTTAATTCGGGACAGCAAGATTGGTGGTAACTTGTTTAGCAGCACGCAGACACTGCAGTACCGCGATCCAATTTGTGAATTAATGCTTCTAATGCATTTTGGAGTAAGTAATCTTTGTAGGTTCGTTTGCGGCTCGTTACATCGTGTACCGCGGGAGGCAATGGAAAAAACTAGACATATGGTTCATGTTTGAACGATAATGATGCGCTGTTTGAACAGAATATTAACTGACCAAAGAGCAACCTTTGAATGAGCAAACTCGAGAAGAATTCGTACACAAATCCACGTCAAAGCGCATTAAATCATGATCTTTAACTAAAATTGACTTTGAAACTGGCAGAGAATATTCATTTGCAGTCTCATTAACCCTTTCGTTAGGGCAACGTTTGGCCAAAACCGACAATAAGGTACGTCCGTACAGGCCATATATTTTTCCAGTGCGAAGAACAAAGCGAAAAAATACAAAATTTAATTTAACCCGTAACCACTACTATCCAAGTAACTTAACACTTTGTTGGCCGCTATCACACATACGTGATTTTATCGTTTTGAATAATACGCATGTGAAACAAATAAATAAGCGTACCTATTACTAAAAAAAAATAAATAAATAGATAAAGTCTATGCAAAGTTAAAATTCTAACGAAATTGATATAGAATGTTATTTAACTGAAGCCTTGCAAAAAAGTGACCAAGGTAACAAGTTTTCACCAAATATTTGCAGCAGTCAATATGTTAAGTGTTACTAGGGTGTATCCGGGACCCACTCGTGAAATTTGCAATAAAAATCACATTTTGCATGAACAGAAATTTATTTCTTCCTAATGCAATCAACTGATCAGTTTCGGTGTCGAATCATGCGATCCACCGATGAGTCAGTCTATTCTTTCCTCCATCTTCATTTCATCGCGGGGGTGGACCATGCTATGCAATATTGGGTGTGCAGTCGAAGACTTTGGCAAGGATCTCGAGAGACGTGACTTTTTAAGCATTCGTTAAGTCCGTCATAGATGGAGCAAGAGATACTAACTGGCGTGGGTGGTAAAACGGGGAAGCGTGGAATGAACCTGAAGAAACAGCGAGGAGGACGAAAAGGAAACGAAGAAGTTGGGGAGAGATTCATGGTCATGGCGGTTGGGGGTTAGGGTTTGCCGAAGTTACTATAGTAGAAACGCACAAATTAGCCCTCTCAAGGTCGTTACGTTCTTCACGGCAGAGCTTTTTATTCCTCTCACTTCGACTCTTGCTTCGTGTTCATGAAAACTTATGATAATTGTGTTCCGCTCATACAGGGTGTCTGACAGGTTTCTGTATAAACTTTGCCAGCGAACTGTGCGGCTGAAACTAAGGCAAACGTGTCATATAAACATAGTTGCATAAATGCTTCATTAACGAGTCTTTATAAAAATGTGAAATATGAAAGAAGCGATGACAGTCTTGTTTATAGTGTGATACAGGGCAATGAGATAATGTGCATTGATCAAGGAGAACCAGTTCTTTAGCCCCTAGATCACCAGACCTTGCACCTTCATATTTTTATCTGCGGGGACTGTAAAACTAAATGTTTACAGTTGAAAGAATTGATATTGCATTCGTCGAAATTGTAATACATAAAATCGCAATGTAATTCGGTTTTTAATCAATTTAATATTACATTAGTGTCAGACTTGTATCGATGAAGGCTGCCAACGCTTTCAAATCTGAAAATGGATACAACGTTTCATTCTCATTTAATATTTTTGTCGTAACTTTTTAATAAAACATTTATGGGTGTATGTTTACATTACATTTGTGTTTTATTTGCAGCCGTAGAACCTGCAGATAAAATTTACACGGAAACCTGTCAAGCACTCTATATATATCTAGTGACAAAAAATACATATATACATACATATTTCTGGAAATATATTTACAATATGACTAGAGAGTTAAGAATTTTATAGCGAATATATGATTGCCAGTAAAAAATAAATAAGACAGTACGGTGTAATAAAAATTGCAAGTCTCAATAGAAAATGTGAAGTTAATTTTCAGACCGAGTTATGGCCTTGAACAGCCCAACCTGGATGTCACAGCTGTAGCTACAAAAGGTAAATAGTATGCCGTTTTTCCTGACCCAAAACTTCCTCAGAAATGACTTGTAAAACTGTGTAAAATCAAGTGGATCTTATTTTGATTAACTAAATAATTCTTTCCAAAAACCATGGTGGCACGATCTTACATATAATATGAATCTTCCATTTCATACGCGCCAACCTGATATGTTCTGAACAAATGCTGTCCGACGCCTTAGCGTTGGAACCTTCAGGCGTGACATAGAGTAATCCGACTATTGTGACGACAGACTACTAACACACATTTTCCTTGCTGAATAGCAACCTTTTATTTCGCGCCAGACAAAAATTCATCAGAAGAGTCTACTATTTATAGTACGAAGATTTGTCACCGCTTAATGAGTCTCGCCTTCAGGTCTCAAGAGTAACAATGAGTCGTTGGACAATACCAGGAAAGAACAGATGGGTCCGACAAGTCTCCCTCCTCCCTGACTGGACTTCAGCATCGGGGCTCATGGCCTGGCCGTTCTATGGTGAAAATCGTATTGGTTTGCGAACATATGTTGCAGAAAGACGAAGAGAACGAGGAGATGAAGCACGAGGCAGGATAGCCGGAGACGCAGAGGAATAGGCGGAGTGAGTTTATGTCCGCTAATGCAACGAGCTATGTTAACTCGCACATCCTTCTTAACGTGCATAACCTCGCGATTATGCGAGCCACGGTGTGCCTGCTGTCCGACGAATGTGCGAATAAGCACAAGGTGAAGTACTTTAAACGGTACACCCGAATATCTCCCTTCTATTTATACGTATGAAATATGACAGTGAGGACGGTTGCTCTGTTGACAGGAATAAATATAACATAATGAAAAGATCGTCCTTCTTTCAAGATCATCATTTCGTAGTCTTCAAGGTCATCAGCATTTATTCGAGTAGAACCTTTTTTAGTGTGTAAGTTAATGAAACGAGGGGGATAAATCAATTGATACATATGTACGTGTTTATGTATATTCTCTGCTTAAAAAGGTGTCCAATATGAGATTTAGATGAATTATGGCTGAACAGGTAATCTTCTGATGTAGGTGCCAGTTTGTAATATTTGTTTACATTCTTGGAGTACCGATTGCATGTCAGAAGATTGATACCTCAAATATTATTTAAATAAAAAATGCATGGTTCTATTAGAAACAACGTTGATGAGGAAAACGATCTTTTTATTATTATATTCCGCCCTCATAGCAGAGTCGTCATCGTTATTTTGCATTTAGTTATGCACAACGGAGATGTTTAAGCATTTAATTTTAGATGACTCAACCAGTATGCAATAACATCCAAATAGAATATATTATCATAACTCAGGAAAACATTGCACACGAAACGATGATATCATCGGTTACATATTTCTACAATAGAGCACTGTTTCAATACAGTGCTCACATTCATGTGGACAAAATCATATTGTTCATATCTGAATTCGTCATTCCAACTCTTTTATACGAAACTGTAACCCTACATACAGGCTGTTCAAAAAAAGAGTCAGACTTTAGACTTATAGTACTCACTGAGTACATCGAAAAGATTGATTTTAGAACCTATGTTGATTAGACATGTTTTACTCCATTCGGTGGGTACTATAATCACCTGAAGTCTTAGACCCATTTCTTGAACACTCTGCACTACATAAAAATTATTGTAATAACATGAATGCTTGTAGTAGTTATAGAATAATGTATAAATATTGTCCAAAAATTTCACAGACCATATGTTACAGTTAGGTGTCTCCGTTTCTCAGCACCATCGATTAATTCATAATTCTTGATGAAACCTGAATTCAGTCAGCAGTCCAGCAAAGTTAAATCTTCATCGTTACGCAGTTAATTAAAACATGTTACGTACGATTGATATAAACTATTGTCAGTGCATAACAGTTAATTATACATACAGGGATAGTGACTAAAAATTACTACGTAAAATGTCTTCGGATTTCTTGATGATGAAGCGATGGATTCTATAGAACTATTGATGAAGGTGTGTCCTATTAGGAGTGGTCAAGGTTCTCTAGGTACGTATAGAGGGAGACATATTTTCTAAATACGAGCTTTCCCTACAGTTGTCCTCGGATTCCTGGAAATCAGTCGATATCGGGTTTAGGTATCAAGGACTAGCGATCAGATCCATGCACGCGTCCTATCTGACTGTCCACGAACCCCAGTTTTATGATAATGCATACAATAGGCGACGATAGGGCAGTGAAGGGTCTTATTACAGGGCGCCGTTGTTTAACCCCTTGCCTTTTAACGACCAGTCACAACTCGTGGCGAAAAATTTGCACCATGCGTCAGAAGAACACGAAAAATCAAGCTAACAAAAGTTCCTTTGCCAGTCAGTGGATTGTCAAATGCAAATTGTACGTTTTAAGGTATATACTTTATTTATCAGAGCACCGGCTTACTTAACACTTAACGGACGGGTTGTTTTTTCTCTTTCTTTCTCCGTTTCCGGGCATTTTTGAGGGAATGAAATAAAAACGCATGCAAGTTTTGAAATAGCTGTAGTTTTATTAAATTAACGTCATTGTTAGTAAACATTTTAGAAGGTATTTATTTTTATGTCTAGTATTTTTGACAAGTGTGATATTCTGTAAAACATACACCTTTGTGAAGTGGAACTTGGCAGAATGGAAAACAATGCTGTGCAATCAAAATATATGCAAAAACGTAAATTTACGTGGCTCGTCCGTTAAGTGTTAAATAGTTAACTATACTGCAAGGAATAAAAATACAAAAATAAAATTTACCGACGCCTTTGTGGTTGATTTGCAACAGAAAAATATTTTTAAGCGCCACTGTAGACGGACATACGATTTGAGAATTTAGTGTTAGACCCTGAAGGCGTGGCGAATATGGGATACTGTTGGTGATACAGATCCACCGCACACACTGACAACGGATTACTATAGCAGAGACATCCAGATTAGATCGTTCAAGATCATAACTCCGTCTGCACATTGATTTTCCATTTTCAATTTTGGGTACATCCTATCGTGGCTTATTTGGTTTTCTTTTTCAGTCGTATGTGCACATCCTCAACACTTTGCCTGCCATGTCACCCATATTTAGGTGACACTTAGATGGGTCCATTCTTTATTTGATCATGTACAACATAATATCTCGAATAAAATTTAAGAGAATCAATGCAAAATAATAGAAATTCCTAATATTATTGATGAAAGCGAGTAAAATCAGAAGTTACTTTCATTCTGTATAAAAATGTAGAAAGTTTGTCATTTTCAGCTAATAAAGCGTGGCAGTCGACGTGTTGAAGTAAGAGAAAGGAAAAGTTAGACAGTGAAGGAGGAACTGATCTCAAGAGGTCTAATTTGCGTGTCTGCTATAATTGGATCTATCGCACGGTCTGCTCAGAATTCTGAAGGACGTGCGTTGTTTCGTTCGGTCTTAATTATAATATGACGTTGTTCGTCCTCGAATATCATTAACTATTTCCTACAGAACGTTTCTTCAGATATATCGCAGTGCATTTTGATCAGTATAATACGAATGCCTTTTTTCGAGCATAGCTCCTCCGCGCCACGTGCAAAAGCGAGTGGACCTATGCGTGCGCGTGAACGCACGCCGGGAGGGGAAGCACACGCACGTACGCACGCCAGGAGGGGAAACACACGCACGCACACACACGCGCCGCCGAATGAAAGGGAATATGTAAAACCGTAAGCCCCGCTCGCGTTCGCATCGTGTTACGTCATCGAAATATTTTGGAAGCTGCTGGAATACGAAGGTTCCCCGCCACGAGTTTCTTCGCAGTAAAAGGAAAAATATACGACCAGGAATTGCCGTTTCTAGATTCAGCATCGTGCATACAATGTCAGCTTTGCGAATGTTCCTCGTTTGGACGTATCCATACTTTGCAATATCGTCATATTCTTTTTGATTTATCATATTTTCCTTGATACTAATTGAACTGCCGAGGAATGGGAACGAAGAGAGGTTGACACAATTTAAGTTTAGATATCAATGTGCTTTTTATTGCTTGGTATGTAGAATGATTAATTTTTGGGATTAATTTATGTGCATCATGCGTAATAAGGGCATTTGTTAGTGTACAAGTTATGTTTCATGCATTCACAAAGTGTGTAATAATTAGACTGCGAATTTTTATGCAAATTTACAGTTTTAGACTGTAATATTTTTCATTTTCATATAACTGATGATACACGACTATGACAGAACTTCATTTTGCGGTTTAAATATGTAAAAATACGTTTTTGGTTTCACTTTATAAAATGTGCATTCTTCACAAACTTGAATATGTTAAATTGCATAAAGATCCGCAGTCTAGTTATAATTATAGAATTATTTAAAATGTTTTTCTTTACTTACGCTTGACCTGGTAATGTCTACGTAGATTTTATTCCCATTGCTACTGGTGTTCCGTACATTTGTGTAGATTGCAACATCAATACGGTAATATGTATATGTAAATCGTGTTAATTGTAGAATTTTGTAATCGATGATATAGGACAGGTTGTGTCTTTGACATGTGTGTTTGGTTCATTGAAATCCAACAGGCAACATTAAAAAGAAGAAATTTAAAAATCTTATATCCTACATATCGATTAAATGAAATTATATTTTCATTTATCCATATAAACATATTAACCCATTCAGAAACTTTATTAGAGTCGTCAAACAATTACATTTACTTGATATAAATTCGTAGCAATTGCGCAAAAGCCAAAAAGTTGTCAAAAAATTAAAAAATCCCTCAAAAAGACAGGTATGTGGCTAACAAGCGTTACATCTTTCTCGTCGACATTTGAATAGCTGAGGAGGTTCACAATAGAAGTACTCTTCTTAAAATAAAAAAAATGGGGTTATACGAAATTCGAGTTCCATGAAGCATCGCTTTGAAACATAGATTGCAGAGCAGAAGTTACAAAAAGGAAGATACAATGTGAAAGGAGGAGTAGGTGGTTGCTAGAAGCGTATCTAAAGTCCTGGCCTCTAGCCATTTCCTAATTGTGTAATCTTTTTGGCGCGTAGTCTGGCAAAGGTCTAATAGTTCTAATAGGTCAGGTAGAACAGTCGTGCATATGTGACCAGCATTCTGGCTCACCTTTGCGTATTTTGTATTTTGTAAATATGTAACATAACATAACGTCGTTAATTTCATAAAAACTATAGAATACATGCCATATGTTTTATTTCAATGAAATCTTCGCCCGAGAATATTAAGCAGTCCAATTAAAACATCTATAATTCACTATTTCCGTAATATTTTACAACTCGAGCTCTTAATCATAAAAGCATATACATGTATCGTTTTTATTATAAAATTTTAATACCTCATGGATAAGGCTACATTTTATTATGCATGACCTTTCTATGTACGTATATTTCTTTGCTCCGTAAATAAGCTATTTGGAGTCGAGCTTAATTTACAGTTATGCTATTACGAAAGTAGTTTCCAATGCACCTTCTCTTTGCATTTGTGACACATAGCCTCTGTGGTTGTTTCTAAAAACTCGAATGGTTCACAGGACTGTTTCTTTATCCTTTTCATAAATAATGTATGAAAATCATGCATATGCTGTTGAACTTGAAAAAGCTTCTACATGGGTGACACGAATGGAATTAGAAAGTTTATTGATAGGTGGAATAAGTGTATAACTGTTGAAGGATCGTATGCTGAAATGCCTAATATTGCCTAATTCTAATTAATTAATGAACACCCTATATACATATACTTTCAGTTGAAAAATATTGTTTAAGTCAAGTGTTCCCTTTAAATCTTTATTGATGTTACAACTGTTTGCATAGATATACATACTTTCCTATTATTGGATATCCGACAGAAGTCGCAAACATCTGTGCTCCTCTGTCTTCTATTCCAGTGATCTGCTAAAGGATTCAGCAGAACGTCTTTCCTATTTCATGAAAGATACAAAGGACTACCGTTTCAACTGCATTTAGTATACGGTTAAAGAATTTTTCATTTTCTTTCTGAGCAAATGTTTCGTACACGATTTGGAGGCAGTGTACGTACGAAAAACAGAATATCAGTGCATCTTTTCAGAAACAATATACAGGGGTTGGACAAAATAATGGAAACATTGTTTATCAGTTGTGTGTTGTATCGTTGAGATCAGTAGCCGTGAAGTTGTACACGTTGCGATCGTATTTGAAGAATGGTATAATATCTCATTAAACATTATTCAGGATTTGTATGATTCCATTCCCAGGAGAATTCAGGCTGTATTAGACGCGAATGGTGGTCCTACACGATATCAATGAAGAAATTTCTTAATGTACAAGGTGTTTTCATCATTTTGTCCAACCCCTGTATATAATAATATATTTTTCTTGTTTCGAAATAATAGTACACTCGAAAACTGCTGGAAACCTCTCGATTAGAAACCCTATCTATGATAGTTAAAAACCTAAGTGATTCTTCATTGGTCACATCTATTAGCAATTATCACAGCAGTCGATGTTAGTCGATTATTTCTATCACGATAAATCGTTAATTGATCAGTCTATTTTCCTCGTTGTCCAGTGTTTCATAGAGAACAGCTTAATGCTCTTCAGCACAATCCGTCAATGTCTTTAGGAAAACGAAGAGATGAATCTGTGACTGGAGTAGCGCCAAAACCAGTCTTATCCTAAAAGACAAGCAATCCCTTTTTCAATTTATATTAAATGCCATGAAGCCCCTGCAGCAACCTGTCTGTCTGCAAGAAATTATGCGCATGAATAAAGGTACGCAACCTTTTTTCGGGGGTTGCTCGCTGCAACGTGCAAATAGCAGGCCACACGTCGCACCCGACGAACCGGATCAGAAGAATCAACATTGAGACTGGTCATGGTTCTTCTTTGAATACCTACTGGAATAAGAAGGAATCTCGTACCGATCAAAGGATAGGGACCGGCCGAGACACATGGCCAGGGTCACGCGAGTTCTGAATCTTTTAAACGACTGATCTTCACATGTATCCTCTTCCTGGTTCATTACCCGTAGGCTTCGGAACATGATCTCGGAGTTATGGGTGCTACCTTTAAGCAAGCCAGGGAGTGTTTTCATTGCCCTTTTTTGCTTATTAGACAATACACGGGAGCATACTCGTAAAAGTTTCATGATACACAGTAATCAACATGCCAACCTAAATTGAACAATTACGTGCGTTCATTCTGCTTAATTGCTTTCTCCTTTTTAAGGTGTTCTTTAAAAAATCAGTTTAAAAAGTCTCTTCAAGATAGATATGATTGTAAGGAATCTACTATAAGTATCACAGTTGTAGAATAAAAAGACGTTCTTACAAAAATGAATGTCCGATTTAGGTTTTTTATTTACTGGTTATACACTAAGAATGTATAGAAATCTCCCTTATAAAAATAATCTCAAAATAAATGTATATAATATTTGAAACTTGTACTTAATAATCTTCCAAATCATAATAACGTTAATGCACATGGTATAGAGTTTTTTAATCATTAGGAGGGAAGTAAGTGAAAATAAAGAATTGGTTTATGAAACACTGGACTGATATTTCCAATACAATGCAAAACTGCAGTATGTGAAATAAAATATAGCGTCTGATAGTTTTCCCATGTTTATTGAGCACTTGTATCCAGCTGTTCTTTTAGATAGAAAAATGTCTCATCGGTAAACGCATCTGGCTACGCGCCAACCATGAACATGTGTGTAATGTTATTCCGCATTGATTTCCCAGCATCTAGTCGTCGTTTAAGGAATTTTTTTGCATCTGAAACATTGTGCTCTTTCTAAAGTCAAATTCTGTTTCTGAATGGCGGTAACGTCAGAAATGACTGCTTATTTTGTGTAACCAGAACGGACAGTGAATAATAGTTAAGCTTCGAAATTAATCTTCTATCAGCCGAATTGAACACACGGTCAGAGAATTTTGGCCGTTCTACGTTACTTCTTCGAGGAAATTGTAGTAACTACAATGCCAAAATGAAAATATTTCACGTGTTTGTCAATGTGATAAATTTTCTAAATAGTCTCGAGAAATGGCATGACAGTGCAATTAAATTTATATAATTAAATGCTATTACAAGGAAACTTTTCAGTTGGCTTGAAAATGCAAGAGAAGTATTACAAAATATAATATGCACTATTTTTATAAAATATTAATTCTTCTCGAGCCACTGTAAATCTAGAATTACATTTCCATAATATATTCTACATGTAATTATAACGTTATTATTTAAATCTTTCACAGTGCATGTTTATTGATTCAACAAACCAAATGCAATTTAATTTGGTGTAACCTTATACCTGTGTTTATTGCGGTAAAATATTTAACTGTCTATAACCGGAATTTTGTTGCGTATGACGAAAATAATACATGGCATAAATGATAAAGATGAATGAAAAATCCTTGATGGCAGTATAGTCGTAGAATATAATTGTACACAGTGATAAATAAACGAAATACGATTTAAAAATATAAATATGTACAGGCAGGTAACTTCGAAGTTACATGGCGTGGTAGAGGGTTAAAAAAAATGTTCAAATTATTTCTGAATGTTTAAGCCGCATAAAACAGTCTGTTAAGAATGTTTTTGGGTTAGTCATACCAAAGTGACGGGGTACAATTTACTTGAGATATCAGGAACGATAATAACCGGCAAAAGTTTCCTTCAGTGTCCATCGATTTGGCATTCTTCTATAAATGGTGGATAAACCAACTACGGGGACAGGCCGATTCTAAGAAAGTGGCTGGCGAAGGGGGTTGCCGGTAGTTTAGCTTCACGATTAGTCAGCTCCATCTACACCCTGTGTCTCTTCTCCTACGTTGCATGTATATACGGCATGTATAGTGTATATATTATATACGTCCAACTCCCTCTTCTTTCGTGAGTCACTGACGGAAATTACGATCGATCGAACACGAAAGAACAAACGAAGTAAGGTTGCGTCGTAGTTGTTCTAGCAGGAATCTTCCTCCTGTCAGTCTTATCGTAAACGCGTTTAGGACCTCGATGACACTGGATGACGGAACGTCTTTGTCGGAATTTATTCTCGCCACGTGTCCTCCTGCTGTTGATCTTGTTAGCCTCCACGAGGATAGTGTCGATAGTCTTTTGTACGCGTGAGCGAAGGTGAAATTCTGTTGGATCTGCAGAGAACATAGTTCTACAGAAATTCTACCATTCTTCGACAAACGATATTCCGTTTAAAAAGAAATATAAAGCGAACGGGAAATTTAAGCGCCACATTCGTTTATGTACATAACACTGCGCCCAAATTTTATTTTTCGAAGCAAGGTGTTACTTATTCATGTTTCATATTTATTTATTTTTGTTTTCACGTATTTTATTCAATAAATGGCCGAGAAGATTGCCTTTTCAAAACTTCCGGTACGAAAGATGATGAAGATTTTTTAAGGATTTTCTGTTTTCCGAACGTCTACTTTTCTGGCTTGGAATGATGATAGAACGAAGGGGCGGTTGCTGAATATTTACATGAAAATCCTTCGCATCGATCGAAAGCGTCGTGACCCTCTTAACTTTTTACTCCTTGTAGCAAAAAGAATCCGAGGAATTGATTATGTGCGGAGAAAATAATCGCTAACAAAAAATTGCGTTAACATTGTAGCTGTAATTTGTTGGCCATTCTCTTTCAATTTGTGTAATTATACTAACGTTATGGTGGACGTACAGTAGAGCCTTCTGTCTCCGAACTAATAGGTAGACAAATGTGGCCGGATAACAGAATTTTCGGATAATAAAACAATCACTTTTCTTTATATTAAACTTCATTTATTCAAATCAACAAAATTGACAGTTTCAATATTTAAAGGTCCCATATTTTTTTGGCTGCTAAATCGCATAAGTTTTCACGAAACGGTTAACAGAACATTCGGGTCTAGACTCTACTGTATTACTTTTGACGTAAAATAGAGATATCATTAACCACGTGGACACCATAGCAGGAATATCAGATGCAATGACAACACCGTGGGGAAATAAGATTTATTTCTTGAAAATTTTTCTTCTGTCACGAATCCTCGCTTCATTGCCAAACTAAACATCACGTCCCTCCTTCAATTCAGCCGAGCTCGTCTTCTTCTTCTTGCGCTCGTTCCCGATGACAGGAGTAATTACATTTTTATGTCGTTCCGACACGAGGCCGTACGTGACTGCGGCGAGAGCAATTTGTCTCGAAGCCCGTCGTGTTCACAATGGTAAATGTTATTTACTCGTAATAACGTCAAGAAAATTAAGAGACAGAAAAATATAAAGAAGGTAATGAAAACACTATCCCACGTTGCAGTGATTGCAGTCCATGATCTTCCTGTTGCCTCTCTTTTTTTTTATAAACAACGTACAACGATGTATAGGTATGTATGCACAGAACGTAATGAAATTTCCCAATAAATGATTGGCAATCGTCAGAAAGTCGTGGTTTTGATGAAGATTACGTCAAAATTGCATTTCCTGATATAAAAAAGGAAAGGTATAAATAAGAGAGAGAATCGTGCAGTTTATCCATAATTGTTGGATCTTCGAGTGAATATCATTCCTGTCTTTTACAATGAATTACAAGATTGCTCCAAGATTGCTTATGTCAACGACGACGATATGCCTGTGCGATCGGTTATTCTACAAATTATACTTCGATTAATCGGCTAACTTATAATTGAATCCGTCAAATCCGTGAAACTTCAGGTACTATTGAACGCTATGGCATTTCGACCAACATAAGCATGAACTTCTTGCATGAGATGCATGAACATAATTTCTTTAAGGTATCCATATTATAGTACAAAGTACACTCCATTATATCAAATGAAACTATATTATTGACACGTTGACTGCCACATTAAATTAGCTGAGAATGACAAACTTTCTAAATACTTATACAATGTGAATATAACAAAGTGTATCCTTTTTAGTCAATAATGTTAGTAACTTTCATAATTCTTCTAATGCCTCTATGATACATTGTTCAATATATTTATTAATACTATACATGATCAAATCAGTATAATAATCAGAATGAATGTACCAGGCAAAGTTAATCAGTTCTCAAAAGGGTAAACAGAAAGTCCGCAGCCGAAAAAAGTGTAACTCACGGCAACGTAATTTCATTGCATCGTTCACGCAGCGGCAGAATGGCCGTCTGATTCGATTTTTCGACGCGATACGCAGTTCCTTTTGTAAGCAGCGTTAAATTCGGAGTTATGGTTACTGCGAAGAATGTTCGTGCCTCGAGAGAGCAGTGGAACGATCACGTGTGAAATAACGGGCAGTTTTATCGCTGCGAGAGGATTATGAGTTCCGCGTCATCACGTGAAGATTAGGATGTTCGTGGGGGGCAAAATATCGTGTGTGGAGCATATTTACGGGCCTAAGGAGCACAGCACGTTGAGTTATCCACGAAAGTCAGGTTAGCGCGGCGGGGCCCTCCCTGTAGCTTGTTATCTTATTGTATTGTTAGTACGGCGCGATGCGCCGTCTTGGAGCAGGTTTTCTCCCCCAGCGGCCTCCTCTCTTTTGCACCGACTCTCTCTTCTTGCTTTGTCATCGCTGTTCATCTCTGTCTGCTGCTTGTACTCCTCCCTTTCTTCAAACTACTCGACCCCTTGCTCGCCTGCGTTCTTTGGCAGCATTCACCTTTAATGCCAAACAGTGTGCCTCGTACCGCGTAGACGCGAGATTTACTCCCTATCATAAACCCGTGATCGACCAATGACAAAACGCTCCCTTTATTTTCTTGTTCGTTTCGCCAAGCATTCCGATTTTCGTCAGAGAATACACGATTCGTAAAAACAAGTCGTAGAGCACGAAGAGAAACAAAGGGGAGCCGCTGCGAAATTTATTTAGATTAAGCTTGAAAACTAGTTTTATCCGTACGTCCATCCTTCCCCTGATGCACCGTCCTGATATTTCCACGCTTTCTTTCGCGTCTTCTTGCAGTTCTCGCGCTTCCATGCAGCAACGATGTTATCATACTATTTTCTGCGCGGAGTTTCAGGGAAAAATAGACGGATAAACAGGCAGAAAAGTGGATGAGGAAAGAGGGAAGTTACGTGTGGGTGCGTTTACGTGTGGCACAGCGGGCGAAAGAGATGGACACGCGTTGCCCAAGAGAACAAGAAGAGACGAACTGTCTTCATTATGCTAATGCCGTACAACTACAACTGACCGTGGCCAAAAATAGATGTAGATATCGTGGGATGCTGAGTCGAACCTCGAGGGGGTTTTTATCCTCTCTCCTCTTTGTCTCTCGCAGATTCTCTTCGTCTCTCTCTTTCGTTCTGCTCATTCGCTCGGCGTTACGTTTGTTTCTCGATTCGGAAGGTTCCCTGGCGCGGTCCTGGAATGAAATGGTTCCGAGGATGAAGATCGAATCGCTCTTTTCCTATTCCTGCACTGCACTGTCGAAAATTTTTCTCTCTTCCTCCTAACGCTTTCCTCTGTAAAAGACGCGCTCATTAACCTCACCTTTCCACGGAACACAATGGTTCCGCAGGAAACCTTTCCTTTGAAAACCGATGACTATTTAGTTACGTAATGGTGCTCGTTTTACCGAATTTTCGGTCAAAACCGCTGACCGATGTCATTAAACGGTTGACTTTTCGATTTTCGAATTCGTACGTAGTCGGACGAACCTGGTCAGTAAAAAAAATATATAAAATGTCCGTAACTTTCCATGCGAAAAATAGTGAAAAGCGTACGCTTCAGCAGCTTTAGCATCATACTATGTAGAAATTGTTCTCGCTTATTGACTTATCTAAAATTAGCTGACATTGTGCTTACAATAGACTTAACCGCATTTCTGTTTTACATCCCATTTACGTGGTTTGCGGTTATGCTGATACCGTTGTTAAAAAGGAAATGCTCGGCTTTATTAACAATCTTCTGCGCTTGCTAATTTGTTGAATCGCAAAGGGATTGCATTACACAGGGTGGTCGATTCATCTTTGCTACCTAAAATACCTCCCTTACTTTTGAACTTATGAAGAAATTTCTCGGAAAACTTACACCGTTTGATGGAGCAAATATTACAATTGGAAAAAGTTTCTCAAATTCGAAGACGAGGAATAAAAATCTTGTTCAAATATAAAATTGCATACGAATTCATGCACTCACTTTTGCGTACAACAAAGGCTTCAGAAGCTTTGATGACGGCGTTCTCGGAGTTCGTGACTATGCTATCCAGCTTTTCCAATATGCTGGGGAAATTATGTACAATTGCGAATGCAAATAAATTTCTCCTCAAGATAGTAGCCCGGTAGGGCCCTCTCATATTTCTAGTAACGTCCCGGCACTTGAGGGGAAAAAGAATAACGGACACTGGAACGAAAAGGATGGCACCAGGCTGGTGGTAAAGAAAAAAGGAGGAAAGGAAACGTAATGTAGTGAGTCAGCAGTTTTTGTTAAAAATTTATTCGGTTCAGTTTCATGAGAAATATCACCTCGTACACCTCGACGTTCCGTATCACACCTCAGCGGCTGTTTCTCCCCCACTCCCTATCTCGCGTTCCGACTCACCCTCCGTTCTCCATTCTTCCATCTCCGCTTTCTTACGTTTGTATACGCGTATATACGTATCCCACTTGATACGAAGTACACTGCCAGAATGTGCTATTCATTTTTCAACGCCACGGAATTGTTCGATACGCCTAGCTGACTATCGAATCAGTTCAACCGAAAGGAACTTTTCGCAATATCGTACCAAACATACCGATAAAGACAAAAGCAGACGATGCTCACTAAACACGTCCGCGATAGTTGAGGACGGAATTGCAAATTAACGTAGCGAAAGAACAACATGTGCACGCAGACCCGCTGCGCGATGATAACTGTTTTGAAAACGTGCTTACGTCCAACTATGTATTTTACTGTAACACATTGCCGAGATTTTGGAAACGGGAAGTACGTTTATGTGTACGTAACAGTTACACGGCTTATCAGAGTCAGCGAGGCGAGAATTCTGTGCTTCCGCTTCCGCGGCTGGTATCGAGAATCCCTGAAGAAAGAGTTTGAAACCGGAGGTATCCATACCGTGTGAAGAAGTCAATCGGCGTTTTTTAACTCTATCATAGAAATTTTATTCTTGTTTCAATATAGGCGCCTTATCGTTGGCAATATTATATCGAAAAAATACCTTTTCTACAATCACTGGACAGGAGAACACTCTGATATTGAAGGAGTAATTATATTTTTAATATATACCGAAATATAGAATTAAATTTCTGCTACGTGTTCGTTGGTCTCAGCTTCGCAACGAAATCCACGAATCAAATTATAAAATGACGGTGAGCCAAAGAACGAGTCATAACAATGGGTCGTGATAAGTTTGTATACGCAGAATGTACGACAGAGATATTCGTGCAAACGATATGCACGGTCCTTCTATATCAGACACTGGGATCTTTTCCCGCTGTGAACCATAGCACACAGAGGCCATCGGCGTCGGTACAAAGAATTTTCTATGGATCTCATTCGTTGCCTCCCTCGCACACTGTCACTTCGCCCCTTTCCCTCCTGCACACACGGGGAACGAGATTAAGCAGGTGTACAGTATGTGCCAGAAGTTCTTTCACCTTTCTTTCCATTTCTAAAGATCGCTTCCGACCTTCGAATAACATTTTCGCGTAGTATCTTATCGAAACGGAGCATAGCGTATCAAAGAGATTTTCTATGAGTTTATGCTTGAAATGGGTAATCAAGCGACAAGGAAGTCCAAGTCTGACGCTGATTAAACATCTTTCCAGTCAGTGTGGATGTCTCCTGCTTATCATTTTCCACCATACACATTTTCCCCGTTGTGCGCTATGATACACGCATCAAAGCGTATAGAATTTTCCTCGGCTCTCGTTACCCTTTCTTTTCCTTCTACGCGTTCTTATTCTTGCCCCGTCTTTTCTCTTGCGCGAGAGCGCATGGAGAAACAAGATTACGCCGATGTATAGCATTCATGTCGGAAGTACTGTTTCTTAGAGGCAGGAATGAGTAGAGCGAAGAAAAAGCGAGAGAGATTGACTAACCCTCTTCCACCCGCGGCGAGCGTGATAGCGGGCGATGCGCGATCAAACCTAACCTAACTGCGTCGCCGGTTCTCCAGCAGGGTAAGCAGGCTGGGTCGCCAGGCGGCATGAGAGAAAAAGAGACGGACTAATGAACAGTGTGGGTGGTAGGGACTAGATCCGCGCATGCGCGTCGACGACGCTTATTGAGCCATGGAGAGGGGCGGTTGGTGCCTCATCGTCGGCGGCGGTGGCGGTGGCGGCGGCGGCGGCGGTGACGGCGACGTGGCATGGTATACGGCCTCATGAGTGCAGCGAGGAGAGAGACGGGTACCTCATACCAGGCAAGGGAGGGGATCGTGGCTCCTCGTAGTCGGGGAAAGGATGAAAAAGGCAGATGTACCGTTGTTGAACGGAGAAAGAGAGAGCATGAGACGGTGTGCGTGTCACGAAAGTTCGTACGAACGATCGAGAGAGACAGCGTTGAAGCATGGAAAGGGACAGGAAAAGGGGATAGTTCGAGCGATAAAGCGTAGGGTAGACAGAGAAAGAGAAAGCGAGAGAAGGTTCGAATTAGTGAGGGTGCATAGTTGTGCGATGGATGGCAGAAAGAGAAAAAGAGGAAAGCCACTGTATGCGTTGAACAGAGATGTCGGAGACATAAAACGTTGCGGAGAGAAGGAGAAAGAGGATGAAACGGGCGGAGTGTGTGAATCGCCAGAACGTAGGTGTGACTAAGCGAGACAGACGGAGGGGAACATGAGAGAACGAATGAAATGGAGCGAGATGATACAGTGGAGAGGGAAAGAGAGAGAAGATAGGGTGAAGAGTATGAAAGGTGGACGTCGGGCGGGGTGTGGAGGAGCGGCGGGTCGCGAGGGGGGGCCCCAGGAGGAGAAGGGAGGCGGCGGGGAAGGGCGAAGGGGCGTGAGGGGCGGGGAGGGGGTAGAGGGGGCGCTGCCGTCGGATAGTCGGTGTCGCGCCAGGCCCCCGCTAGCGGCTAGCCAAGCAAGCAGCAAGCAGTCGTAATCCCGTCGCCTAACCAGCATCGCTCGCCTTACCTTTTCACCCTCTTACAAAATCGCATCGAGGCTTCCGTCAGCTGCATATATTCGCCCCGTTCCATCAGCCGGTTCCTCCGACGTCGTCCGTCGTCGTTCGTCGTCGCCATTGCTGCCGCCACCGCTGCCGTCACCGCTGCTGCTATTACCGTCGTCGTCATCGTCGCACACGCAGTACGTCGTCGTTATTGCCCCCGCAGTCGTCGTCCAGTTGCGCGTGACTCTGAGCAGCGATCTGATTAAAGGGACAGCGCGAGCGAGTGCACGAAACGGAATTCTTGTGATCGAGCACAGGCCGATTATGAGTTGGAACAGTGCAGCAGGTCAGCACGCATCCGGGCCAGCGTTGTTAAAGTGAGAACAAGTTTTCGTGGTTTTTTGTGTCGCGATCCATCCGGCCGATCGACCGGAACATTAAAGTGAGAGTCAAAGAGAGCTATCTCCTCCGTTTCTCCTTGCCACGGTGAGAAAGAGAGTCAGTGTGGAAATCTGAGAGAACCGACCGACCGATCGACCGCTGTTGCAAAGGAGCTCGTATGTCACAGATTGAGCGGACGAGCCGTGTCATAAGTGCTGACAAATAGAGTATATAGATCTATTTGGTGTGTTGTTCGTTAGCACAGTGAGGAGTTGCATACTCCGAAGAACCAGCGAAGGTTGACCGACCGCCTAACCTGTCACGGTGACCGACATCACGGCGAGATCACGGCTGATACCTCCGCGTGTTCCGGCGCAAGGTAGTACAGAGCTCTCTATTTTACGATACAGACGTGTGCGCCCGGGTACATCCATGTACATGTATCCGTATACGTGCAACTATAGAGCAATAAGTCGTACACGCCATTGCCCGCGCGTGGGCGCTGTGCCGTATGCATTTCGACGTGCATTACGGTTTACGTCGTCATCCCTATGACGTCATCGTTGTTTCCGTAATTGCGTTTTCACGTCGTTACAGAAACGACGATGCTCCGTTCTTCTTCCATCGCCTCAACCGCAAGCTACATCAATTCTTTTGTCGATTCATTTTCATCCACTTCATCCAGATTTCATTCCCCTTATCGCGTGTCGCTCATTCGTCCACGCTGACGGCACACTTTTAACCTTCTTGCCAGCTGGTTTCGAAACACCAGTTATCGTTACTCCATATTGTAAGCTTTTGCCCGCGGGACGAATCATCGTGGATCACATTCGATCGTTGCGCGAAGTGTTATAACCTTTGAGCCGAATATGCGCGTGATTATCGGGACTTTTCGTCTTAACGCGGGTGTTATCGCCTGTTTTCTCCGTTGCCATCGCTACGCGAAGAAAAACGCGCGAGTACACGGTGTTGCGAGTATACGAAGCGAAACAGCTAACATTTCGATCTGTCCTGTTCCTGGGTGTGCTTAGGTGTACTCGTTGATTGGCAGCCGTTACATAAATCAAGATACGTGTATGAAAACGTGTTTATCGATTGGCCACGTGTCATTAATATTTCGTTGCTCCGCGAAACACAAACTTCTCGATCCGAGTAAAAACATGCTGCACGGTGTGCTCGTTCGAGACATTTTCATTCGCTCGAATTTTAATGCAACAACGCGCTGTGCGTTCGTTTGAGACGTACACCATGGTCCTCGCGCGAATCCTCGAATTTCAGTTCAATTTCCAGCTGGTTTTACGTTCGAAATAATGCACACGCGTTTGATGACACGGTGTTCACGAGACTGCGGTAAACGTGCTCGACGATATAATTTCAGTGAAGTTTTCCTTCCAACGAAAGTATATCGTAGACGTACAGCTCTGAAGCCCGGCATGCCTCTAGGGCTCGTGCTTGCTGATGTAGATGCATCACCTGTACCGGGCACGTTTCTAAAAGAAGATAATGCGATGCGTGAGAAGTGCACTCGTGTAAAACTCGTTACTTTGAATGATTTAAGCCTACGAACGTGACAAATATCGCGAGTGCAATCCCTTTTTACTTTTTTGCCGGGCATAAAACGGAGTCCGACCATTACCCACGTCTCTGTTCACCGAAACGCACGTGCACACATCTCGTCATTCTCTTCGCACATTTTCGACGAACCTATTTTCAGTTGTCAATAAGCATGGACTACCAATCAAGCAGTTACAACCAATTACTCACGCATTATATTAAGCATTTCATTCGTGTAAACATCCACAGTCCGCCGAGCGAATTATCAAAGTAATTAATTGCGGATGCGATTGAATTTTTCGAAGATGTAGTAACGTTTACTGGGGTTCACGGACGTCACTCTTACGATGCCTTGGAGTATAGCCTCTCACAATGAGTTGCGTTTTAGCTGTGTGAGCCACTTAGGCTTTTCAGTCCCTTCGCATTCCTGCGCAAGCAGGTATGCGACCTTCCTATCTGTGGCTTCTATCTTTTTTGGACCTGTTATACCCACAGAAGTCGCTCTTTCAATAGCCTGTATTATGAAAAAGTCGAATGAAATTGTGCGTTAACGCGACATGTGCATCCTACACATCTGGGGTATAACCTAAGCGCATCGAATTACACTACCTTCGTGGGCGTGTCCTATTGACACTCCGACCTCGGTGTCTTTTATCCCATTGTATCTTATGATACTTTATACCGCGAACCCTTTTTAATGCGGTGTCCTTGTATCCACTTGTTTACGACAATTACAAAATGGCTCACCTATACAGTGACGCGTAGGCGGTCCGTGTGCCAGAACGTCATAGGATGGAACTCTGTCGAGCAATATTCATGTTTCAAGCATTCTGCTGCTATAGTTGAAACAATTGCTACAATTTTTCGTGTTCCCCGTCACATTGTTCGAATAGGAGTCGTGGAATACGTTAGGAATGTCAAAAGTCTGAGCTTAATCTTACTTACACCTACACCGTATTTCCTGCCTGACGTCTAAAGCCTGAGCAGTAATAGAGTCACAGTGTTGCGTACTCATAAATTTATAAGCTGTGTAGTTGTAAATATTCTTAAGTATGACACGTTGAAAAAACGTGGGCTTGAACCACAGACACACTTTGTAGCAATAATTTGTCAGGTAAAATTAGTATCACAGATTTCGTGTGAAACTTGTGGCTTTATGTTTCACCAAAATGAAATTGCAGACAATTATGATTTTTAAGAACTGTCATTCATTTTCGTGTTAACCGCTCTGTGAGATTACTTTTCGGAGCGGAGCGTTAAATTAAGAGGCATGACTGCGTGCAAGTCTTTCTGTTCTCGTTAAGCATTATCCCATGACATCATCTGTGCGATTACAGTGCGCAGATAGGCGCGCGGAATAGAAATAAAAGAGAGAAGCCGGTGTTATGAACTGCATGACGTAACGGGGCCGAAATTATCTTGGTAACATGTTCAAAGTTCTAGTTTTTATCGGGCGCGCCACACGGCTTATGCGTTTCCACGTTTTCGTCAAGCTTCTGCCGCGAACTATCCCCAAAAATAAAACACAGAATTGTATAGGATTACAACGTAGCATTCCCAGCAAAGAAATCCTATTTATACTATTCCGTGTTGGTCCGCCGCCAACGAAATCACACTCGTATCAAACCCCCCGGTTAATTTACAATCCTGCTAAACATTCGTGGACGAATTTTCGTTCCATCGATCCAGCCGCGCGGATCTCCGAGCCGTAAATCGCTTCACAGATCGTCCGTCCGGTCGGAGCAGCGACACCACGGGAAACGTATGCCCACCTAATCACACTATTTCTGCCACTGTCGTCGCACACCTCTTCCGTGTGGGATAACATAATCGCTACGATTTTTTCGTCGGCACAGAGTATCTGGAACAGATAAGATTACATCGATCCTTGCTCTCCAGTTTTCGATAAAAATTCTCGTAGTCTGCACGGAAAAGACCACCCTTCTCTATAACGGTCACAGATGTTAGTGTAAACAGAGTTGTGCAGGAGGGCATAGGTCATGTACGTGGAATAGGTATAGACCGTTACGCTGCTGCACCTTTTATAAGCTTATTAGAAGCTCATCAAAGAAAGGCGGTGCGGGGAAGAGAGGCAGGTCGGTAACAGGAAGAGATAGTGCCGTGTATGAGAGGCACACTTGCAAACGACAGGGCAATCCGTGAGGTGCGCATAACGTCGAAGGAGGGAGTCGCTGAGGCTAAAAGCACAAAGCAGCGGCGGAGCAGGAACAACGGAGCAGAGCAACGTTAACAACGCGAAAGAGAAAGGAAAAAGAGAAAGCTTAAAGCCTTAAGGTCGATTCTGTGTATGTCTCTGAACGTTTCTGGGCATCGTGTATGTGTGTAGGCGGGGTGGGTGTGCCTCGTTTTAATTTTAGTCCCGTGACAGGCTGCTCCCGCGAGGGAGAGATAGGTGGCGTTGACCCGCCAACGTAACCTACAAATATTTCTCTCTTTCTTCCATCATCACGCTGCTCATTCTCTGTCCCCCTCCATCCAGAGGATGCCCGCACATATGCCCGGAGCGATACATCAACGAAAATCCACGGGTGTTCTTATGTTCCCCTTTTTTGGACGCTCCAGCGAACTTATAATCTTACGAGAGTCTCTCACACGGTCTAAATCTTCATATATTCTCGTCCCTTTTCGCATCTCTCTGCTCCTTTCTGCCTGGCCGATTGTCTTTTCGCAGCAGACTCCGTACCGTGCAGCGGATGAACGTTGCAGTGCTCCGTTTATATTTCAAGTCGACGGTACGTTGTTTCGCTGCGAGCGAGAACGTCCGGAGTCGATGTTTCGAAGAAAGGGGGGAAAAAAATGGTTGGATTGTATTTAATTCAAAAGTTCGCCGATCGTAATTCTGTTTTTTATACGAAGCTACCGGGCTGATGGTACATTCATTGCGATAGAATTCGATTTCGCAGAAAACGATAAATATTCAAGGGCACGCCGCCGCGACGCGCGCGCCTGTGCAGAATGTGCCATGGAATTTCATCGCTGAGAGCATTTTGCGCTACGGCGGTGCACATATAGCGGCCGACTTCTCGACAATGAGTCAGAATGAATGATTTGCAAGCGTTGAAATGCATGAACGAGCAACCCGAGCGCGACGTCCGATTGGACTGCTGCCTCTCCGTAGTCGCGCTCTCTCGCCCTCCTCTACGAATTTATGGCTTTAAAGCCTTCCGATGCATCTACTCTGTGGCGTTAAATTGCTTTCCACCGGCCTTTTTTAACGCCCTGCCCTCGGTATCGCCGGTTTTACCTTCCGTCTAATTATATTTCCCTGCCCGCCGATTGTTTGTTTAATTCGAGAGGCGCAGCCCGTCCCTTTGCTTCACCATTAACATATTTCTCGTTCATGAATCAATTATTGTAGTTTATATTTCCATTTCCTCTAAATTACTAGGTTGCGCCGCGTGTACATGAACGGAAGACGATCATTTGTCCGCGGTGAGTCTTTTTCCACCGAAAAATATTTGGCTAATTTCAGGGGCGCTTTCCTGATTGTCGGGGTTAGTGAAAATAATACTCCCTTCGCTATGAATGTTCTTTTTTTATATTCTTCTCGCTGGAAGCAAGTGTGCTCCAAAACCTACTAGTTGTATGGATTTCAATTGTAAGGGAATGTGTATAGTTTGAACATGTCCTCGGGGAAGTGAGTTGATATGATTCTTGTCAAGGGGCAAGCAACTTGGCGAAACGATAGTGATTATTCGTAAAAGGCATTCGCTTAATACAGCTGAGAGGTTTGAATTTTGTTTAGAGGAGAATGAGTGAATTGAAATAGGGACATTGAAAAAATAATCGTTTAGAGTTTTTGGAGTACTTCCTGGTCATTATTCACAAGTAAAATGTCCGCAGTTGAATTTAAATTGATCCACTTTGAAACTGATAGTGACACGGAAAAGAATTTCAGATAATTTGATTTAGACGAGAATATACTATGGAGTCAATAGTTTTTTTTTATGGGAGGAGCTGGAGTGGAAATAATATCACCTTCCTTTTTTTTTCGAAACGATATATTTTTTAACGCAGTAATCGATGCAACTCTTTACTCCAAAAGAGATTGGAAATATTTTAATTTTAAAGTTAGGATTTAGAACTCGTGGATTCCGACGTATCAACGTTAAAATCAAAATCGATTAATGTATTAAAAAATGTATTAAGGCTTGCTCTTTCTCAAAACCGTCCTGAATAAGGTATAGAAGCACCATCTGCTTCATTATCTGGACAATCCAGATTAAATTATTATACTCCCCCCAAAAAAACTGCTGTACTTTCATTTTACCTGCTTTTCCTGAAAGCAGGCAAAGAGGGCTAAGGGAATTTCTTGTGATAGCAAAGTAGAATATATTTAATCTCTCCACTATACAAAATTATGCAAGGCAAATGAGTGTTTAACATCACGCCAGTTTTGTCAGAATAGAATCATATTTGCCCTCATTACAAATCGTAATTAACTGTACCTGTAGCAGACTCACTTTCAGCGAAAAATTGAACTTTTGAGAAGCAAAACTTGATTTCGAGTGAAACCTCAAAGACCCCTCCCATTACACGTGAAACGCGGAGATAATTTTCCGGTTTAATGGTATTTCACGAAATATGTTCCGCCATGAAATCACAGCGGATGCGGCAACTTGTTAGTTCATAGGCACTTAAATTCCGTACGTGTGAGTGTGAAGCGCACACAGGTCTCTCACGTACACATAAATGTTCTGCGTTTGAACCGATGCCCGCGAATCTCTGATCAATATCGCCATTGTTTTCCATTCAGATAATAATACCCCCGGCTTTTGAGATATAGCGTTCAGCCTCATTGTAGAAGTTCGCTCGTTCACCCTCAGTTCGGGAAGTAAAATTTTAGTTGTTTGATCCTTAAATACTTATCGAACCCAGGGACCATTATGTTTGGTTTAATAACTTTCTCTTCGCCGTAACGACCGATCATCTGCAATTAGAATCGTAGCAGAGAAGTGGCGCCGGACGCGCCGGCTGCTTTCTCGATTACGCGATCAAAAACTCGTGCAAAAGTCTTCCGCGCGATTTCCATGAAAAATCATTTGCACAATGTTCGTTGTAACGGTGAAATTTTCATTTCATAAAAGCATTTCATAAAGCAGCGAAGCGTTTAATGGATACAAGGGGCACGTGTCGCCGGTTCAGGCTAATAGGATTGTCAATACCGATTATAGCCTCACAATATAGATGTTCGAAATGTTTTCACAGTGAAATCAAACCCTCGGAGATCACTTCTCAGCTTTTCGTGATGTTTGACTCTTGCTAGCCTTTTAAAGAGATTGTCGGGTAGGTATACTTCTATAGAATTGTGTTCTTTTGTATACGGGAATAGAGGGACGGTACCTTGCAGAGGAAAACCTCTGCCTGCGGAGCAATAAAAGCTTTGAGGTCTTCCGGTAGCGGATCCATCCATCGATCTACGGTCGCAACGGTTGACGTGCATTTTACGGTGAAGCGTTGTGACAGGTGCCAGACAATAATCGATTATCCCCGCTGCGTTATGTTTCGGTTAGAGTGTTTAGTCCCGCGAGAAATTGCATTATCTGGCCGAAAGTTCTAGGTGCGCCCGTTTCTAATGTTCGAGCAACAGTTAAGCACGTTCTCCTGTCGATCCACGTCTTCCATCCAGACGTTTTTAATGAACATGGAACACCGTCGATGCGAACAGCTCCGGGATAGCGTGCCTTCGGATCCAACCGGCGTACTTTCTTGGAGTTTAGTGACGCGGAAGAGTCGAAATCGGCACGAGACGACGGTATCGTGTACCAGATGCTCCGGAATGTAAGGATGCATACACAAAAACGAACTGGGAGAAATACTTGAGGTCGGTAGGAAGACATCAGAAGACAGTGTAGGAATTTCTACGGAGGTTTACACTGCACAGATGCATGTATTCGCACAGTGAATGAGGGAGACGTCTTTCTCTTCGGTGCCCGACTTGCTGACTTTCAGCGTCTATCTAAAGAATCCCCCGCTTTCGTGCATTTCTATCAAACACAAATATGCCCCTGCAGGGAAACTGGCGGAAATATTATTACCTTGAATGTACTCGATACAACCTTTTCTTACGGCGGATCTACAGCCAGGACTTTGCATTCCTGATAGATATAAATTCTATTTCTAACTTCGTTTTGCATCATTCTTTTTCTTATTCTTGACAGCCACGACAGGGTAATTTTCATTGATAATGATATCGAAAACGGTGTTCCGCCCACGGCTCTGTACCTAAGGTCCTTTTAGTTAATTTAATCGGCCCTAATTCCATTACATTGTCGGGGACAATCCTTAAGCTCGGGAGAGCAGTCGTTTTCATTGTTTCATTCCGTTAATTTCACCTTACCTTTCATTTCAATCCGAACTGTTGGCGCGAAGGAAAACTTTAAACGAGTGCAAGCACCTTTCCGCGCGCAATGCTCGCCCGGCTTGCTCGTTTCAACCTGGATAATCAGACGCGGTCGATTGGAAACGTTAAAAATCATTTTTCCCCTATTCCCCAACCCCTTCGCCGTGTGTCCCTTTTCTTTTTGCTCTCATGTTCACTCTCTGGTCGACAACGCTGACCATATACGTATTAGCATGGTTATTCGGATCAGTGGACTTTTACAATCGACCACGATCACGCAGCCAACCGTTGAGCCGTACTGGCTGTGTTATAAATAGACACGCCTATGAACGCAAGGTGGATACGGCGAAGATGAAATATCAGATTCTCACGTGACATGATGTAAAGGGATATGGAAGTTTGAAGCAAAGAAAATTGCTTTATATCAATTCGATAGAGAAGAACGTTTCGACATTCTGCGTTGAGGTTTCGTCGGGTCTAAGACGCTCTCTGTGTCATAGAGTCATCGATGTTGAACAATGAGGAAATCCCCAGGCAATTACCATTATGCATAAGTACCGTGATGTACACACCCGTCTATAAGTCACCGACACTTGCTCATTCTCAGCAGAAGTATTATTAGAACGCGGATACAATATATTGGGTTGATTTTATTATTTTATGATTTTATATTTCTATCTATTTTACGTTTATATTATAATTGAATATGATGTTAACACATTGTACGCCGGTCCAGCGATTTTGCGGCATTCCGGCTATTACTATATGCATGCATGTTCGGTTTTTTTTAAGCGCAGATGGCGAACATTCAGTAGAAATATAGTATATTTTCTTGGAATATATACTATGTACTATTTTGTGAAAATGTAAAAAGTTTTTAATGTATTTTCTTTGAAATATTCATTCCTGGCCGGCACTCAGGCTTTGAACAGCTGAAATCTGGCCGGCGTACAATGTGTTTACAATATGCACATATAATTTAAATAAATATTTGAACAAAGCAAGACTGTGCGTCTTAGTATGTTTCTAATGCATCTCTAACTCGGTCAGACGATCATCTCTACACACCTTTCGTTTGTTTTGGAAGTTTCGCCTAGAGCCAAAGAAAGACTTATGAAAGACGTTAGAAGAAGGTTGGAAAGAAATTAGTTTCGAAATATTAAGAATTTGTAATTTAGCCAATAGCTTCAACGTTAAATTACACTTTTTCTGTACTACTGTAAACTGTGTTAATTTAGCGTTTCCCTATTACTGTTGTATGTCTAAAATGTAGTTGCTAGCCTATGCTGTAACAGTTCTTTCCATCTATTACGTATACTATCTGTCTCTACACTTTCAATCTTTCTACTAAAATGGATTTTCCCGTATACCGTAATAAATTGAACTTAAATTAAAACCTTTGATCGAAAGAATGCAGCTATTAGTTCAGGCGGTTACATAAGATTCGACTTACATATTCTCTACATTATAAACAATTAACAGGTGCTGACTGTATTTCATAACGCAGGTCATTTCATACTGTAAAATCGTTCACTTCCTACGTTTAGTGATTGTAAGTGTCCGGTGACTTATAGAGGGGAGTGTACGTTCCAAGTAGGATTTATTTTGTAATTAAATATACCGAATATTATATTATGTATAGAGAAGAGAGGGTAGTCGGGTTTGATCGTTGTAAAATCGACGAATTCGATGCAGACGCGAGGCACGTCCTCCGAAGGTACGAAGTGTACGCGACGGCGGCGACGACGACAATCACGAAAAGTCTGTGTGAGATATTGATTTGGTCGTCCCTCTTTTTCTGCGGTAGTCACGTGAAAGAAGTGGACGAAGCTCGAAGCCGCATTCGTGCACGTATATCGATTCGACCGAGAGAGTCGAACAGAGTCTTTGGAGCACGCGAAATACCGAATTCATCACGGCTAAAAGATAAATGGAATCGCAGCGCGATCTATGTTAATACCGTTCCGTCTTCGAGAGTTAATAGTGATTAATAAAACAGACAATATCCGATAATCCGATCGGTTATCTTCTATTTCATAACGTTCGGCCGTAGTAACGCCATTGATCAGTAGCTTTCACGAGGTAAAACGAATACGACGTCCTTCTCCGCGTAATCGACCAGCTTTTTAAACGATAGCAATCTTTGACACCGCTTCACTTTCAGTCATTCAGAGCGGTCACTTAAATTGTGTGTTCGCTAAAGAATCGCCGACGGAAGTACGTAGTTATAATAAATGAAATTACTTCCTGAAAGTGGCGGAATGATTTCCTCTTATGCAAGTTCCGAGCAACGCGTAGAACCGCGGCGGGTCTGCGAAATAGCTGTGACGGTTAAAAAGATTACCCGTTCCCCCTTTGTTCCTCTTCCCGTGTTTTAGGAGATCCGTGAGAAATTTCGGCGCTGTTTCCACTCGCGATCCCCGGGAATAACAACCGAATCGTTTCGAGTATCATAAAATGGTATTTTACTGATTTTTGACACGGTGGAAAAATCCCCGTGGAAACAAACGGGTTCGACCGAAAACGTTTTTCTTTCCGGTATTTTCTAGTGCGTTGAACGCGCGCATACGTCCCCATAACTCTTGCCAGGTAACATGAGAAACGAGTCGAGCGCCTCGAGCCCGCTTTTCGTAAGCGGCTTACTTGCGCGACGGAAAATTGTACTACGCTACTCCCTCAACCCTCTTTAGGCGTTTCTTTTTTCTTTACCTTAACTGCCTCTGCCTCTCGTGTACATGCACATAAAGCACACACTTCTGACCGTGGGTGCGTGCGTGCACGCGAACGCGCTTGTTTTAGTATTGTTCAACAACGTACACTGCCGCTCAAAAGTATGTGGACACTTTCTTAACTGTAATAACTACCTGGAAGAAGTTATGAAATCGTTAATCACTAAATTGGGAAATTTCCACGTTTCTTGCAATTTCCCTGACAAAATATCCTTCGTTTGACAGCATAAGTATTCGAAAACACATTTGAACACTTCACTCTGTTCTTCTTGTACCCATCGTGCTCTCGCGAGTGCTGAAACAAAAATGATTTCTATAGAACGACAGAACAGTCTTATGCTCTTACCTGAAATTCTCTCGCATTGAATCATGATTCTAAATGTTTATATTAGTCGAAAGAAGACTGAGAATCACACTAAAGCAATTCAGTCATCGCGAAATGAAAGAAGAGATCCCTAGAAACCGTCTGCACGCAACAGAATATAATGCAGCGTAGACACCGCATGAACATTTAATTGTTTATACGATTTAAAGGATTTAAATAATTAAATTATTCAATATAATAATACTAGAGTCCACTAAATATTCGTAATAGAATTTAGCAAATGAAAATCGTGTAACAGTAATAATTTATATCGGATAACGTTGCTTCATTAAAAATGACAAGTGTCCACACACTTTTGAGCGGCAGTGTACCTGCGTGTCATCTTCGTGCACATGTACACCTTCCCAGTACCTGATGTTTGCACACTCTACGAGCAAACGCAGTGTTTCATAGGTTAATGTACCTGCGATGTTAAGGAGAATCATGCGTATCACGGATAGGATTCTGCGTCTGATAAACATCATCATTGCGACACGATCAGAGATTTCACGCGTTCTTTCTGCTTAACCTCGTACCTTCAAGATCGCAATGGTTTCTTTGATGCGTCGAGTTCTTTGCCAGCGGGTCTGATTTACTGGCAGTCCGATAACACGAGCTCACGAGTGTCTTCGGAGGATGGTCAAACCTTTTTGCCTGCAGCCGTTGAAACCGTTGAGAATCTTTCAGACGCTTACGTAATCGGCGAACGCGATTAACTCGATCGAGCATCGGGCCTAATGAATTTGTTGGGGGTAACATGTCTGCGGAGGGATAATCGAAATGAGGGTTTTTTTCATTAATAAGTCGACGGAGTTCGTCCCCGATGAACCGTGAACGCTTTCCCTTAATCGATTAAGCGTGCTTGCATTGGTAGTCCTGCGCTTTTATTTTTCTACTTTACTTTTGCCCGTTCGCGGCCTCTGCTTGATCATCCATTTACACTTCGCCCGAGTATACCCCTCCAGCCGACCAACCAACCCCCGCTTCTCTCGAAGCTAAAAACTTCCCTCGTGAGTCTGGTCATCACCCCTCCCGAAACAAGAAGCATTTTAAGCCTTTGCATCCGCAGTAACGCGAGTTTTCGCTTTTGGTATGTTTCCAGAACAGCAGAGTCCGGAGTTCGACCGCGGGAGGAACCAGGAGTGCGCCGAATAAATGACGTAAATCCGAGGAACGGAAACGCAACGTCACTTGCTAACTCGCAATCCCCCTCCCCCCACCGGACCACCTTCTCCACCCCTTCTGTCTTTCTCTTTTACCGCTCTTCTATCTCCACCGCCCCCTTTTGTCCAGCCTAACGCGGCCCGACCTCGAGCCACGATCCGCTACCCGGACCTTTACCCTTGCCTATTTACTTGCTTTCTCGCCTACCGCCACTTCTCGTGCTTATCCTCCGTACCACTCGCTCCTTTATCCCCCCCGTTTCTTTCGTGAAAAAAGAATCTATCCCCACCGATCCGCACCGCGTTCCTCTCGAAGGATTGGCTGTAGGGTCACCTTTCCAACATTCGAGAGGTTCCTCTCTAGCTCCGTTTTCTTACGGCCTATTACTTCCTCGGAATTATTCCTTCTCGTCCAGTAGACTGTACACGAGACACGCGTTAGCTTCAGAACCGGCTTGAAGGACACCACGACCGGCTTTTTGAAACACACACATAGACATACACACACGTACACGCATCGACATACATACATATACCTGTAATAAAACTCCGACGCGGCAGCAGCAAAAGCAGCTATATATCGATAAAGAAAACAAACGCGCCTAGAGGGCACACTCATGGTCGACGTTTAGCTTCGAAGGCTTTCAAGCTTTGCCCCACTACTACGCTCTGGTTGCTACCCGCGCCTTCTAAAGCTCCGAGTGCATCGCGCGAAGACAAAAGGAAGATAAGGAAGTCGAATCGGTTGAAAGAGCAAGCGAGACGGATCGACGACCTTTCCGCTACCTTGTGTCTCGAGGGAAAGCAGGTCGACCGTAACAGAAGCCAGCGTCACCTGAAAACCGAAGCCAAGAGCCTAATCGCTGTGAATATATAGCCTTCTATACCTCTTCACTTTCTTTCTCCGGTGAAACCTCCTTCGCTAATTCCGAGGAGAACACACCACGGTTCCTCTTCCGCTGTAACCCCACGTTTACGTGCGTTACATCGCCGGGGCACGTCACCTCTTCGAGCCAACTTGGAATCACGAGAAAACTCTCTTTCTCTCTTCCGTTAACCGTCAACCGACATCAGCACTGGCTGCACTGTCTCACGCTGCACGACTAACGCCACGATCGATAAGAACCGTGCGTTTGATAAAGAGCAAAGGCGATAACGGTGATCACGGTCTAAAAATAGAGTAGAATCGCGCGTTGCCGCTGACAGTCGCGAGCCTTTTACACGGTGTTCGATAATACGCGACAACGAATCGTAGGTAAATAAAGGAGAAACACGAGGATACGAATAAGTAGTCTTTGTTCATCGTTGCCCAGTGTAAGCGCGTTACGGTTCACCTCCACGGAAGATCGGAACTCCGGAGAAACGTTGCAGCTTGCCAGGGGACGCGCGTTCATGGAACAATAAGACGATCGCGCCCTACTTAAAGAAATTCTTCTTGCGAAAGGTACCAACATTTATCATAGTATCACAGCTCGAGGCACTTGGGGGGTTTCGACGAGCGTGGAGAGAGAGAGCCTGGTCGTGTGTCTAGAGCGGACGGTACGGGCGAATGTGGTGGGTGTGTACGTGTGTATGAATGAGAGGCTTCCGTTGGAAGGGACACGAATGCTTGAAAACGGAAGTAGAGTTGTGTAAGGATATCAAGGGAGCGAGAGGGTGAGAGGGAGAGAGAGTGAGAAGGTCTGGCTCGTCGAAATTCCCGAAAGTGCCGATGAGTCTAGGGGTCGGTTTGAATAAACCAAAACAATTATATCCTTGGCAAGATTAGCCGGCGCGAGTGCACGCGAACAAACAGACAAGCCAACAGCCAGCGGAGGAAGAGGATAAATTAATCTTGGTGTAAAGCCGAACTTGTATACCCCGCTAAGGAGGAGCCCCTTGGTCTTCCAGGACTGGAAGTATGGCAATGGTCAACATGAATAACCTACTGAACGGGAAGGACTCCCGGTGGCTGCAGCTCGAGGTTTGCAGGGAGTTCCAGCGCAACAAGTGCACCAGGCCCGATACGGAGTGCAAGTTCGCTCATCCACCAGCCAACGTCGAGGTGCAGAACGGACGGGTCACCGCTTGCTACGACAGTATCAAGGTAACCAATCATTCTATAATCGAGTTCATAATCACTGATAACTGCACTTTACTCTCCTCCTCACTGTTACGGATTCACTTTCACTCCCTATTTGCATTGCCTCGCATTCACACTTGTTTAACCCTTAACACGTTCCATGCCACAGTGAAAAATTCCATAACTAGTCAGACGCGTGTAAATAAGTTTCTATAAATACACAACGTTAAAAACACAAGCATTGAATTGTCTTATGATATACCATTCATTTGGTACTATTATCGTGGCGTTCGTTTTAATTGGAATGTAAAGAATATTATCACTTATTTAGAATAATCGAATTTGGTGTGTGGGGCGCGTACGACCCACGCGGCACGGAACGTGTTAAGCGAATTATTTTGACAGTAGTGGCCCTGTGCAACTTCAAACTAATATAATTATTTGAAGGTTTATCTGATCCTCTGTTATCTCCTTATGCTTCTAATGCTGCAAGGAAAATTGATTTCTACTTATCTATTCGATAAAAATTAAACAGTTATTAGTTTGAAGTTGCAGTAATCCACTTAAGGGTTAAAGATAACTAATAGTAATATATTCAGTTTCTCGTACAACAGGCTACTGTCTGGTTTGCATTTTAATCTCTTTCCGTATATACGATGATTCCTGCCCGATTTTAAGTTACGCTTCTCGGTCTTATCGAGCCGTCCTTGGCTCGAGTGCGTAGGAGACGTTTTACTTCGCGTAACTAATAGGGAACATCAGGCTGCCTTTAATAAAGCCGTCGTCGTATAAATTTCTCCGAGTGAGAAGAGCAAACACGCGCCTGCACACGTAGCAGTGCGATTAAATGGAGGAAGGAAAAAAGATACGAGAAGGGCGCGGCCTGTCGTCCGAATGTCTCTCCTCCGTCGAAAAGATATTGAACCCGAGAATTCAATTCGAAGTTATTAATAGCGACAATTACTCAGCGTGGCAAGAAAATGAAAAGAAAAAAAATCCGCTTGGGAACTTTGATGAATCCGACCCGGGGAAATATAGAAGGACTTTCCATGGAAAGGGAAAAACCTTTCGCTGATACTTCGACAGTTTGTAGATATTTTTTCCGCCGTACGGTGATACGCGTGATTAGATAACACGAGCGGAAATCTCGTGATCAGGGCGCGGCCTGCTAATATAATCCAACGTCAATATTCTCGGAGGGATTGTAACGTCTATTATCGCAATCAGCGTATTTTATCGTTATACGGTGTGCCCGTTTTAAGGGTGACACATCTGTATTTCTACAATTATTACGAATACAAATAGTAATTTATGTTAAAGTATTTTTCTCGAGGGAGGAAGCATGGTGATGAAAATGAATTGTGTTCCAAATTATTATTTTCGAAGATTGTGAGAACTATGGCATCTCTTTCAAAAATGTTCAATTAACTAAATAACATGCACTCTCTACTAATGACACTATTAAAAAAACAGTTCATTTTCATCTTCGAGTTAGATAATTTCATATAACCACTTTAGTATTCAGAAAAGTTGCACAAATATGGCGGAGCCACCCCTAAAAACGGTACAGCCTTAGGAAAGACGAAACAGCTACGTTTTTTGGGGGACAAATTCGTTTTGGTTTCGTACGCATAAAGTGAAGATCGACTTAATGATTAAATAATGGTTGGAGCGTTCTTGTTTCCGGTTGCTGTCACGACAGAGACCTGTGCGGTACGGACGACGACGGTGTATGTCAACGTCAAGACTATGATGTATACGTCGGTACGTGAATCGAGTCACGTTGCCGAGGCGTCGTTTAATTCTGGAAGCTATTAATGTCCTGAAGACCTAACTGAAAGGCCGCGTTGTCCGTCGATTCTCGGCCATCTCTTTGCCTCGTTTGCTCCTCGCACGTTCTTACTAAATGCTGATGACTCGTTACGTTTAATCGTTTCGACCGAATCAAATGGTACGTCTACAGTTACGTGCTCCATCTTGACTCCTGCTTCTGCACCGCGTACTCGTTTGTTCTTAATTAAGAGCACCGTGCGGTTCTTTCCCTAAAAATACGGCGTTGGTTCGCTAGAGAAGGTCTGATAGAGCTGTTTTAACTATTGGAGTATAGAGAGGGTCCGCGAAATCAGTGTCCAGTATTTTTCTCATAATGAAAAATGAACGAAAATTTGTTCCTCCAGTCAGTAACAATAGAAATAGCCATGTTTTTGGATAATTACGGTGAACTGTAAATTTTTAGGTTGAATGCACCTACGTCTTAAAAATTGGAGTACGGTGGTTAATGCTTTCGTTAGACATACTTATTTGTTTTTAATTATTGTACTAGAGTTATAATAGTTTCAAAATGAGATTGACGCGTTCTTTAGGGGCGTTCTCGTCTTACGAGAGAAATAATTAATTGCTATAGACGCATGAACCAGTATTACAGGAATACGCAAGAATTTGACTAATTCAGATCGAGTCGGCGATTAGATCAATGAAAAGTGCTATTTAGTGCTATTTCTACTGAAATATCTGCGATTCTGCAAAAATTATGCAAGAATTTATATTTTTCAGTATGAATCGATGAATACTGCTATTCAACGCTATTTCTACAGAAATATCAGCGATTTTGCGTGAAATATGCAAGAATTTACGTATTTCAGCATGAATGAATGAAAGCTGTTATTTCGATCGAAATATCAATGATTTTGCATGATATCTGCAAGAATTTACGTATTTCTGCACGAATCGCCGGAAAGTACTATTTAGCGATATTTCTACCTAAGTATCAGCGATTTTCATGAAATACGCAAGAGTTTACGCATTTAAAGCAATGAAACATCGCATAATGCACATCTGACTGTTCAAAAGTTGGAGACCATACTGATTTCTTCATTCAGTCTGCCTAGTTTCTTGTACAATTTGAGTGCTACAACTGCCCTTTTTGTACATCATTAGGGTATTCGAACTGTAGAGCCTACATCAATTGGCTCCATGAGAGTAACAGCCATTTTCGGGTGTAGATCACGACAGTCGCAGTGTTTGGCGTAATCGTAGAAATTGTTCAAATTCTACGGTAATTCGTGACAAAGATAGGGAATTTTTTAATCGATACGTAATCAACGCTATATCTTCTGGCGGTCAGAGATAATTAAAACGGCTCCTGGAAGTCCTAAAGCGGCACTAAATGGTTATAAAACGGCCCCCCGGTCGTAGGGCTGTACGTAGCAGGACATTACGATCTGCCAGGCCGCATCGTCGTGAAATTCGTACGTTCGATTCCAATTAGGCCGATTGGATGGAAGTCAGATATTAAAGTAGTCCTCGAGAGTCGAATCGTCGACATTCCCGGCTCTCTGCTCCGTAGGATATACAATATCGAACGCGATGGTGAACGTGGTCGTCGAGTTCGAAACAGGCGGTGTGCTTCTTGTTCCTTGCGACCGTCTTTGTTTTCCGGGGCTTTTTCCACCCCCGGAGCGGCGAGGCTTCCGCGAGCCTCTCAGCCCCGCTGAGACAATGGCGGGCTCTTATTCACCTCGGCGTTATCGATTCCAATTACCTTAAAACTTTCAATTAATTTGATTGTCAAGCGTTTTACGCGCCAGAGAACGACATCGGGTGCCAGTCATTTCTCGGTCGCAGATGTCGCGGGTTTTCCGTTGAAAAGTTCTGCCGGTGCGGCTGTTTTATCGGTTCGTCACGCCCCGACGACGATTGAACCTTCTTTCTTCCTTTGTCGCTCGTACAGCTCTCTCTGTGGCCCACGCGTCACATACTCCCTTCGACGTGTACGCGTTTGCACTTTTTTTTTTCCGTTCAACCGGTTTCCAATTCGCATGCGTCCACCGCCGTTACAAAGCCTCGTTTTCCATTCTGATATCTCGTGCCTGGACATTACGAAATGAAGCGGAGCATTCGTTGGTCCGCAAGCTCATCGTCGCGGGAGAGACGACGCTTCATTCGTGAAGAAATACAGGGTGTTTCATAATATGAGTCCCGCTTCAGGAGCGGACATGAGACACAAAAACAATGAAAGAAGTTCGTATAGGGTAAGTGCACCTAATATCGCCTACCGAGTTTCAAATTGTTCTCAAGTGATGGGTAAGAGACATTTTTATATCAAATTAGTCTCAAACGAAAGAGACATTAGTTGTAACGCTGTCAATAAAACATGCCTCTTTGTACATGTTTGGCTACAACTTCAGTCCGTTGCCGATTTCTGTCAACGCTTTTTTTTTCAAACTATTACGGTTAGGCGATATCAGGGACACTTACACTATGTACCAACACACAATACTTCAACTCTCTTAGCTTTCAAGAAATACTTCTTTTTCGACAAGACAAAATTTCGTTTTGTAGGCTGTTATTAATGGTTATTATTAGCGACAGCTATGCGACATTTAGGGTACACATGTTCTTCTTTGTTTCTGGCTATACGGTGCTATAGATGACACCAGGAGCCGCTAGATTCTTTGTTTTAAATATGAAAATTACCAGGGGGCCATATTACCACCCTTTCCTCTACTCGAGCCTTTTCTACCCTAAGATACTGTAAAATCGTCGAGCATTCGATCTGAATATAACACCTGGTTTGACAAGGAAGGAAAAATCGCGTTTCCGAGTGACTCCGTCGCGCCATCGGTGGAAAGCATTCACGTGAGTTTCACGTTTACTAGAGAGCAACAAGACGGATATATCGCACGGTCGCTCGCTGTACAGTAACTTTAGATTCTTGTGGGATTCACCGGACAACGACAGCGTCGTATTTCCGTGACGGGATCAGAAAATCACATTGCTGGATTTGCAACGACGAAGTGCGCGCGAGAGAGTGAATGATGAGGGAAGGAGACACGAAAAACATAGTTAACAGCTGCTACCGTCGTTGCTACCGCTATCGGCGTCATCGAGCTTTCTCTCTCTCTTTCTCTCTCTCCCTTTTTCTCTTTCTCTGGTCTCTCCCTCCTGCACCTGTCGTGTCCGTTAACGTGGGACTAAAATACGAAACGACGGACTCGCGAGTGGAATCGTTCCACGAAACAAAACCTTTCATTTGGTATTTCAGCGTCTTCGTGTACCATTAGCCGGTTTGTTCGACCGCTTCCTCAATTCCCTCGGAATATCAATTTTCAATGGTGTACATAATCCTAGCCAGAGAGACATATTTTCGTTGCGCATGAAACGGTTTTCATAATTTATTCGGAAGTCAACCCCTTGCCATACGATTTTGTTCATTGCCAGGTGCGCTATAGTTAATTATTCAAGTGTTCAAGTGCTTTAATCCTTTGAGGACGATGAACGCATACATGCGTTCCGAAGAATCGTTCAACGTGTGCTACGGGTCACCGTACTGCCTCAGGCACAAATGTTTATTGTACATTGTAAATTTATCTAATCAGATGAATTATCATGTCAGCTTATTTTATTAAAGGTACATGTGTGCTGTTATATACTTTGCACTCTTAGAGCCCGAAAACAACTGAACAATCATCATGTATATTATTATAATGAAATATTCACTTCAACACGTGTACCAGCAAGACAAATTTCAGCACATGGTGAACGCTTTTTCCCCAAATTTTCAGCGTTCAAAGGGCTAATAGATAAAGAACCTCACCGAAACGTTCAATTTGCCTTTAACTATCCTTGGACAGCCAAAGAGGAGGCTTTCTTTACCCTAGTTTTTATAAATTAATACAAATCTGCGTCGTGTTTTTTTAATATATAGGGAATACTTTACGTCACGAGTGCGGCTCGTTGTTATAAGTCAAGGGGTTAACCCATTGCTGCAAATGACGGTTATAGCCTTCAGATTTTTCTTGATATGCTGGCAAATGACGGCTATAACATCTTGTAGCAACAAAGGAACATTTGAAACAAAAGGGTGTCTCTGACGCCGATCTAGAAAAAAAAGTGTGCGTTTATGGGTTTTGGTATAGTCTGGCGGTGAAAATTCGCGAGTATCCGCACGTTTCGTTACGGAGGGAAGGCGTTCCAGAATCGGTCGGATCGATGTTCAGCGCGTATTTCGGCTCTATTGACGCAAACACTTGTCACCGTGCTGATGGGCCAGAGGGGTGAACGTTTTTTAAACTCGTCCCTCGACTCACAGGCTAAAGGCCGCCGCATGGTTGAAGTGCCTGACCTTCTTTCTCTAAGGCACGCGATCCCCGGCGTGCCACGAGTTCATTCGATTCATCCGTTGGCACTGCTCGTGGCTGCCATGCGTTGCGAACGAACCGAGAAGTCCAGTCCGTTTTATATTCGTCACTCTCCTTCCATCCTCCGCGGCGAGTTAGCACGGCGCAGTGAAATGTAAATTCCGAGTTAATGCGGGAAACGTATCTGAAGCGGGTATAAAATCATAAGAGGTTCGGTTGGTCGTGCATTGTTGGTTTCCGAATCGATTCGAGCCGGCGACACACAGCAGACAGACAGACAGGCAGGCAGACGGGCTTCTATACCGACCGACCAACCGGCTGGGAGGCAGGCAGACAGGCAAGCAAGCAGGCAGGCAGACTGGCAGGTTCTCGTGTATTACTTCTAGCCCACAAACTGCGCCTCTTCTCCTTCCCGATATTACCTCTCTGATATCTCCGAGAGCTTGCTGGAATATCTTACGTAGAACCATCTAAACGTTTGCCATTCCACCCGAGTGGAAATTCATTTAATTGCCTCGAAAGATCAAGAGCACTTCTCTCTCTTTGCCGTATCTCTTACCTGTTCCGTCTTCGCTGATCCTTTTTCCTCTCGTCTCCTCCCCAGGGACACACACTTTCCACGCGCGGCACATGCACGTCATCCGGTGGATACCTTTCGAACGCCGAACAATTCATAAAAAGACCACCGATTCGGTATCGGTGCTATCGTAACGGTCTCGGGTCTGGCATCCGTTGCTGTGAAATGCAAACAATTTTTAATGGCTCCATTTGAATGCGCATTTCATTAACGTTTCGCACACCGAGGCGTACTTTTGAAAGCCACGGCGGCGGCTGTATCTTTTCAAGCTCGAACGTACACCGGCCTGTGTACGCGTCTGTGGTCGGGGCGTAGAAACGCTGCTGCTGCACGGTGACCCTAAAAATCGTACAGGTGCGGTGCCACCTAGGTTACCGTCTATCGCTTTCACGTAATTTACGGCTGAACGGCATTAGCCGCAATGCCTGTCCCTGTAATAGAACGGTTGGGCCGGGCGGCACCGAGGGAGGCGAAGGGGGCGAAGGAAGAGTAGTGCAGCGAGAAGGGAAGGGTAGGGGGGTGGTTGCTGTGTCTATCCGTGCAGGGAGTTGCACGAGCGTGCATTTCCGTGCGTGTCGTGGGGGATGCAAGTGGCCAGAGGAGAGAGAGAGGAGAACGAGGGGCAGGGGCGATGGGAGGCGCGCGGATGGCATTCTGTGGTCAGTCCAGTATGTGCCTATATGCCGTCATGTGTTATCGATTCCTGGCCCGGAGCCCTGCTTCCACCGTGCTTACGCTCATGCCAGACGGTATAGTTGTCTGTCCTGAGCTATGCGAGATAAACCTTTCATTCGATTCTGTATCGTCTTCTCCCGTACGTCGCGATCTTTCTCTCTTTCCGCTTGCCTTTTTTCCGACGTCCCCTCGCGTTCGACCTGGGGGACGCTCCGCTCCTCCACCGGAACAGTTCGGAGCGTTCTCGGTGGACTTCCTTGATGAATACAGCCGATTGGATTCGAAAATCGTGTAATACCTCTAACGAAGTAGATTCGGAACATTCCGGGGAGGACATAATCGATCGACCTCGGCGAGGTTGGACGATCGCTTCGATAGGAGACCGTCCATGAGTCAGTGTTTATTGTGGTCGGGCATGGGACCGTGGAAATGATGACTCCTTAAAGTATTACGTAACGTGCAAACGGAGATAAGGATCTATATTATGCTGTTTGAATTACGACATGCGGGGCGTAGTTTCGCAATTCAGATGGTATCACTGAATAAACGATCCGATCGAGGAATCGAGATGCTCGGGAAGACAAATTTCAAGCGCACGTTGTCTGTTGGAGCAGCCGCGCGTACTACGTACAAGGGTGGGAAGAACTACGTGACTCGCGTGTACGCATTGCGTGACTCCACACGTCACTCGGACATTTTACGGGTGTAACGCACGTCCTCCATTTTTAAATGCAATAAGAGACTCCGGTACATTACGAAGGCCAGTTAGGTAATGCTGTTGCGAAACCCGCGTGACTGTTGCCCGATGAAAGGAACATTGCTCTTTGTAATTCATTTGTGAATCATCGGTTATCACGTGTGGCTGGTGATACTGCTTAAACACTTTTACCTTCGTTCGAAATCGATCATCGAGCGAACAAGAGATGCTCTGCACGGTGCTGCGCGAAAGTCTGGAATTGCTGTTTCTAATCGTTTAGTGATAATGAAATCTATTTCGAAGGGAAATATTGATGTCAATATAATAATTAGATACGTTTTAACCCTCTATAACCGGAATTTTTTGCGTACGATGTAAATGACACCTCAGGTAAATGATAAAGGTAAATGACAAAGTATGTATCGTAGGATATAAATATAATAATAAACGGACAGATTCCTTGGCAGCAGTAGACTCGTAGAATATAATTGTACAGCAGCATATACTCGTAGAATATAATTGTACAGAGTAATAAATAAACGAAATGAGACTTAAAAAATATAGATGTACAGATACATAGGTATGTAACTTCCAAGTCACATGACGTTATAGAGTAATATCTCATTTGGAACGCATTTTGTTTATGTCTAATACGATGAGAACATGTTTTGTTTATCTGCTTCACTTTTTAATTATAGAGTCTGCGACGAGAAGGTTGGAATTTTGATTATCTGATCAATTGAACTATGTTAAGAACTTGGATAATTGAATCATTTCCAATTACCAATATATTTTGTGTCGCTTTAGTCGCATTTCACATACTGCTATAGTCCACTATAGGCACCCATGGGTGCTTAGGTAGTATGCTTATTAAAAAAAATTTGACGACTTTCCACACATGATGTACGACGTCATATAAACTTCTGCATAGAAAAAATTACTTTTTCAAAACCATACGTTAAATTTGATTAATAAATATAATATCTGAACGCCCTTGGGCGTTTTACATATGAACTAGAGCAGTAATTTTCAACTTTTTTTTTTATCTCACGGCACACATAAGCTAATTACTAAAATTCTACGACACACCAAAATATATATTATATTTTTTCGCCGATCTGACAGAAGGTATACATTTTTTATTGATTTGCAAAAAGATATAATATTCTTTTCTGTTTTTGCTCCAAAATGGCGATAAAATAACTATTTATCCTAGTATGCATTAAATGACATTTAACCCTTAAAGGCTGTTATGGTTTAAATTTCACCCCTGATAGTCTTTAAGGTTAATGTGATTTTTTTATGGTAGCTTTTAAGGATTAATGATATGCGAAGAGAATTTTGTCCAACTTCCTTTTCGAAAAATCTTTTTAAAACCTCATTTATTCATGATACTTTGTAATAAAAAAAAATAATAGTCAACATTTTTTAAAACAACAGTTATTTATTATTTTTCTTTGATTTACGTACATTTAATAAGATGTCTGACCTTGGAGTTGCTTTAGTATGCCAACTAAACTGTAAGTTTTTTCGTCGTTGGTACACGATGGCAATTTCTAATCATTGCTGCCACACCACATGAACTTCTATTAAAAAATTTTGGGCACACGTGTGGACCTCTCGCGCACACCTGTGTACCGTGGCACCGGTTGAAAATCGCTATACTAGACCAGTACCTGGAATACTTTCAATGTTAGGATGTTGATTAGACATTTCTTATTCTTCTTTGCAAGTACTGTATACTCCCAATGTCCGAGGAACACAGTCTGCAGCACCTCTAAATATAAAATCAAAACTGCCCCAGTTCCAAACGATCTATGATTTTCTGAGAGCACTATAAAATCAAATCCTCCCCAGTTCGAAACCAAGATTTCCTCAGACCGCTATAAAATCAAATCTTCCCCAGTTCCAAACGGTCTAAAATGTCCTCAAAACTGTCTTTATTCAAGTCCAATTTCGTTTTTTCACAAATGTTTTGCCAGCTGGGATAATTAGTGGGCCGGTATTTTCGGTGTTAAAACTCATCCACTGAAGTAGGGCACGGTGCTCTCGGCCGAGGGAATGATTACTATGTCAAACGCGGAATGCGCTTCCTTCCGGTTTCGCGCATACGCGTATGCAAAGATAATAAAAAGCAGCCGTTTTAAAAAGTCGTGGCCGTGTGCGATAACGGATGAACCGGCGCTCGCGGAATGGGCCACGCGTACATCTGTGCGTAAAATATGGCAAAACGCGGAGCTGCTGGCGGTGTTTTAATGATCCGACGACGGGATTTCGCGTCCCTGGCATTTCCTCCGACTTTTTTTCCGTTTCTGAAATTTCCCCGGCACGCTGTAGCCGTCGACGCGGTGCACTTTCCGTGTTACTCGGTGCTGCATCGAAAGTTGCCGACCTAAGCGGTTCGAACGGCGCGAAAAAGTGCGTTGGAACTTTCTTCCTCGGAAGTTCGCGGGGGTAAGGTCGTGATTGCTATAATACGCGTCCGTCAGAGATGCCACTTGCTCGTAAGATGCAGAAACACACGACCCGCGCGCATTTCACAGACTATGTGGTGCGGTTTAATAATAGTACTGTCGTGGCTGTCCTCGTCTTTCACCCCGGTAGAAAACACTCCCTATATTTCCTGTGTGTGGTCCCTACATAGTTACATCATTTGATGCTAAAATGGTCCTGAGATGGTGCTTGAGTACAAAAACATGTTTCTACTAAAAACCCTTCTATATATACATGTATAGGCGCGCTTCTTACTCATGGAATTTTCTCGCAGAGTTCCGATGCCGTTCACCACTCGGTCGAACATACCATTCCTTCGGAATGTTGCTTCGTTAGCTTTTTTTTCTACGTTTTAGTCATTCCAGGCGATTTTCCCCGACTCGAGACGAAGTTTTCGGGTAGCAGCACATCCCCGCGAGACTATTTGCACGTATCGTATCATATGTAGTCAAGCGAGAGGCAGTTCATGTCAGCCAATTTCTTTAAAAGCCAGCTACGATCCAAACCTGCTAGCCTGCAGGATCTCCGACTTTTATTTCAACTTGGGCGGTTCGTTTTATTTATTGCGTGATCCTATGCTGTTTCGACGAATGAGCATGTTCCTTCTCTGAGTAGATTAGCGCCGGCTCTGCCAAAGGGTCTGGAATGAAAAGGGATGTGCCCGCGCGAACGAATTCGAATCGAGTGTCGATAACCGTTTTACAGTTTCGTGGATGTTTGCAAGCGAATGAAACATTCGGTTTATGAGTCGTGTTCCTAGGGTAGTCCCTATCGAGCGTTGCAGATTACCATGGTGGTTAGAAATAGTGAATATCGCGCGAGGAACAGTCAGGCTTGTCCGTGTTACAGAATTTTTGATGAAACGCGTAATGAAATTGTGCAGCGTCTGCATGAGAGCAGGGTAAAAATTGCTGGAATTACGGGACTATGTATGCCATCAAGTTGGAAAATGGTCAGACCTGTGGCTCGACGCTCGCATAATGGCAGAATGTAGCTACTTGAAAGTCCGTGAGCAGAAAAGTTAAAGTTAAAGGCACACGAATAGTCGTTAAATTTAATTGCAGCCATTTGACGAACAAAGAGACGACCAGACACCTGTTTGCTCTCTTTTCTTCCTGATACATCTGCGTGCGTCGCGCAAACTCGCAGTCTGCCTGCATCAAATTTTAACTTAGCTTCCTGGCTCAGCTGATCGTTCGTTTACTTGCTTCTAAACATTTGCACGTTTACGTTGGGCTGATTTCGATCATTCTAGAAGTCCTCCTGTTTTCGATGTTACGTCACACGCGTCCAAAGTTCCAGACTTGTCTGTTGCAATTGGTGAAACATGAAATATCGTGAAACCTCTTCCACGCGTGCAGCACGTTGCGTGTTTTCTGGTGGATACGGAAAGAGGGAAAGACAAGTGCTCGAGAACAGACAGGAAGCTCGAAAAACTCGTTGCTGATTTTCGAGCGTTTTATTTCCGTGCCGTTCCACTCGCTCGTTTGGCTGTAGGGTGCGGGGTACTAGATTAACAATGCTTTAATTACGTTTCGTGATACGGCACGCGGGAGACTGAATTTTCGAATATATACGTCGTCAGATTACAGGAATAAAATTCAAGCAGCCACTGAAACTCGCGTATCGTAATCCTGGGTGGCGTAATTTGTTCTTTAAATTTTTCGAATGTCTGTAATCCTTCTTAAATATCGAACGTTAATCCCTTTGACTCGAATAGCGAGTCTGGCTCCTCGTAGCAACCTAATGGATTTCAATCTTCTATAATACTTTGTAATAAACTAGAGATACGTGCAAAAACATACTTTTTACTTTATTAAAATATTTAATTTAAGAACTGAGACTTGTTTCCTTCTCAATCTCTGTTTATGTCGACAGGAGTAAGGAAATTAACCCTCAGCCGACCCTCATTCTTCTAACTTAATTCATCGCTTGGTGTAAAATTGACACAATGGTAAAAAATCACAAATAAATCTGCAAATTCTTTTATTGACAACAAGAAAATGAAATTTCTGTATATTCAGGCATAAGATTGCTGGCATCGTTCACAAATAATAAATCGTAATAAAGTGATATGCAAGACATGCTGCTATTTTACATTTATCGCATCTTTGTGAGAAAATTGTGTCAAATTGACCCAAGGGACGGATCAGGGTTAAGTCGTATCCATATGCAAGAATAACCCGAATTAACCCTTTGCAGTCGACATCTTTTTCACCTGATATGCAAAGCTTAGAAACGCAAATATAACTGACTTCAATAAGAGGGTTTGTTTTATTCCAAATGCACGTGTGTCAGTGGTAGAATATTTGTAAAATGTATATATTGTGCAGTGTATGCAACTGAGAAGTATTTTGAGCCGTTTATGCAGAATAGAAAATTTGAAATCTAAATATTACGATACCTCACAGGCGCCGTTCGAGTGCCAAAGGGTAAATTATATGTCAAGGGGTTAATATCTTTGATCACTGTAGAGCATGTTACTAAATTGATAATGAATGAGTCGAAAGAATTACAGAAGGATTGCAGCGCGCACAGCGTACACGATTAGACCTGTAATCATGGTATAATAAATTATCAATTCGCTTGAGGTAAATAGGGGGGATTGCGCAATTTCCCTGGCAATTGTTCTGGACCGTATTCGTCGTGTCTATATAAATGCTACGAAAGCGCAATGCAATTTCCTTGCTTCTTTGTACGTTTACAAAACCCTGTACACGTTCATGTCGGATGATTGTGTTACGGAACAGCGCCCAACTTTCGGTTCGCTCGGGGTTGCACGATGCCCTTATCGGATAATGGCTACAATGCGCTTTGATCGTTCCTTTTTCCAAGAATTTGTCATTCCTCCGCTGGATCGCGCTAACGAGAGGACGATTAAGTTGAAAAATTTGAAGAAATCACGAAGCAGCCGGCCGTATTACCTCCGCCTGCCGTATCTTCGGGATTATTTCATCCTGCAAGACTCCGCCGGCATGAAATCTCCTTAAGATAGTCCGGAGTTTGCGATACCGGCGAGCCTGCCGCGATGCAAAGGGGCCGAAGAAGCGGCAGAAGATTTAGAAGGAGTCACGAGATAAGAAAAAGGAAAAGAAAAACGCGGGGTGGTGGAGAAACGGGCAGAGGATGGAGGGGAAGTCGATACTGTGGAGGTACTTGGCCGATGCGGCTCTCTCGCCGTGACTATGCTTTCGAGGGAGCACGAAGGAAGGAATAAAAGAAATGGCGTAAAAAACAGGTTGGTCGAGTGTGAAGAAAAAAGAAAAAGGTGATATCCTATCTCGAGGATTATTGTATCCCCCGCCCAGCCTGAGAGTTACACCGTTTTGAATTTTTCTTGCGATAATTCGGGTCAGCGATATCGACGCGTCTGCCAGAAGCTTAAGGAGAAAGTGAAAAATTTCAAAAACCCGTAAAAAATAATAGTACTTAATTATCTGAAATAATCCGTCTTTAGATATTCCTTTAGGCAAATATAGAAGCGTGTAGATCGAGCTAACCGCGAATCGCACAGACGATTTTGGAGCAGAAACTCATGGAAGGACGTGAAAAATAATTTCCTCTGCTACTCGCACTGTGTCGTGTGAAGAATCGATATTGTGGTGGCACTTGGTAGAACGATGACTGGAGAAGCTTTGCTAAAGGGTAGACAGAGAGAGAATTATAAAGGAGCCGTGAGGGGAAGCGAAGAAAAAAGGCAGAGGGACTGCAAGGGTAGACAGCGAGGGAGGGACACAGGGGGTGGAGTGAACGAGCAACAGCCGCTGCTCTTTTGTTTTCTGGGACAAGAGGGTGGCTTCGTTGGCTCAAAATCTTCCCTAGACCAGATAGCTGAGTAGACTCGTCTCATTCTTCCCTCTCTGTGTTGAATATGACAAAATGTTTCAATTGAAATAACTTTTCATTTACGTATGGTTCTCCAAGCGCTGCATGTACTTCTCGAGACAATACTTTGAGGAGCTTGAATCATTGCTTTTCGAAATCTCTTTGAATCTGTCCTAGGACAGGTTCACGACAACACATTGTTGAGTGTTGGATCAATAAGTGGTACACTTTCTACTGTCAGGTTCCCTTAAAAGTGTATGAGAAAGAAAATAAGGCTAACAACAGACACAATAGAGGCATACCGCTGATTAATTGCAGATTAATAGTCACAAGCACTAATACACTCTTCAGTGTAGAAGACGGTGGTGTACAAGAGCAGAGAATTTAAGGAATACGCCCTACACGAGAGCGATGCAGAAAGGGCAGGTCTCGGTAAGGCGCAATCAATAGCATTACCCTACCTCCATTATAGAAGCTACATGGTACAATGGTGGATCATTAGGAATAGCAGCTAACACCGTTGCAAGATCAATTTCGCTTTGAGGTTACCGGATGGTCCGATCTGAATAGATTGGTTCCGTTATAATAGTATTAAGCCGTATTTTCTCCTTAACCAATGAATTGCATAACGTGTAACACGAATTCTCTAATTGTAAGTAGGAGTCAGGCAACCTCTCTGTGTTAAACATGCTACACAGGGTAACCTATCGGTTTTCGTTCGACTGCAGCAGCATGAGGAATTGTTTTATTAAAATGAAAAGATGGTAGTTATTTCACGCCCGAGTTGGCGTCGATTCGACTCCTAGCGGTTTTTAGCAGCGGGGGAAAAAGGGGCGATATAAAAGCCGACGTCGAGATTCGGCGTTGAATCTTCTTAACGCGGCTGAGGTCTGTTGCCAGTCATTTGTCTGACGGGGAAGAACACTCCTTAGGAGAGTTTCTTCCTTCTTGCCGGCATACACGCGTCCATCCAAATTAGCCTCTTCAATCACAGTACAATGGTTACACACCAAGGGCAGCTTTTCAAAGCCAGCATCGTGGATCGGTGGAAGTTTCCTATTGGCTGTTTACTATCGAGTCGGCCGAGGACTATGCTCCCGAACTGGCAAATGGCCAATAGAGATGCCCCTATATCGCTGGCACCGCAATCGCTCATTGCAAGATCGAGCTTTCGCAGGCTTGTTTGAAATTCGTTAACGATAAAAGGGTCGAACAAAAGATCCGACTGGTTACATCCTCATCGGTCATAGTGGATCTTTATCGCTCCCGTACCTAGCCGAGGATCGATCGATCGGCTGCATCGCTTCACGTGAATTCGTGCCCGCGTTTGCTGCCGAACGTCCACGCCACTTTCGCATCCCGTCCCGCGTAATTGCAGCGGGAAAAGTAATCAGCTAATTCGTTTTCGCGAAAATTTCCGCGCGCCGCGCCGCCCGAAACAACGAGACGTACGCCCTGCGTTTTTAGAACGGCTGCCGTCGATTTCGTTAAAAGAAGTTGCTCTGCTTCTCCGGAGAAAGAAGACCGTTCATTCGGATCGATCGAAATCGTTTTTCTTTTATTTTCCAGCTTGCATTATATTTTCAGCCGCGCCGGCAGTGGAACGGTTGATCGAGTCTTTTGAATCGGAGATTTGAAATTTTCGAAATTAAAGAAATTCACGTCGGGGCTGTACATTTGGCCATTCACCGTTGGCCATTGCAAGTCGTAATAGAGAAACGTTAATCACTTAATGGAAACGCCAGGGAGAAATGTTAATCACTTAATGGAAACATGCTTTTAATACTTTTAATAGTCTATCATCGGGCACTTTTGATTTCATTCATTTTCGCGACTGCGAAACCAAAGGACTCCTTTAATTTAATTAATTGATAGACCGGCAAAATCGAGCGATTCTTCACAGCTTTTGTCCCGTCGATTCGATAACTGTCCGATGTACACTAAATTCGCGAGTCAGCGAGGCGGGCGTTAGGGGTGCGGGTAAATTTTTATTCACAGTACGCGGTGCTTCGCAAAAGTACGTATTCCAGACGATGCTCTCTTAGAAAGTCTAACGAGGATATAAAGTTATAATAGCGTACCGTGCAATTTAACTTGCAATCGTTAAACAAGCTCACTCGAGAGAGACTCATCCGCTTTGCCTCAAAGCGGTCTCAGGGCAGCTTCAAAGAATATCAAGCTTAGGCAACAATAGAATATATTAACCAAATACCGTTTTGGAACTCTTCACGACGATAAACTCTCGTAGTCGAGAATGAAGCTCCAACGGTACGGTGGTACGTATTTATGCAAATACGCTTCAAACGAAAGATTTTGATTTATGGTTTAAACTGCAAGTATTCCCCTTTGTCTAACAATGCCACGCAACTCACACCCCCAAGGGAGGGGTGTCCTCCCGATTTTGATGAAATTTTGGAAGTTTGTGGAGTAGCCAAAAATAAGAGACACGTATTTTTTTTAGCTGCGGATACTCAAGTATATGGGGTGAAATCAGCCCCTGAAGATTGATACCCCAGGCTATTTCGAAAACTATTAAAGATAAAAATATACTTCAAACTGCAAAGTTGTATGGTTTTTTAGGTACAATAATTTGGTAAAGAAGATTTTCAAAAATAGTTAACCCTCTATAGCCTGTCACACACCAATATATCGATATCTTGTTGATCTAACTCAATTTTTCGCTGCAATATGGCGTATACATCTGGTTTTATAATGTCTCCTTGGTAACCAAAAAGATTCTTTGTAGCGATTATCAACTCTAACCTAAGATATGAAAAAGAACTTCATAAATTCATTGTTAATTTGCATTTAGAGGTTGATATTTGTTAGTTTCGCGTTAAATAAATTTTTTTATAGCCACGAAAAGAATTTAGGCTATAGAGGGTTAATAGTTTTCGTGAGGTGGTGATTTTACCCCTTAAACTTGAGTATCCGCAGCTAAAAAGAATACGTATCTCTTATTTTTGACTATATTCCACAAACCTGCAAAATTTTATCAAAATAGGGAGGAGACGGTCCACTACCCTTCCTTGTCAGCCTCTCCGCGGAATCTAGCTGGCCAAATTATTCTCGTATTAAGAAATCGTCGAACAAAAGACACGACGCTGTTCTGAAACGTTTTTCACGGTGCACGGGGTTTTATTAAATACCCAATCGAACGTAACGACCCGGCTGAGCGCAAGGCGATTTTCTCGGCGTTTCACCGACGAAGAAAAGTTCCCTAAAGGAAATCCATAAGCGGAGCCGCGCTATGCGCCTCGCGTTTCCTCGCCCCCGTGCAGCACCACGAAGCTTCCGAGACGTATGTATAAACCCACGATGATCGGATTAAAATAGAAGCACGACGTTGTATTTAGAGCCGCTTCCACGGCTAGAGTTTCCCGCGGGCAAAGATAGATGCGGGTTGGTGGCCGCGAATGCCGCTATTGCCATTACTGTTAATGCTAGCACGCAACGACAGCCGCAGCAACGCGGTGTTTAGCGCCTTGTCTGCGACCCAAAGCGTGCAACTTAAAGATGCGTCTCCATGTGTAATAAACCAGCCTAACGTTGTTGAGAACCTCGAGCTGTCCGCTCGACCGGAGGCCTGTAAGAGGAAAGTAGAGCAATCGATCAGTCAGGAGGAATTTCTTAAAAAGTTCTCCGAATCTTTGGATTAGTTCTTGCCATCACTCTTTAGAAAATGGCTAACTTTTAGTTTTTAACCCTTAACTACTATAGAACGTCCGTGTAACCGCTCCGAATTTTCATTCATCCCTATTTCCCTTTCTGAATGACTTATCATCTTCTCACGCCATGTTGTACCTTTTAGTTAGAATCATATGTTCAATCAGGCTTCGGTCTCTTTATTATTAATGTACAAAGCGAGAACAATTGGCATCGTTTTCTAATTGCCCCCAAAATATTCAAAATTGCCCCCCTGTGGGGCGTCCGTCCCACGTTGGGAAAAAATGATACAGGCTACACCATTTTCAGTGTTTCCATATTTTGTTGGAACATGTGTCGAAACCCAGCTAAAGCTACAGTCCTGGTTAATCCCAAGAAACGAACTCATTTATAGATAGTTCTGTTCGAAAAGCGTCTAGGCTGCAACCTCTGCTTGTCTCTCCATGGGGTACTCATGACACTGTAGCCTCTGAGATGTCCCCATTCTTCTAAACAACTCTTTTCTGAAAGGAATTGTAAGTTTGCATCTTACCACACTCTAGCGCTGTTTTGTTTCCTACAAAAAAAGAGGATTGGCACATCCGACTCTACAAAGTAGACGGTTAACCCTTCGAAGTCCTAATTTTTTTTTAATTTTCTTTTCAATAACTCCCTATTATTTTAAGTGTTTTATTTGAAATGTACTTCAAAAGACAGTCGGTTGATAGAAGCCAATGTACACGATTTTCTTTTCTAATTATATTAAAAACAGCATTGGAACTTAGCTAAGACCTGATATTTATTCTAAACAAAAATATTGCGGAATATAATACATATTTAAACTGACAATTTAAAAATGTCGAGTGTGACTCAAGATAGAAATATTATACCTGTGAAGAAAACCGATGTAGAGTCACACTCGACAAAGGAGTTCAAAGGGTTAATAAGGGTATACATCTTCCACCCGTTGAATCCCCTGGAAGACTCCATGGACATCCTGAATTTGAGAGGAAAGACCACGATAGGCTGAGGAATACGCGAACCAAGAAATCATCAACGAAGGCGCTTTGTTGCTCGGGGTGTGTAAACCGCTAGCAACAGGGGCGTGTTCCGCAGGTTGGTGCTGGTAGGTGTTGTTTCTGGTATCTGGCTTTCCGACTCGGTGGAATATGCGCGCACAGATATCGCGTTCTTGGCTGACACTGCAACTTCTGCATGCGCGCACGCGAAATCAGCGTGGGTGAGGTAGACACGGGGAACGAGCGGTTCACGGCAAAGTTATTTGCATCCTAAAGAAATTTTTCACCGGTTAAACCGCGGATTCGGCTGCCTGGACTTGCGAAAGTGGCGGAAGTTCTATGCGTGCGTATCCGCGGCACATGCAGCGGGCAGGGAGCATGCAGCTCGTACCTGGTCGCGATGTTCCCCGGCTCTGTTTGCGTAATCAGCATCGAAAACTGTCGGGCTGTGTCGAGGCTCGTCGTTTTTCCGCACAGCTGAAACTCAAAACGAAACTATGGACTTCTTCATGGAATCTCCAAGGAAATCCCGTTGGCGGAAAACGGGAAACTGCGGCCTGATCGACGCCGCGCGAGAAGCCTCGACCGGGATCCTCGATTTCACTCGCGAAACTTGCCTTCCATGTTTCCTGAAAGTATATTTTATTTGGCCGTAGATCATTTCTGTTCGCGGCACAACGTTAAATCCGATTAACTTCTAAGGCGCTGCGAAGGTCGATATCGCTATACGTATATAGACACGTCGACAGAAGCGGGGAACTTTCGTAGACAAATGAGAACGCTCGTACGATAACTGGATTGTCTAGCTTAAACGACTTTGCGCTTGATTCAGTAAGGTCTACGAAATCGAAATTGGAAACCATGGAAACTAGCATACCGGGCTGAATCTATAGCGCTGCAATGAATACAGAGAGTACACCGTCAATGGGTTCCTAAAAAATGCCGTGTTACGCGAATTCGTGTTATACGAAACAAGGGAGTGGTATAAAAAAGGGGGCTAGGCTCCAAAAATTAATAAAACTATATTAGTTTCTTCTTCCAACTGACAGTAACAGAAATATGTTCGTTAACCCTTAATTACTGTAGAACGTCCGTGAGACCGCTCCAAAGGGTATAGCCGGATAAGGGGGTCAAATGTGCCCTTAGACCAAATTTGATTTGCGATGGACCATTCGATAGCTTACCAAAAGAAACCATTTTCCACAAATTTTCAACCCTCTATCTCGACCGGGGGGGTGGTAACAGGGAAAATGCGGATTATCCGGATTTGCACTATTTTCCCTAATTAGTCGCATGCGAAAATTCTGAAAAAAATGTAGCATGTTCTGGATACGGTGGCATATATTATGGAATTTTTTCCGATTTTTTCGTTGCAGATTCTAGTTGTAAAAAATTAAAAACGTTCGAAAAATGCAGACCACGTTATCCGGATATACCCTTTTCATTCATCCCTATTTCCCTTCCTGCACGACTTACCATATTCTCACACCATGTACCTTTCAATTAGAGTCTAATGTTCAGTCAGGCTTGGGTCTCTTTATTATTAATATACAAAGCAAGAACAATTGGATTTGATCTTTATTCGGCACTCGTATGTACGTGATAACGCAATAAACATTAGCGGTCTGTGAGACCTCCTACAGTAATTGCATAAGTTTCAACGTCTATAGTAGTTAAGGGTTAAAACAATCAATGATTAAACAACAGCATTACATATTAATATTGCATAATGTTCCCTTCTTCATCACTGCTAAACACCATTAAACGAGGGCGCTTTCTTTCTGGCAAAATATCCTCATCTTCTCTACTTTTGTCTGCAGCATCTTCATTTCTATGCTCTACTTTCTTCAAAAGATCTGTTATTTAAAACGAATTTAAAATTCTAATCTCCCAAAATTCCGTACAGAGTTCTGACATAACGCACTCGCTTGCTCGAATGAAAAATATGTGTCCAATAATGGTGCTTGCATCACACGTCGTAATTTACGGGGATTTTCCCAATTCTCGAATCTTTTTAGAGCGAAACCGTGTTCTGAGAGTGCCGTGTTATAAGGGGGTTGTCTGTACATTCAATTTTCAGGATATCTCTCTAAGCTAAGGTCTAACTTTGACACTGATTTGAATTGTCTGCTTCTGATGAATGCCAGTGACGTTATGGACATTTCATTAGAGCCGACAAATAGAATAGAGCATGAATGGGGGTTGGTGCGTGCTATTGCCTCGCGACCTTAATTTCCGGAGTCCTCACTTTCACTTCGGTCAACAGGCGCACAGGCGCAGATTGTTTCTTTGCCTTTCTTTGCTCCTCTTCGTTTCCATCGCAGCACCTCCCAGTGCGAGCAAGAAAAGTGCTGTACACAGAGGTGGGCCGGGAGTATTTTATTACCTCGGAGCCGGACATCTTAGCTTCAGGTCCAAAGAGAATAGGAAAAGATGGTAGTATAGCGTCCTATAATTCTCAGTTTGGCCGATTAGGCGTGCACGCTGTCTTCTCGATACATGCCTCGCAGAATTTCGTTGATCTTAGAATTTTCTTTGCTCCCTCTTATCGTAACAAACATTTCGTAAGTGCAATTATATTTTTCAAGGTTGTCGGTGAATCCTTAACCCCTTGCCTCATGATCTTTTTAATAGCTATCCGCACTGACGTTTATTGTTCGAGCGTTCTAAGGGTGAACCCTAGGAAGAATATTGATTAATATCTGCAGGTTGCTTAAGATGATCCTCTAAAAGTTAGGGGTGTTGCAGTATACAATTTTCAAGAATTTATATTTGAGTGAAACTGATCTTTATGATCTATATCATAATCTGCATCTCGATGGTGACTCGTTATTATAAGGTGAGGGGTTAACATGGGAACATAATGTGAACAGGTACGAGGCAAAGTCCTTTATCGTTGATAGCTCCATTTTGGGATTTCCCAAACTACTTCAACCGTTCCTGCTTCTTCCTTTTCATCGGTGAACCTTTTATCGAACCTAGTCGCGGAAAGACAGCGCACAAACGTGGCGTCATCGATCCGATGACGCGGATATCTTTGCAGGACCAGTTCAAGTATCAAACGCAATGGTCAAAGTGGTATTGAAAGCACGGTCTGTTTCGCGGGAAGCTTTTATCCAAATATCGAAGTCCTCCCAGAGACGTTCCAATATTTCGTCTTCAACGGAAAAGGATTTACCTCCCGCGAAAATATTTCTCCTCCCACGTCGCAGACGTTTCTTTCTAATGAATCGGAGGGTATATTTGTGGAAGTGTTACAGAATCCAGGGGAATGAAAAATGAGATCACCGGGGATCGTTAAATGCTCCTATCGTTTCGTTAATTATTAAGGCAGAAGATGGAGTCGAGTTCGCTGCAATTTTTCTGTTGACTTTAAAGTCAACTTCGAACTGACACGAATCAGCTGTTTCAACATGAAACACCCGGTAGATTTTCAATACGACTGTATACCTGTGCTCCACGGACTTAATTAAAAATTAAACGAGCCCTCCGGGACCATCGTGGCCGCCGAAATTCGTCGGCGCTCGCTCCATAAAGCCGAGGATCGAGCGTCCCTCCTCACAATGACGTCCCTCTGCAAACGAATGCTCTATCCATATGGATCCTACCATTTCGACACTCGAATTTACCCAAAATATAGATATGTGTGCGCTTGAACGCGATCCGTGTGTTCGTTTATCGCAAATTGTGCCACGTAGCGCAGGTTGAGTCGGGTTCACTCATTCCTGCCGGTCTGAATAGGGAAATTGTTTTTACAAAGTCTAATTCAACTACAAGACACGAGAATAGAGGCTGCAAGTGATTTTTGATGACAAATTGAATTTTTACAATTTTAGTCGGATGGACAGATGTGTGGCGACGAAGCTGATTCCCATTAATGGCCTTTGATAACTTTTTTAGATTCTTCTTACGTCATACTCTTCATGTTTGTCTTCTTATGTGTCTATTTTAATGATTAGCTGAAATTTGGTAAATGACCGATCAGGGGAGGGTTGCATGAAAAGTGTACAAAATCGATTATAAAAGAAATAGTTGGTTGTCTAATTTATTAAGAGGTTACATACGCCTGGAACAGATAAAACAAGTATATTCTTCTAGAATTTTTTTTTTTGAATGAAAAAGTGTAAGATATGCTTGAAAGTCTATAATTTAGTGAATACTTCCACACAAAATCTTTTAAAAATTCTTCGCCATAAGAAAATTGCAGCTAGGTGAATGAGACATGTTTTTCGTGGACAGCGTTTGCGGGGCCAAAATTATCTCTTCTGGGGTTTATCTGAAAATAAAAACAAAATTAGTTTCTTAAAGTAGATGAATAAAACTAGTCCTAAACGTAGCCGTTTTTTGAAATACTGATTTAAAAAGAAGATATAAGCCGTTGAATTTGCAGGATAGAAGTACTACATACCCCTGACGTTTGACCCTACCTTTTTTGAACACCCTAAACAAGCGAGAAGAAACTATAATTTCAATACACATAATTGCTGAGATCTCTGTTGAAATATCGAACGTACGAATTATTTATAATCCAAGATATCAAGCTACATAATAATTCTTAACGACGTTAGTAACGAACTAATAATATTTCAGATTAACTCAATTTTCCATAAGTGTCCCAATGCTTCTGAACAGGGATGCAAGCATACCTCGCAAACAATCCATAGTAATGATTAACAGATCCTCATTACTAAAATTACGTCTTTCGTACAACAAGATCGCAGTCGTCGTTCCAATCAAGATCCCCTTAATTATTCGTCTCCGTAACATCTCCGGATAGTCGGCGTTACTCAACTTATTTGTTCAGGATCGTAAGTTTCGCGGAGGGGGGAGGATTAGTAATTGTCGTGGCGGCGGGACCAGCGAGCTGCGTAACATTTATTTTTTCCTTACATAATTCGTCCCGTGCGCAGAGAGGCGGAAGCGTGATTACGGGGGGCACGGGGTTGTTCCGGTTGCCCCGACGCGGAGCAAGGACGCTTGTTAAGAAACTTCAATAAAACACGAAAAACAATTGAGTTTTTATTAAACGAACGGTGCGCGCGGCGTCTCGCCAGGTATCCGACGATTATGGAAGCCCGTGCTCGTTTCGCGGAATGAAGAGGCGACGCTCTCTTTCCACGCTGCGTCGACGTCCCTTTGCAAACGAATGACCCATTTAGACGATTCCTATCTATTCGAACGGGTTCGAGGCAATGGCGGTGCTAGCCGAGGATGCTAGATTACCCTGCGGAAATCCGTCCTCGCCGAATACCCAGACTTCCGTTCCGCGCACGCGTTCGTTACAAAGCAAACGTTAAACAGAGAGAGGTAGAGAGAAGGAGAGGGAGAGGGCTGTGATTCTTCGGCTGAGAACGATCGCCCGCTATTTTTCCCTCTCCTATCTTTTGCCTTTTGTTTTGCACGATCGCAGAAAACGCGCTGCACACCGGCAGGATATTCTTCGTTTTTTTTTTCCAGCGCCACCGTGGAAACTTGTTGTCCATTGGCTGGCGAGTTTTCGGACGTATAGGAGTCCGATATTGTGTGACAGGTGACTTTGTCCAGCGAGTATCGGCTGGATAAAGGCAAATATTAACTTCTAGATCGTGCCATTCCGCCGAGTTCATCGCTCGCACACGCTGCGAGCCGATTGCACGGATTCTTTGACTGTTTTCGAGGAATTTCGAGTTCTGGCGGCTGTGGAGTCCGTTGTTTTCGGGATTTGGGTGAAATGAGTGGGTAGGAGGTTGTTTGACACGTTGTATGCCACAGTGGAAACTGCTTTGCCTAGTCAGACATATTATAATGTGCTGTTTTAAGTATGAATCGCGAAGGGACGAAATATCGGGTAACCAAGAAAGTTCGTGCCGTTTATCGGTGTTATCATTTTGTGACGTCACACTATGAGATCGGTAGACTTCTGCAGCAACCAAATAGTTAAGATACTATTCGCATAGTTGCATATTGGAATATTTTGTGCACTGATCAAGTATGCATTTGGATATTCATAGTATTCGAATAGTGTGGCTTGGATTATAACTCACGTTCTCTTCTAAACTTTAATTTCATTTAAGGTATAATAAATTTCCAAATTCCTGATTTTGGTAAAGAAGTGTGATTATTAGATTGTGAATGTTTATGCAAATATACATTTTTAGAGTTCAATATTTTTTATGTTGATGCAGCTATAGAAATGAAACTTTGACAAAACTGTACTTTGTTCTGTATGTGTTTAAACATGTACTTTTTATTTTATCACGTTTTAACATGATCGTTTCTCAGATATTCGGATTTGTTAAATTGTGAAAGCATCCACAGTACAGTAATTACATTCTTTGGCTGTAAGCAGTTTTTGTTTTGCAGTCATTTTGTTTCTAACTGCAAAAAATACTCCTTCACTGGCAGAGGTAACTGGAATATTTATGAAGCATTTTGTTAATTCTCATTGAAACAATTGAAACAATGTTAAAGTATAAAAATGTATATTTGCATAATCATCGAAAGTCTGCGTATTATACTTGAAAACTTCCGGTCTAAATTTTATTCTTTCTCCGAACATAAAAGCGCGACGATAAAAAGTTGTGATTTCTTCTTATAGCGAAATTCAGCGAAATGTGGAGCATAAGGTTGCTATAAAAAAACGTATGCTCCCATTGCATAAGAATTCACTGAATATTTGAATTACTATCGTTTCAATTACGCCCTGTTCGCAGTCGGGAGATCTGATTTGATTTTCATCTAGTATGTATTTTTTATTCCATGCGAAAATATTAAATATATTCAGTGCTATGTTCGCAGGCATCGAAAATATTTTCCTCTGTTCATGAAAGTATCATTACCACGTCGCAGGCACGAACCATTGAGCATCTGTGTCACAGTGGAGCAGAATTTCTATTATTGTTGCTAGCAGCTCGCAAACCGTGAGGATTATTAACACTGGAAGGACCACGTGCGTCAATACGCGCAATTATTGCTTTCTCTTACGTCCATAACTCAAAATCTTTTGGACCTTCGAGGCTTGCCCATTGTGAACTTAACCCCTTGGACTCAAATGACAAGTCTGCCCCGTCACAGTAACCTAATGCCAAAGTATACAATGACGAACCGCATTCATCATAACGTTTGAGGTACTAGATTTCACTCGGAAATTTTATAATAATTATAAACAGGGTCAGTTTCTGTTGTAACACGTAAGTGGAGGCAGTATTTTTAGTGCATTTTATTGTGAAACATAGTAACCTAATCTGAATTAAATTACACATCAAAGGGCCATTGAGGCCAGATTTCTGAAACACGAAATACGTGAATATTAATAACTTTTAAAATATTGTCAAGGGACCATTAGAAAAATTTGGTTAGATAGCTAAAATATCACTAAACATGTGTATAAGACACCAATGTTGTAGCATCATTAGTTCCTTCAAAATAAATTCCAAAAGATGACCTTAGAATTGTCTCTCTAGACCAGTGAGCCCCCTTAACCCGACGATTATGGTCGACATACCTCACAGTTTTGAAAAATAATATTACTTTCTTATTAATTGTGAGCATGCTCGATGCTGCTGATCCTCAGTACCTTCCTTCTATACCACGCTCTTTTTTGTGCATAGATAAATTAAATACTAATGACAGAAGACAGATTGATATTATCTATATTAAAAGATTGTATATACAAAATTTAAATTTGAAAAAAATTTGTTGGGGTGTGCGACACCCCATCACACGTGTCATGTTATATTTTCCACCTCACAGTTGCCACAGAAATTATATATTGTACAGAAATGTATCTAGGTAAACTATATGTTTATATAGGAAAATTTTGAACAAATATCTAGGCAGAGAAAAATCATAGTCGTAGTGTTAAACTGTCGAAAGAGACACTACAGCAGTCATGTTCAACGGAGCTGCGGCCTTCCCCCACTCTAGGTTCATTCCCCTCATATAGACTGTGATCTGAGGCGACTGGACGAGGAGGGAACTGAAACGAGAGGAATGGACCTGGAGTGGGGGAAGGCCGGTGGACATCACTGCCCTACAGCTTGCTCTAAATTCTTCGTTCTTTTCTGTTCCTAATCAAAGCCATAAATTCCAAAACTGCACAGGTACACCAACCAGCATTTTGAGGAAAGCTGTGTTTTTTGTTTATCTTCTCTAATTCTCCATTAATCTTTTCGATTTTCCTTGCGAATATTGTTTATACAAACATTTCTCTGTTGCTTGAGTGTCATTGGATTCATCTGAGTGTCAGATCAAACTCATACAGTGTCAAAAAGTGGACTTGTGCTGTTTTGCAATTCATGCTTTCAATTGTATTCGCACAGTTTCGAAACAACGCTGATGTAAACGATACGCTTCCCTCGGTTGCTTTCTGTGTGCGAAAAAAAAAAATGTATAAACGGTTCTCGAGACAAACGGAACTGTCTTTCGACCGACATGTCACTTTCTGGATCTGTGAGTACCTACTTTCGTCCATGGCGTAGTTTTTATACTTCTGGTATTATTCCTCGGCTTCATTCGATGATGGTTATGCATCGAGGGGCATTCGGTAGAATCAAGTTTCGGCGAGTTGTCTTTGGAGAAAGACAAGAACGAAGGGTTTGTTTTAGAACGGATTCTTTTGTTATTCCCCGACGTTTCCCGAAGGGTTTGCCTACTGGACGATGAGGCATCCTGTGCGACAGAACAATGAAGTCATGGACGTACTTTTGCTGTTTCGGTTGCTTCACTGCCGTCCCTTTCGAACGTACAGTTCTATTCCAGAAGTTGTTTAAACACAATGTACCTTTTTCTACTTATATTATTATAAAACAATCAGCGTTCAACCCTGTTTGATCAAGAGGTCAGCTAGATGTCTGAAGACATTTTTTATTAGTCTTAGACATTAAAATCAAATTATAACTTCTCCTTACATTTTTATTAACCCTCATCTTCCCCAAATTAATTTGCTCCTTGGTGTCAAATTGACACGATGGTAAAAAATCAGTAACAATTAAATTTGCTAATTTTTTTATTGAAAATAAGGAATAATATCTCCGTACATTCAGGTATGACAGTCATTGGACCTTCACCATCGTTTATAAATAATAAAGCAATTTGTAAGGCTACTACCTGTTTACATTTATCGCATTTTTGTGAGAAAAATGTGTCACATTGACACAAGGGGTGGATGAGGGTTAAAGTTATCTGCAATTCTGTGTGTAAATACGTAAAAATTGAATTTATTCCAAATTGTCGAAAAGAAATACATAGTAAAACTTCTTTTTAAGAAATTGTATTAATATATCTCGATCGAATGCGGTTAACTCTTTATGTTCTGCAAATTTGAGAGTAGAAACTATTAATCCATGACATGGATATGTGTTATCATAGGCCTATGATAATTCCCATAATAAAATCAGTAAATAGTATTTCATTCATTTTATTTCGTTTCTTCAACACTTACTCAGAATATCCATAAGAACTGTTCATCTCAAAATTGCTTCGTGTTTAAAGAATTAAATCAAATAAATCTCTGCAACGTCCGAGTATTCCATATTATTACAAAATTTCTTTGTTCCCTGCGATATCATAAATTATCATAGAAATAATAACTGCGAATCTCCTAACGTTTGAAGGATAAAGATTTTTTACCACCTGATGTATCTGTGGATTGACCTACATACAGGGTGTTTTGAAAAGTTGGTTCAAAGCTCTGCTGGCTTGTAGTGCTCACTGAACCGAATAAAAAAAAAGCTGAATGTATGTAGGTTCGTAAATGAAGCCCTTTGAGGTAAACAGCAATTTTTTATTTTAATCTTCAAACTCATTTATTTCATATTTTCGAAAATACGATAAGGTAGTCTTTAACCGTAAGTGACGTGCACACACAAATTGGTCAGTTGCATGATTAACACTTTCACAACCGATGATGAATTGCTATGTCTTTCCGTGAGATCAGGCTGATAGCTACTAATCTAGCACTACGTCCTTTCATAGCTTGAAGCTAGCTGCCTTTGATGACACGATTCTTCGTACAACATACTATTCTATACTTTTCTCTTATTGTGTAACTGAAGATAAATTATATTTAAGTAAAGTTCCGTAAATAAACTGTTATTATGTAGATCAACAGAATATCTACTTTCTATCGCATGCACAGTTTTGTTACTTGCAGATCTGGATTGACATATTTTAAGCACTTTTATTTAGTCTGAACTATCGATATAGATTTCTTCGATATATTAACCCTCAACTGGTGACGTCCTATTTTTGTTGCATAACAGATGTTGGGTGAATCAGTCCTGATAATTAAACGATTAATAACTGATAACGTAGGGTCAGTATGACTCTGCAAACACCGTAAATTACGGATAAATCGAAAAGCACAAAACAACAAACATGTGCGATCTATCAGGCCGTTTAAAGCGTACTGACTTAAGGCTACTTGAAATGACAAGTCCGTGTAAAGTATAAATGGAGTGGCACATTGACCTTACATCACTAGTTGAGAATTAAGTCACGAAAGGTGAGATTCAAAGGTCCATTTCAAGTTACAGACGTCCTAGAAACCATTTGTTGCATACGATCTTCCTACTGTTCACATGAAACTTTTATTATGAATATAATATAAAAATTGCCACATTCGCTGTAAGACTGCAAGCTCAGATGCAGTGACTCATGAAATTCTTCACATGAATATACGAATTCTACATTCTCCCAATTGCCACCTTTTCAGGGCATTGTTGCCTGAAGCAACGAAACGGTATCTCTAATAAATAATATTTCAAACACGCTTGAAAAGTTTCCAGCTGATCGACTGCACTCAAATTAAAGAGGAAAAGTAATTCTGAAAATACTCGAACAATTTCGTGTGTCACTGTAAGTCAAGCGACACCCCACGACGATACGTTTCGCAGACTTGAAATTCCGTAGAATTTCTACCGAAATACGCGGGGACCCTCGCGGACCTGGAAAACCGCAGAATAATTTCACCGATCGGGTAAAAGTTTGCTACGGTTTGTAGCGTTTTTCCGCGACAATGAAGATTTGAAAGAGCGTCGGCGGTGCCAGCACAGGCTGGCTATTGAGCCGCGACTTCGTTCACCGGCTGCTGTTGCTAACGTGAATGCCGTATCAGTTTAAACCCGGTGGAACAGCTTTTTTTCCCCCGCGGAAAGCTCGGTGAATTCCTGCTGCAGGCATTTCGAGTTTCGTCAAATTGTAACGGGCTAAGTGACTAACTCCCGCGACTTGCGGTCCAACGCGAGCCAAACGATCGTGAAATTAGAGCGTAAATTGTTGCAGACACAAACGTGTGCGCATTCTTCGGTAAATGGAATTTAATCCCATCGCATTGCGATTCACCCTGCATTTCAACGATATACCGTGAGACAATCAACCGGTTCAGGTGTTTCTGTATCATACGTTGGTCAAGCATGTACGTTCGGTCAATTTGTTTGGTTTGTACAGGAAGTTTCAAAAAGGCCGGGCAAGAATTTCGGTACAAATTTTACAGTGGCGTGTAAAAGTGTTAAAGCAAGAAACAATGTTCGTACACACTCCCTGCTAAACAGATAGATCTTAGAAATTTTTGATAATGCCAAATTCTGCTTTTTAATTCAAGAATCTGTTCTATTTTGGATTTGTTTCACTTTCTCCCGCGTCCCATTCTTGCAGACATGTACTATTGATCAATTTATTCGGTTTTGTACAGGGAGTTTCAAAAAGGTTGGGCAAGAATTTCGATATAAGTTCTACAGTGGCGTTCAAAGTTCCCGGACAGTAAATTTTAGAGTCTACCATTAGAAAAGTTCAATCAAAGCAAATTTGAAATGAAATCAGATTAAAAATTAAGTCAGAGAGAAGACGTGGTCGCAGTCTATGATCCCTCTTTCATTTTTAAGAATATTCATAAATCTGAATTTATTATGAATTGTTTAAAATGTAATAAGAAGTTCGAGTGTCCGGAAACTTCTGCACGCCACTGTACGTGTTAGAGCAAGAGAAAAAGATCATATATACTCCTAGCTAAAAAGATAGATTTTAGAAATGTTTCATACTGACAAATTCTGCTTTTCAACCTTTTGTAGACGAGCACTTACCAGCAGGTCGTAGATATTTTCTATATAAAACGAGATTATACATTGAAGACTTAAATATTAGGGATAAAGAAAAATATGCATTGTTTTATGGAAATTTTATATAATAAACAATACTTTTAGATTCCGCAGAGTTGCCAAATACTCCATGCAATCGTCGAAGGACTTCAGAAGGCTTTATGCCCTCTTTCCATAGAAAGAAAATGACTCTTTGAAAATTCCCAGTGTCTTCCATAACCGCAGGGTCAACACCTCAGAAACAGACCTATACTCGCCTAGTGATCGAACGATACTATCATTGACTGGTATCGTTAGAAAAGCGTGTCAATACTTGCCTCTGCATAATGGCATCAGTCATTGGGCCTGCCTTCCTGCACTCGTTCTGAACTCCCATAACATTGCACGCATCCCTCGCATATTTTTGTGAGATATTGGATCTTTTGAAAGAATACGTATTGTATCGTTTCACAAAGATTTAATAAAATAAGGTATAATATATAAAAAGTATTAACTATGATAAAATACAACGTTCGCGACGAGATGCGCACACCTGCTGCTGTATCATTCCTTTTCCACCTCTCGCCTTTGTTCACTTCGCCAACAGAATGACGATCGCGGTCGAATATCGATCGGCGCGCCCATTCAAACACACTATGCTTAAAATCTAAACATTACTATTCCTACATTTTCATTCTCACCCGTCCGTACGGAAAAAAGCATTTCATAACGCGTCCGACCGCGCACGGTAATTTCTCCTGAGCCGGTCGGCGCGTTCGTGAAACCGCTGAAAAAAAGTGGCATGATCCGCGGCGGACGATTTGAAACTAAATGTCGGCGGGGCGGGGGAGGCGCGTTAATCGCGTGGAAGCTGGTGGAATAGGAAATATTTGGAGTAGTTTGAAAGCGAAAGAAGAGTCGGTGGAAATATTCAGATGCCGTTGAATCGTTGCACAGCGATTATTCGGCTGCCGTGAGTTGCCTCGGCAGTCGTACTCGTTCACGTGAATACTGCATCAGTTTAGACCTGACGCGAGACTCTTCTGCCGCCGGTAAACTCGATCCATTCATAGTCGGAACGGTTGCTCGGTTCTCTTCAAATTGTAATCGCGCGAAAGAGACGGAAACAAAGGGCGAGGCATGGCGAGGGGCGAAGGGGCCAGGGGATAAGAGAGTGAGAAAACACGAGTGTGGATTGGAAAGAGGGACGACAGAAGCGTTTCGTCGGGAGGATTTCGGAGGTTTAGGTCGGACGAGAGGAGATCACGAGACTTCCGTGTCCCACCCTTCGCGAGACTGTAAGCTTGTCTTCTTGGGGCATGCTTGAAGTTACACTGAAGTCTGCCGGCCTATTTTTAACGCCGCCTGATAACACCGCCCCTTCACCCAGACCCTCGAATCTATTGCAATCAACGAATTTAACCCTTCGACAGTTCATCCCTTGCGAGACACGGGCAGGGCGGCGCGTCCAAACTGTTTAGCCTGCCATAGATATCTAAGTTTGTTACTGTGTATATGATCTTCTACGCTTCTTCTGTCGCTGTTCTGTTCAGACTAGTATGTAAAAAAGATACAGTTTTTTGATTGGAACTTGTAGTTTTATTAGACTGGTAAAGGATTAGTCTCTTCTCATCCTTCGAACGCAGTTCCGCGGGTTACCACGTTCGAGGCGTTCGCTCCAGACTGTTATTGGAAGAGCAAGCTCACATAATGGGAGCACCTCTCACGGAGGTGTTACTTTTGTTACATAACAGGAGATGCTGGATGAATCAGATCTCATAATTAAATTATTAATGACTGATGGCGTAGAGTCAATATGACCCTGTAAACTCCGTAAATTACGGATAAATCGAAGAGCACAAAACAATAAACACGTACGATATCTCAGGTCGTTTAACACGTGACTACCACAGTGGAAACTCCCATACCTGGCCAGACACACTATAACATGTCAAAACTCTCATTAACACGTTCGCTACCAAGGTCGATTCGAGAATAACGTCCACCACAGACCACGCTTTATTTTTATCAATTATCTCTGTCACACATGTGTGACGTCGAGCTCTCAAAACAGAATCGACGCGTCACACAGATGTGACGCTGGTAGCGAACGTGTTAAAGCGTACTAATTTAAGGGTACTTGCAATAAGTTACTGCAAAGTATAAGTGGAGTAATAGCAGCTGAAACTAACGAACAGTGTCATATTGACCCTATGTCACCAGTTAAGGATTAAGTCACAAGAGATAGGATTCGAAAGTGACATTTCAAATTACAGACGTTATAGAAATCAGAAATCGCGTCAATTGCTGCATACGACCCTCCTACTGTTAACATGAGACTTCTATTATGAATATAACATAAAAATTGCCAGATTCGCTGTAAGATTGCAAGCTCAAATAAGTCAAGGGGGAGGACCCGTTACACTGAAGTCTATCGGCCTATTTTTAACCCCTTGCCATATAATAACGAGTCTCTCTCGTGACACAGGATGAGCCCAACTTTTGTGCCAATTCTTTAAAGTTTTGCAATATAGCTGAAATTGACCTTCAAAGGATTGTTCAAAGCGAACTGCACGTGCTGATAGACGCTCTTAATTTATCACGGCACTCTAGGACTGGAGTAGCAAACTTTGTCGCCCGAAATCGCTGGAAAAATCGTACGGCAAGGGGTTAAACGCCGTTTGATAACATCGTCCTTTCACCCAGACCTTCGGATCTATCGCAATCAACGAATTTAATCCCTTCTTCCCTTTCGAAGACAGTTCGGCGTGTTATCGCGTTCAAGGCGTCCGCTCGAGACTGTTATTGGAAGAGCAAGCTTTCATAATGGGAGCACCTCTCACGGAGGCACGGTACAGCCGGCGAACCAGCAAACATGTTTTCTTACAAATTTTTAACATGAAATACACAAAAGCTTATCTGGGTCGACGTGTTGGTTTTCGGGGAAGAAGTCGTTGAAAATTTCATCGACCCCGACGCAGCGTGCCGCTCGTTGCAATGGACGCCCGCTGCACCACGAGCCGAGACACAGCTGCAGTCTCGACTGCACTATACCTCGAAACCCGCCGGTGTAGCTGGCACGAACGAAACGTTTCCTCCATGGGGGATTTAGGGGGTTTATGTTGTCGGGAGAAGGTCGCAAGAGCCTCGTGTTCTGGCTTGTAAAACCTGTCGTCTCCGATTCAGCCGGTATGAAGTTTCCAAGGAGTGCATCGTCCGTACAGCTTCCAAAAATTCGATTATCAGGGGAATTAATGCTTTGGAGTGGAATAACTTCTGAACTTATTCAATATTTTGGAGAGTCCAAGCTAATACAGTTTTAGCAGCATTCTTTGACCATTTTGAAACATTTTTGCATGTAAAAAGTTAGGTCTTTGCACTCCATAGGCGCCACTATGGTGACAAACATTTTGTATGGAGTTTCCAAGGAGTGCATCGCCCGTACAGCTTCCAAAAATTCGATTATCAGGGGAATTAATGCTTTGGAGTGGAATAACTTCTGAACTTATTCAATATTTTGGAGAGTCCAAGCTAATACAGTTTTAGCAGCATTCTTCGACCATTTTGAAACATTTTTGCATGTAAAAAGTTAGGTCTTTGCACTCCATAGGCGCCACTACGGTGACAAACATTTTGTATGGAGTTTCCAAGGAGTGCATCGCCCGTACAGCTTCCAAAAATTCGATTATCAGGGGAATTAATGCTTTGGAGTGGAATAACTTCTGAACTTATTCAATATTTTGGAGAGTCCAAGCTAATACAGTTTTAGCAGCATTCTTCGACCATTTTGAAACATTTTTGCATGTAAAAAGTTAGGTCTTTGCACTCCATAGGCGCCACTACGGTGACAAACATTTTGTATGGAGTTTTCAAGGAGTGCATCGCCCGTACAGCTTCCAAAAATTCGATTATCAGGGGTACTAATGTTTTGGAGTGGAATAACTTCTGAACTTATTCAATATTTTGGAGAGTCCAAGCTAATACAGTTTTAGCAGCATTCTTTAACCATTTTGAAACATTTTTGCATGTAAAAAGTTAGGTCTTTGCACTCCATAGGCGCCACTACGATGACAAACATATTTTGTACCACACCTTCATAGGCGCCACGAAAAGACTTAAAATTCGATATTTATTTTTTATAATAAAGAATGAACAAAACTTAAATTATAACCATTCATAGATCTCTTCTTTGATAAAATAACATTTCTTTTCAAGGAAAAAGTTCTTGAAGTGTTCAGGTATATACATGATTGTTGGTACCTAATTGATTCCTATGAACCAAGTGTTTTTTGAAGTACATTTCAGATAAAACACTTAAAATAATAACTAGTTATTGAAAAGAAAATTAAAAACAAAACAGGAGTTCAAAGGGTTAATGGGATACGTTCAACAGCAACAACAATGTGCACAATTTATAAGCAATGTTTCCATTATTTTGTCCAACCATTGTATTTTGTAATCAATGGATTAACGAATCTTCCAAAAATAGTATAAATCTGTTTCTTCTACTATTTACAAAAATTAGAACTTGTTCGTCCACTTCCGACTCCTTTTTTATGATTCTTACTACAACAAATGCTTCGCTATCTGTTCCATTGAATCTCGACGGTATGATTTGTGACTGGTTGAAAATTGCCGGGTGTCAAACACGTTCACCGTTAGATGCTTGCGAAAACACGTTGCAAGTCGAACAATCCACGTCTGAACCGCGTGGAAATGTAGTTATTTATTTCAAATCGATTACGTTCGCATCGACGATTATTCACGGTTGACTCGGCCGCAAAAGCTGCGATGCAGTCTCGGAGCCATTCGCGCAAAGAGGATTTCGGGCTTTCGCTTTGTTCTCTAACGAGTCGCGAATAGTTTCTCTTATCTCCGCGTCATGGATCGCGTGCGTAGATGGAGGAACAAAAGCATCGGTAAATCGTGGAAATATGCATATTCGGTTTAAATAAACGTTTAAATTATTTCATTTTCACACGAGCCTCCCTCGTATAATTGCTGACCGAACGCTTCGCGTATCGATTCACCGTGCAGCCAACAAATTGATCGCGGATTCGGTGGCCGTAATTTATGGTAATTACAATGAAAGATGGAAAGAACACGTGATCGGTATCCGGTGAGCAACGAAAGATGAGCTACCAGACACCGGCGCGTTATAATTAATTTTTTCCTGCGGCAGTGATTATAGCAATTTGATAAATAATCATCGTGGAACTAACGATACCATAATTCCTTTACCAATGAATTTTAATCAGTCGTCTGTTCAGGCATTCTCGATTTTTATTTCAAAGTATCGCAAACTACTTTTTCTGCAGTGAGCATGACGGTGTAGTAAATTATAACTCGATGCTTACAAAATTCGCATTTGCATAAATACGAAATGACGGAGGATGCAGTTGAACGGTGCAGAAACTTTCTATTACGATGTTCCTGGAAATCACGAGTAAAATGCACAGCGGAAAAGGAACTCTGTCACCCTGAGCAAAGAAGTTTAATCGATACCGTACTGCAGAACTTTGTAGACTGTTCACGAAAGCGCGGAGCATTCTACATATTTCGAAAGTTACGTGCTCGTAAAGAAGTACCGTAGAATGCGTGATAACAAAGGATCGACGAAACTTCTGCCACGGAAATCTATCGAGGATGCGTCGAATTTATACAAATTCACTCACCCTGCGCTTCCTAAATCCATGGATCTTAACCCTTTGCGCTCCTAATATTAGGTCGTTGCAGATTACATGGCCGAATTGCTAATGAAACTTTCGACGTGTGTAGTTTTATTAAAAATGATATTTATTAATCAAAATATGATCCATCGGATTCAGTACACTTTGACTATCCTGAAATTAGCGCATTTATGCCTCTTTTAAAAACTCTGTGTCTTTATGCGCAATAAAGTCTTCGAATGCACTTTTCAGTGCAGTTTCATTACTAAATTTCTTTCCAGCAAAAAAATCATCTAAATGTTTGAAAATATGGTAGTCTGTTAGTGATAGATCCGAAGAGTAAAATCAAAATATAATTTATCGGATTCAATACACTTTGACTATCCTGAAATTAGTGCATTTATGCCTCTTTTAAAAAACTCTGTGTCTTTATGCGCAATAAAGTCTTCGAATGCACTTTTCACTGCAGTTTCATTACTAAATTTCTTTCCAGCTAAAAACTGATCTAAATGTTTGAAAAGATGGTAGTCTGTTAGTGATAGATCCGAAGAGTAAGGTGGGTGAGGACGAACTTCATACTGTAATTCATGCAGTTTTCGAATCCTTGTTTTCGATACACGAGGCCGAGCGTTATCATGAAGCAGCAGGACACCATGTCTATTGACTACAGCAGGTTGTTTCACACACGATTTCTTATGCCTTTCTTCGAATTCCATACAATATTTATCTGCATTTATTGTTTCACCAACTTTTAAAAAAGAATAATGGATACTTGCTGCAGACCACCAAACTGTAACTTCAGATGTGAGTTTACACTCGTACAAGAAAATAATACGTAATTGCAGTGCATCCATTGTTTCCTTCAGCTCACAATCAGCCATCTTATAATAAAACAATTGACGATACATGTGCACCATTGTTTTGGGTGCTTCAAACTTTAACTCGATGTATCATAATGCCATCAGATGGCATTTCTTAACCATTAAATTTTAAAAAGCATTACGCCCATGTGAAATCGGCCATTTCGTATGCAACAACCTAACAGCTTGAACTCGGTACATCAGCCAGCTCGTGATAAGTTTTTTCGACCTGCTCTTTGTGCAGTACACGAGAGAGAAATAGACGTAACTTTTAGGTTTTGCAAGATTCTGTCAAGGTATAATTTAATTTTTATTGTCACATGATGCCTCTTCATGGTAACTGAGACATACGAGTGAGAGAGACTTTTAATTTCGGCCTCTGAGAGTGGAGATAGGAGTGCAAAGGGTTAATACTGTTTGCTAGAAAAAGTTAGCAGAACTTGTTCATTGGATCGATGGAGTATATCGAGGTTGATCGATCATTTAACCTCTCGAGGCCTAAACCGTATCTGAGGTGTATCCTTCAGAAGCATCGAAATTTTGAATTAATCCTTTGACGTACAATTTAATTCGGTTTATTTTTTCACATGGATACGACTTAATGTTTTTTACACCTCTCGATATAAACAGAAATTGAAAAGAAAACAACAAATCTCAGTTCTTAAATTAACCCTCTATACCCCAAATTCTTTTCCTGGCTATGGTTCCTATCCTCTGCAGACAACTCGGGAAAGCAGTTACTTTGATATCTCAAATTAAAATTGATAATCGCTACACAGAATATATTTCGTTACCAAGGAGACGTTATAAAACAAGGTGTATACGCCACATTGCGGCAAAAATTGAGTTAGATCAACAAGATATCGATATTTTGGTAAGTGACTTCAAAGTCACACCGGGCTATAGAGGGTTAAATATTTTAATAAAATGAAAAGTATGTTCCTGCACGTATTTCTAGTTTATTACAAAGCATTATAGACGATTGAAGTTCATCAGGTTGCCAGACTCGTCGTCTGAGTCCAAGGGGTTAACTTGGTGCACTGATTACTGTCTTAAAGGAAAGTAAATGTTTTTGTGCGGCTGAGTTGAGCAGAAAAGCGGCGAAAATAATTTCGGCGAGGTTGAGCGAGAGCTGGGAGTCGGCGATTACCAAAACTACGATGTACTTTCGCGAACACCCAGTATGACCGTAGACGATGCGAGGCTGCGAGGAAACCGGTCTTGGGCCTCTCTTGAAGTCGTCGACTCGTGACCTTCAAAGCGCTGAACAGCAGAGCACTGCTATGCAGTTACTATGCAATATTGTGCTGCCCCGTTCGAACCAGCCCACGAGCTCTCGTCTTTTACGGTTCGGAAACTCTATCTCAGGCTATCTTCAGTTATCTCGACGCTCAGGCCGAGATAGTTTCTTCTGAAAGTTCGAAACGCATCCGATACGCTCAAAAGAAGTTTCTCTCGGTTTTAATTCGATTCTAACACCTTGAAGATCGTGTGGTATGACGGTGTTCAGTGTACTGGTACCAGGGCCCATTTTTATACACGTTGCGTGTTAATGTTTTGGCATTTTCTCCTGTAAATGTTGAGAAGTTTATGTTGAATACAATGCGAATTATGTTTATCTATACAATTGTAGGAAAATTGAAACAGTATGAGTCGAAGGCTGCTGGTATTCATTTCTGAGAATATGCAATATTATGTCAATGATTTTTAGATTTGCTTTACTGTGGTGCATAGCTGAAGAGATACCTGATACTATGAATATTTCATGGACTAATTTTCTTGAACCATGTCATTGATCTTTCTCCTTAAATTTTAGGTACCTTTAGAGAAATCTGACTGTTTTACGTCAGTCGATATTGGTGTCGATGATTGATTTCGAGACCAGTAATTTCTATTCTAAAATATTTTCACCTGTATTTTAGTAAATGTTTAGCAAACAGCAAATATTCACTAGTGACTCGTTTAAAGCGAAGAATTCGGTCCGTTGATTTGCAATAACTGAGCCGCAGAACCGGTTCCGCAATATCGAACCGTGAAACTAAAAAGACAAAGACATTCAGATGCTGTTCTCAAGTTACCGATGAGATGGTGAGCACCAGTTTTTCGCAATAAACGGCTCCTTGATACACTTGACTATTACCATAGAAATAATAGTCACGCGCAGAGTACACTGAATTTTAACATAAATATGATCTCGGATTTTTTAATCAAAATAAATTTTGCAAAAATTTTTATTAGGCGTAGAATTTCATCCCTGCAACCTATGACAAACTTCTTTACATCCTCTACAAATAATAATAATTACATTCCATTGTCTATAAAGAAGTCTCACTACCACAGTTCCATTATTCATACAAAAATTTAAATATTGAGTTAACACCTTATATGCTGGGTATTTTGCACATCTGAACCTACGTGCCACGGTCTATTTTTGGATATTTCGTGAAGACTTTACACTAGACGCCATTAAAAGTCAGGAATTTAATGAAATTTTTTGATTTATACTCACCATTATCAGCAATTTCAATGTATTCGCATCATCGCATAAAAAATAATTTTAATTCAACTTAACCCTTTGACATACAAATAAAATGAAACTCGATTTGTTAAAAAAATAGTATTCAGTATAACTCAACTTACCAATTATGCTAGCTTTACAATGGAATATTAAACAAATGACATACCCAATTGTATGTCAAGGGGTTAAGCGCATAAAATTGTTCTGACTCCCAAAAAACGCCCAGACGTAGTAAAACCGGAATTTTCCCTTGCCCTCAGATAAACATTATAAAACTAAATACAATATTCCATCGCCCGCATATAAAGTGTCAATACCCAAATAAAATAATAAAAAGAAACATTAATTTTTCGGTAACCCGAGAACAGGGATCCTGCTCCCAGATTCTGAATCTTTCGCAGCAAACGGGCCCGGTTCGGTTCGCAATGAACGAGTCGCCGCTGACAATGAGATCCATCGGATCCCGTTCTATCGGTGCTTCATAAATTTCTCATGAAAAAAGTGCATTCTTTCGTAGAACGTTGCGATCAGGTGACGTAGAGTCGGAGGCACGTGAACGGGGGACCGGCGAACGGTGGCAGTGTGTCGTCGGATCGATTGGCAGCCACTTAGTTAGCGCAGCAATTAAAAGAGCGTCGGTCAGAGTTTGAACGAAGAATTCAGCCGATATTGGAGTCGGCGAGAGGAAAAAGGGACGGACACGGAGCATGATGGCAAGGAGCAGAGCGGAGAACGCGGTAGAAAGGGGGACTTTTTTTGCGGCGAAGTACAGCGACGCGACGCGATGCGATGCGGACAGAAAGGACGGAGATTTTTCGCGATGGCCACTGGTGCTCTCGTGTCGGTATCCAGTGGGAGGACCGGTTTTACAGTGGCTTAAATACTGTTATGCCCGCGCGCTATAAGCCGCCTGCTTTCACGGACGTGCACAACTCGCGTGTGTCGAGCGCTTCCCCTCCACCCCCTCCACCGCCTACTCCAGCTCCTTCTCCTCCTCCTCCTCCTCCTCGTTGCGCCCGTTGTCGCGTGGACATCTCCGTGCGTTTTTACACTTTCCACTCGGACCCGTCCGCGTTTCGAACGCGAGCTTTTTGGGGAACAGTTTACATTAAACCACGACATTTTTCGGTTCGACGTCGTTACATCAGGGGATCGTAGAGAGGCGGAGACGAGACCGTGGAGAAATTTTCCTGGCATTGGTAACGACCCATTGTCTGGCCAGGTCGGACGACACCCGTGAAAAAGAAAGGTTTACGAGCAGCTCGGCTCGCGCGGAGAGATTTCTCGGTCATGCATTTTTATTATCGATTTTTTCGCCCCCGGGCTGAGGGGGCGGGCGTGGGGTGCAAGTCTAGCCGCGCGAAAACAATCATACCGATATTATGAAACAGGAAAAACCGAACGTGCTTCCTTTCCAGGTCGTTTTTCGCGATTTTTCCATCGTTTTCATATTCGACGGGACTGGCGCACCCTTCTTGTCGGTGTTTTATATTGTACGGTCGAAAAGTATGCGATTACTGTTTGTTGCAAAATTGCTGTTATTTAGCTCTGATTCATTTTATATTCAATGTTTATAAATATCATTTTATAATCTTGTTGTGGTATTGTATTTTATTTATTCATTTATTTATTACAGAGTAATTGAAACTTTTATTTTATGTAATATTCCGGAAAATTACTACCGAACTTGTACAGATCAATGTCAAATAGATGGAAGCTATAATAAAAGGGACATGTACCAAAGTATTATAATTTATTTTCCTTATATTAACAGCCGAATATTTTTCTCTCATCGTCAGTTTGTAACGAAAATGTTCAAAGTTAATGTTTTCTCAATGACCAAAACGCATGGCGAAAAATTGCATTCCTCATTTTATAATCCAAAGTTAATTTTCTATCTTTTTTTGAATGTCAGTTTTCTCAGCAACGAAGCCTCGCAGCGAAAAATTATATTCTTCATTTTCGGTTCAGTTTCGACCAAAGAATCACCTGCGCCTTGCGTGCACTTACTGCGACTTCGAGCACACCCTGTATCGCTTGCTCGAATTCAGTCGAATCGGACATTGCAGGCTGGGCGCGAGCGGTAGCCAGCAGCGAAAGGAAAAATAACTCGACAATGGTTTTGTGTATTTGGTGTCTGGAGGTCTGGATACATTGTTAGCTGCGATATATCAGCACGGTATAAAACGACGCTATTATCCCGGCGATATCTCTTGGCGGTACGCGCAACATATCCGAGCGGATCGCCCCGAAAATTTCGCCGTTGCGCCCTTAAATGTTCCCCGGCGGCGTTCCAGGGTGAGTTTAACTGCGATCGTTTGCTCCCGAAAATGCTTCGTTTACGGTGGGCAAAACGACGATTGTAAATCTCCGTAACGCTGCCTCGAAAAGTCGACGATGAGGACAAGGACGGACCCGACGATGGTAGAATGTTGACGCTTGAGGATTGAAAAATTGAACTGTCGCTGTACCGTGCCACGCGACCCGCGAATAATAAAGTTGTGTCAAAAGAGAAATAAAACTGTCGTTCTGGTAAAGAAACTGGCGTTTGGAGTAGCTTGGATTGTAAACAAGACCCGGAAACGTTAACATGTTAATCATAACTTATGTATGTTTTTTAACTTAGAAATTCTGTGCGAATCTGATGACCGAATTTTAACACGTTCACTGTACACTCGATAGATATGAAAAGAAATGGTAGAAGATATGTTTTAATACGTTGAGTGGCTCAGTGAAAACAGCCATACCTAATCAGACACCCTATAATTTATTATTTTTTAAATAGGGTAACTGTATCAGTAGTTGACACTATAAGACTCATTTTCCATTGTAATTATTATCACAGAGTTTTATTTTTAGTAAGCAATTTTGTAGATGGATAACTTTATTCGTCAGCTGTTTTTAAATGAATCGAATTCATTAGCATTCACAAATAATGTTATAATAAAGTTTTATTAAAAACAAATTGAATCCTCCAAACTGCAGCAGCAGATGACACATTAAATTTGTTTATTTAAATCGTAAAGAAAAAAAAGATTTGCATGTCGTGTTCTTCTGTTTCTGTATTATTGTTTCAGTATGAAGATTATTCAGAATTTTGTGACAATCAGTAGTTATTTAATTCAATTAAATTTGAGGTGCAGTTCATTGGTGACCCCCACGGCATTCAACGTGTTAAAATTATTGTAATTTTATGCAAAGCTTATTCATTATGTTATTTTTTTATAGTTCTCTGTTGTATTATTTGTACTTGCAAATTTTTTGTTTATTTTTGTTATATACACCAGAGTAAACATTTAGTTAGTAAACAAGTCAGACAGACGATACGAAAAAAGTATAATTGTAAAATGTTATTCCAAATCTCTTTTTTTATGATTTATACCGCTGTATCTCCCATTACAATTTTTACGAACTCTTTAACTAAAATTCATTAGTTTAATGTACTTCGCTGTATTAAATTTACGCTTAAAAAAAAATACCAAGCGATGAAAAATTAATTTCATATGGTTTATATTATTTTGTACTCATTTCGCTTTATTTATCTGAAAAATTAAATGTAAATTTAATAATAAGAGTAACATACCAAAACGTACATACGCAGGATGCTGGAAAAAAGGTGAGATCAAATTTGAGGACATATGCTACTAAAAAGAAGCAACGAAAAAAGTTTTAATGAACGCGAGCTTAAAAATAGTTACTGTCAGTAACTTACTGACCTTTCTGAAGGAAACAAAATTAATATACAGATTCTAGGACGCGGTTAGTTAAAACAACCCCGTACGTATTATCTCGCTAATAAACAAGTTGAGGAAACATTAAATAATGAAACAAAAAAAAACATTTCCAACAGTGAAACTGCTCAACTTGCCCGCCGTTAATATCGCTAAACGTTTCGGTATATTCCTCCACAACTTTCAGCACAGGTTCATTTTTATTTGTATCCCAAAATTATAATCAAAAATGTTCTGTAAAACCAAACGATCATTCAAATAAAACGAAAGAAACAACAGAATTCGTGTACGAGCTTTGTAACATTGACACTTCCCGCACCAGAATGTGAATAGAGGGTGTCCTGAAAGTAATCAAATATTTTGGTGAAACAGAGAAGCATCTAAATCAGAGATGGCCAGCGGGAGCAACGCTGGCTCCGCCCTACCCCCACTCTGCGTCCATTTCCCTAATTTAATAAGAAAGTTAAGATGTAATCTCTAGATGAAACTGGTCAATTATTCTTATTATGTCACTGTTTCTTCTCGAGAAATTGTACTTACCAACAATCACCCATGTTTTCGACGTCATATCTAAACCATAACCTACGCGAAGGGAATGGACGCAGAGTGGGGGTAGGCTGCACCCAGGCCTTGCCCCAGATGGTCATCTCTGATCTAAATAATTGTTCTATTGACATAATTGTATGCACAATTCCATATATACCCTCAGTACCCTCACGTTTATAATTTTCCAGTTGCTTTCCATATTTTTTTGTTAATGTTTTATATTTTCTTATCAGCTCAATGTCATTATCGATGAATGTGCTGGAAAGGGTCCATGCGGTAACATGTAGGATAAAAGGCATGAAGTATAATGAATAGACAGCGAATTTGTATGCAGATCTAGATTTTTAGACTTCAATATTTTTAATTTCCATGTAGCTGGCGAAACGCAGCTATGGTAGCACCGCAGTTTGGGGTTCAAATGTTTAAAACTGCACTGTTTGTTTCATTTATTCTATAGAATGTGCATTCTTCACGAAGTTGGACATGTTAAATTGCATAAAGGTCCTTAATCTAGTAATGAAATTAGAGAACAGCTTGAAAGAATGTTTGATAAAACAGGACGTAATAAAGCAGAGACCAGGCTATTCGTGAATTGTTGAAATAATTTAAGAGAATTAAGTAGACCTGGACTGCCTAGAAGATCTGATGAAAGATCTAACGCAATTTCATTATACTTCATACCCTTATCCTGCATGTTACTACACGAACCCATTCTTGCGCATTCATCATCAATGATATCGACCTGAAAAGAAAATATAAAGTATCAACCACAAAATATGGGAAGCAATTGGAAAATCATAAATACGTGGCTATAGTACAGAAATGCGCACACAATTACACTAATAGAACAATTATTTAGAATGCTCCCTGTTTCACCGAAATAGATGGTTACTTTAGGGATACCCTGTAAAGCATTAACACAAACAACTCGGAAAATTGACGGAGAAACAGAAACTTTCCGTGTCGTCGATCGTTTATCCCGTTGTCGATTGACAATTCCATCCAGACCGTGCGAGCTGCGAAAATTGTTTTCGCAGAGACGAACTCGCGCGGATTATGTTAGTCGCATCCAGTGTTTTCGCGCGAGTATTATTCAGCAGGTTCGGCTGTTCTGAGAACGAAATGGCTTCGAGAGCGTGGGGGGGATTAAGATGGAACTATGATGAAGGTGGGCGGCTAGAGTTATCGTAGAGGAAGGCGGGGGTTAATGGGTTTCGAGGACACTGGCGTCACGCCGCAAGATCTCACGCTCCGTCTGTTAAGAATGATGAAGCCGCGTTTGTGAGGCGTTAAGTTCAAAGAATATGAGGCTCGGAAGGGATTTCTTCCGTGGAGCAGGCGGCCGTTAAATTTAAATCGACGGAAATTGAACGAAAAGGTCACGGTCGACGCCCCGACACCCTTAAGCCCCATCGACCTATCGAAATAACGGTGTACATACAGGGTGTTGGAAAGGAAGGGTTCGGGGCTCTAAGGGCAGATAGTACTCAAGACATGGAGGAAGGAAGCCCTGAAACCATGGGGCGAGAAATTAACTCTTCGCACTCGTGTGGCGTTTCTCAGTCCCCACAATATTCACGTTTCGAATTTCCTATTTTAAATAAATACCTACAAATTATGTTCAATTCCATGTATTTAACAGTGCACATTTTACATAAGCATTCAGCCACAGAAACGACTATACTGAAAATAAGGGAAATCTTCTTGTTAAGATTCTTTACACTTGCATTTGTAGCTAATGTGTATCAGATGCAAAAGACTTTGAGTGCAAAGGGTTAATATTGGAGTTTCAGTGACTCATGAAATTGATCTGTTGGGGACAAAAAGGGCTGTATAGTTCGAGCAAAGCCTTTGCAGTGCAAAGACAGAACCAAAAGATAGGCAAGACACATAAAGAGTTTTATACAGTTCGCTTACAGATCACTTATGGTTCACTCACAGTTTATATAGTTCCTTTTCTTCCTTAGTGCAGTGCATATTTTGTTACTTTATTAACTTCCTTATTGACTGCTAGACACGCGTAAACTTCTATTTCTTGTCTGTATAAACTATTATTTAACACGTTGACTGCCGTGGGGGTCCCCGGTGACCGGCATCTTACATTTAATTCAATTAATTAATTATGGATTCTGATTTAATATTACACGAATAGTAAAGAAGCATATGTATACAATTAGGCTCTTAAATACTTATTTCTTCTGTACCTATATTAAAAATAATAAATTATTACTTATTCTGTTTTCAACTGCTTTTGTAATATTTAACTGATACAGCCAATAAATGTTGCTTTCACTATATTCACCGTAACGGCAGGTGGGCAAATATTTTTGAGCGGTAGTGTATAGGAAATGCATTTCTGCCATTTTCAGATTACAACAATACAATGTCATTTTTACCGTACCGTGGAAACCGTGATAACTGCTGTAACTGTTCACTGATAGCGAGGATATGTAACCAACAATTGTCTGGTGAAGCGTGTTGATAATCCTGGGTTATGAAGCGTGTGTACAAATGCGTGGAGGACAGATAATCCGTTGTTTTCATGTCGCACGAGAGCACCAGAAGCGACCAAGTCGTTTATTTTAACCCGTTGCCTTATAATAACGAGCCACACTCGTGATGCGCGTTATAGTTTTTACGTTTCAAATACCAGCTTCACCAAAATATAAATTCGTAAAAATATTGTATTACAGCACTGTTGACTTTCAAAACAGATTGTACATCTTCATAAATATCTTTCCTGTAGTTTGCCTTTAGAGCATTTGAATTGAAAACTCTAGAGCAGATAGCTATATTAACCGAATGAAACAGTAAACTCGAAAACTGTTTACAACTTCGACAGTATTAGCACGTTGGCTGCCACAGTGAAAACTCCCATACGTGGTCAGACACGCTATAATGTTCCATTTAAAGCATAAATCATGAAGAAAAAAAGTATATAATTATTCACTTGCACAGTCTTGGCCTTCTATTTTCATTGCAATATTAATTCTCTTAAAAATTTTAATAAAATTATCAATTATTTAATTAACACGTCGACTGCCCAACACGACTTAACTCGCACACTTCCTTATTCATGTTTATTAGAATATTTTTCCTTCATTTCGCAAGTACTACCCGCCCTTAAAGATCTGAACCATTCTTTATAACACCCCGTACACATATTTTTCTCGGAAAGCGTTCACGCGGAACGTCAAGGCGTACAGTAATTTATAGCGATTATGGCACTGAACGTGGCGCGTTTTCTTCGCTACGTGGAAGAGCAAAACGGTTTGATATTTCGAGAATATCGTTTGCAACGGATCCGGGGATCGCGCGACACGATATTATTGCCCCGATGAACCCGCGTTGATGCGCAATAAAAAGGGAATAAAAGTGCGCGAAAGTAATTGCAAGATATAAATTCGCGCACGTAAGAAATATCAGACGCGTGTTCCCAATTTTAGAGGGTTCGACGACCTCCGGCCCGCTTCCACGCGCTTCCAACTTCTGCGCTGTGTCCGAAATCTGAGCTCCGTTTCGAGCAGAATCGAGACTGCTTGGAAGCGCGAGCTTCCGATCGGAAATAGGTCAGCTTGAAAAATTAAGAGAACTATTTCGCCCCATCCTGCTCGCAGCAACAATTTCGCCAACGAAATATTTGAACGCTATTAAAATTACTTCGGGTAACTATCGACTTTTCAGTGATTCCACGTAACATTTACATCGCTCGAAAGTATCTGCCACTTACGGTAATTGCAAAATTTCGTTCGTTCAGTTCAGACTTATTTCATATTCGACATTCAGAGATGCAGTAATAGTGTTCATTCAAAAGTTGTTCATCGTGTGCGAGTTAGAAGCTAAAATTTTCATTAGTGATACTGTAGCTAATATAATAACGCTATGAATTTTATATTCTGAAATAAAATAGTAACTTTTATGCAATTTGGGGCACGTCGTTTGCTGGTTATAGTTCGGATAATCGAGGTTTCACTGTACCATTTTATAATCATGACACTCTTCAATTTCAAATACAACTTTGTATTTATTTATTAATGGGTAATTGGATGTTTTGTGTTACAGCACGAGAAAATTTACAAAATCAATGCCAAATAAATTATAAGCTAATGGACAAATCGTTACAATTTATTTTTTAATATTAATATATTGCAAACCATTCGGGTAGTCTCCCATTTTGCTTTGTCATTTTGTGCTGCCAATATAAACATGCGACAATTAATTTCAATCAATGAAATTCATTATTACATTTTCAGAGGCTTAATGAGCCTAATTTACACATTTTATATTATTAATCACCCTATTGCTCACGCTATGGAAATTTAAGTTCACGAGTATACACTAGGTGTTCAGTACCTAGTCAGGTGTAAATCACACGGTTTCTAATGTGTTAATCTAAAATATATTTGATTAATAAGTGGCCGAATATTTGTGCAAGCCTTATTTTCTTGTAGACAGTAAAAATAGTCCCTTATATGCAAAATATTAATCTGTTCTCAAATTACGTAATATCATAAAGGGAATTCATAAATATTGGATGGACGATCTTGTGTGCGAACGACCACTATTATGACTCCGAGAATTTCTTATCAGCTCTGATTAATACTCGTAAATCCAAAGTAGAATTCTAACATAAGAATGAATAAGAAATCTACCATTTGGCGAACTCAAAAAAACATGCTAAAATAAACAACTAACGTACATTAATTTTTAATTGAAAGCGTACCGCAGCCAAATGATCCTTCGATTAAATTGAAAGCTGTCTTAAAAAAGTGTTAAATAGAAGAATGTTGAAACAACATAATCATATGTATGTGTTCACATATATAAATATGTCAAATCGCATAAAGATCCGCAGTCTAATAACAACGCATCGGTACGTGTTTTACACTCCAAACTAAAATTGCGATTTTTGTGCGACAGAAACAATGTCGTCAGGCATTCTGATGCTAATTACAGTTCGGATAATCGAGGCCCTGCCGCGCACTAACCGTACTCTCAGCCAACCCGGAGGCATTCGAATTGAAATTATTGTCCGCGTACGTAAGATTCCCCGAAATGTTTCGGGGCACGGGTTCGTTGTACATGACGGCCCCGATGCCGGGGCTAAATATACATATATGCACGGTTGGCTTATACCGGGCCATTTGCGTCCTGTTGCACGAACGATTTCACGTAATTTTTCGTACGGATCGATGACGTAACTAACAGCTGCCGCTCGATAACGTCAGCAGTTTCAGGAAGTAAGTTTGAAATAATCGTATGCCAGGGGCGAGAGGAGGCGATCGTTCTTCCGGGGCCAGATTTATAGAGGTCTCCGGTGACTTTTTGCGGGATCGAGCCACGTAAAATCAACTTCGGGATCGGTAATATCATTAGCGTCGGTGCCAAAGTCGTTTATCACGAAGATCCGATGTGATTAATCTCTCGGTGGATGCGGCTATCGGTTCGTGGCGGCAGATGGATCGGTATCTAATCAGTCACCGCGGTGAGTCATAGTGTCCTCGAAACGCATATAGACCTGATGTATGGTGGTCGATGCGTGGAGCTTTTCGCGCGCGTCCTCTGATGGAGCAATCGTACCTATTCACCAATGAAATCTACGAAATGCAACAGAAGAACGCGTTAGCTGACTAATTAAAACCATTGCTCGGTGATCAATGAACCCGAACGCGGACCCGGTGCGTTTAAATAGAGAAACTCCCCACGCGCGAGTCATTCATCGCTGCGTCCTCAGACCCCTGATGAAACTGGCTGCAGTGCTGGCGAAATGTCGGAGAATAACTCCACGAGGACACTGCTTGCACCTGGAAACCTCTGTTGCAATACGGGTTAGAGAATTAGAGGGTTCAATGTATAAGTATTTATTCCCGGAAGCGTCTTGCGTGTACACGGATTGCAATTATCGAGGATGTGTCGTACTGATACACCGTGGGTTGTACTTCGTGGCACAGGCAGGGCGAGGGAGATTTTATGACGCAAAATGAGTCGGAATGATAGAATTCCTTTTCTAGAAAAATGAGTTTGAAAATCGGTCGAGTACACACCAGACTGAGACCTGGTTGTTACAGTAGAGTACATAGCCCCATCTGATCTTTAACATTAACCCTTTGCACTCCAAGCATTTTTTAATACGATAGACCAGCAACTCTAACATACTTTCGTAGTGTAAATTTTTGAAAACCGTAAGTTTTGATGATAAATGTTTCTGAATTTATTTGCATTGATTTTGATAGAATTCTAAAGTACCTTCAGAAGCAATTTCCAATGTGCATTATTGACATGCTGGATTAATAGCATGATCTATCAACATGCACGAGTTCGTTAACTCATTCAGTCTTCATTTATTTTGCGCTTCGTGTGGACAAACTCCGACATTCGCGAGTCATCTGTACAAACTGCGACGTTTGGGTTCTACGAGTAGAATAGGTGTCTATCTGAAATGAATTGCAGGAGGAGAACGGCACAATATGAGAGAAATACTGTCTTTTGGTCCAGATCATGCACTACGAGTCAGACTCGTAGATTAGGCTGAATGGGTTAAAATTTGTGACGACCACTTTGGGTGCCCTGCCTGTCACGCTGGTTTCCAAGACGTGGAATTGAGTACAGCACTTTTAACCCTTAAATGGATTATTGGGACCGTAGTGGCCCTGTGCAATTTCAAACTAATATTTGTTTGATTTTGTACCGAATAGACAAAATAGATATCAATTTTCCTTAGAGCGTTAGAAGCGTAATGAAATAATAGAGAATTACATAAATATTCAAATAATTATATCAACACATGTTAAACAATTATTAGTCTGCAGTTGCACAGGGTGGCTACGGCCCCAGTGATCCATTTAAGGGTTAAAATCTAATAACAGGTTTATTCTGCTACACATTATGGCATTGTACACGAATCTAGGAACCGCATCGCAAATTTCTGTATAGCTATCGCAGGGAAAGGGAAGGGGTATGGACTAGCCTTGACATCTGCCCTTGATGACCAATTATAAGGGTACAGTTCATTCGTAGGTAGCTCTCTCTTTAGAAAACCTCGCTAAAACAGGCTGACTCAATGTAGACCATGAGTTGGTCACAGCACAGAGTAGTTGGCCATCCAGCAGTCAGCATAAATGCTGCGTTGGAACGGAGACTGATGATAAAAAGGCCTGTCACCTAACACCTCTGGCAGCTATCGCCGCAGCGACCGGGTCCGTGAAAGTCTGAAGGATCTCCGAAGAAATTCCGCGAGACTTTCGAAAGCTGAATGGCTGTTTCTTGATATTCTTTAAAAACTCCTCTGTCGAGGCGTTTGAAAGGAGAGGGCCGAATAACGAAGTGTCCATCATCCGTCACGAGATTCCACGATGATTATTCACCGACGAAATATGATTATTGGGCAGAGTTGGCAGCGTGGAATGGTCGGTACGTGTCAGTGACCAGTGTCACTCGATGAACGTACGCGGAATGCTTTATACAGGTCGTCGTGTAGCCGCAGCGAACGCTGAAACAATTCTGCCCGTACGCGTACCCAGTGCATTTTATTGCATTTGCATAAGCATAGAGCAGGCAGAATGTGTGCGCGTCGATCGTTAAAGACTGCTCGACTTCCCACGCTAAGCTCGCCGACGACAACGAGCGACGACGACGACGACGTCGACGGTCCGCCATGCCGTCACCGACGGCTGCCACCGCGATCAGGTCACTCCTCTGCCTCTGTCTTACGTTACATGCACTTCCATCGACGCCCTCCCTTCTTTCAACAGCCTATCTCCTTGCACCCATTTTCTGCTCCGTCTCCTCTCGTCTCGTCTCGTTTCGTTTCCACTCTTTTTCTCGTCTCGATCATGTCGGGACGGTTCTCCTCCCTGCTATCCACCTTCCACTCACCGTTCACGTCGCTTAACGATTATTGACTCGTCAATACAGCCACTCCTGTTATCAGCGATTCGTACTTACTGCCGCCACTGGCACACTTTGCTCTCTACAGTTTCGCCTCCCCCGCGGAACGATGCCGTTTCTTTCGTCGTACTCGCACACTCGGAATATTAAATATCGCGGGGCGTTCTCTCCATTGCCCGAAACGTGTTATTCGGAAGTTTTAACGGTTTCGAGCTTCGTATTACATCGAACTTTCGCGTGTTTATGGCGGTGTCGTCGGCCGGCCGGAGCTTCTTTCGAATGCGCTTTATTGGGGAATCTCGGTTTAATGGGACAAACGGCATCGGAGCTTCGAGATAATAGTTTTTCGTTGTTTAATGATATCGTGCATTTGATGTCGCTGTTAATAGTATATCTGGATCATTTTTACCGCCTCTGAATGGCGTTGTTTCAATACATTCATGTATCTAATTAATTTTTGTCAACTTTTCCTTGAGTTGTCTAGCTATCTTATTGGTAACTTTAGTCAACGTTATAGTTATGGAAATTGAATTATAACCAAGAAATGTGCAAGTCAGTGTTGTCTGAATACAATCGATAGGATCTGGATCATTTTTCACCGTCTCTGAATGGCATCATTTCAATATATTCATGTATCTAATTTTTGTCAACTTTTCCTTGAGTTGTGTAGCTATCTTCTTGGTAACTTCAATCAACGTTATAGTTATGGAAATTGAATTATAACCGAGAAATGTGCAAGCCAGTGTTGTCTGAATACAATCGATAGGATCTGGATCATTTTTCACCGTCTCTGAATGGCATTATTGCAATACATTCATGTATCTAATTTTTGTCAACTTTTCCTTGAGTTGTATAGCTACCTTCTTGGTAACTTCAATCAACGTTATAGTTATGGAAAGTGAATTATAACCGAGAAATGTGCAAGCCAGTGTTGTCTGAATACAATCGATAGGATCTGGATCATTTTTCACCGTCTCTGAATGGCATTATTGCAATACATTCATGTATCTAATTTTTGTCAACTTTTCCTTGAGTTGTATAGCTACCTTCTTGGTAACTTCAATCAACGTTATAGTTATGGAAAGTGAATTATAACCGAGAAATGTACAAGTTAGTCTTGTCTGAATACAATCGACGGAAACTCGGCGTTGTTAATTTAACGATCCGGCTGAAACCATAAAACTGAGCATTTCATTCAGACGTTTCAGATTCGCTGACATTCTTCGTCCCTTTTCGAGTTCCATTTAAGTTCCAACACGGAGTATCTCCTACCTAACTTCGTAACTGTCGTTAACTAACGTTAACGATTATCGACCCCCGATATCGGTGCCCACCTAACTACCAGCTACTACGTGTATACGTGTGTGCACTACGTATTACTTGCTTGGAATTGAAGTTTAACGTCGTTTACAAACTCCCGGTGTATGTATATTAATTTGAAAACACCCGACTTGAAAATTCTCACGACTCTGCCGAGCAATTCTCCCATGCGATTGTCTTTTCCAATTTTTGCTATTCACGCCGCGCAGACAGTCGAAATTCAAAGCAACGACTCAACGATCTCTGATCACACCATTGACCGTGCTACAAAGCGAAATTAATTTCATTCAGAACACATTTCAATATCAACGACGGCCCTGTTTATATTTAAGTTATTCAACGGCACGACGAGGTAGCCCGGGACGACAAGCTGATCGGGGGTTCGTGTAAACTTTTCGACTCACTTCTACCTACGAAATATGAAATAAGCCTCGAAACTCATTAGCTGCGCGAGGAGAGAGGGGTTGATTGTACGAACACCTGCTTTCTGCCCGTTCTATCACCATTTTCCTACGTCTTCCTCGCACTCTCGTCGCTTTTCTCTCGTACGTTCTCGCGCCCCTCCTCTTCGGCGAGCAAATGATTTGATTAGAGAACAATGGCTTTCCATTAACAATCCTATCTTTCCCTTCACCCTTTCTGGCCATCCCTGCCGTACACCGTCGGCGCTGTCTGTCAGTTGACTAAACCCCACCAGCCGACGCTTTCTGACGCTGCTGAAATCGCGCCGGTTCGGGTCGCTCGCAAAAAACTTCGGCAAAATTGTTTGAAAATTCACCGGCCGCAGGGCGTTTTGCAAACCGGGTAAATATCGCGGGGAATGCGCTCCAGCAGCAATCACGGGTACAATGCTTTGTTCAACCCTTTGAACTCCTAATTTTTTTTTACTTTTCGTTTCAATAACTCCCTATTATTTTGAGTGTTTTATTTGAGATGTAATTCAAAAGACAGTTGGTTGATAGGAACTAATTAGGTGCAAGCCATCGTGTACCTGAACACTTCAAGGATTTTTTTGTTACAAAAAGGGTCATGTACAGGGTGTCCCAGCTTATCTGTTACTAGCTCATATTTCCTATCTTATTGAAGATAGAGAAAATGTTTTATATGGAATGTGCATTGTATGAGGGGGCACATCTTTCGACGAAGGTGAATTTTTTTTACATTTTTATTTTAAGAGATATGAAGGTCAAGTTCGTTTTTTTAAATGGAACTATGTATTTTTGTTCAGATCATTTGATGGTGATCGTCAAGACGAATTCACTGACCTTTAATGTATATACCCGATTTTAAGTGGCTTTCGAGATATTGCGCTTATAAATTTACTGATTTTCAACGGAAGAAATTCGGCCGAATAGGAATTTTATATCTCTTAAAATAATAATATAAAAAAAAGTGTCTTCGCCAAAAGATGTGCCCTAGTACCATGCAAATTTTATATATATAAAATATTTTCTGTATCTTCAATTAGTTAGGACATATGAGCTTGCAACAAATAAGCTGATACACCCTGTAAACGTAATATTGCTTATCTACAGTCAGTCCCATAAGTATTCGGACCCTTGCTGTCTATAAAAGAAATTTATAATTCTATAAACGAAACATTTTCGTTATTAATTGCTAAATTTGGTTAAAATTTGGACTGAATAAACTTTATACTTGTGTAAATTTATAGTAAAAGATTTATTGGAAAACCTCAGACGCATCACTTAGTTTGAACAAATTTCTTTTATAGACAGTGAGGGTACGAATACTTATGGGACCGATACTAGGTAAAAAAAAGAGTTCAAAGGGTTAATGTTGCGCTCGCACGTCTGATAGTTCTGCAACGCTGCCTGCAAGGGGTTGCATTTGCGAAAATTCGGATTCTGGGATAAACAGAGAGTCTGGTGACGCCATAGGTGGTTCCCAGCGTAATGAATGTTCGAATTTTTAACCCGATTCGTGACATCCTCGTCCGATGTTCATTGATCGATTGATATCGAGCCTCCTCCGTATTTTTAGTCTGGTATTTGTTGAAATTTCACTGTACGAACGGTTAATCGGGAAGCCCTGTTGAGGAAATAGGTTATCGATCCCGCGGACAGTGATTCGTTTTGACAATGCATCGAGAAGTGACGTCGCGATAGCCTGCCGTGATAACAGAAACAAATTTCCTACGCCATTTGCAGTCGCCCGTTCTGCGTGTGGTTTTCGTCAGCATGTCGGCTGACGTTTGAATAAGGTTTTTTTATTGATGCCTCTGTTTCGCCCTGAGTCGCTTCGTCGCGTTTAACTGCCGCGTCAGAGATCACAATAGCTAAGTTCAATTAACGAACCTTCGAGAGAGACGTGATTGTCAGGTCTTTGGATTCGGGCGAATCTTCTGTGAGAAACGTTGAAAAGTCCTGCATCGGTGTACAGAGTGTCGAAGAACAGTATTCGTGTCTTATAGAGCAAGTACTCTACAAACTGAACGAGAAATGTTTAGTATAGACAGGTAAAAATGAATATTGTAGGAGTTATGAATGATTTTTTCAGTGCAAAACTGTTTACAACTTGGATAATATTCTTCTTTCGACCTACACTAATATTTTACATAGTTCTTTTGTTGGTTTGTTATGTTATTTTACAATTATTATGCTACTATTGAGCAACATAAGCAATATTTATTAACAAATAGTGTTGACAAAATCGTTACAACGAAAGTTATGCAAAAATGTGTATATATATAGAAGTGTATGAAGGGATGCAATTTTAGACGACTTTATCTCACCTTTGTTCTTTCTCCAGATCGCAGTGTATTTAATATGTTTATTTCTGAGACCAGCATGATGCAGGCATTCGGTTGATTTTAATTTGTGTTTAATAGAGTTAACGATCACAACCATGACTTCAGGAAAGGAATTATCGACAGAAGAACGTGCTGCTACTATAGTGTTGGCTAAAGAAGGTTATTCCATTAGACAAATAGTAGCGAAAACCGAAATATTAATTATTATATTATTATAGCATTAATATGCTACTTCTCTGAATCTTTTAGGTGTCCAGATACTTATGGACGATAGTGTACATTTATTGGATATTTTGTATTCACTTTGATGAGTACTACCTTCTGTATAAGTCTTGAACCTTTTTTTAAACATTCTGTACAGAGTTCTCGACTTGTAAAACTGTTTATATGCAGAATTTATATTCGCAAAATTGTCTACTATACGTGGCTGAAATTCGGTACTGTAAAATTTCTTCAGAAAATTGTTTATAATTCGAATAATATCAATTTTTCGACCCGCAAGAATTGAAAATTTTTGTTCATTTCGGTGAATTCCTCCTACCAGCCCCGAATACTTGTTTCGACGCCCTATACATTTTTTCACGCGATAAGGAAATCCTTGCAATTTTCTCATTTCCATGGTCGAACGCGAGAACCTCTTTCTCTTTCACGATCAACATCGCCGTCCTTTGCCCTCTTCGATCGTTCTGGCAAATGAGGTGTTCTATATCTGTGTCGGTGTTCTCCTTTCTCCTTGTTGTTTTTCCTTCCCCCCGTGTCTTTCCACACCCCCCTCGATTTCCATGTCGCGATCGTAGCAGCGTTGCGCCGTTTATTTGTCCGCTGTTTTCTTATTCGCCGTGCCGAAATATCCGCGCTGGATACTGCCGCGTATTATTTCACCGAGCAGGGGACACGAAGATGAATAATCTCGCCGGACGGAAAATTCATTTTCTCGTCCACCGGCAGTTTTCTGGGCTTTCCGTGAAATTCTGCCCCCGAAACGAACAGCCGCGCCTTCTCGGTACGCGGGCCAAATATAAATGGAAAATTCGCTGGGCCGCACGCGCTTGAACGAGCCGATGTTTGCCGGATATGACGGCTAATAGCGATATTCAGTTTCTTCGGCATATTAGCAGACTGTATTTCGCTCCGCGTGTTGACTTAATCTTGATTTGCGACAGGATTGCCGAGTACATTATCGCGAGCTTGTTTCGCACTCCGAGTCAGATTAGCGAAGACCCAGTCACTTCTCGCTGAGTCGTTAAGTGAATCGCTAAGTAAACACGGTTCGTTCAGGGACGTACAGCCTGACGACTTCAACTTGCGCCCTGGAGGCGGAACTCGTTAGGCGGCGACCTTTCTACGGTTCCGCGTTTTGATTTCGAACAGAGAAATACTGCTGCAGGTCGGATGGAACTATATTTCTGTTGGATTCCGAGTCGTGAATCGAGTATGTATACAGGGTGTCCCACCAACTTTGTCCACCTGGAGCATCATCGTTATTTCAAATAATAGATGAAAATGTTACTTATAAAAGTTGTAGGATATGAAGAAATGCATAATATAGTATGAACAGTTTCTTTACAGGTGGTAGCGTAGATGAGATCTAGAGGTTACTTTTGTTTTTTTTAAATGGAATATCCAATTTTTGAGGCTGGATTTCGATAGAACAGCGAATTCTGAGCATAAAAGTACTAAGGTACATTTATCCTAAAATTTACCGTTCCTCAGATATTTGGCTCTCTGCAATAGCGGTGTCGCATAACAGGATATCCGCGCCAATGTACTCGACCTTCGCTCACGCCACGCCCACAGGCCCCAAAACCAAGTTGTAGAACTGTACATGCCTCTACCGCCCGTTCTGTAAATACATCGTCAAACCTTTTTCCTTTCGCACAACGAATTATTTAACAGCAATTCGTTTCGTCTGTAACATTCCACGAAAACTCATTCCCTTCGGGTTACGGCGAAGTATTAAATTTTGCATCGGTGAACACTAGGTTCAGGGGCAACAGCTAACGCGTACTTACCGCGATAAAAACGTCTAACAAACCATGCGTCATTTCGGTTCGCGTAACCCAGACAATGGCCGCTGGTGCTCTTTGTAATTTTGAATCGTGTTAAGTGTCAACCGATTTCGCATTTACTCCGGTCTGTCAGTTATTACCGAACAGAAGTATGACGCACCCGGCAGTGTAAATAATTCAGGGCTCAATTACGCAAATGCGAGCCAACCGCCCCTCTCACCTCTTGCCCCCTCCCCATCGTTTCTCGCTTCCCCTCTCCGCCTGCCATCTCGTTCCAACGACCCCTCTCCGATGCCCGTTCCGCACCACATCGTTCTGCCATACTCTCTCATTCTCTCTCCCTTTCTGTCTCTCTTTGCAACCCCTCGCCGCGTGACTAATAACTAGTTTCGTGAGCGTTGTCGGGTTAAAAAATTTGTTTCGCCGTCGATCGCGTGCCCAGGCATTGAACCGGGCAGATGAAGTACTTCGTTACGCCTGTACGTCACGTTTTCACCTGTATCGAAGCTGAGATTCAAAATTGGATAGCGATCGGGTAACTTTCCCTTTCCTGGCTTACAGGGACCGGGCTGCTCGGTTCCCCTTTCCGTATTCCAATCGCGTGCTTGATTCAGGCGATAACGGAACGGGGTTTCTTCGAACCTTTGGCTCCTGACACTTTTGGAAAAATTGTATTCCACGCGCTGGAATTCTCTGCGGTGGAACGTCCGTTTGTCGCAGTGACACACGCGTCGATTGTTAAGTTGTATTTAGAGCTCTGAAACCGTGGAGTATGTAACTGATGGTACAACCGAGAAGGTGGTGATCCTGTCTGAAAGAATACTTCGAAGATATCGAATACAGTTTTTCCACGTGATGCTTTGGGTTCGAGAAAAATGACTGGAGGTTCAGTAGGCATTCTTTTTTTTCAAATCGACTTCCCAAGTTTCTAACTCGATAATCAATTTTTTTTAGCCAGATATTCACGAGAGTCTCGTAATAAGAAGGAACAGTTGTACCGTAAATGATCACGAGAGTCCTAATTTGCGTGTCTCGGCGGCAGAACACAGTATCAAAGCTAAGTGGATCTATCAAATTCTGAAAGATCAACACGCTTTGAACGTGTTCGCCTGATGTGCTCCCGGGATCTCGTCGCGGGGATAATTATTATTCTCAGTCGAAGCGGGGATTCGAAGCCGTGCACAATGTCTTTGGCTAGTTGCCGCAAACACGTTCCTCGTGTAATCAGAAAACACCGATCACGCGAGCGTAATTACCAGCCTCCTAATAGAGCTCAAGTGCGATTATTCAAACGCGTTAACACCGAACACGTTCCTCCGCTCCCGACGATTATCTTATTACCGACGATGACGATTTCTTTCTCTCATTCCCGCCCGTATCATCGTACAAATGGAACGGTTAGACGCGGAGAGACCGCAGGGTGTGGCGCAGCTCTTAAAAAAAAAGCAGGAGAATGCAAAAGAAGAAGTGGCAGGAAAAGGAAGAGATTCACGAAACTTTGGAATTAACGAGGATAGAGGTTTGCGACGGTGAAACTTTTGTAGAGACCATTCAACTTCCAGCTGTATAACCTCTCGGGGTTGAAGACGCGTACCATAATCCGGAGTAACAACGTGCCAGAAAATGCCTCCTCTTTCGTATGCATACTTACAGACACCGTACACTGAACTCGAAACGACGCTTTCCCGGGTCCACTGTCGTCCGTGTTCGTCACGGAATTTCCTGCTGATTATTCCAAGTCGATGAATAATGGATTTACCAAATAATTCGCCGGAAATCGGAATTTTGGGAAACATTTTCCAACGTGTGCTGCTGCGCAGGAGTCTCAGCTACTTTGCGCTGTTGTTTTAACTATTGATTCTAAAGAATATTCACGGTGTTATAATAACATAAAATACTAGGTACAGGATAGAACAGTAAAATATTTTCTAATTTTGATTTATGTTCAGTGTGAGTCGTAGATGGCAATAAGCGAAATTCCCATTTCTCCCGGACTTTCCTCTGAATTTTTATTTTGATTGAAAAGGGCTTTAAATATTTGATGTAACTAACGATTGTATGTTATAGTAGACACTTTGATAAGTATCTTAGAATTTTTTCAGATTGTTTGAAAGCCTAGAACAGTAAAAAAAATTAGGCTAAGACATAAAAGACCCGGCTTGCCTGTAGAATGTGAACAAATAGGTTTGCCCACGAAGGGTTGAATATGGAAAATTATAATGGGTCTGACGAGTTATGGCAGTTTTTACTTGCCCAGGTCATACTGATCCAAGGCGAGAAATTAAGGGTTAAAGATTACTTAAATAATTAGTATTCAACACGTTTTAATGTTAGCACAGAAAATAAGTTAATAACGCTGCAGCCTGAAAAATTTAGCAAGGAACAGACGAAAATCCTCAGGTTTTCATTGAGAAGTTCTTTGAAAGTGCCAAAATTTCTTATTTTAAGTGGTCCAAGAGTTTTGCACAGCACTGTATCTGAAACACAGAGCGTTAATAACACCTTTCGTAACGATGAAATTCTTTATTCCTCGGTTCAATCTATCGATGCTCGTGCAGCAGAATGTCAGTGAGACCCTAAGGGTAATTCTGTGCATTCATCATCACTCCGAGATAGCGATTATGCCTTTTTTTTCGAAGTACTCGTAAGTATCGCAGTGTGCGTACGAGTTTTGAGATTATTGCAGGAACGATCGAGCGCAGACTAAACTTAGTTAACTGACGTTAATTGCGGAGAATCGGAGAAGATTGATTCTGCCTAACGTATAATTGGCTCATTAATTTCCAGACGTTGCATCATCGCGTAGGCGCGATGTTCCATTGGTTACTATATGAGATCATCGATAGAGGGAAACATTCGAGACAATCTTGTTTCGCAATTGTTTTGATTTCTCTGAACCCACGTTACACGTTTTCCTTTAATCCTCTGGCTACCAGTACACGCAACTATAGTATCTTCTCGCTAATTGTTCAAAAGGACAGGCCACTGTAATGGTTGGGTTAGGTTGAAAGCTTCTGGATAAATTATCTCAACGGTTTTTATATTAGTCAGAAAATATTTTGATGGTTTGTACGAGAAATGTTTTGTTAATTTTAGTAAATTGCTTTATACTATTATTTTATACTTTGTTCTGCGGCAGAGCTTTGCGTTTAGGTCAGCCGCAGCCGAAGGGTTAATTTTAATGACTTGGAAAAGATGTTCGTACACAGTAGAACCTCGATTATCCGAACTGTAACTAGTAATAAGATGACCCACATTCTAACTATATTTCACATACAAATTTTTCTTTTACGTTAAATTTCAAAATACACATTGAAATAAAATGAAATCTACCGAATAACTAATGCTAATTTTAACTTGTAATTAATGTAAGAAGATCGGTGTTCGGATAATCGAGGTTTTACTGAATATGCTTCTTTACATTTATCACACTTTCGTCAGAAAGACGTGTCCAATTGACACAAGGGACGGACGAGGGTTAAAAACCTTACCATTCTGCGACTAAACTTTTTTAGACGGTGCTAGGTCGGTTCCACGTTACCATATTTATTCGCTGAAGTTTTAATGACACTTTCAATGACAGTTCTGAGTATCGATCGAGCTCGATACCGAGAAACGTTGCCGCACATTTACATATCGGAGTTCATAAATATACGTTCCGGTGTTTTCTCGTGGCGCCTGGCTTTCCCTTCAACCCCTAACTGCACGTGCCACGTAACGCGGGTTGCCTCCCCCTTTGTGTACAAATGACACCTCTCGCATCGCCGGCGTCGGTCTCCTCCGGCAACTCCCGACCTGTAAAGGGATATACCTTGTACCCGGTGGATACATATATACCGTGAAGTGACTCGCGAGCAGGCCCCTCCTTCTTCGTCTTTTCCTTTTTCGTCTGTATCCTGCCGGCCCTTTTTTTACTTTCCACCGCTTCCTCCCGTGTTAGAGGAGAACGGAACAACATCCGGGGTGAACTCCGTTGTCGAGAAACTCTCTGCTTGTACCTACGCCATTTGTTTCCGACTTGTTTTACGCCGTGATTTCATAAACGCGCCGTTCTACCTTTTATTAGAGCTTCCTGTAACCCCGTTTCGTCTTAACAACCGGTTTCGTTTTGGGTAATTAATGATAACAGTTGGAAGGGCCACAGATGTTCAAGAAAATGAGTTTCTGTTAGCGAAATATTGGGATGGCAGGGTTTCAGTAATTTTGTGATACGTAGAAAATGGCTGAACCTTGCTGAAGACCAAAAATTATTCACTTCGAATTATATTGGGTCATCCCGTAAGTCGGTTTTTCTGAGAGCTGAGTTTAACACAGTAGTACTCACCAGGATCGTCACTTATCTGTTTGGTATACAGACTACTGTAAACAGGATCCTTCAGACAGTGTTGTTCCGAAAGTATACAAGTGTAGATCGAATATTGCAGTTATTATAAACGTTTAGAGTACACGGGACGAAAGACCATGTTCTGTTATATGAGTTTAACACGTTCGCTGACACAGTAGATAATTCCGTAACTAGACAGACACGCGAAAATGGCTATTTATTAATACATGGACTTGATTATACAAATATTTATCTATTTGATATTATACTTTCTGTTTCTACAATCATTTTATCGTGAACGTTACTCAAAATTTCATAAGGGTTGGTAGTTATGCGATCAAATTAAAATTGATGCGCGTACCGAAAACGGTACACGTGGCAGGGGTCGTGTTAATAGTGGAAATAATACAACTGCAGCAGTGAAAAACACATTTGCCGTGTATGGACAAATTGTTAGCTTAATCCAGTGTCAAAGATTTTCGAGTTACGAAGTATAGTCTTAAAGATGAACCTCAAAGGTTAACGTCTTCAGGGACGAATTTTTAACAATATTTTCAAATCAGTGACTGTCAAGTAGAATAAAATATCATCAATGCTGCCATACGACAAGTTTTTTGTTTTTATTGATGAGCGATCCTCCAGTGAATAGTTCTCCACCAGATTTTAATCTTTTTTCCACTGTGAGAATAATTTTGATTTAAACAAAGCTAAACGTACACATATGTGTCAGTGTCCCTGAAGAGGTTAATTCCATGTTTATGTTTAATACACGTACTGAAATTGATGCTGCTCTATACACTGGGTGTTCGAGAAGTAAATACTGCCTGAGTAGGTTAACCGTGCGAAGCTGATTCACGCGTTGCTAATGAGAATAGAAAAACACGTCGCAATTATCATGCTGTTTGAGCGGCGAACAGACGTTCCTCGTCGCTCGAACGAAAAACAGTGGGAGAAAAATCGCGACGGCAATCACTTAACACGCTGGAAACACTGGAAATGTTGTTAGGAAGGGTCGTACTTCCTAGTATATTCCATTTCCGCGCATTCCATCAACTGATTCAGCGAAACGAACTCTCCTCTTCGCTCCCTTTCCAGGCCACTTGAGCTCACTTCGCCTTCCCTTCTCCCAGTTTTTCCGTCTTTTGAATTTTCATCGTCTCCTTTCTTCCGCCACTGACTTCAACATTTCTACCAATTCCTTATCAGTCTCGTTAACTCCTTCTGCTACTTCTCCACCCTGTGTCAGCATCCGTGCAGAAGCTCCGACTATTCATTTTGCATTCTTCCATTCCAAACGTTTGGTCATATTTAAAGAAGTCAATTCATACAGGTCATGAGTAGACTGTGCATGTTTAGGCAAATATACATTTTTCGTGTTCAATATCCTTTATGTTGATGCAGCTATAGAAATGAAACTTTGACAAAACTGTACTTTGTTTTGTACTCGTTCAAAAGTGTATTCTTTATTTTATCACGGTTTTGCTTCAGCGTTTTTCAGATATTCGGGTTTGTTAAATTGCGTAAACATCCGCAGTCTAGTCATAAAAATCAGTTTGAACCTTCATTTGCTACAAATCACTTTCATAGTTCTGTCTCGTTCCTTGGTAAGCCTGAAAGAATTTTGTAAATCTCACCGTGTCAGCTTTAAATTTTGTGTGTAATGCAGTTTTGGTGGATGACTAACCTTTTTATCAGTGTCTGTTGTAACTCAGCATTTGCTCTGGGTTAGGATGCTTTTCCTGAGACCCTCTAAAGAGCACACTCTACAAACAAGAACCACCCTTCACCATGAGGGTGGAAGCTCTGTCAGTGTATGGTCATGAAGAGACTCATCATTGACAATCCCCTCTCTTTTTCACATTTGTATTTAAGATGTTCAAAATCCTAGGATAGAAGCTTTTTGACTCAACACCACATCACGTGTCACTTCATCTTCCGACCCATTTATCAGTAGTTAGTCAATCGAGTGTATTATTGAACGAATCATCCTCGATAGGTGTAATCCCCATATACCTAAGAATTTCTCACCTGTCACGCAATAATTTTATTCTACACTAAATAATCATAATGAGTGTCATACACTCTGTTTTAAACGACTATGCAACGACTTGATGTCACAAGTACTATGTTACATCACCTGAATATTTGTCGATCTATATCTATTCACTATTTCTTGCATTAGACCTAGTTTACATTGGTAGAATAAATAGGAAAGTAAGGCTGGTAGCATGGATCCGTTTACTATTCTCATGTAAACGATTGTGCATGAGGTTAGTAGAATACTGAAGCTAGTTCTCGCTATAGCATAGTAGGATAGCACTGTGGTACACCCACCACTGCATTTTTTACTCTACCACGCGCTCTACCGCCTACCAGTCTCCTGTAAACAGGTTTGGTTCAGTATAGTCGTCCAGCAAACACTATGTGTGATCAGAGCGCTAATTGGTGTTCATTGTACCGTGTTCACTTCTGTACTATCCTGTGCACTATTCTACGTTCAATTGACGTGTAAATTGTCTTCAGTCCAACATAGGATAGTAGAGTAAATAGGCAAGCTACTCGCGGTAGCATACCATCCTCTTTACTCTACCACTATAAACTGGGCCTTAAGATTATTACAGGAGTCTTCAGGTTTGCATCTCTTCCTTAGTTTTGATAACGTTTGATCGTTCAGTTGCATTCTAACTTGCAAAAAGGGTAAATATATAGCAAGTCTTTGCCTATGTTGTATCTTAGCATGTCTAAGTGGACAGGAGGCGATCTTGAAGGTCTAAATTTCGTCGTGTCTATAACAATTCCTTCGCACAACAGATCAGACAGATTCCACGTGTTTCATCAACACCTAGCCTTCCTCGAGCCTCCTTATTCCATTCTAGATCATTCGATGAACCCAACCAGAGCGACAGAGTCTCCTACGATCACTTTTACGAACCCAGCTATCTGCAGCCGGTCTGCAGAACTTTTTCCGCGCGTAATACTACAACGATGACGCTCGTACACTTCCGCGATGCGGTCGTAGACTCTTTCATGCGAAGCTTGCCCGCGAGGAAGATCCTTTCTTCTTCAAGGTGGGCCTCTTCACCGACCACGAAAGCCGGAGATAAGTAGATAGCCCACTCGTGGTAATTACACGCTTCTCTCCCCCGCTTGCACATTTTATACTCTTTCTACAAACAGTACTAATTCCGGAAGTGGCCGTACCGCCGAGTCGGAGCCGTTCGGTGCATTCGATTAAATGTCCGTTCATCCGAGGATGTTTCTCTCCTAGGACGCGACAACGGTCGTTTCCTTCGTGTCGAATGATATTAACAGGTGGAAGCACCGCGTGTAAGCGATACTACCGAGTGTCTGCTCGGACACGGTGACGAGAACGGTGCACTGATACTTCTTGAATAACAGCGGGAATAATAAGAACAGAGGCGGCAGCAACCTTGAAAACAGTAGGCCGTTTGTAACCAAGCCACCCTTTTCTACTGTACGCGACTGATGCTGGAATTCAGCCGTCGGCGTGGAATACGGCTCGCCAATTCACTCTCGTCTAATTTACTGGGAGTTGAAGTAGCGAAAGCCACGGACCGCAACTGTGTCGTTGATCACCGCGCGACCGTCGACTTCTGTTTAACACGTTCCGTGCCACAGTGAAAAATTCCATAATTAGTCAGACGCGTGAAAATAAGTTTCTATAAATACATACACGTTAAAAACACAAGCATTGAATTGTCTTATGATGTACCATTCATTTGGTACTATTATCGTGGCGTTCGTTTTAATTGGAATATAAAGAATATTACCATTTATTTAGAATAATCGAATTTGGTGTGTGGGGCGCATACGACCCACGCGGCACGGAACGTGTTAACGAGTCTCAGAAGTTTTTGTTGGTTTTGGAAACTGTACAGGATGGTGCAATGGATTCTTGATTGGAGTTAGAAAAAATGTGGATGGGTCAAAGAGGACTAGAATATTGGGTTGCAAGTGTAATAATTTAAATCCTTTTGTTATTCTGCATACAAAGTATTAGGGTATTGTGGTATAAGGTATACTCACATGGTTTAACTCCATAAACATTTCAGACATAATTTTTTCACTGTTTTTGTGACTTCTTCAGAATTTAACCCCTTGACATACAATTTAGGTGGGGTTACTTTTGTATATGGATGCGACTTAAACAGAGATTGAGAAGAAAACAGCAAGTCTCAGTTATTAAATTAAATATTTCAATAAAATGAGACGTATGTTTTCACATAAATCTCTGGTTTATTGCAAAGTATTATAGAAGATTGAAGTTCATTAGGTTACTACGACGAGCCAGACTCATCATTTGAGTTCAAGGGGTTAAAGGACGTCAGTATACCTTATTTTTTATCTGCTGAATTAATCATTTTTCAACTATGTTACTCTAATGCACAGAATGACGAGAGAATTTGATGTATGCAAAAAATTATACGTTTTCATTTAAAAAAACGGTGGAGCTGTAAAATGCATACACATCGTTACACTTGCAAAAAAATATGGTCCTGAAATTGTAGTCTTCTTTGAACCATTCACAATTTTTTTCTAATTGCAATGAGGAAAGAGGTATGACTACTTACCATCCTGTACAGGTAGTAATTCATTTTCTCACAGATTCTTCATGTGTCAGTTATTCTGCTCTTTTTAAACAATTCGATTACTTTTCACTTTTATTTCACCTTGACTGCCATGTCACCCACGTATAGGTGACACTTAAATTCTGTTATCATTTATCTGAACACGAATACTATTGATAAAATATTTAAGAAGATCTAATACAGCCAGAAGGAACTAAGACGATTACAAACATTATTAATTAAAAAGAGTATAGTTTTAACTCTTTGCACTCCTAAGGTCAGCTCTGGTTGCTGACCACATTTTATTATTTATAGATAAAAGTGTTTATATACGTTTGTTCATCAATGTCACCGGGCGTTTATACTTTTCTATGTTTATTCTACTCTTATCCTAAATCGTAGTATATAAACTTTAAAAGTTAACTTCAAAGTAAACTTTAAACTTAAAGTTTGAAAAAAAGTCGTATAATCTAACAAATTGCCACGATTTTTTCGTGGTCTTTTTGTGTAACTCAGAAATCTAAGAAAATACTCCTTGGAGTTGATTACCAACGTCCTAATTGCTTGGAGCGGAAAGGGTTAATTTGCTTTGATGTTGTATCGAAGTTTAGAAAGTCGTGTAGTTCTCAACCTACACAGTGTTAGCAGTCAACGTGATATCGCCGTATTAATACGTCGAGTGTCACAGTGAAAGCAGCCATACCTAATCAGACACGATATCATTTACTATTTTTTTATACAAATCGTAAAGAAAAAACGATTTGAGTACCCAATCGTGTTCTTCAGTTCCTATATTATTGTTTCAGTATGAACTTTGCTCCGAATTTTGTGACAATCAATAATTATTATTTAATTAACACTTAGTGGGCAATCAACGTGTTAAAATCTCGAATTAAAGTAGCTTTGTTGAAGCGGTTCCTTGACGTCCACACGGAAACATGAAATATTTTACAGGATATTTTTGTTTCGACGTGCACGAATTCTGTGTACAAAGGGAATTTCATTCGGCTGCCGATCGAATTTTTTCGTCCGGATCATACCTTCGCCATAAAGTTCCATTCAATGGAATTCTAATGCAATCGCGTTCGTAGCTCTTCCTTTCTCGAAGGCCAGGGCGCTATACGCCAGGAGCACAACCCATTTACCGGGAAATGCGATAATTGCAAATTGTAATGGGGCGGCACTCTAGTACCGCGCCATTATCGCTATATCAAGCTCCCTCTTCCATTCCAACCCTTCTTTTTGTCTCTCTAAATCCCTGCTCCTCCATCCTTTATACTTTCCTCTGTTTGGTTCTTGAAACGTGCGCTGGCTAAACACCTACCAGCGAGATTCGCCCACCTGTCTCCTCGGTAATGCTTCTTGAGAAAGCTAACACATTCCCTGACAGATATTCTAATCTTCTTCGAGCTAACCCGTGCATGGTTCAGTGGCCTGAAACGGCGTACTTTGCAACAATCTTATGGATAATCCGAATATCCTAAATTTGAGGGGCTTTTCCACCTTCATTGATGGCGAAAAGCGGTGATCTTTGGACTGGCATTTCTTTTAGGAAGAATAAACAGTTTTTGTTAGAATTTTTCACAAAATAGACTTTTGCAATTTTTAACACTTTCGAAATGCTAATCATCTTTGACCATTTGTAGAAGAATCCTTATTTAACGAAACATTTTGCACAGTTCTCTTTATATTGAATATTCGAAAGTTTCCACTTTATTAGCACTTGAATATGTATTTGTCATCAGTGACAGATACGTTTAATTATTCATTTTACAAGTGCTCCATTCAAATTAATAAAATCACGCGTACGCGACAGCGACCTTTAAAATGTTAAAATGAAATCTGCTATGCATTATTTATTTTATGTTGAGCTTCCGTGTGTAGCGTTTCGAACTGTATGTTTTTGTTGTGTGTAGCAGTGCTTCTTTTGGGATTATTTCAAATGTAAAAAATTGGTAAACTCGTATTTTAAAGAGAAAATTAAGGAAGGAACATCATTGTAAAAAACACTCATGCATTTTGTTGAAATTGTAACACAGTGGAAACTGCCATACCTAGCCAGACACATAATCGACTGTTTTAAGTATAAATCGCGAAGGAAAAAATATTTTATAATTTGAACGTATAGTAGTTACCCTATATTATTGTTACCATAATAATACTGTTCAAAATTGTACATAAATTATTAGTTATTTAATTTAATAAAATTAGAGGTCCCATCACCGGTCACCCTCACGGCAGTCAAAGTGTTAAACTTGATGAACATCTAAAGGATATTAATTAATACGTATTTTAAATCTTCTTCAGATCAGAATCCCAAAGAAAGTATATTCTTTCAAAAAATCATAATTTAATGTCTCTTCGTTGATTACTTTATAATATATGTAGCACAGCGTCTTAAGGAACATGAATCTGAGAAAAACGCGTTTCAAGTCAGACAGCTTAAGTTATGGAACCATAACGCCGTCCAATATGAGGGCTTATAACTCGTTCCTTTATCCGAATTTTAGAGGAATATCTGAAGCTCCACTCTTTCATAAAATTCTAAAAAAAAAAGTCGGTTTTTTGATCCTCCAAAGTAAACATGAAACCGTTTTAAAAATCCACGGAACGCGGAAGAAAATTATCGATCCATCGGTAATCCCACTTGCGCAAACTCGTTTCGATACAAATTAAATACAAAGTGTCTGCGAAAGCAGCGTGAAAGTACTCGAAAAGAAAGGAAGGAATCTTTTTCGAAATCCATATTTATAAAAGAGCCATTCTGGAGATGCATATCCTGTACACGTAATTTCCCGAACGAGATTAATTCGCGTCTTTGGAAACAAACAGAAACGCGGCGGTGTTCCCGGTTGCTCGAGCATTTATTGTTTCCGGTGCGCTTATTTTCGGTGTAGACCATCAATCTGACGATCCAGCTAATTAACGCGGAGTTCCTTTACGGTCGTGAGCACGACTAACAACTATACGTTTCTTGCGAGACCGAGCGGGATGGTGACAGCTGATAAAATATAAATATGGTCGAATGTGGTGTAAGTCGGCTTAATGTATTTATCTTGGCCAGGATTTCTCTACCGACGATTCGCGTGTTTACGGTGTCTGCACGGTCGTTTGTTGAAACAACGCACATGCTACTTATGCAACGGGAATGAAGACCTGACGGTAATCGCGTGTAATCTTCGACTATGAAATGTTCCGACGAAATAAAGCTCTCGTCTCTCGGGTCGTCGGCTGCGTCGACATGGAACATTAGACATGCGAAAGCTCGTTTAAGAAAATCACGTCTTACGATTGTTACAAAATTGCAGGAAATTCAAGGTCATTCCTCAGTGTTCGCTGTCGATCAGAAGTGTGGAATCATTTATGGAGTTGGTACAGGGGTGGAGATTAACCTCTTCAGGGACAAATTTGTTGAAGCTAGGCAAAGTAATATTTACTCAATATAAATTCACATTTACAAAATAAGGAATAAAGAATTAACCAGATTTAAAGATCCGTAAGAAATATAGTGATATAACGTGGAAAAACCATTAATTTTTACTATATTCTGAGCAAATTTAACATTTCAACACTAATACAGGTGCGCATGTACAATACTGAATATTTAAACATTTCCTTCTTCCACGATTTATATAGAAAAAAAGTTTATATTGGGTCTGACTATCTGTGGCTGTTTTCACTTTGACATTCAACGTGTTAATATTCACATGAAACATACTCTTCCTCCTGATCTAATATTCTCACCTGGTTTTTATAAGCAGCATTCACTGTTCATTGTTATAAAACAAGTAAAAAAAGATCGTTGGATTTTAACAAGACCCGACAGCTGGTGCCTCAAATTTTATTTAACTAAATAACTAGTAATTTTTACTACATTCTGAGCAAATTTAACATTTCAACACTAATACAGGTACGCATGTACAATACTGAATGTTTAAACATTTCCTTCTTCCACGATTTATATAGAAAAAAAGTTTATGTTGGGTCTGACTAGCTGTGGCTGTTTTCACTTTGACATTCAACGTGTTAATATTTAAACGAGATATAGTTTCCCTCCTGATCTAATATTCTGCCAACGTGGTTTTTACAAGCACCGTTCACTGTTCATTGTTCTGAAAGGAGGAAAAAAACGATCGTTGGATTTTAAAATAATTCGTTCCGCTTCGGGTAAATCGGGGAATGTTTTTTTTTATCGATCGTTGAAAGATACGAGGGCACAGAGCACCGGCGATACGATCCTTGTTAAAACCAATGCGGTACATGACGTACATTGTTCCCACGCGCAATAAAACATTCCAGGATTACGCAATGAAGCTTATGCCAAAGTCTACCGTGCGCACCGTGCAATTTTACATGGCATAAAAGTTCTCTCCTGCAACAGCAACATTTCGTTTGTAAAAGTTCTTTGAAACTTTGCAGGCTTATATAGTGCTCATTGAGCCGAATAAAAAGTCCTTAGTCAACATGGTTCTGCAAATTAATCCTTTCTCTGCGGCGACTCTGACGTAAAACCACGTACTTCGAGCAGAAAACAGAAGATTTTTCTATTTACTAAAAAGAGCAAATAAATTATTTTGGAGGAGAGACACTTCAGAAATTTGTTAAACAACTACTGAGTGCCTGTGACAGGCAGCAGCATACGACGAGCAGTTTAGTAGAACGCCTATAGGCGTCTGCAGCATGTGATGAGCGATTTTACTAATTAGGAACATCACCCAATTGACACACGAGTTTGAGGGAATTTTGCACATAGGCATTCGAAAATAGTTGACACGTGTTTTTTATCATTTTTATGCGACATCTAGTTACAGTGTTGGTCATTCTGTTATTAATTACTAGACTGCGGATCTTTATGCAATTTAATATATCCAAGTGCGTGAATAATGGACATAGTATAGAGTAAGTGATACGAAAAATGTACTTTTCAACATTCAAGCCACAAAATGCAATTCTGCCATAGTTGTGTTTGATCAGCTGCACGGAGATCAGAAACATTGCAGTCTACATATTTATATTTGCATAAAAATTCGCAGTATATTAATTTGCAGTTCAGATAATCGAGGCACCACTGTGTTTGTGAATTTTGTGCGGAAGGATAGACTGAAAGTTGGTAGATCCTTTTTCTTCGTGTCGTATCACGTTATTCATCGTAATTCAGACCATTATACGAAACTGCTGATATTTCGACGTTATTGTCCACGTTTCCAGCGACTGCAACAATATTGCCGTTACTTGCACGGTTCTGCAGGCACACATACATTTCTCAGCGAGTACATGACAGCAATAAGCGGAATAGCGTTAACGTACGAGCTCGTTGGAAAATGTGTTTCGCCCTACGAACAGCTTATTTTTATTCCGTTAACGCTGGCCGGGTGTTCATTTTCGGAACGCCCTTTGGAAATTTATAGGTCAGATCGGTGAAGTAAAAATGAAATTTTGTCTTGTTGGAACTAGAGAATCGTTGGTCCAAAATTGAATTATGAACCTTTGATCGTTTCGTGTTAAATCGTCCACGCTGAATACAGGGAAACATTTTAATATCAAATATTTCTCTATGTTGTTTCGAATTGCACTGTAACGCTATACAATGATTATTTCTTCTGCCAGCAAGCTCTGTCATTCTCGAACGATAAGATATCTCGAAGCAAGGAAAGTTTCCTTCTCTGTGATTACATGGAACATCGATAAGGAATATTTATGTTGTCAGTAAACCGTGTTTTTCTCTAAACAATTTCCCGCGATTGTGTTCGCGTGAAAATATCAGAATCAGAGCACGATTATTGTGTTCGATTGCGTAAAACTTTAAGATACGACTAGACGAATTCTAGTTATTGCATGTACTGTTATCAGAAACTTGCAACTTGCTCTGTAATGCTAATAGCAAAAACCTGTAAGAAACTTTAATTAAGTACAGATTCAGGTGATAAATATCGTAATAACAGTTTCTTCAGATCTTCAGAAAAATTCGAGAAGCTCGAAATATAAATTTATCGACACAAAATAGCAGGAATTTTTTGGAGGGTGAAACATGACCAATTAATCAATTAATTAAATGTAACTATAATTGTTGCATCATTTACACTTGAACTTAACTTAAATAACCACCTGACTAGACACAGAAGATTATTTTCTCCATTGTATGAATAAAATTAAAATCAACCCTCTGTAACTAATTTTGTTGAGTATGACAAAAATAATACAGCAGGTAAATGATAGAGATAAATGATAAAGTTCGTATCGGGGGATATAAATATAATAATAAATGAACAGACTCCTTTGTGACAATATAGTTGTATAATATAATTGTACACCTAACTTCCAAGTCAAATGGCGTTATAGAGGGTTAAAATTTGACTGTATATTAAAAACATAAAATTAACCCCTTGACATACAAAGACGTCTGGGGTTCGTCATTTGTTTATTATACGTCATTGTAAAGCTCACATAACTGTTAAGTTGAGGTATATTAACACTTTGACTGCCATGTCACCACAAAGGTGGATGACACTTTTTGACTACAAATGGTTCCAGTAAAAATATCTAAACTGGTCTAACAGAGGCAGCAAAAAGTGTAAAGAACTAACATCACTCATTAAAAAGGATATAATTTAAGATTACCCTCATGTTGTATCAAAGCCTAAAACGTGTCCCATTTTGAGTGTACGTAGTGTAGCAGTCAATGTGTTAAACAATATTTTTGCAATGCATCCAGTTTCATTTTATTTGCATGTCAATGCAGACTTCCATCAGTTTCAATGATACTAAATGAAAAATTGTCTTCTTTGTTACAGGTGAGTTGATGTCATCAGTCTTACGTGTATAACGCCTCGTGCATGTAAGTAGACCGAAACATCTCCAGTCATAAGAAAGCTAGATGTATATCTAACGCGATGAATTCACGTGAGCGGCAATAATCGAGGACGATTAAACGGTCGATTTACATTCAATGTCAGCTGATTTGTTCTTCGTATTTAGCGTCATTGACGCTCCGAAACGTGGGAGGCTAATCTGAATTTTCTCTTACGGTCAATTGGTCGCATTCCTCGGCCACTTAGATCAGCATAGCGTGGACCATTAGCGGCCTTTTAAATAGCCGGATAATTCGATCACGATCCGAAAAACGACTCCGAGTAGGCGACCGCCGATGCTCCGCCTTCGCCATAAGCTCAGTTACGCGATCGTAAATGCGACTGACTCTCCCGGTCGTGGGAGTAGCGCGTGTATGAAAGATCCCGTAAACGTCGGGTTCTTCGAAACCAAGATGACTCGTCCAGCCACTCTGATTGACAAGATCCATTAAAGGATCTCTCAGCAGGCACTGCCAGAGAAAATGTTTGTTTGAAGTGAATCAAAGTATTCTCTGTCATTACCTAACTGCTGAAATGTTCTGACGTCGTTCATCGGTACAGACTATGGGCAAGGCTGTTTCTACTGAAATCGTTAATTCATTTTCATTTGTCAAGGTTTGATGTTATTGTGAAATATTTTTGAAGCACTCTTGCTAGGGTTACTGAGTTTGAATTATTTTAGTGATAAAATAATTGACTGTGAAGGTATATTTATGGTTGATATATTTTTAAATTGGTTGGGTGTGTAGAAGGGAGAGGATGAAAATAAGCGATGCTACTTTATTAACACTTTGATTGCCACGTCACCCATATTTGGGAGACGCAAAAATTCAATCATTATTTATTCGATCATGTATAGTATTAATGTATATATTTGATAAGGTTTAATAGTAGCAGTACAAAAATTATGAAAGTTATTGATATTATTGATTAAGAAAGGTACAATTTATAGTTATATTACTTTTATATAAAAATTTAGAAAGTACGTCATTTTCAGTTAGTGCAGCGTGGCACTCAAAGTGTTAACCTTGCTGTTCTCCTCGGGTCTATATGACCCGAAGTGAAGATTACGTTTCCATAGGTACTGTTTTTAAATATTTCTTTTTAATATACAGTGTGTTTAAATTCTGCGTCTACTTTTTCAGTATTTCACATTTCTTCGGATTAAATTATTTCAAAATTTATTTAACACATTCAATACTAAAAAGAAATATTTAAAACATAGTACCTATGGAAACGTAATCTTCATTTCGGGTCATATAGACCCGAGGAGAACAGCAGTGTTAATACAGGATGTTTAATTTTTGTAAATGACTTATAGATCAGATCTATCTGAATCCTGTAAGGGATTGTCGGCTAATGGCAATGAAACAACGCACGTTTTTATTTTTAAGTAGATTGATCTTATTAATAAACGCTGTTTAACTTTTGTAAATGTCCTATAGATCAGATCTATGTAAATCCTGTAAAGGATTGATAGCTGATGGCAACTAAACAATGCAGTAGCTGTGCTATAGTCGAATTTATCGCTTTTTCGGCAAGGTGTGTTGGTTAGTTTGTTCTTTTACGATAGAATACATGCAGTGCCACACCTGTGGACAATTTTCGCACATGATTCGGTGTAAAACTTCGCAATAGTTCACAGAAGGAGCTTGAGAAATATTACAGAGCAGAGTAAATTTTCTAATGATCCGCGTACACTAGTAGCCCAATTATAGCGAAAAATCTGGCCGATCCGTTCGCAGTAAACGAATCACTGATCTCATTTCCAAGCATCTGACCGTCTGAATAGCCGTTTAAGAAAAACCATAGGCACAGGAACTAAATATGAGATAGGAATTACCTATATACATATACAAGTCGTAAAATATCGTTCTCAAGTCGCAGAAGTGATCCTCAATCTTTCGCAACAAACAGACCCATTGTTTCGCAATTAGTCTATCCTGTCCTTGCACCTTGAAAAATATCAGTAAATACCGTAGAACGTAAAATAGTCGATGCAATGGCCTGAGGGTTTCAAGTCACAGAAGTGATCCTCAATCTTTCGCAACAAACGGACCCATTGATTCGCAATTAGTCTATCCTGTCCTTGCACCTTGAAAAATATCAGTAAATACCGTCGAACGTAAAATATTCGATGCAATGGCCTGAGGGTTTCAAGTCACAGAAGTGATCCTCAATCTTTCGCAACAAACGGACCCATTGATTCGCAATTAGTCTATCCTGTCCTTGCACCTTGAAAAATATCAGTAAATACCGTAGAACGTAAGATAGTCGATGCGATGGCCTGAGGGTTTCAAGTCACAGAAGTGATCCTCAATCTTTCGCAACAAACGGACCCATTGATTCGCAATTAGTCTATCCTGTCCTTGCACCTTGAAAAATATCAGTAAATACCGTAGAACGTAAAATAGTCGATGCAATGGCCTGAGGGTTTCAAGTCACAGAAGTGATCCTCAATCTTTCGCAACAAACGGACCCATTGATTCGCAATTAGTCTATCCTGTCCTTGCACCTTGAAAAATATCAGTAAATACCGTAGAACGTAAAATAGTCGATGCAATGGCCTGAGGGTTTCAAGTCACAGAAGTGATCCTCAATCTTTCGCAACAAACGGACCCATTGATTCGCAATTAGTCTATCCTGTCCTTGCACCTTGAAAAATATCAGTAAATACCGTAGAACGTAAAATAGTCGATGCAATGGCCTGAGGGTTTCAAGTCACAGAAGTGATCCTCAATCTTTCGCAACAAACGGACCCATTGATTCGCAATTAGTCTATCCTGTCCTTACACCTTGAAAAATATCAGTAAATACCGTAGAACGTAAAATAGTCGATGCAATGGCCTGAGGGTTTCAAGTCACAGAAGTGATCCTCAATCTTTCGCAACAAACGGACCCATTGATTCGCAATTAGTCTATCCTGTCCTTGCACCTTGAAAAATATCAGTAAATACCGTCGAACGTAAAATATTCGATGCAATGGCCTGAGGGTTTCAAGTCACAGAAGTGATCCTCAATCTTTCGCAACAAACGGACCCATTGATTCGCAATTAGTCTATCCTGTCCTTGCACCTTGAAAAATATCAGTAAATACCGTAGAACGTAAGATAGTCGATGCGATGGCCTGAGGGTTTCAATTACCGGCTGATTATAACCCGACAGGAGTTGGTTATCGGTTTGTTTGACCGATTCTCCGGTCGCGGCCGATTTAATAGTTTTCCATTAATCTCCGAAAACTCGTTTCGATAGTCGAGGATAATGAAGGGAGAATGCTGGAAAACAGCGACGCCGAGGTGGACGGTTGAAAAAGAGGAGGATGAAGACGGGCAGAGGGCGGAGGATGGGCAGGAGAAGGGAAGGAGTTAGGGTTAGGGTTTGGGGTTCGAGGAGCAATAAGGAATTATTGCGGTACGATCGACAAACGGCGACTACGTGGCTGCACTACGAAAGATTCTCTCGAACCGAGCGACTTTCCTCTCTTTTCCGCTGCTATTCTTTCTCCTCCTTTCTCTCTTGCGCTTCTCGTTTCGCCGGCTCCACTGTCTTTTCCCTCCCTTTCCTTATTTCTTCCTTTCTCGCCACGAACCACCTTCCAGACTCGTCAATATGTAATGTTCGAAACTTCTGTTCCCCCATAACATGTTCGTCATGGGCGTCGTCATACCATCCTACGTGGAATGGAAGATTCCTTCCAATCCTGTATATTTCAGTGGATGCTGCCGGTAAACCAGGGCCGGATAAACAAAAGCCCCGGGTATTCGCTGCGTGGAAAGAACAAAACGATTAAACAGCCGCGGAGAAAATACGGTCGGCCGATGTTCGAGAAAATATTACACCGAAAAAGAGACTCGCAGAGATTTTCCACAGCGAGTTTTGCGGTAACGATTTCAAGATGCGTGTTAACGCTCGCCTTGGGAATGTTTTATAGCCAGCCTAAAACCTAAAATTCATTAGCAGGCGACTTTCCGCACATCTGGTGAGCATGTGATTAATATTCGAGAATATGGCTTCCAGAACAATAGCTTGGACAGTCGTACGAGGCACAAAAGACACCTTCTTGCAGCTCAAGAAGGTTCGTTCAGGAGGCATCGCGATGCCCTGTTCTTTGCATCATCGTGTAACCTCTCCTCGAATATTGCCACATCCCACCAGCTGATCACAAACTAATAAATATTTGTACAAACTCCACCTACCACAATGAAATATATATCGACACACAGATCGTAACACTCTCGTTGTAACTCGCGTAAACACTTCGTAAGTCAGACACTCACTTTTGTACATACACTCTCACACAACATCTTACACGCATTCACACGTCAGTCAACAGTGCATCAAGTCGAAATAAACCAACAGTTAACCAATTCAATGTGAGTCACTTTTCAAAGTGGCTCCAATTCGTTAACCCATTTCTTTCCAACGTTGAGTACACGCAACATCTAAGAGAATATTTGAGAAATATTCAAAATATGATAAATCAAATAGCAAGAATGGAAATGCAGCGGAAAAAATATTGATGTACAGTACAATACATTCTCTAATAAGGCTGTGACAATCATTTCTATCGGAGCAGAAACTTGGTGGGAAAAAAATACTTTTTGAGATGTGTATACTCAGCGTTGCACAGTGTGACGAGTATATGGGCGTTCGGGACAAAATTCATAACTTCTAAACTAATACATTTTCGACCTAATATCCCTAATACTTTTTTAAAGAGGATACAAAGATGCATCGATCGATGAAAAAAGAAAATACAATGTCGTTAAAAAAATTAAGATTATCTTAATTTTTTATTAAATAAAAAGTTTCTTGCCAGTTTTTTCGATTGAAATTTGTTGTCACGTGATTAGTGACTAACTTTTGTTTGAACAACTTTTTTCTCAGTTTATCGGGAATGCGTGAAAAACCGAAACGATCGTTTAGAGCATATAGATTTTAGGGGAAAAGGATAACAAATTAACATTTATTATTAAATATTGCTTTATGTCTCTTAAATCATGTTTCTCTATTTTGTGAAATTTTGTGCAGCTAAATTTGACGTGAATGTGAAGTTTAATATGCTCCCAATTAATGTACAAAAAATCACGCAGGTACTTTTTGGTACTTTTTTTTAAAACTCAAGTCGAAGTTGATAAACATTTAACCTAAAAAATTGGGACAAATTATTAATATTGTAAAAAAGTGATTCTGCAGCTTGGAAGGTCTTAACATACTAAACATAATTTATAAAAATCAAATTAATCAGATAAACATTCGGCAAATGGTACGTGTTAAAAAAAATGCACCGAAAATTGGAATAAATTTCAAGCATCATGTTTGACAACAAATTGGAAAATTCAGTAAAAATTGTGGATAGTATTAGAATCTACGTTCCTTTATTAGTACTTTAAGATGCTATGAATTTTAGACTTCCGTTTTTTGACTTTTGTCCATTGCTCGTCACACTGTGCGTCGGGAAGAAATGGGTTAACTTGACTCGGAGAGAGTACACACTTACAACGTGTGCTATAAACACCTGAGTGCACAGTAAAGACTCAACCTTCACATACCGAAGAGCGCTCAACAATGTGTGTATTCAATTTTTCGAAGGATTTGCTTATGTTTGTCGAAGCGACTGCCTCCATTTCCGCCTCAGATAAAAATATAACCGCTGGCAAAGACGACTCCTTGAGTCATCGATGATTGTAACCTCTTATCGAAGGTCAGCGGGTTCCTGCATCATGCACCGCCTCTATCCAGACTCGGTTGATATTAGATACCAGACAGGCTGGCAAGAATGAGTATCGATTGCGAGCGGATCAATCGTCACGGTCTGCGCTCGTTATTCCGCTATTATTCGCGAGGTTATTTAAAATAACGATGAATCATGCTCGATGCAGAAATAAGAGAAACATGGCCGTTGATGGAGCTGCGTCGATAGTTGGAACCACTTACTCATAACAGTGATCGCGTGAACAATGCTTCATCAATTTAACACGCATCTTCGTCCCGCGCTGTCGTTTCCAAACTGTCACTCGTACCCGGCGAAATTTCGCCCCCGTCGCGATATTACCAAACCACGGAAAATTATGGTAATGGGAAAACTATGGAGAACACTCGGAGCGAGTCAAAAATCAACGACGAATTTTCCATGAGAGAAAGAATCGATCTAAGCCTCGGTGCATCGCATCTAAATGAAAATATGATAGAACCCATTCGCTCCAGCAAGCCAGCTCGCACGATGGATGATCAGGCCAGTGGTTTCAAGCAACGACTTTAGTATGCATGAAAATGTCTAACTTTTATTCGACGCGTTGCTATAAAGCTTGCAGGCGTGCGTTTGTTTTATGCGTGTGCCGAAAAGTATTTACGATCCACGATGAATATCGAGGGTCGTGTACGAATGTTCCGATCGGGGGCGTAAGTGTTGCCAATAACTTGAACAGTTGAGGGGCTCAATGGAAAGGGGGGCACATGCTATATCTACGTCGACTTTTGGTTTTTTGTACCGTCAACTAGCTCCTACAGTCTAACATCCACTCCATTACAGTCTAGCACCGTGGCATGTACTCTTTTGTAAATAAAAGTACAGGTAACCCTCGAGTCACACGGTTTTCGACCAAGTTCTATTTAGAAAGAAAAAAATATTATTTAATGAGAAAGTTGAAAGAAATACCCTAACGTTATTGCATATGCTACACATGCAACTCCTCCTAATAAGGGAAATACAAATTCTAAGAAAGTGTGAAAAAGGTGTATGACTGAGTCTCGATTAACACGGTTTTGACTTGCACGGAACTAATTAACCGTGTAACTCGAGAGTTACCTGTATATTAAAATTCCTTGATATTGAAAGCAAACAAATACCTAGCGGAAAAGAGGACCGTGTCACTCTGTCTTCTCAGAGAACTTGTAACAAAATTCCAGCAAGGAAAGACAATGGTTCTGCGTGTAATAAGCGGACAGTACTTTATATTCATCAAATGTACTCATAATCAAACTGAGGAACCTGTGATCCTCATTGCTAGTCTTCAGAAATATCAAGGCTATCCTCCTCACCTGACACATTGCGTATTGCCTGTCAAGCGCCCAGGTGAACACGAAATAAAAGCTTCTAAATTTAGAGACTTACAGAGTTTCAGGCAGTTTATACCGCCTGTGTATGTTTCATTTTTAATGGCAATATTAATATTCTAAATATACTCAAAATATCAAACCAGGAGCTGATGAATCAATGGTTTATTTAAAGTAGAATGTAATAAAATGTGTCAAATAAGATGACTATTTAAGCTAAGATTTCATAATAATTACCATTTACAATCTACTTCAATTACCAGTTAACCTCTTGCCTCATAATTTTTTTAATAACTGTCTGCCCTGAAGTTTATTACTCAACTGTTCCAAAAGCGAAACACAGGAAGAATATTTATCAACATGTACAATTTCCTTCAGGTAATCCTCTGTAGGTCAAGGATGATGTAAAACAAAATTGTCAAGAATTCATATTCGAGCGAATCTCATGTTTATAACATGTAGATCGTAATCTGCATCACGAGTGTCGCTCGTTGTTATAAGGCAACGGGTTAAAACAGTTACAATTTTCTACCGAAATTCCTGAGAAGATTATTTTTCCTAAAGCTTGTTGTCCAGTAAATTTATAGTATTGTGTCGTGTGTCTGTGTTCCACTGGGCCCCTCAATTAGAGAAGCGGCTTGGATCAGAGCGCAAAATGGATCGTGAAACGTGGAAGTACACCGGAGCGTTTGACAATATAGAACCGCTCGTTCACCTGCGAAACCTATCGCGAGGTAGGTAGCAGGAGGGTGCAAATTGTAGGCGAGGGTAGCAGAGAGTGACGACGACGGTAATGTAGCCAGGGTGAAGCTCGTATAATCGAAGACCGCGATGGAACAATACCTTATCGAGCAACATTGTCTGCGGAGCAACTTGGGACCCTCCAGCCAGCGAAGCGTACAGACAGAAATGACAGTAAGCGAATCGGGGAGGGAGAGAGAAAGAGGAGATGATTTCGTGCATAGTGTACACACATTGTCCGATTCTACACAAGGACGCTCGTAGACGCTGCGGTCTTCCGATCAAATTGGATCTACTCAGAGTTCGGAGTATCGGGTCGACCGCAGCAGTGCAAATCCACGGGAACCACGAAATATTCCGTGCCCACATCCACAATCCTGTCTCATCCCCACAAACCAACTGCTGGCCGTATTTTTCCCCGAAATTCCGATCGACATTACGCTCGAGTACTTTACATAATAATATCGGCCAGCCCACAAATCGAAATGCAATTCGGTGAACTAACTAAACCGCGATTTACGTCGGGGGAATAGCGAAAAAAGAATTAGGAGGGGATAGTGGATTTTTAAAGAATTGGATTCGATTATTGCGAATGATTCAGCCCCACCGTTTCTCGAAATCGCGAGATCGCTTCGGGGATTACTAAAGAAATAATGTTTTGTATGCGCTGAGAAATTATTCTTCGCTTTTTATGATATCGAAACACGTGCACTTGTAACTCAATATTTAAACATTTATACGAATAATGAGATTTTGTGAAAAATAGATATCAGGTCTTTTCATAAACTATGTTTCAATAATATATTGAAATACTATTTGTTCTGAGTGCAAGGAATAATGTATCATGGTTTACAAAAAGGAAATTCTATGCCACGTTTAAGGAAAATTTATTAAAAAACAGTTGCAAATCTCATATCAATCTTGAAATTGAAAATAAAATTTTTGTTTAAATTCATGAATACTATTTTTATTGATAATAGATAAATTCTAACGCTCATTCGCTCGAAAGAAATATGTTTCACGTACAGAAAGGGCCCGGTTATTGCGAAAAATTGATGGTCTCTGGAGAACAGCATTTTACAACTTGCTCATATTTAATTACTCTGACTTCAGTTATGGCCACCACAGCTATTTTAGACCATCAGATGTTAAAAATCCAGTGACTTGTTTATTGCGAATCGACGGACCACGTCTTTTGGAATCAACGAAACCCCACTATATTTCGTTTGGTTGAAATAGAGCCTCGGTACATTTGACCTGCGTGTGCCGGGGCGAAATATACCGGAGCATCAATCGAGTCGCATTTAATCAAGATTGATCCACCGCGAATCGATCATGGCCGTTCTCACTGTTCTGGTTGGATCGTGTTACACGTGTCTGTGTGTACGTGTCTCTTATAAACGGGTGGTTTAATTACGATAGGGATAAGCCGGGGATAATTACTGGAAGGTGGATGTTATAAAATGAATCAGAAATGGAACGTGCCACGAGAAGCGAATGAAAGAAATACAGGAGACACAATTAAAATCGGGATCGATATCCTCCTTTGTAATCCTAACAACGAGTTAATTATCGCCCCTCTCGAGAAACTTTCACTCCGAAACAATATTGAATTTCAAGATGCCGTACGTGTATCAGCTTACTTAATTTCCTATATGTGTCGTCGAAAAAAAGACGACAATTTCCTTCGAGAGAAGATTAAAGGAGGAATGGATGGGAGAGAGGAAGAGGGAGAATCTAGAGTAAGGCGCGTAACGCCTCCAGAGGGTGTCCCTCACCCCCTTTCTGCTCAGCCCCTCGTACTCAAAGTGCTAATGAGTGTCGCCTCGTAAGCCAATTAATACTCTCCCACCCTCGGACGCGGCGCTAGCTTGCGAACGAGTAAAACAGACTGCCAGAGCGAGAAGGAAGTATCTCCCTTGGAAAGCTAGGACCCCCTAGCTTGCTACATGACCAGAATACCCCGTGGATTTGGTATGCCGGCCACGCCTGTCCGTCGCACACCTTCTCGTCAAGTGAACTCCGCCGTAAGGCGCTACCAAACCGTCCCTGCCTCCACCCCCCGACCTCCGCTGACCTTTTCGAGCTTCCAGAAACCTCTGACGTCTTCGGTCACCATCATCGCGAGCGACTTCTTCAGCGTCTCGTTAACGCCTCCATCTCCGTACAGGTTCCATCGGGCCTAGACTACTTACCAACTCGACTACCCGGCCGTACGTGAGGAGGCACGGCGTTACTTCGTACTTAAAGGTGCGAACGACTTATGACGCGGACGTGACAGAATTTTACACCTCCCTTTCGGACCCTCCGCTATCTCTGGAGCATCTCACCCTGTGAATGCGTGTCTATGAAATATTAGCCCCGCTGAATATTCTTGTTTTTATTTTCCCTTTGCGATGGACATGGTTCTCGACGGATAGGCTGTTGTAATTGGTGTCTTGTAACGTTTGTGGGGAACATTGGACTGTCATCGAGCTTGCGTTAGTTCTTGATGAGACTCTGGTACGCTGCAGATAATTGTAGACCAAATCTAGAGTAGTTAGGGACATGAGCATGTGGGACGAGTGGCATAGGGTGTTACTTCTTACTTAAAGGTCCAGAGAATTTTAGACCTCCCTTTCGAACCCTCTGCTATCTCTGGAGCATCCTATTCTGCGGCTGTGGGTCTATGAAATATTAGCCCCGGTGAATATTCTTATTTTTATTTTCTTTTTGCGATGGACATGGTACTTCGTGGACAGGCTGTTGTAATTGGTGTACTGTATGTCATCAAGCATTCATTGTTTCCTGACGGGGCTCTGGTACCCTGTAGACATTTGTAGACCAAATCTAGAGCAGTTAGGGACATGATCAGATGAAAAGAGTGGCACATGGTGCTACTTCTTACTTAAAGGTGCAGAGGACTTATGACGCGGACGTATCAGAATTTCAGACCTCCACAACTTCTGGTATACCTCACCCTGTGAATGAGTGTCCATGTAATATTAGCTGAATATTCCACTTTCTATTTTCATTTTTCGATGGACACGATCTCTCATGACGAGGCTGTTGCAGTCAGTCACTCAGCGTGTCTTCTAACGTTTGCGACGATCATTCAACCGCAATCGAGCGCGCGTTGTTTCCTGACGAGACTCTGGTACGCTGTAGATAATTGTAGACCAAATCCAGACTACTTAGGGACACGAGTATAAGAGAAGAGTGACGTCGGCATGGTGTTACTTCTTGCTTAAAGCTGCGAAGGACTTATGACGCGGACGTGACAGAATTTCAGACTCAGGCTTGCCAATCCCTCGGCCAACTCTGAAACTGCAAGAGAACGAGAGACCACCTCACCGTGGTAGCTGGTTCTTTCTGCTCCGTCTCTCCCCAGCTGCCATTCTTTCCTGCTTGCTCCCAGCCTTTCCATTCGTCAGCACTCCTCGCGACAATAAAGTTACAGGGACGTTGAGTTTACGGGAAATTGAAGTTTTGCACGTCAAATTGTTGCCGAACCACCTCCCGTTGGATGACGAACTCTTTAATCGTGCCCCTGGCACGTCGATGGCACTCGAAACGTTTCTTCGTTAAATTTGGATTGGACGCAGCTGGTAACGGTCAGTGAAAGCGAAGGGTGATACATGAAATTGGTGGTTCTTTTATTAGGTACGCTTACGTACTTCTTATTTGGACAGGTAATTACCTTTCGGAACGATTCGGAGGTACGTCACACGCTGATAGCGCGAAATCGAGATTGTGACGTTCCCTCGATTTATTTTGAAATCGTTGATGTGTTTCTTTAAGAAATTACTCTGCGTTGTAAGTTGCTATGCAATGAAACATTGATGGCATGACTGTCTGATCATCGACAGGCATAGAACAAGTGTTCCAGCGTAACATTGCTTTATACTCTTGCCATAGTACAGACGTTAGGCTATTCAAGCTCAAACCCTCTGACGTCAAATTAACTTGCCATTCTTTAACTCGATCATCTTTTCATGTTCTCCTTTAGTCACATACTCGCTATAGCATTCTTCAAATGACACAATTTCTGTTTTTATTTCTTTCTTATATCTGTAACTTAAAATTCTTCAGACCTCTGAGCCTTGTCTTTTGTGACATTTAATACATCGATGAAATCTATATTACATTAATATTATTTATTTATCTGCTTATATATGGGACAAGCTATTTAGTATAATAGTTTAACATTAACACAACTGAAACGTAAGCATCATACATGAAAAAAGGTTAACAGACGAGGCTACAAATTCTTACTGTAGGTTCCACATGCAAAAGATTAGTTCGAAATAAAGCTTCTCGAAAAAGGGAAGTATCACGCAGAGGCCGTTGACTCGCTTAGATTTATCAGTTCTAGGATTTCGGAACAGTTAATGATACCATTCATAATTTTACACAGAAAAATCTGCTCAGCAATTTCCCTACGAATTTCTAGCGTTTGGAAATTCAGGTGCGCTAGCATGATATCGTAATTATGACAAGTTTACCTCTGCTGTCATGGTGCTATAGTCGCTCAACAATAAAACATCACTTTTCTTATTACATCTTTTTGAATTTACACGAAACTCCAACGAAAATCTTTCAAAATTCACTGTTTATCATACCATTTCAGCTGATATGATTGATATTTGTGCATTCTTCCTCAGAAGCTCAAAACATTTGAAAACGTGGATGGTTCTATAAATCCACAGACACATCTAACTGTACAGCGATGAAGCGAGAAAATAGAAGAGCTGTACCGCAGACAGGCGAACCTACTTACAGAGGGACCTGATTCGTGTTTCTCCGCGATGGCACCAATTCGCTGGTACTCTATCCGTATGGTTAGCGATATTCTTAGGTACGAGCGTGACTAGCGAAAGTAATAGGCGAGCGTAAATACTAACCGGCGTCCGAGTAAATGGTAGGTTGCAATATAGCAAGAGCATGCTGTAAAGGGTTAACGGTATAACTCGTATACGAGTCCCTCTGGTTTATGGAAAATGGGCACGGTAAGTCGTTACACGGGATTTCCGATCTGAGATCACGGCGTTCCGGGCTGTCCGTTCGCAGCACGGCGGGGACGCGGGAGTAACAGGATACTTTTCCCGTGTTCCCGTCGATCACGAAGCGACATTATTGCCTCGCAATTTGTCGAAATTAGATTCGCAGCGTCGAGCACGTGTACAAATGACAAAAGCCGTTGTACCAACTCTAGTTCTCGTCCCAGTGGTTTACGAGCAGCATGTGCTGCCGGCCGAATTAGGCTTCTAGCACGCCACCTGCCGAACCGCCCGCATTGTCATGCGAGGAGCTTCCTATAAACCGAGATTGCCGAGGGATCGAAAGTTATGGCCGGTCGTCTTCTCTGCTCTTCTCTTCTCGTCTCTTTTCCTTCCTCGGCTTCAGCTCTCATCTCTCCGCTCCTCTCGCGCGTCACGGCGTTTCAGGGAACTCCGTCGTACCTTCGTTCCTCCGCTTCCATGTTCTTCATACGCTTGTTCTTCCTTCTTCGAGCAACCCGGAGCCCCATTTCCTCCCCTCCTTCGATCGCATTCGGATATCGCAGTATAAACCGTCCTCTCGGCCCGTTTCCTCGATCCTCCGCCACGGACATTCGACGGAGAACGAATTCCATTTTCTTCCGTAAGAGTTTTGCACACTCGAAGAGTTCGGAGTTTACATGTCTCGCCGTCGTTCCGGGTCAAACGTTACCAAAAAGACACCTACCGCCATCCTGTTTCCTCCGATATTCCCTTGCTGTTACGAGGACATGCAACTGACGGTATGCGGCGGCGGGGGGGCATCGCCGGTAGTTTGCTGCGAGTCGTATCGGCCGCATATATTTGCCGGATCGAACGATGCTAAGGTATTTTTCAAGATTGGCCTATCTCGTGCATAGAACGAATACACGAATTTCGATTATAGAATTTTTCGAGGGGCAGAAAGAAGTGGACGTATTTTGTGTCCCCTGGCGGTACATAAATCGTCTATGCATGTGATAGGAGGACATCGATTTTAGATGCACCCGTTTAGGCTTTTTTCTTTGTGAATCGAAACATTAGGCGAACTTTAAGCCTTTCACTTACTATTTTTGGACACACGATTCGATTTAACCTTCATAGTACCGAGCGGGGTACAGGGGTACCACAAGCATCATCTTTTTGTTATAATACACTTTCTTCGCTCTGTTATCTATCGCATATACATTCTTCATGGAGGATATAAAGAAGTTTAGCTGTTCGTTTTTTTTTCGGCAAGATAAAGCTATTTTTATTCATTGGGGTACGGTTGCACCCCGGCCGGTCGTTAAGGGAATGTATATTTTCAACGTCTTATTGCATCACGCTGCATCATCTTCAATCAAACGTGCTAATCAGGGCTAGAAAGCATGTTATAATCAGACAATAGGTGCGGTGGATACAACCGATAAATTATCAAAAGGATATACAACATAAAGAAAAAGTAATAGGTGGCCAATGGCAATTTTTTCTTCATCTGTTAGATATTGGTGCCATCAGTGTCTATAAACTTTGGATGCTGGCAAACCCAGACTGGGAAAAGTATTGTTTAGATAATAGAATTTTTTTATTAGAACTACGCCAAGAGTTCGCGAAGAAAAATATAATTCGCCGATACACTACTGACAAGACGTTCAACCACAGTATAAAACAAAACATGATCACTATCCTACCAGAACTAAATATAAGAAAAGAAGAACCTGAACCGAGTAACTCCAAACCTTGACGATGTTACCTGCGTAAGCGGAATAAAGAAAGAAAATCGCGAAAGACTTGCGTATAATGCACTCAGTATGTATGTGTAGAACATTCTAAAAATACATCTGTATTGACTGCAAACAATAAATTTATACTTCAGTATGATGTAATATATTTAGTCTTTCGTCTAATTAACTTATATGCACGTTTAGTAACAATTAGGACAAAAAGAGCGTTGGGGTACAATTGTACCCCACCCGGTATTTAATGTCAGATTTCGACCTCGGTATTATGGAGGTTAACAGTCGTCTGAAGGTGAAAGGTACTCCGATGCAATGGTCCAAGGAACGGGTACGCGAGCGGACTCGTGTTTGCAACGTGTGGATGTTCTTTGCAAGACAAAGGGTTAATATGTGAAGGGGGGTGATGAACGCGGGCAGGGTCGAAACATTCATTGGGTAACGTCGAAACGAATCGCGGTCTGGCTGAAGGTGATTCGTTGTAGTTGGAACGAAGGTGAATCGAAGGTAAATGCGGTAGAACGAATGGAGTCGGCTGCATCTGACGGTCCTGCAGGCATCGTCAGCCGGCTCCTCGAGTTCTCGTTTAAGCATCGAAGTCGAAGGCTCGGGAGATCGAAGTAGGCTCTGGAACTGGCCGTGACGGATTTTCCTCCGCTGACAGAAACACGAGACGGACAGTAGGGAAACGCCGTGGCTCGAATCGGCTGCCACTGACGGCGAATGTAACCGCGACTCTGCGGACAATCCGGATAAGTCAGGTCGGAAAGAAACGGGGGAGACGCTCGAATGAGGCAGGTTTGAAAAAACGTAGAAAGAGGAAAGCTAGCGAAAGTCGAAGCTCGTTGGATGTTCAGACCCGTTGATTGTGTTCAAACGAGAACAGGATAAGTGGGGGGCGATTTAGAGGCAACGAGAGTGTTTCTCTTTGGCGAACATGTTTTTAGAAAGAAGAAATTGTCATGAACGTGCTGTTGCATCCACGTAGATCACAACAGATACCTTCTGAGGTAGGTAAAGGGTCATTCCACGCCAAATCGATCACCTTTTGACGTCGATGTCAGGGATTTTGTTCAAAATGAAGTATGATGTAATGCCCGTGAAATTAGGGGGGGTTTAAGTCATCATTTTGCTGGTTTCGAATTTGTTTAAAAAATACGGACCTTTGAATTTTGCAATTTTTGCCTATTCTCACGAAAACAGGCTGTGCTTATGAATTTTTATCACGGAAACTGTATCTCGGATTGGGTTCGTTCTTTTCTTATTTTAATCGGGAAGGTTTGGCTTACTGTAATAATATTTTGTTGAATTAAAAAATCAATTTTGTAATATTAAAAATTATAAACAAAGTTTTATTTTGTAAATTTCTCCTTGAAGGCCACGAGATTTTGAATTTAAAAATATATGATCACATTCCTTGAAATTTTACCTACAAAATAAGCCCTCGACCCGGATGGAGTCTTTAACATTAATTGAATGAGGACTTGCAAAATGACAAAGAAAACACTGAATATGAATAAGGTTTATTGGACGACTATGATGTTTTACATACAGGTTACACTAATACGGAAATAACTTAAACAGAGAACACATTAGAGTGTCTGATACATGTCACTCGACGTCTCTTATGCCCAACCCCTGTCTCCACCCTGGACATCCTAGTGCCAAAAGCATAGACCTACTTCTCTGACCAATAAAATGCACCAGAGGGCAAAGAACAGATGATCAGGTAGAAAACGATGTATTGAGACTGATGTCAAGGACATCAGCATAAGGTCACCCGGTCCGTGCCGTCACAGGAGAAACGAGAGAGTCGGAAAGTCGTTGTGATGCGTGGGGGCAACGGCAAGCGAAACAATGAAGCCGTAGAGCAAAGGAAAAATAGGGGAGCAGGAAAAGAACTGGCAAGATGAAATGAAGAAGGAGGAACAGGAAGTAAGGCGTAACGGAGACGACTAGCAGACGACTAGCAGGATCGAGGAAAGGTATTTCGTCTAAGGAATCAACGGAGCGAGTCATACTAACTGCTCTTTTCCCCAGGCCCCCTTTACCCGCGAGAATCCGTCAGCCGTGCCTATCTTTGTGCTCCCGATGCTTTCTGTCTTCGTTCCGTCCCCTCCATTTCCTCGGTCTTCCGTTTCGTCCTCTGCCAACTAAAGATCGCTCGGTCTAGCGTCGTCTCATTTGCATGAGTTGTCTCGCAGCGACGAGCACTTTATACTGCTAGCATCCGTTTAACGCCGTGTCGTACCATCGTCTGATTCATTCTCGCGAGTGGAATCGGCTGCCCTGTACACAGCTGCGTGGTAAATACTCCCATTACGATTCGATCAGGGAGCCACATCAGATATTACATACCGATGTTTAGGAAACTTCTCAGTTAGCTCGAGGATAGAGGAGCATTATGGTTGAGACACGTCGAATTGGCCGGTTTTCCCCTACTTTGCCCACTGAGGCACGTGGACGACCCCCACTCTAGCGAGGGAGAGACAGAGGGGAACAAATGCGTAGAAAGAGAACGATGATGCTTAAAAGTCAGAGTGGGGACTGTCCGTGTGAGGGAGGGCGAGACCGGCCACTTCACCGTGGCTGAACCATAGGACTGTGACCGCTGGATCAATAGTTGAAGAAATAGGCTGTTCAAATTGGTTAGGTGAACGCATATTCCAATGATCTGTTTAGTCTGGTGTTAGATAGTTTAAAACGTATATATTTTGTGTATAAAAATGCTACAGTGTCAGATATACAGAACTAAGAATTTCTCATATTTATCATATCCTTTAACCCTGCTGTTCTCTTCTGGCCTATATGAACTGAAATGGAGATCATGTTTCCATAGGTTCTATTTTTTTTAATATTTCGTTTTAATATTCAATCTATTTAAATTTTACGTTTACGTGTTTAGTATTTCACATTTCTCAAGATTTATTTATATACATCGAATACTAGAAAGAAATATTTAAAACATATTACCTATGGAAATGTAGTCCTCATTTTGGGTCACATAGGCCCGAGGGGAACAGCAGGGTTAATTGTTTTGAGAAGTATATTCACAATGAATATTACGTTTCATGAAGCTATGATTACACTGATTTATTATTACTGTTGGAGTTTTAGAATGTTTCTCGGTGCAAATGCATATAAAAACAGAATTATTATTAAATTAGGTGAAAATTGAACAGTCTTTTAACGCTAGTGATTTAGTGGTTTCTATAAACGAGCCGGTACACTTTGCATACCATTGAGAGTCAATTATTTCTTTTATGGTGTTCGTACTTACACATAATAATTCTTTGAAATCCAAAGTAACTTGTTCAAATGGGGGGTTGCACCAGAAAATGTAAAAATTCCAAAGAAATATGCAACAAATTTTGGCTGTCTTAAATTAATTTTTCCACTGAAGCTACGTAATAAATATTATCACACGACTTAAAGAAATGTGCTTGCATGGCTCTACAATATTAATTTTCTCCAAATGAAGAGTAATGCAAAGTTCTACGTAATATCTGTACCTACATTTTCCTAATACAACCCATTGGAACGATAAGAAATTACTCTAAAAAATTTGGTAAAACTCGTCACCTTTAACCGCTCGCCTTATAATAACCAGTTACACTCGTGATGCAGATTACGATCTATAGATTATAAACATCAGTTTCACTCAAATATAAATTCTTGAAAATTCTATATCACAGCACCCCTAACTTTCAGAGGATCATCCAAAGCAACCTATACACGTTGATAAATATTCTTCCTTGATTTCACCCTTAGAACACTCGATCGACAAACTTCGGTGCGGGTAGCTATTAAAAAAATCATAAGGCAGGGGGTTAGTCCGCAGGGCGCATAAATTTCTCGTCACTCCCTAAAATCCCTGTTTTGCCTAGGAACGTGCCGTGACGCTCGAAACCGCTATTTATTATGAACGGAATTCGGTACTGATTTAGCCCCGGTCTAGCCGACCGATAGTTGCGGTTCATTAATATCGGTGCACCACGTAACACGTTGGAATCCGTTGGAATGCACGGGCCACGTCGAATTTGCGGCGAGCAAGTAATTCGAAACGGTTAGACAGCTCCTCTTCCGAGAAGACTTTATTCCAAAGATGAGCGAACGTGCTCGAACGTTTCGCATTCCCTTGATCTTCATTTCCGTGACACGGGGAACGACGTAGAATAGGGCCGGGTGGAACAATGGGGGAAGAGGGCAAGAAATCGTATAAGTAGTCAAAGGAAAAAGAGTGTTCTCGTTTCGTTCAGCGTATTCCAGTTACGTAACTATTCCTTCTACATGGCTGTGCGTGTCGAGAGGACCGATGTAATCGCGCTTTCAAAGTCATCGGCAAACTGTCCACGGACATTTCGTCGGAGAACAATGGTGAATTACGCGAAAGTCGAAAAAAGAGCGGGAACAATGAAGGTAAGGACTTTCCACGTCCTTCTAATTTCCATTTTGCGAGCGCGCAGAGCCGCCCAGCGTGGCGCGGCATCTTTTGAAATCGATGCGGCCTCCCCTGATCCCTGCACGCTTCATGGCTGGACGAGAAGAAAGACAGGCTCTTCGTGAACCGGCAAAGTATATATTCAAGGGAGAGACCGCCGGTGAGGTTAAATATGCAGGGTGTTTGCAGAGTCCCCCGACGGACGACTTCATTGGGTCTAATTGCGGTAATGCTCACAGCCCACGGCCACTTTGCTCTGTCTAATTTTGAGCGGCCACGAAAAGCGTAATCGCGGTTCATGGTTGACGTAGTCCGCTCACCTGTGTAACCTCACCTGCGCAATCCGCCTCCGGATTTAACCGTACCGATATTTGCCACGGATCGTACCGATTCTTCCTCCGCTCCTAAACCTTTCGCTTTATCGCGACAGAGTCGCTTCGAGCTTTTCCAGACGGAACTGGTTTCAGTCGAGTTCATGGTAACACCTGTTCGATCGTACGAGAACGCTCGAGCATCAGAATTTTTAGCATGAGCACAGAAATGCGCTCAGTAAATGCTGTAGATGGAAGGAACATAGTGCAGTTGTAGACAGTGCTAGAGGTACAGCTGCGGCTGTCATTTTGGACGCGTTCTTCTCTTTCAATCATCCTTCTTCATACGGTACATTCACTATCCCATTCGTCAAAAAAGGGACCAGTCATACCCTAATCCAGAGTTGGCCATCCGGAGCAAGGCTTGGCTCCAACCTACCCCCACTCTGCGTCCATTCCCCTCGCGTAGCTTGTTTTCTGGGTGTGACGTCGAGAACATCGGTGATTGTTGGTAAGTAGGGATTCTCAAGAGACAGTGACGAAACAAGAAAAATATTTGGATACATGACATGAGTTCTATCTAGAGATTACATCTCTACTTTCTTATTAGGGTAAGTGCCCTGATATCGCCCACCCGTAATATTTTGAAAAAAAAAAGCGGCAACAGACTGAGGTTGTAGCCAAACAAGTATAAAGAGACATATTTTATAGACAGCGTTACAAACAATGTCTATTTTGTTTGAGACTAATTTGATATAAAAATGTCTCTTACCCATTACTTGAGAAGGATTTGAAATTTGGTAGGCGATATTAGGTGCACATGCCCTGCATGAGGGGAAGGAACACAGAGTGGGTGCAGGGCGGAGCCAAGCGTCGCTCCGGATGGCCATCGCTGCCCTGATCGAAGAAACTATCCAAGGCGATTGAATTTGGCTCGAAGCTGTACTTTGCAGACTATTCCAGGACTCCGTTTGGTGAAAGAACGCAAGAGAATATCGTTCAAGTCAGGTGTAAGGTTCTTAACTTCCAGTTCTGTTTTGCCGAGGGTCCAACTAGGCGACAGAGTGTGTTCCTTCGAGGCACTATGGAACGGTATCATTATACGTAGAAAGCGGAGTTTCTGACGTTTTAGTTAGTCACGCCAAGGACATAGAATTCCTTTGAGTCAGGATACGTTCGTTCCTCCGGAGCTTGCGGTCCTCTGTTGGCCAAGCGAAGTCCTATGCGCTAGATGAAAAGACTTCTTTCCTTCGCCCTTTGTCCCTGATTCAAAGCCCGTGGTAATTAGATTTGAGTTTTGCAAAGTTGATTGGGCCGGGCGTCGCCCCGGGGCAGTAGGAAATTTTATTACCGACACACAAATGACGGACACCGTCGAAACAATCGGAAGAAAACTTCGTCGAGATAGCGCGTGCAAGTTCGCGGCCTGAAAAGACCTTTTCATGGGACATTTTGTTCGGATTCGTGAATAGGGAACTGTTTGTTTTACTAACGACGGGCAGGAAACGAACGAAAATTTTCCAGTTAACCAGATCTACCTGCTCCGTACAGGGTGGCTCCGCTGTTCGAATTAACCGGGAGCCACGCTCCTCGCATAATCGAATCGATTGCGTGCAGAACTGCGGAACAGCCATCAAACTATGCGTAGGGGAGACCGGGGCTGGTAGGCCAGTTTTTCAGTTTTTGATTTTTAATAAATTATTTGTGCGAAATGTCATTATAACGGTTATTATATTTGGTAAGACATGTATTCGACTATCTGCTTAAACGATTAAAGTTGACTTAATGTGATAACGATTAAGGTATTTTAATGTTTTTCTAACACCTTAATTTTAGTCTTTTAGCGGTAGAGCACACGTCGGTGCAACGTTATTAACAATTAGTCAACCTACTCCTATAGGCACACAGACCCGGTCTCCTCTACGTGTTTAGACTTTTCTAAACTTTCTCGACTGATGTCTCAAATATTGTTCATACCGTTTGTTTTTTTTAATATCGCAAGGTATTGGAAAAGGTGTTCTCCAAGCGACATTCTACGGTAGAACCTCGGTTATCCTAACAGCGGTCGTCCTATGTCAGTTGCAGACTACAATTATCATTAGTGACACTGTGCACTTGACCCTCTGCACTCCAAGCTGCTTTTGATATGATAAACCAGCAACACAAACATAGCTAATGTGATGATGCAATATGGTTGCGAGCTACTGCAAGCAAATGTTAATTTTCAGTGATTCATACTTCAAGGAAACTTCATCGAGATAAGATTTTACTTGGTTCTACGTACTAAGAGCGTACCCTCGGAAACTATACTCTCACATTTATAGAAGAAAATAGAAGAAAAGTGGAATGAAGAATGATAGTCCTCGATAAAGCCACGACTGTTATCAATTAAAGACGATTTTTTCAGGAAAAGCATATCACGTTTACTATCAATATATGATCAAGTCGTAATCTCAAGAATCGCGATTGAGCACCAGTATCTCCTCAACAAAGAAAAACCCCCATCCTACGGCCTGTGGAAAGTACAAATGACAGTGGAACACATCATCCTACACTGCAGGAAATACTACTCCCATAGACAACAGTTCAACATAAGGCCCACCTTAAAAGACAGTTTAACACGTTAAACGCCGAGCTGATTTTGGTTGACTTTCCGTAAATACAGAAAGTGCCAATTCAAACAAATGTTGAAAACCAATAGCTAGAAATTGTAATAAGAAAGTTGGAAGTTTTTGCAAAACTTGAAAAGGAAAACCTCGTTTTTGCTTAAAATGTTTCAATGAAATCCATTAAAAATGTGTAAACATATTTTTTAATATTATATGAGCTATAAATCATTATTTCTTAAATTTGATACTGTCGATCCCATGAGACCGACGCCGCCTAAACGGAAAGTTTAGTGTCGGTCCCATGGGACCAACGTAGCGTTCAACGTGTTAAAAGACAAAGAAGCATTACAAAGACTACTGCACTATCTAAAACACACCAAATTGTGCAACAAAATGTGAACCTTGACTCACGCAAGCGGTAGATGCGACGTTAAATAATAGAATTGAAGAGAAATATTTAATTTTTGACATGATACACAATAATTGATAGGTAAATGAAATTGACAAACCAACGCGGTGGCTGAGAGGCTTACTTGGGGTGAAAAGGGTTAATTTTGTTCCACAGAAACGGGTATAAAAAGTGTGTAATCTTGTTACTAACTGCAGGTCGGATAATCGAGGTTCTACTCCACTTATCCATTACTCCGATGAACTCCATGATGACAAGTCACACAGTTCTGCTGCAAGTTCCATTTTTAAACAGCGAACTATGTCTCTGGTCTTGTTTAATGCATGCAGCCTACCCCCCTATCTCTGAAGTCGAACGTTTAATTAAACCGTGTTCGAATAACTGCGGTTCCACCGTATAAAGTTCATAAGGAATGAAGATTATGCGCTTCCATATATTAGTAATTCCCCCTCTTTCACCGTACTCGACTTCCCTTGCCAGTCATTTCCTTGAATGGCAGCGTAACGATCGTTAAAAATAATCAACGGACCGCGAAACTTTTCGGCACACCGGTATGCAAATGGCCGACACGGCGGAAGGAATCGCGTGGAGCAGAATTTGATAGTTAATAATTCGGTTTCTGTATGAGGGCACCGTTGCCGGATCAGGGGGCAGATTGTCAGTAATTTCGTTGTGACGATATTTCGGGAACGCCGGTGACCGTTTCCCGTTAAATTGGGAGTTAATCACGAGAGGACTTCCTGATGCAATGGCTGGATCGGTGGAGGAGTAAACGTATTCCCTCCGTTTTCTACCTTCCGCTTGTCCTTTTTCATTCTTTTTTTCTTCCCCTGTCCCCACGCCTCCTCCCGACTCGTCCTTTGCTCTCCCCGGTTATTTTCAGTTGGCCTCTCCTTCTCTGTCTCCTCTCTCTTGTCCCTGGATGCAGCTCTCGCCGCAGAACGCCGCCAGGTCCGATTTCACTCGTCTCACGGAAAACGATGTCCTGATTGCGAGGAGAAATCTTCTGCCGCAGTCTTTACAGTTTCCCCTCCCTCCATTTTTCTCCTCTCTCTCTCCCGTTTCTCCACGGTTCTCCGATTTATTCTCCAGCCACGTCGAAGAATTTTGTAGCCGACGGTGAACGCGCCGCCTCCGTGCTCCGTTCGCCTAGTCGGAGGCGAGTTGAGAGCCATGGTAACCGTTTCGGAGGACAGAGCCGACGTTTTTTCGCAGCTTATCAAGGGATCTCGGGTGGTTTCTTCACGGGGCTCCTTGATTCCTCGGAACTCCGGCTTTCGAGATTAAAAGTACCATTGATACAGCCGGAACGCTGATATCTGATTCCTTGACGTCAGGGTTTGAGGAGCGATCCCTGGCCTGGCTGCGGTGATTCTTTCGCAGACTCTGGTCTGGCACCTACTTGGTTGATTAAATGGATCATCTGATTGATTCGTTAGATTGTACTTGCATACTGGAAATTAGGTATCGTCACAGACAATATGCGTAAGATGCAAGTTGGCTGAGAATAGAGTAGGAAGAATATATTGCAAAAGGTTGAAGTATTTAGCTAAATAATTCAGCTTTCTACATGAGGATGCAGTTATTGTTTCCAGCGTATTATTAGCTCGTTTGTTAAAGACAGATTGTTCATAATCATTTTAAAGCTACATTTGTATTTATATAATCAGAGATGTTTACACAAGTGTACAAATATTGGTTCATGTGCACAGTGTGTCTTCAAGGGAAAACACGTGTAAATCCGTGCAGATATCAGTAATAAATATATACAGAGATTTATAAAAAAGATCACAGTATTTGTGAGCATATAGTACTTGCTGAGAGAAAAAAAATGCCTGATTATCATAAGTTTTAAAATTGATTCATCAGCACTCTGACTCACGTCAACGACACGCAGGTTCAGTCATTATTTGAGCACGGATAGTGTTAGGAAAAATTTGTGATGATGGGTAATAGAACTAGTAAAAGCTACTGATATCGCTAGTATCGTTGATTAAAAGCGGTGTAACATGAAATTATATTCATTTCGTAATTAAAGTAGGGTACAGAGTGGCAGTCACTATAAAATGTTACGTACATGTATAGGCGCTCTATACAGGATATCCTCCATGAGTGCTGTTTGAAATAGAGCCTAAAAAACTGACCTGTTCGAATAATGGTGGAAGACATGTTATTTCAGTCGAAATAATTATCGACTTATGTTTGTATTACATTATCTGTAACTTCATACAAACAGTGATTTATATTTAAAAAAAATATATGATGATAGTAGTAATGAGTGACAAAGAAAGCTACCGAAGTGGTTATTTCAGATTTCAATGAGCTTTTGCATGCTGATAGATCATGCTATTAAGAATCTCCCTGCACATGGTCGTGATCGTAGACGGTCAATAGTTTACAGATATTTAATGCAAAAAGAAATTCTGCGTAGCAACCTGGCGCCTAACCGACTGTCCCACCTTTTGCACTTGAAAGCACCCGAAATATCTTTCAACCCTTTGGACTCCTAATTTTTTTTAATATTCTTTTCAATAACTCCCTATTATTTTAAGTGTTTTATTTGAAATGTACTTCGAAAGACAGTTGGTTGACAGGAACCAATTGAAACAATTTTTTTTACTAATTATATTGAAAATAGCAGTGGAACTTCGCTGAGATCTGATATTCGTGGTAAAACGAATATTGCGAAATATAATACGTATTTAAACTGGCAATTTAAAAATGTCTCGACGTCGATTTTAGTCAGCCACACTCGACAAAAGAGTCCAAAGGGTTAAACTGTTGACTGTCTAGGCCCAAATCATACACAGGGAGATTCCTAATGACCCGACCTATCAAGATGCAGAAGCTGATTAAAATCTGTGACGACCACTTCGGTATCTTTCCCTGTGAGAAGGTACGCGAAGACTAGAATCGACAATTTCATTAGACGTCTGTTTGGACCTTTTTGCTCAGCCGTCTGCATCGGTTCGTTGGCTGGAAATCAGTCAGGGTCTCTCAGCGTTTCACATACTATTTTCCCGGCTCCTTCGGAAGTTTCTGATTCTCGCGAGCGGTGAGATGCACGGCCGTTTCAGACGAAAGCGTCGCGTCGTTCCCTCCAGTTTATCGGGGAACGTCGATCGGTGCCGCGAGCAGAAGACTGCAATTTTGAAGCGAAGCTTTTCGCACGGCTTTTCGTCGACACTTTCGCCCCTCGCCCGCTCTCTTGCCCTTTCATCCTCCTTTTCTGTTTGCGCTTCTACTCTTACCTCTTATCGCGTTTATCGTGCTTCTCGTCCGACACGTTTGCGTGAAAGTCATTCCCAATCGATAACCGACGTCTGGGCACCGCCGTTTCGCCGAATGTTTTTTCCACGACTCTGCCTCCGTCGGTGTTCATTGCGTCTTCGTCGCTTCCTCATCGATTTTACATCAACGCGAGCACAATATGGTAGATAGAAAATAGTATACGGTAATTACGTTCAAGATGACCTCTTAGGATTAGAATTCCTTCGGTACCCTATTTTTCTGTAGGTGTATTTTGGGATTTTTTGGGGGGAAAAACTAAATGGTATATCTTTATGAAACTTTGGAGGTTTATTGATGTACAGTTAGGCTACATTCGTGAATTTTTTTACATTGCGAACAGTTAAACTGTAGTAATTGTTCACCGAAGGAGTAGACAGGTTGAAATGATTCTTCTCGGGCGACTTGCATGATAGTTGTTGCTAAATGTAATATAACTGTATATCAATAAATCTGCAAAATTTCATAGAGAATATTGTTTGTCTTTTTACAACGATCCCGAAATATACCCTTAAAACAGATGGAAAACAGTATAGGGTGATTTGGTTTAAAATGATTCCTTAGGATTAGAATTCCTTCGATACCCTATTTTTGTACAAGGTATATTTTGGGATTTTTTTTTGAAGAAACAAAACGATATATCCTTATGAAACTTTGGAGGTTTATTATTATACACTTAGGCTACATTCATGAATTTTTTCACATTGCTAACAGTTAAACTGTAGTAATTGTTCACCGAGAAAGTAGACAGGTTGAAAAGATTCTTCTCGGACGACTTGCATAAATGTATATGAATAAATCTGCAAAATTTCATAAAGCACAGTGTTCATCTTTTTAAAAAAAATCCCAAAATGTACCCTTAAAACAGACCGAGAAAGGAGAATACAATAGACTACCCTTAACACGTTTCGTGCCGCAGTGGAAAATTCCATACCTGGTCAGACACGCGAAAATAAGTTTTTATAAACACACAACGTTGAACCTACAGACATTAAATTATTTTGTGCTATCATTATGGCGTTCGTTTGAATTGAAGCATAAAGAATATTAGCATTTATTTAGAATAATCGAATTTGATGTGTGGGGCTTATAGGACTCACGCGGCTCGAGCCGTGTTACTGCTGAAGATTCAACGAAATTTAGAATATGTGTAACTCAAAATCTAGTGCATTCTGATGTTTCATGTATCTTCAGGTCACATTTATATTTAAAAGTGAATCTGTTCTTCCCTTTTGATGGAAATTACACATTCAGTGAAGTTGCTAGCGAACACTTAATTTGTTTCAGTAAAGAATAATAGGAATCATGAAGTCTACCGTATCATCTCCAGGCATCATGCTCGCAAGGTGCGGTGCATTAAACGTACCTCTGTTCTGAGTCGAATGAATTTATCGTCGGATGAATATAACAGTAAGGAAACGTTTCTAAAAGGAAGCAGTAATCGCCAGCAGGTATCCCCGCAGGCAGAAGTACATTTCAATGTGAAATAAATATCAGGAAGCATTAAAATAAACATCAGGAAAGTTTAACAGCTATCACAAAATATTATTTGCTTTACCCACCTCCCAATCAGAGATCATTGGATCTAGGAATCTACCTATTGCTCTTAATTTCCAGTCGTGAAACGAAAACCTTGCTATATGCACTACATTACACGGTATTATTTTAATATCTCCAAGAATTTCTCGTTCTCTGATGCAGGGACGTCGTTGGGCGTTTTTCAGACGGCAGAGGAAGACGTTAGACCGACGGGGACGCAGTTTTCATTTAATACGGCGTCTTAGCTTTGTTTTTCCGTCCGTTCGGCGGACAAGCAATAATTAGAAAGATAATTACAACAGAAAGTTGCATCTGCCGGCGGAGAGGCAGGTCTATCTTTCGCTTTTTCCCCCTAGCCGGGCGGCGGCCAGGCCCGCTTTTAACCGTCGTATTTTTGTAACTTTAATTATCACGTGTTCCCTGCAATTCCAGGCTACTGGGATTTTCTGCCGGCCGTATATATACGTTTACCCATTTACTAGCAAGTCCATTTACTGCCAGCGTACTAAACGTAGTTATTCACGATAGCAGAGGCGCGCAACGAGCCCGTTCAACCTCCATTGGGAATTCGGTACGGCCAGCTAATTTCGGAGTCTGTTATCGACGTCGCAGGATTTTCAGCTCCCATTTATTTCTACGCTCAACTTCAGCAAGCCTCTGCCGACCCCGGTTCAACCTGGTCACACGATAGAAGCCAAAAATCGTTGCCCCTTCGCGTTCTTGTAATGAAGCCTAATTATTTCGCGTTCGAGGCTCGCGTCTGGCCGGGGCCGAGGGACGTCTTTCCAGGAGACACGGTAGCGCGATCGGAACTCTGAAATATTAAAGGAAGTTGAACAGGGACACTGGTTTCCGGTTGATCTCTGCTTCCGACCAAGTGTAATCACCGATTCTGGCAACATGTCGAGATACTCATTTACGTGGGAATGATACGCAGTTTCTTCTTGGAACATTAAAACCAACTAACAGTTCGAAACATCCGAGAGGAATTAGGTTTCATCATTGCAAACCATACGAAAAGCAGTTAGAACAAATTAAACTGTTCCTAAACCCCTGCAGAGCACGTAGGACATTCTATCTTTGCTTAAATGGTAGAAAGCATATCGAACTTCAAATATTTCAAAATATCTTGAAGAATGAAAATGTGGTAGATGGGGTATTTGAACTCAGGAGGGCAGGATAGCTGAACTTGGTACGCGACCCGTGGATACGGTAGAACATGAGAGTCTATGGTTGGTGATGATGATAACAGTAAAGATGACGTACGTAGACGATATTCTGCGGTTTGAATTTCCTGAACATGCCTGTTCGCCACCAGGAAACTCGTTACACCACGCAATTCGTCAATTAACTTGTGACAAAGTGACAAAAAATCGGAAAGCCAGGAACATAGGATACCGTCGATCCGTATTTCATATTTTCAACAAATTATTCGCTCTTAGCCGACGAGTGTATTGAAAATGCAAGTTCGATGATAGGTAGAAAGATATGACTTCATTCTGTTTTAAATGTTTTTTTTTTCATTTATTATTATCAGACTGCGGATGTTTATGCAATTTAATATATTCATATGCTTCAAATATGTACATTCTATTACAAGAGATAATTAAAAAGTTTATTTTTTAATCGCATGAAGCACAAAATGCAGGTGTGTCACCATTTTATTTCTTCGAGTGTATTAAACATAATAATTGTTGAGCTCTAAAAATGTATATTTGTATAAAGATCCGCTGTCTAATTATTATATTAGAGATCAGAATACAATTCTATGAGCTAATTTACTGACTATAGCAGCTTTTACGGTGTGATGAGAACTCATCCATTGACGAGTCGTTTTTAACCATCAATTAAGTCTGCTGGCCAGTGTCACTTCAGTCTTCTTCTTCTTCTTCTTTCACTGTGCTGGTCCAGTTGTTGCTATGATTTTCTAGTTTCTCATGATGTTTTATGCTGCTTTTCCGCATTACTTAACACTTAATTGGTCAGTCTAATCACGCTGGTAGCGACACTTATCTGTTGTTTGCATCAGAGATGCATAAATCTCGAAATGCACGTTATATTTTTAACTTCTCCGATTTTTATAAAATGAACAAATATTTCAGTGTTAGCTCGTTGCTGTTAGGTGTTAGATGTCCCCATAAATTTAATTTCGGATTTTTATGAATTTTTAAGACAAAGAATCGCCCACTGGTGAAAATTACTCCACTACTCAGCGTGTATAGTGTTAACACTTCGAGTGCCACGCTCCATTACCTGAAAATGGCAAACTACCTCAATTTTTATACAAAATGAATGTAACCATGAATTCTACCTATTTTTAATCAATAACACCAGTAGCACTCATTACTTTTTTACTGCTTCTATTAGAGCTGGTTAGGTATATTTTTAATATTTTACATGATCAAACAAATTATGGTTGAATCTATCTGTCACTCAGATATGGGTGACGCGGCACTGAAAGTGTTAAAATACAAACGTTCTTAATTCGAGCTTTGCTGGAGCCTGTATACATTCTTCCTTTACGTCTTTTTTTCCGTTTTCATTTCTTTTCGCGCTCTATCATTCTCTCGCATATTATTTACCTCGTGCGTGTTCCCTCGTCTCATTTTCTGAAGCCCCAACGACCTCATCTATTGTCATTTCTCCGCACTGAAATTTTTATGGTGTGTCCAATTTCCGTCGCAACTAATAGGCATTAAAGCTGACGTCTCCGTTTTCGTTTTAAAGCGGCGGCGGAGGAAAACACGAACAGCGACAATCAAGATCCGGGGAACTTATATTTCCTGAGAAATTCTGGGCAGAGGATTGCGACGTTTTAATTGGAACAAGGAAAAGATATTAACACTCTCAAATAAAGTGCGGCGAAAAATGTAGTATAGGTATCAGGGTGGTTCTCTGTTTTGAAAAACAAATACGAATCTGTCACAGGTTTATGTAATACTGATTTTACCACTCACTTGATGGAATATGAGACACGTGCTTAGGTACTTCGTTTTTAATTTTTCTAGTTACTAATACTGAAAGAATGTAATAATATCATGTTGCACTTGCCAACTACAATTTATTCGGGAGATTTGAAAAATTTTTCAATAAATTTAGTAATATTGATCATTACAAATCTGGTTGAGAAGGAAATGTTTTTGAAGGTGGAATTAAAGAACTGTTTAAGTGGTAGACCAAAGACATTCAAAGTAATGATCGATATTTCGATAATTAAAAGTAACTGCAGTCGTTTATTTATTTATGTTCAAAATCATATTGATGACTTAATAGATATAGGTTGATGTGTTAAAAAATAAGTCGACATTTTGCAGTAAATTTTGTTTAAGTTTCATCAACTGCACATGCAGTTGTACTACCTCTGATTTCATTAGACAAAGGTCGATTGCTATTACTTCTATTTAACTGCAAGGTAATAAAGTAATATTGATAATATTAAACAACTGCGCTGTTAAATGCATAATTTTCCTCTTGTACTAAAAAATTCATGAAGCCTTGTTAGCGTAGACTGCACTTTCAAATTGTACGAAAGTTTGAATAATTATTTCTTTCACTCACAAATACAAATAATTATTCTGTGACCTGGTGTGCAAACTATGTTTATATACGCTATGCCTCAACCTGTATTGCTTATATTTTTTCGAACGAATAATATAAAAAGAGGTCGAGAGAAAATCGATTACTTTTTTATTCTTGGTTTTCACTTTCGATGTAGATTCAGTGGGAACGGCTGAATGATTAATTAAAAGTCGGCACGTTTAATGGGCTACAGATTAATGCTTCGTGTTGCGAGCACTGTTTACTTCGCAGGCGTCGATAATAAATCAGCGTCTTATCGACAAGGAAAAAGTTGTACGTTCGAAATAGTCACATTCCAGACAGCCGTTTATACAGGGTGGTCCATGCGACTGGAACAAATCATACCTCCTTTCCGATTACAATTAGAAAAAAAATGACAGAGGAAAAAGGTGAATGGTTCAAGGAGGACTACATTTTCAGGATCATACTTTTTTCCAAAATGTAACGATGCACGTGCATTTTACAGTTACACAATTTTTTTAAATGGAAACGTATATTTTTGTTTGCATAAATCAGATCCTCTCGTCATTCTACGTAAAAAAGTATTAGGGTACAGTGGTCGAAAAATAAATAGTTTTTGAGATATTGTAAATAAATGGCTTCATTGAAGAAGCTCAAACGTGCCATGCAATGGAAAACATTTCGAGAGCAAAGATAAACTTTTTATTTTTATTCCACAATAATAACCAGATATCACCTCCATTCGATTATGAAAACAATGAAACAGCGAGGTATGAAGTGTTTGTAGTCCAATGGAGAAGCGTTTGAATATTTTGCTTAACACTCTGACTACCACATTGCGTTTGTTAAATATAATAAACTGTATAATTTTTATACAGAGTGAATGAAACCTCAAGTTCTATCCTTTTTAATTAATAATATTACAAACTTTTATAATTCTTTTACTGGTTCTATTAGATTTTATTAAACATATTTATTATCACTAGACTGCGGATGTTTATGCAAATATATATTTTTATACTTCCATATTTCCTATATTAATGCAGTTACATAAATAAAGCTTCGATAGGACTCCACATGATTCTTGAAATATTTAAAATATGTCCTTTTTATTTTGTTAAATTGTTCAATGTCTATCATTCACCAATTTGGATATATTAAATTGCATAAACATCCGCAGTCTAATTATCGCTATATAGAATCAAATAAATTATGATTGAATCTAACTGTCACCCATATATTGGTGACGTGGCAGTCAAAGTCTCAATAAAGACGTTTATTTAAAATATCTGTCGCACTAATCATTTTTCGACCACTTTACCTAATACTTTTTTGCATGGTTTATACAAAAAAGGTATACGTTTCCATTAAAAAAAATGATAGATCTATAAAACTCACAAGCATCGTGACACATGAGAAAAAAATATGGTCCTGAAAAATTAGTCCCCTTCGAACCAATTACTTCTTTCCTCTAACATTCTTTTCTAATTGCAAACAGTAAAGAGGTAGGATTTGTTACAGTTGCCTGGACCACCCTGTATAGCCATCGCAGGTGATCGATCCCTGTCGATCGTCTGCTCGTGAAAAATTTCGCGATAATTCACCCTGCAATCCGGTTAACCGCCATTACTCTTTCCCCGGAAAAATGTGTCTCACGGTCGAGTAAAAGAAGCGTCTCAAAGGAGAAGAGATTTACGTGTCTCGCGCTTAATTAACTCTTCCACGCGCCCGCTAATACGTTCTAATATGCAACAACTTTTCCATTAACGCTGCCTGCGAAGGCTGTCGCAGGGAATTAAAAGAGACACTTAATGAAACTGAAAGCGCTCAGATTGACTGCGTGTGGAAAAATCGTCAACAGGTGTTTGCATTTCCTGTTTGGAATTATGCTGATTCGAAAGTTCCGTCGAACGTTGCCGTTTCAGAGCGATGAACACTTTTTTGGTTCGAGTGTGTCAGTGTGGTGGCATAATCGTTAAATTTGCATATGACGATTTTACAATTAGAATAGAGTATTACTTTAACGCAGAGATGGCCATCCGGAGCATATACAATTTCTATAAATATCTGACACTACCGAAATTTTAGAAAACATTTCATGAAATATTATATATACACCTTTATAGAACCAGATAATATAATAATTCTTCTATGTACCTACATGGGTTCATAGGTCACGATGGATCTGTTCTCGAAACTCATCTTAACACTTAAGCACCCGGTCATGCGTTAATGCGTTTAATACCCGGGCACGCGTTAGTGCGTGTTTTTTCCTGTGAAGTCAAACACTAGATTACAAAGCGATGTACAGTTATAAAATCGAACACTTAATGCCATGATGTTTCTCAGTTGAAGTCTCAACTTGTTAGGAAACGGTTAACTTTGTGTATTGTCTGATATAATTTTTTAAAAATGAAAGAAGACCATGCCGTGTGTGCAGTGCTCACAAAAAACGTGGCGACAGCAGTTATATGTGTACTTCTTGCAAAATTCCCTTGCATATGGGCTCGTGTTATGAAGATTATCACACTAAGAAGAACTATTGATTTACTGGATTTATATTTATGCCTATTTCAAAAGAACATGTTCTCTTAATTTACGTGCCATGAAATACAGTAATATTAATGTAATAACTATATAATCGTGTATACTTATTAAATCAATTTGTTTTCAGCGAATCAAACAAAATTAATTTTCAATAAATGATTCCATAAAACGTGCGCTATTTTATATCCCAAATTGCCGGGTGCTTAAGTGTTAATGCATCCAGCGATGCAACTCATTCTCAGAGCTATGCTCTGCCTTATGAGCAACGAGTAGTTAATATTCTAAATTAGTAGCTTTCCAGTCCAAGCACCCTAACACTTCTCTCAAGATAATGAGGAGCTGCATCGATTAATGCACAAAAGACTACACGACCTCATCAAAAAGAAACAAAAGTAACCTCAACCTTCTTGGTACCCCAGAAACAAAATTAAACATAAATACAAATAACAAATAAAATTTTAATTACAACAGATATATTTCAGGTGATAAACCTAGGTGAAACATCCTGTATAGTCTCAACCAGATATGACGCAATTATACTTTAAACAGAAACTTTGGCAGCCGTAGACGTCCTCTTCCTCGCGACGCACTCCGTATAAATTTCCCGATCACAAAGCGACAGCTTTCGAAGAGCGCTTTCGATGTCTGCCGACCAATTCACGGCGGAAAAGTTTTGCGTGCGTATAAGCCGCTCGAGGAATTCCGCGCGGCTCCATATATTGCTCTTTCGAGCAGGTAACATAAATAAGCGAGGCTGTAAGACAGTAAGTCAAACGTCCGGCCGCGCCGGTGCAGTTTCGCGTTCGCAGTTGTTACGGAAGTTCTGGTTGCATGGGGCGCGGTAGTTTTCAAGTCGAAAAGCTCTGGAAGGAGCGATTTGGAATCGACCAAGAGGAGGATGGTCGCGGCGGTATGGAAAGGATGCCATCGATTTTCCGCCGTTACATTTCCTCCGGCTTGGAATTCACCGCGCCGATAGACATCCACCGACGATCGTTGCCCATGCGTGTATGTAGGCCAAACTCGATGCATAATCTCATGACACGGCTACTTGTTTCATAATACCGCGCTCGAGTCGATCAAACCGTCGAAACTCCTTATCTGCTGTAACTCGGTTAACACGGCATTTCCCTGACGATGACGATATTTCTTAATTAGCCTCGACCTTCGGAGCCACGACACGGTTGATAGCGTCGCCCCGTCTGATGGAACAACAGCCTCGAGCAACCGTTCTGATCATTCCGCGGGCTGCATAGATGGCCCCTTAACCCTTTCAGACCTGGCGGTCGCATTTGTGTACAGGAAGTTTCTACGCTGATATTTTGGACAGTGCACAGTGTGTTGCAGATCCATATTTTTCTTATCAATTTGAATTTTTTCATGTTCTGAATGTTTAGCAGGTCTAGTGAATTCGGAATTGACTAACATTGATTACATACTGCGCAGTGACAGCTAATAGCAGGAACCTGAAAGCAGTACAATTTTTTACATGTCTTCTTCAGTTTCAAGCGTTGATACATTATTATTAAATGTTGTAAAGTGCTGTGTATGTTTCTTTCCTCACTTGTGCTCTCTTAGGCGTCATGCGATACTTGAGTCCTAATGTACACATGTGTGTACATTTAATATCTACAAAACTAAGGGACATATAAACATTTTTTTTAAACAAAAGTCTACTGAGTTTTAAATGTGTAATCAAATATTTTTTTTACTCTTAAAAGAAAATTTAGGGGTGAAAGGGTTAAGATGCACGGGGCCTGATTCTTCACGGAGATCCTTGGCGAAGTTACCAGATAATGCCCGCGCAATATGGCCGGAGATATGAAAATGTATTGCGTGACCGGCGTATTGTACAATTTCGCGCGATATACACGGGCACTTATCGAGGTCAGCGGTTTTCACGGCGATCGATTTAACCCTCTCGTACGTTCGAATTCATTTCTAAGGGCGCACGGCCCTCTTGTACGCTCTCCGGTTTCATATCGCGAGAATCTGGGGAACTGTACTCGTTTCTGTGCGTTCTGCTATGAAGCGACGTGGTATTTTCCAGTTTCACCTCTGTGTGTGTGTGTAAGTCTGCTGTTTCGAACGCAGGTGGTAATTATCGGTTAATCGACGACTCACGGATTTTTTGTTGAGAAGTAAAAGATCTAGATGACATGTAAACTTACAGCATGATTCATAGAAAAGATCGAAGACCAAGGTCCTATAGTACTCTCTAAAACGAATACAAGGCTTTTGAAAGTAATAATTTCATACATTTCGTGTAGAAGGGTGACACTTAAATTCAGTTGTTATTTGTCTGACTACTAATAGTATTAGTAAAATTATCTAAAGAGAGCTAACAGAGGCATAAAAGAAGTATAAAGAATTTTTAACATCACTGATTAAACATGGTATCTTCTATGATTACTTTCATGTTGTGTCAAAGTCTGAAAAGGTGTGACGTCTCCAGCCTATATAGTGTGGGCAGTCAACAAAAATCGTAACTTTTCTTTTGAAGTCCCACCAATTTGTAAATTCTGTACTTTTATCTGGTTTTTCTGATTCATCGACAATGTAATTACACGAGGAATAAGAAAAACCTGTTTTTTTTTGTTTTGGAGAAGAATTGAAGGCTCCAGAATTTCCGCAAATTTGCAGCTCCGGCAGCGAGGACCTTCGAACATGTTCATATACATCCATTTCTATAGATCATATTTTAACGAAAAAATTAATTTTAATTGTCCGAATACGAAACAAAATACCCTGAATGTTTCGAAAATATCTGCTTAATACTTTCTTAGAAAAAAAATCCCAAACATCGCCTTATTTTTAACGTTCTAAACCGGACTCCTCCCTTAACACGTTGGCTGCAACAGTGGAAACAGCCATTCCTAATCAGACACGACATAAATTGCTGTTTCGACTACAAATCACCAAGAAAGAAAATGTTTAAGTACTCAATCGTTTACATGCCTTTCTATGCTAATTTTACAATGTAAAATTCTTGCAATAATTATTGAACTTAATAGTTAACTCGTATTAGACAGTCAATGTGTTAATAACTACGCTGTCTGAACGCCTATGGGCGATCTCTGCACGTGACGTAACACCATATGAAGCACTTCAGGTGTCCATAACGCTTAAAAGTTCAATTTTAGGACCTAGGACAGATTTAATTTTCTATTCCTTTTTGCAAGCAGTGTGCCACTAAATCCTTCCACCTCTTCGTGGACCATCATAGACCAATAATAAATTTATCATCATGTTATGCACCTTTTTTGTTGTGACAATCACTAAAAATACTACAGTGTCTCCCGAAATTGTTCACATACTTCCATAATTACTTTCCTTCCTTAATTCAACTGCAACCAACCAACTGCAAATTTTTCAAGTACAATTGAAATGTTGTTTGATAAAGATACCGTATCCTCTCTTCAGATCAAACTGTCTTAAAAAACTGTTAAATAGAATAATGTTTTAATAACATAATCGTATGATCAATTTCGTGAGTCAATGTACATCTAAGAAACATCTGAACGATAGACATGACCATAACAATTTCGAGGTACCCAGAAATGCACCGGGGGGTTCCTGCTGAGCCAATGTATTTTCCTGATAGAATTTCGAAAATGGAACTCGAGGTTCCTTCTTACGTACATACGCATGTATATCGATGCGTTATCAACATGTGAAGCAGGTAGAAGCTGGCTTGCTGCGGGTGACAAGGGTACTTCTCTCTTCTTATCGTTCTTCCTCAAGGAAGCGAAGCACGCGTTTTATCAATTTTTTCCTCCCTTTAATCGGCTCTCGCCTCTCCTCGGTTCACCCAGTGGCGCAAGTTTCGTGACAAGAGGCGGTCTAGACATTGATTGAAAGCTTCGACCTTGCCTCGCCTCTCCTTTCTCTCTCTCTCTCTTTCTCTACCATGTCCCCGAAGACGTTCGCTGTTATCTTCTTTCTCGGTGCGCGTCAATCGCGGCTTGATTAAATTTATGGATGGTAAAAAGCTCGGTAGGTAGACGGCCATCGATGGCGAGGAGATCTGCTCGTAAAACACGCAAGGACAAAGGTAGGTTTCGTCCCTGCCTCGGTGTTTCGCTCGTTTCCCAGGATGTCCCCGGCTCGTTCCGGCTGCCTCCTCAAATTAAGGGCCTTGCGAGGCTTAACCGACCTATACGGGACCAAAAAGCACAGTCAAAGCTGCTCAACCAATGTCCTTCGATTTTCCTCGTAACGCGCTCTGTCTTTTCGCGTTACTCGGATAAGCCATATCCACGAATACGAGCGGCGTCGTAAAAGTGGTTGTTGTTCGGTGAGCCGTATTACCGCTGCACACGCTCGCGTTGTACCCTGTCTTCCCTCCTCTTTCGAAGCTCTTTCACCCGTGCTTTTTTCCCCTCTCTATTTTGCTTGTCCCCTCCCGACCCTCCCCACGCTGCCGCGTATACGTGGCATTACTTTTTATTCGCCTTCTGGCCATAAACGCAACTAATAGCCGGCTGGCTTTTCGGACGATAATAAAGCAAGAGACGCGCGAATGATCCTGTTGTCACGGTTATCCGTGGTTATCCCGCCCATCTCCGCCATTCTATTGAAACTTTTACGCGATATTCTTTTCAATTTCCTGTTTCGATCATGTCGAATATAATCTTCCCCTGCACGCACGCCGCGTTTCACGTATTTCCAAATCGAAGGGCGTGATCCTGGCTGGGAATGGCTCCTCCGCGATTGTTTGCGCCGCTCGTCGAAAGACACGGCAGCCAGATTGAAATTGATCGTCCTTCCCTTCTGGGATTTATCACCGAACAGCGTTTTTAATAGCCGAGAATGAGGCGTTCGTGCTTTCGGCCCTCTCCTCTCGGGTTCACGTGCCTGTGAATCTGTACAGGCCTGTGTGTATCGACTGCATCTGCAATTACAATTGGGACCAGTCCTCGGATCCATTAGTCACCTGACAGCGGCGGATCGTTTTCCAGGCGTGTAGGAGAGAAGTGAGTTTAGAAGAAGGATATACCGGGCCGGGAGTATTAGAGCAAACCGATCGGGACACTAATGACTAGGATTACTTCTCGGAAGATATTGGTGCCTTCTTTCCTCCGTTCCTTTATCCACTCTCCGCTCCCTTTTTTTTTTCTCTGTCAATCCCGCCTCTTCGGGGACCCGCTCCGTTTGACTTCTCACGCATCTGCTGCGAACACAGATAAATCCATCCGCGATCCGTTCGTTTATTCATTTACTCAGCCGATTTACGGAATCTGATACTCGTCACCTGATTTCGTTTATGGTGCCGTTTTAATGGACGTTGCAAAAAGACGACACTACCTACAGGATTGCCTGGTGTAATAATAAACCTGATCGTGAGCAGATTAAAATTTTTCAATTTTCGAAAGAGATGAAATGAAATTTATTAAACGGGTATCACCCTTTGAGTATACAATAAGTATGAAGCCAGAAAAGAATATGTACAATAATATCACAATTGATGAAGAGCATTGAAAACATGGTTTACAAAGGTTGTGTATGATCCGTTAAAAAAATCCAACCTATCATTAAATTTATTTGCTATAGAACACATCCTATTGATACAGCTAAATTCTACATACCTAGTGTGGTTAAAGTTATTGTAGAGTAATGGATTATTATGCAAGTACCGTCTGGAACGAGAAGTATTTGGACTACTATTGTTTTAGCACCTTCTCGAACCTACTTGGTAGGATATTCTAGTGTATCAAGTCTCTGCAAAAGTGTTACCCGTTTTTTAGTAGAGATAGCATTTTTAGAGGAAAGTAGCCAAATGTGGAATAGTGCCATTTTTAAAAAACTGACAAGTATCTGTCAAATCGTTATAGGCTGTCTCACTCACCCACACAAGTAGTCCGAAAACTTTTGACGATGCGTAAATTTGATGTGTTTTTCGTATTTCTTATTATTTTACCCTGCTTATTTGTATTTTTTGCTGTTGTTGATATACCAGCCTGCGATATTCATAAGTATTTGTGAGTTGAATACCATGTATTTAACTTTGTGAAATTCCAAACATGGACACTCAGTAGTGGCCAGTGCTCCATATTTAGGTACTTATTCCATATTAGGTACAATTTATGTTTTCTTAGTGTTAGTTTAATATTGAAAATGGTTCATAACGTTAGAAATATAAGACTGAATACCCGCAAAAATCTTTTATTTATTGCGATTGATTTTGTAAGCATGACATTCGAAAAACAAAATGGTATTCCATATTTGGCTACTTTCCTCTATTGTTTTACATAACTACTATTATTATGTAAGCCCTCTTGCCATGTTTTGGTAGCAACTGCACCCCCCTGCTATAAAGCCCTCAAGTTTTCGGTGTCGAAAAATTCCTCTAATGCAGTTTCGAAATCTTCAGCTTCATCAAAGGTTTTTCCAGCGAAAGTTGTTCCGTAGCGACCAAAAAAGGGAGGTAATCCCCTGGTGCAAGGTCTGGGGATTACCGGGGGTGAGGTTGGTAACATTTCTCACCCAATGTCCGGTAATTTTGGATAGCATCGTTGCCTTTACCGAACTCATAAAGCAAACAATGCTTAATGTATCCTTAATGTTTGCTGTGTCAACCCTCGTGTCATTTGTTTACGAATTAGCGGCGTCTGCATACTTGGTGTCCTTTTATAGCCTACTCCTGCAAGCATTTTGGCCATTGCATCCGTTGTTGCACTTGTTAAATTACTTGGCACACATTTGACATTATGATTTGAATGTGTGTGTAGATTTTAACCCTTTGAACCCTGAAAATTTCGGGAAAAAGCGTGCACCATGTGCTGAAATTTTCCACGGTAGAACACGCGTTAAACTGAATATTTCATTGTAATTATATATTTGAGGTCGATTGTTCAGTTGTTTTAGTCCTTTAAAATTACAAAATATCTAACGAGACATATATGTTTTAATGAAATAAGGTCAGATTATAATTCAACCAAATACATAGGTTTAAAGCGTACAATAAACAGCCATGGCTAGACCAGCGTAGTGACCCATAGCACACGGTGAACGATTTTTCGGAACGCATATATGCGTCTGTCATCTTCAAAGGGTTAAACTTTCTTCAATTTATCGACTAATTTGTGCTTTGTACGTCAAGTAATGAGCAGATCAAAAATAAATGTACCGATCTGTCTCTCTCAGTCTGTCTCGAAGATTCGATTGGTTGAGACATCGCGTGGTGGTCGAATCCAAGACAGAATCGGCAATTTTGTTGGATAAATTTGGATTCTGGCCTGTGTAGCCTCGAAAATGAAGAAAAAGGCGATCATCGATCTTAACAAAAGTCGCGATTAGTGGGGCGGACGTGATCGAACGGACTCGGTTTTTCTTTGGCAAAATCCAGCTCGCTTTACTTTGCATTTCTCATCACGTGGCCCTTTCGCCTCGCCCATCCTTTACCCCCCCTCTCGTCGTCCTTCGTTCCCCTTTCTTTCTCCCACACGCTCATTCACGAAAAACATGCCCTCCTTCGTGACGATCACCTTCTCCCTTCTTCGTTCGTTTTCGTGGGTCCCTCTTACCTTTCGCCCTCTCCCCTATTCCTTCCGCTTCTCTTCTTCTCCCACTCCCTCCCCCTCTATCAATTTATTTTTCTTTCTTCGGAGCAGTGGACCGCGTAACGAGCAACGTAAATCAATCGGTTGGCATTGTGGCTTCGCTCCTCCGCCAGCGGTTCTCAGCTGCTGTCTTTCGTATCGCCAGCGTGCCATACGCTTTTCTGGCATAGTTGAATAGACAAATTGGAAAATGGAAAAATTAATAAAATTTGAATGAATGGGAATAAGAAATTTCTACTGTACTGGAGATATCTAGGTTGTAAGAGGTCGTAGGTGTATTTACCCTAACTTGAATAGTAAAATTTCTATAAATTTCCAACCAGAGTTTGTATTCGAAGTTAACAAGCATAAAGTTACTGTGCATGCATTCTCTTTATATGATCAGTTCAGAAGATGCAACAAATTGTGGCTTCAATCCTTCACCAGCGGCTCTCAGCTGCTGTCTTTCGTACTACCAGCGTATCACACACTTTTCTGTTATAGTTGAATAAAAAATTATACATTTAGAATTTGAGTGAACGAGAATAACGAATTTTCACTATTCCACAGACATCTAGGTTATTCGAGGTAGTAAAATGTTTATAAATCACAAAGGTGTGCCGAAGTTTTACCATTTTATAGGTTACTTTAGAAAATCTGGGTGTATCGTACACTTTTCTGTTAGAATTGAATAGAAAAATATATATTTAGAATTTGAGTGAATGGGAATAACGAATTTTCACTATTCCAGAGACGTCTAGGTCACTCGAGGCAGTAAAATGTTTGTAAATCACCAAGGCGTGCCGAAGTTTTACCATTTTATAGGCTACTTTCGAAAATCTAGGTGTAGATGGTCAGTCGTGGGAATCGATGAGGATAAAGGAAGGCTGGGATGGTCGAGTTTCTCATAGATTCGATCAGGGCCGAAGTTGAGGATCGTTTCGTCCCCTCTTTGAGTATATGCTGAACGCTTTAAGGTGCTCGCCTACTTTCACACAGAATGCTCTCCGCTTTTCTGCGGAAATCGAATATTTTCAACGGCATTCTCTTCTCTGCCGTGATCAGGAATAGAGGAAAGCTGTCGTATCACTTATGACTTGTATATCGACGTCTACGTCTCTCAATTGGTACATTCTTAACCTAATATTTCACATTCTAGTCTGATCTACGTAAATTAATCGTAAATTGGTTAACACATTGAGTACCATGGGAGTCACCCGTGAACAGGGCCGTTGATTTAATTAAATTAAATGAGTTAATAAACTCTGAATTCTGGGGACATTCTGAACAAAATTAATATTTCACTAACATTATGAAATATTAATTATTTGATAGGATAGTTGAGCATTTAGTTACTTCACTATAGTACGTACACCGAGAGTAGACACTTCAAAATAAGATAAGGCAACGTTCTGTTTTGATAATTGGAAGGAAAGTGAAAAATAATGGACTCTGGGAGAATATTTCAGAAAAGTAATAGGCGGGTGCGACCTTGAGGTGCCCAGTCTCTGCGCCCCTACAATAGTGCCTTTGTCCAATTTTCTCTGCTCATTAAACAGCATTTAAGTCTATAAAAAGTCCGTCATACTACAGAGTGCTGAAAAAGAGTACAATGTAACGCGTTTAGAAGATCCTCAGTTCGTTAGAGCGTGTAATATTCACAAGAAGGAACAGAAAGTGTTCAACGCTAAAATAGTTGCATCTAATTCGAAAGCGTGAAAGTTGGAAACATAACTAATATCAAACAGCTAAGATAGTTCAGTGTAAGTACTGACAACTTATGTTTATGTAGAATACAAAATTTCTTAATTCGTGTTCTCATAGTGCTGTCGGATACCGTTGTAAGGTAGAAAATACTTTCATACTTACCGCTTAGTTTAACCCTTTTAGTGCCGGGCGAAAAAGAGGTACCTATGCGAGAATAACCGGCCGAATTTCACGATTTTACTAGGGTTTGGGAAAAGGCTCATAAAAACCAAACAAAAAACAATATTAAAACGAAAAACTATTTTTTTTAATTCTCTCGTAATGAAATTAGACCATTTATAACGTATTATAAATTTATTTTGAGATAGAGTTCTCTCGCAATGCGAATAGTAAAGCGCTACAAGGTGCGGGCCGATATATCGGCTCTGGCACTTCTCGCCAGTGCAGCAAGGGCTGATATATCGGCCTCCGGCACTAAAAGGGTTAAGATAAGTAACCCCAAAATTTCTTTCTATCTTCCATACAACCCTGGAATCCGTTACTCATCAACTCCGAGTCATTCGCTTGAACCTCTTACTCATCAACACCTACTAATATCCAAGAATGCATATTGGATCCTTTCATTCTCCCACTTCCTCTTAAATCAGACCTCCGAATCTTTCCTAAGAATACTCCAACAATTAGTACCTACTTACGTCTAAGATTCTGAGCCAGACACATAGAAGAATTGCTACAACCAAACACTTCTAGAAACCATAGCCCAACTGCTATAAAAACTTGTAAGATTTCGTGTACAAAGGTTTAGTAGAATAAATTTCTTGTTTTTTATTTAAAATCCTAAGAGCGCTAGAGGGGACTCAGAGTCCACGTGGAAAAGTTGATCGGTGCGATCGGTCTGAAAGAGGTCTACAGACGGCGTTTCCTCGAAGGAGGATGGCAGCTGTCGAACACAGAAACGAGGTATAAACTGATTAACGCGGAGGCATAGAAATAAATAAGAAATTAAAAGCGTTTTACGTGTACACAGCTTAATGCCATATCTCGGTGGAGGGACGAGGAAAGATAACGAAGGGCAGAGCACGAGCGAGGGAGACGAGATTGGTTTATGTAAGGTTCATGAGACCAGACCTCGTTTCGGCTTGACTCGAATACGCGTCCAGTCTCCACGTCGAAGCCCACGTCTTTTTTCTCCCTTCCTTTTTTTTATCTTTCGACCGCTTTTTTTTTACTCTTTCCCCGTCCCTTGCCTCTCCCTTTTTCGTTTTATACGCTCATCCCCGTGCGCCCGCGCTCCTTTCGTGCCCAGTTTGCATTCACCTTCGTTATGTCACTCGCTTAATGTGATTTCAGTCTTTCGCAACGATTTTCGCTGGATGCCTCGCAAAGAATATGCCCGATCCTGATTCAGGAGACTCTTCTTGGTTCGTGAATTCTGCCGGGTCGATGTATAATGCCATTTTAGGCTGTTCTATACTTTGATGTTCCTCACGAATATAAATTGGAGATTCTATGCGGGGACCGGCGCTGTCAAAGACGTTTGAGCGATTGCAAAAATTACTGACCCTTGAATCCGTCGAAGTCAAAGCATGGACATCGATACGACCGACGATTTTTCAAACAAACTCCTGTTACGTCATCATGCTGATGATTGCACATTGCAATTTGATTTTGCAAAGTATTTATATCGAGAACAGTAAATTGGTAAAATTGAGGAGGCACGGTGATCAGATTGGCGTGTTCAAACATGGACGTTTGAATGATCCATTTTTTGGAAATTGATGCATTGATCCATTTCATAAGTAATGCGGTTCTTTTCGGTACTCATAACGTTGCAAACCTTTCTAACGCGGTGTTGGTGACGGTGAGTCTTAGAATGAGTCGAATTGAACTTTTAGGCTGATTCTTGAACAGCTACGATTGGATTTTGTTCAACAGTAACCCGTGAGACGTCTACATCGAACTTTCCACTCTGCCTGGCACGAGGTTCATCTTTAAGACTATACTTCCTAACTCGAAAATCTTTGACACTGGATTATGTTAATAATTTGTCTATACACCCCAGGTGTGTTTTTCACTGCTACGGTTGCATTATTCCCATTATTAAAGTCATGTAACATAATATGCAGAATATGGTCCTTCGTCCCGTTCATGTCAACCCATTGTTGCCCTAACAACTAGCCCTGTTGCTTTAGAAGCATTTGTTATTGAAAAACTGCACATGTAAAATGAAGTACTACTGCTATACCAATGCAGATTCTGATGTCATCTCTCGTGGGAACATTCAATAATCGTTCAACGTAATGACTACATTCAAGAAAATTGTCTACCGACCAATAGATAGAGCTAGCAGGCGAAAACGTAGGTGTACTCAACTGAGTACAGTGGGCAAAAATGGGTTAAATGTTTATAATAACTGCAATATTCCATCTACCCTTGTGTACACATCCTGTTTACAGTAGTATGTATACCAAACAATACCATTGTTTTAAACTCAGCTCTCAGAAAAACCGTCTTAATTTTGGGATGATCCAGTATTTCGTATCCTTCACAGACTAAATATGTCACCTTCAACGTTCGTTGGTGAACAAACCAGTGGCCTGACTAAAACAGAAATTTACCAGAAAATACAGCACGTTGCAGAGACGTCGATTGACCCTCTACTGCAAAGGTGGAGTCTCACAGAGTCCGATGTTTCTATCTTTCTTGCCTTCTTCCATTCTCTTTCTAACTCAGCATTTGTACTTCGTCTACCTTTCAACAGTAGCACGATACACGCATTGCCGCAGATTGACTTACATAGTTTGCTCATCTTGCGAAATGAAAGCTGATATATCTGCGGCAGAGTCTGTGAGTCTCCGCCTCTACAGTAGAGGGTTAATTCGATGAAAACGTGGATCATCCTCTTGACTGTACACGAAAAGGTGTCGTTCGATCAGAAGCGTACCATCGATGGGGGGGTAGGCAAATTCGGCCGGGTCGAATTGAAAAATATCGTCCGGTTAGCAGGAGCTTTTGGAGAGGCGCATTTGAGCCTAGGGGAGAGGAAACGTTATCCGAAAGTACGGGAAAATTGTGTCCTGGAAGCGTAATAATTCGGTCGGACGAGCAAGCTGAAGATAGCGTCGGGTCGACGTGTAATGTACGTAAGGCAGAGGCGGGGCTGGCTTCGCGCTCGCTCCAGCGATAAGAAAATATTAACGGGGATGCAGAGGTTATTTCGTGTGATAGGATAAGGTGAGGCGGAGGCGTTAAATAGGGCACGTTACCCGCCATTACTTGCAATTCTCTGTCATTAAACGTCCCCATCGTTCGCCACCCTTGCTGCCCTTTCCTGCAATTTGTTTCTTACACCTCGCGCTGGATCTCCCTCGCCGCGCTCCCTCTCTCCTGCCCCCTTTCTTTTCCACTCGTCGGATCTCTGCTTTTTCTCTTGTTAGCGCACTCTTCCCCCCCGGACCCGCCCTTATTATTTCTCTTCCGAGCCAGTAGCGCTTGATTTGCCCTTGAGACTCGATTTCCGAGGCGAGCCCTCCCGAGCCAGACGACGTGACCAATAGGAACGGCTCGCATTTTACGCCGAGGCGTTCCTTCTCGTCGCTTTTCGCCTATCCTCTTCTTTTTTTTTTTCATTTTCCATTTTGCATATATTCTTTCCCCTGGAGTTCTCCACTCCACGCCCCCGGTTCTCTTCCTCCCCTTCCGTTCTGCTCTTTCGCCGCTGTCTACACGCCGCGTCGTCGCATCTTATTTTCACCATCTTCTCGCCTGGACATTCTCCCCGTCTGCCGGAACAAATAGGAATTTCAGCGGGCGGTGACGTGGTCGTAAAGCGCAACAAGTTGAGCCGGAGTTGAAGGGTGTGCCTCGAAAAAATATTGGGAATTAAGGGAGAGGGCTGGAATTTTTTCCTTCCGCCCGTGAGGATGTTCCGCGTCGCCGATTCTCGCCTTCTCGCGCGCCACGGATGTTTATAACCTGCGAACGGCCGTTTCGAATAACACGCAACCCTCGCGGAATTGTTTAGCACGCGTACACCTTTAACCCCTTGCCGTACGATTTTTCCAACGATTTTATACGATGAAGTTTGCTATTCCAGCCCTAGAGTGTCGTCATAAATGAGGAGCGTCTATCAGCGGGCTCAGTTCGCTTTTAACAATCTTTTAAAGAATTTGTGCTGTGGCGCAGAATTTTAGAGAATTGGCACAACAGTTGGACTCGTATTTGTAACGTATCGATCATATTCTGTGTCAGGAGTGAGTCTCGTTATTGTACGGCAAGGGGTTAATTCGCAATTTCCTCGTTACGCCGACTTTTTCACCCTCATTTTTATCCTCCTGCGCCCAGACTCGTTGTCTTCTTACGTCGGATAAGAAGGGACGTATCCGTTGTTACATTTAAATATTCCAATTAGACAACCGTAACTGGACAAGTTCGCCGGTAATAACATTTGCATTCCCCTCGCACTATCTCGATAAACGTAATCAAACAACTCGCGTTCGTAACGGCGCGGAAACTTTTCATTTATATTTTCTCTCTCCCCCTCGGTGTGTTCCACGCTCCTTTATTGCTCGTTGAAGCGGAATTACTCGTGCACCAAACGTGATACGTTCATGCAGCTAAGGCTGCGTTTTATAAGTTTCTTTATAGCGGAACGTTCCGCGAGAACGTGAGGGATAACAAACGCAGCGTAGAATCGAACTTCCCGCTCGATGTTCCTCTTACACGCTTTGGATTATCTAGGTGGGCGCCCTGTTGAAGCGCCATGAGAACCACTGGCTTGTAACTGAGATTTCTAGGCATTCAAATGACATGGTATTTAATAAGGATTGTACTGTTTGTCAGTTTGACGACTGTGCTACAGAAATCTAAAGTAGACAATGCAGAGAATACGCGAATCGAACTTGCCGCTCGATCTCCGTCTTACACGCTTTGGATTATCCAAGCAGATGCTCCTGTTGAGGCGCCATGAGAGCCACTGGCCTGTGACCGAGATTTCTAGGCATTCAAATAAGATGACACAACATGAGGATTGTAATGTTTGTCACTTTGACGACTATGCTACAGAAATCTCGAGTAGACAACGCAGTGAATCCGCGAATCGAACTTCCCACTCGATCTTCGTGTTACACGCTTTGGATTATCTAAGTGGGTGCCCTGTAGAAGGGCCATGAGAGCCACTGGCTTGTGACTGAGATTTCTAGGCATTCAAATAACATGACGCTAAACAAGGATTCTACTGTTTGTCAGTTTGACGACTGTGCTACAGAAGTCCCAAGTAGACAAGCCTCAGTGATGTCGCAAGCGGTCATCGCGTCACGGCCTCTAGGGTCTTCCGGTCGAAGTCCACCAACCAGGTAATCGAGTACAGAGTAGAACGTTGTTATGTAGATAGGTGTTAGGCAAACGACGACACTGTTCGAAATCACTAATATCCAAAGTCCTTAGGTCAGAGTTGAGGGTTAGTCACCTAGTATAAGAAAACGTATAAAAAGGCACCCTGTCTGAGACAGGGGGCTTTTTTATCTGGAACCTCTGGTGTTGCGAGTGTGGCGTTAATAAAGTATTCTAAGTTTACGTCCTTTTCCACTTTTGGTTAACCTTGATGTCTGCGTCCGTCCACTACGCCACTGTCAATTCTCTAACATTTCCATCTCTACTATTATATTTAACATTGGGTCTAGAGGTCCTGACCCTGCAACTATTACAGTGAAATATTGAGTTAAACACGTGTTCTACCATGAACAATTTCAGTTATTAATTTCTTTCTTTGGGCCACTCTGTATATTCGGACAAATTATTATCTCAGCGTGTCCGATTAAAATACATATCGCTCATTTGCTGCAACAACGACACAACTAAAAAAAATTTGCCATGTTTCCCTTGTGGGTATAGAAATAACTGTTTTTGTTTGTAGTTTCTACTGGTAGACCGAAATAACTGATCTTCTAAAACTCACAACGTTGAGTTGTCCGGACGGTTGTCGAGGACAGATTTTATAAAATTGCAGTAATTCGAAACATTCTAACTCGTTTTCCCTGAAATCCTTCTTCTTGAGATGTGTCGTTGTTGCAGCAAATGAGCGATATGTTTTGTCGCATATTCTACAGTTAGTAGAGCACTGAAACAGCCTAACAATCGACATCATATGTACCATGTAGGAATTCGTCAAAAAATGGGGACTGCCAGCAACAGGAATCAACTTTGGTCTCTGCGTTCACAGGCTACCTCGTCCACTACGCCACTGTCACTCCCCTAACATCTCTATTTCCACTATTCCTCCTAACATTGGGTCTGGAGGTCCCTACCCCACAACTATTACAATGAAATATTGATTTGCACGTGTCTTCTACCATGAAGAATTTCTTTCTTTGGGCCACTCTGTATATTCGAACGAATTATTATCTCAGCGTGTCTTATTAATATGCATATGTTTTGTCGCATATTTTGCAGTTATTAGAGCACTGAAACAGCCTAACAATCGACAGCATATGTACCATGTAGGAATTCGTGACAAATAGGGACTGCTAGCACCAGAAATCCAACCCTGGTCTCTGCAATGTCCACTACGCCACTGTCACTCCCCTAACATCCCTATTTCCACTACTCCTCCTAACATTGGATCTAGAGGTCCCTACCCCACGACTATTACAATGAAATATTGAGTTAAACGCGTCTTCTGCCATGAAGAATTTCAGCGAATGGTGTACCTTTATCCCAAAAATTTCAGGCCTAATTCTGCCCATTTCACACTCGTGACCATCTCCGTATTTTCGTGGAGAACACGGTACGCAACAGCCTCCCTATTAGAGCGCGGCGGGTATCTGATCGGCCGTTGTAGGCCGGGAGGGTGCAAATTTTAGCAGGAACGCTCGTAGACGCCCGGTTGGGAATGTGGTTAAGGGACCATGAAAAAACGTATAACCCCTTTTTTCACCCGTATTCCGTCGTTTTACGCCTCCGTGGGATTACTCGTGGCCCTTTCGATCCCCTTCACGGGGCCGTACGAGCAGCGACAAACTCTCGAGCCGCTAAAGTATCTGGGCTCGCGCGTACGACTTACGAGCCGACACCGAGCGCTCGTAAAAGCCGCTGGAACCTACTTGTACGCTTGTAGCGATCTCCTAGTTGGTCCTCCTATTGAATATACAGGGTGAACTGTCTCTCAGGTCGTCCACAGCAGTGCTCCGCAACATTTTCTCAGCCTTGGCACGCTCGTGTCATTCCGAAAATTCCACGCCACGCCACAGACAAAAATGTAGTAAAAATTATAGGAATAACAAGAGAAAGGTTCTTACGAAAGCGAGTCTACTGTATAACAGGGTAGTCACACCACCTTGCCCTGTACGCAGTGCCATGGCACACTTAGCATAGTCTTACCTTTTGTTTACCATGGACACCCTTTAAATAATTTTTTGCTGTCGCGCACCCGCAAGACTTAACTCGAAATTTGAATCCGCAATGTGCCTCAATATTATATATTTAAAACACGCGTCAATTGTTCATCGACAACCTTCAAATTGGGAGAGAAGAGATTTATTATAAGTAAATTAATAAAATGCAACAAATATCACAGGCTTTCTCTCAGTCCACGGGGGTTCACGGGCCACAGGTTGAGAACCGCTGGTCTAGAGAGTTTGTGCGTGTTCAAATGCAAAAATGAAGTGCAACATCTTCTGTGGATTCGTTTGTTTTGTAATGAACTGACGATTGCATAGAATAATATTCAGACCACCAGGTTTTGACGCATAGGATTTTTGCAAACTCCACATAAGCTTGTTCTAATAGAGTTATTGCAATACTGAGCTTGTACAGTGTGATTATCTAGGGTTTTAACCCTTTCGCTATGGCAGAGATTGCCATTAGTATATCGTCGCTGTACGGGACAGTTGAACATTTGCTAAATTTTCGTATTATGTAAGCTATTGCTTTTTGTTTAAGTTGTTCCAAACTAATATATGTATATGGAATTATAAACAAGTGTATAGTTTTATAGCATGCTGTCTCTGCTGGATAAATTTTTCTCTGCGCGCTGTAGGTTTGGAGATAATCAAGTATTTAACGTATTTAAATTACTTATTCAATTTATTTGTTGCTGCTTTAACGCTGTAAATGTTTTTCCAGTCAGGTTCGTCTGGCTGCGATATCAATTTATCGTTCGAACGGATTCAAATTAGCCAGACAAGATTCATTAATAACCCTTGAGACGAGGTGAACGGTGTTGTTTACACCTGAAAGTGTACTTATCGAGTCTACCGCGTAACAAACAATATTATTCATCATTGCTTGTTATGAACCCCGCCTGTTTATAACTCCTACAATTTTCAAGATAATATTTTATAAAAATTTGTGTCCTTACTTGAAATATATATAAATATACATGCAAAACGTCAGCTTACTAGCTTTGATACTTTTCGTTCACCCTTTAATGCATGATTTTTTTAAAAATAATAAATAAAAGGTAGCATGTATATTTTTATTGCTTTTATTGATAAAAAAAATAACAAGAAAATGTTCTTTCAACTCTGTGACTGTTAAAATTGTTTAAAATGTGATGCAGATCACGTCACTTTTAAATTATGCGTTAGTATGAAACTTTTAGAAACTTCTCAAACATTTTTGAGAATATCCAGTACAATTTGGAAATTCGAACCTATTTCTAGTTATCCAAATCATCCATTGTCCTATTTGACCCAGTCGTACATCTCTGGGAGGGACATGCTGAGTTGGTCCTTTAACTTTCACGCTTTTGCATAAATCATAAGCGGACCTAGCATACATAGGAATTGAAAGAGCAATGTTGTAGGAATGTCTCAGTATGCACTCACTCTTTCCAACGATTATGATACTATAAACACGAGTCCAAGTTCGCAATGTCGTGTTTCTGCAACAGTATGCACTAAAGGGTTAAATTAACCCTTTGCACTCCAAGTATGCCTGTCAGATACTAACAATGTCAAGCATTCCACTCCAAGTATGCCTCTCAGGCACTCCGTTGGTTTATCAATTTTATCTACTAATTTTCATATACCATATCAAAAATAAAACATTTCTTAACACTACAACTACCAAGCCAGTCAAAATGACTGAGTTACAATTTTATTATGTACGATTTATTTTTGACGACTATTACGTTTACTTAGAATTGACGCTGAACAGAGCTACAGGAAAATGTGAATAAACATTGTTGCCTTGAATTACATATTTTTTCTAAAACATGTCATTTTTAGCGCTTCGATAAAATTAGTGCATGTTAATCGTCGGTAGATCTAGTGTTAGTACGTAAAACTAAGTACAGCTTAAGTATTTATCTCGATGAAATTTTCTTGCAATAGGAATAATTGAAAATTAACATTTGCTTGCAGTAGCTCTCAACCACATTGCTTGCATCATCGCATCAGTTACATCGGAGTTGCTCTATCTTATCAAAAGATACAAGATGCTTGGACTGCGAAGGGTTAATTCCCAAAAAGTCACATTGAAAGCTTGCCCACACCAGACCCCCTTAAATCGTATCCAGCATCCGCAGTCGGTCCTCGAGAGGGCAAACATAAGAAACCGTAGTTTAGGCGACTGCACGGTCCAGCGATGTCTGTACGAAATATCTCGCGAGCAGTTCGCAAATTCCGTCGAGGCATTTTGTCATTCTGGGGGGAGAAGCTTCTTCTCGGACACGGCGGCGGGCTCGTTCGTTCGTTCGGCGCTTAGAGCGGCGCCGAGTTTTCGAAGTGGATAATTACGTGGCGCGGCTGTTCTCCGGCGAGAAACGTGCCACTTGGTTTCGTTCCAGTAAGCTCGACTTTCTTCTTATTACCGCGACGAAGTTTGGTCCCCGTGGTTCGCTCGTCGCGCCAAAAAGCCAGCCACGGAAATGAATTATGCCGCGCGAGCACCGTCGCCGGCTCGTCTCCGCCTCCGGCCGCGCGACCTCGGACTCGTTCGATAATCACATTAATGAAAATGCTCGTGTACCGGCTCGGAATTTATTCGATATTATTGGAACACCCCCTCCCCTGCCCTCCCCCCTCTGCCCGTGGCTGATAATTCGACGTTTATAACGGCCACCGAAAATCCTATTTATGGCCGGCCCGTCAATATTTGATCGCGTGGCCGTGCCCTCGCCGTTTATATTTCACCGACCGGTGCCACGCGAATTTTTATCATTTTCGCGCCCGTCGTTTTGTACTTTTTCCATCGTGCGAGCCGTGCATGTCAGAGGATCCTGCATGCGGTCGCTCGCGTTAATATTCGAACGCTATGGTGCTTCAGAAATTATTTTTGTAGGTTTTGTAGGTGACGTTTTACAGGATTTTTGTACCTCCGCTGGTTTATGGTGGATTATGAACGCCCTTTGCTTCAGTAATTATTGTGTGTGGATTAAGACTATTCAGGCCGGCTAGTTGCGCGAGTAACTTTCACCAGTGGCCCTTTTTGTGATTAATTGACAAGAAATGTTTTTTCGGTGCATTCGAAAAAATTCACTGGTTCTGAATATTAAAAAATAGGAAGGTAGGATTAACTAATAAACCAACTATGTGCTATTTATATAGAGTTAGGAAACTTTATTTTATTTTGTTTACTTAATACACATTTTAATTGCCTCACACTGGATGACGCCGATATGGTGTCAGCGGCCATTAGAGTGTTAACGGTGTCGTGTGAAATTAATTAAGGGCGCAAACGAGGTCATTTTTTAGGCTTCCCATTGTGTCAGCACAGTACTTTTTGAATACGCTACAGTTGTAGAGTGTCTCCATTTTTGTTTTCTGAGGCTTATGTAAGTGTTTTATCTGACTATAGAAACACTAGCAGCGAGAATGGTGAGATTAGTGACAGCAGTAATCGTAGACCAAGTAAATGATAAGATGAGGATAAGATAGGATATGATTTTTAATTAATTTCCATAGGGAATATTGCGATATATAGACTGCCGATTTTTATGCAATTTAACGTGTACAAATATCTGAGAAACGCACATTTAAAACCGTGAAAATATTATAAATACATTTTTTAAGCATTCTTAGAACAAAATACAGTTTTATTAAAGCTTCATTTCTGTAACAGCAATTATATAAAAGATATTGTACTTTAAAAATGTATATTTGCATAAACATTTGCGGTCCAGTGATATAGTGATATACGTGCACGACTCTGATGGATTAAAATACTTTTTTTGTATTTATTTATTATTATATTAGCAATTAGAATACAATTCTGTGAGATAATTTGCAGAAACGAACTGTGTGCGTTCGAATCCTGCAATCATTTCATAAAATCTTCAGGTTTGTCTCCAATTTAATAAGTGTTTTAATACTTAAGACGTCAGTATGTCTCTGGTCTAATATAGTTGGTAAATTTATTATTTTTTGTTTAATATGTTAAACTATTTATTCTGATTGATAAAGATAAATTTCACTGCTGTTTTCCTTGGGTTCTTGTCACTCAACATTAAATTTGAGTTGATAATTATTGTACATTTTTAATATTGCATTTGTCTTTCCCAAGTTTCATACACTAAATAATGTCTGACTCTTGCATCGACGCATACAACAATTGTCCAATCTTGATTAAATAATACAATAGCAGAATTAATTTTCTTCTTGCAATTCGTTACTTCTTAAGGTTTAACGCTAAACCGTTTAAGTTCGTCCGAAGTTGTTTCCAAGTTGTGAATTACGTGGTGACTTTTTAAACTTGTTTCCTTTATAGAGATTTTCCAGTTAGCTTTTATTCTTTTAATGAAATGTTCAATCCTTCACGTCGAAATTCGAAAAACAACACGCTCCTCGATAATGAAAGGAAACATTTAAAAAACAGTTCTGATTCGAAGAAACTTTCGAATCTCGATTAATTATTTATTCGTAGAACACTTCACATTTTATACTAAACACTTGTTACTTCAGCGATAACGTTTTCAATAAATATTAAGAGTACGTGATTCCTCAAAGCAAATTACTATTATAAATATGAAATTATTTTCCAACAACATAATTCACGATAAATGGATCGTAAAAGTTATTTTCTCTTTGTTCCGCGGTCGTGTTTTTTCCGCGTTGAGACGAAAAATTTCAAGCAATTTGCCCTTTGATTTCCTCATAATTCGTAATAGCCGTGCTCGTAGATTATGATTCGTTGGCAGAACGTTCGATTAGAATGCAAGCCCTTAGCAGGCGGATCACCGTAAAATTCTGGACATCGTGGCCACGTTAGTGTGAGAACGAAAACCTGTTCGGTCCACAGAAACCTCGTACTGGAAGCTTTGCAAGTCGCCGCGTTTCTAACCACGCTGCCTTTCTTTGTCTTCGTCGGAATTTCAGAATTAAGCAACTGGGATGAAATATTTTCTGTTAGGGCTGCACTACAAATTTTAGTCATTCTTCCATGACTATTATGGTCTTGGAACTCTGTTTTTATAAACTCCCATCCATAAGTATTAGAACACTTATCAATAGGCTGTGGATGTTTAGGTAAATATTCATCTTAACCCCCTCTAACGTCACGTGACTTAGAAGTTACATATCTATATGTCTATGTATATACCTGTATTTTTCAAGTCTTATTTCGTTTATTTATCACTGTGTACAGATATGTTCTACGACTATACTGCCACCAAATAGTCTATTCTATTATTATTATTTTGTTTATATTCCGCGATACGAACTTTAACTATCATCTATGTTTATTATATACCTGATGTATCATTCTCGTCATATGCAGAAAAATTCGGGTTATAGAGGGTTAAGACTTAAATATTATTTATTTGAATCTACGTACCACCCAGAAGGGTGACATTCGTATTAATTATTTGTAGTCTTACGCGAAATAATAGACGAATATCTTGAATTATCAAAGGAATTAGGATAAACACATTCATTGTGCTTTACCATGTAACATATAGTTAAAGATTATTTTCAAGCTAATCCTCCGGTGATTTTTTGCTTCTTATAAAACGTACGATAATATCTTACAATTATTATGAAATATCTCAGAGTTAAAAGACCAGATTATGATAATATATTCTACGGGTGATAATAAGAAAATATGTTATGTAAACATAAGTCCAAAATCGTTTAATTATAGAGCCATAAGTAATGGAATCTATTTTTCTTTAAATTCTGTAAAAATATATACTTTCATAATTCTGCAGTCTGATGAACAGTGTAGGACACAGCACGCTTCTATTAGGTTCTATTAGGTTCTAAAATAGGTTCAGAAATACTGCATCGAACCACCCGATTGTTAAACTGTTCCAACAACGATCGACTTTTGTTAATCTCTCTAGATCGAGTACGTAGCAAGATCCACTACGTAACTCTCTTGCCTCTGACCGTCAAACCAGCCACACGTAATTGTGTCAGGCACTAAGAAAATTACATTTCCTTTTTAACCTGTACTACATTTGTACGAATCAATCTTCTGTTACATAAGTCATTTGAATCACGAACAAACTTTTTCTCTTAATTACACATTTAGAATTTGTTATACATTCGTCTCTCTAAACACGTAAGAGACATCAATGCCTAATATCAATGCATCACAGTCCCTGCATAAACGGATCGATCTCCAAGTACAGTGACTCACCAAATTGTTCAAATATTTTCATAATAATTCTCCCTCCTTAGCCTCTTCAGGGACGAATTTGTTACAATATTTTCAAATCAGTGACTGTCAAGTAGAATAAAATATTATTAGTGCTGCCATCCGACAAGCTTTGTCTTTTTATTGTCCAGAGTTTCGGTAGCGAATAACTCTGCACCAGATTTTAATTTTCTTTCCACTGAGAACAATTTTAATTTAAAAAAAACTAAACGTACACATACGTGTCAGTGTCCCCGAAGAGGTTAATTCCAGCGCGGCCAACCAGCTGCAAATTTTTCAAGCGAATCCGAAACGTTATTCGTCATAGACACCGCATTCCTGCTTCGGGTATCAACGCCCTCAAAAGGTGCGAAACCGAAGAACGTCCAAAGGACATGTTCACGTGATCAATTTCGTGAGTCCGGTGAAACGAGTCTTCTGCTTAACCGTGTCATCCGCACGGAACAACGAAGATTCCCGTGGATTCGCACAAAGGTTTAGCCAGCTTCACGAGTGACGGTCCTCGTTCGGAGTTCTGCGCTCGGAATTGGGCAACGCTAGAAAGTAAAAGGTACCTCGGGGGATGGAAACGGAAGAGAATCGGTGGATCGTATACGAACGGTGGGAACGTGTACGCATATCGAGGAGAATCGCACACGTGCACGGGGATTCGCGAACAAAGGGCAGACACAGGAACGTTCGGCACACGTGCACACGTGGAAGTGTACACGCACGGCCGGGTGGCTGTGCTACGGCGGAACACAATATTGCGGATCAATAAACCTCAATAAAGTCAATTTCTGTCGCAAAGCATCTGAATACGGGAATTTTGTATTCTGCCGGCTAGGCAGCCGGCTGGGCAGGGATCGTGTCCCGAATACAGATTAAGTATATTTTATACCGTATCTCACCGAACTCGCGCATATGCTTCTCGCGCGTTTCCACCTACGGCCCCCGCGCCTTCAACCCCCTGCCCACTTTTTCACCCTCCGCCTGCGTGGCTCCTTTCCACGAAGAAAATAACGAAAGGGGTGGGGGCCTGCAAAAGTATTCGCGGCTTCTCGAAATGCTGGCTACACACACGACGACCGACCGATGACGACGACGACGGCGGCGTCGTTCCGCTCGTCTTCGTCCTTCCGACGACGTCGTCTTCTCGTATAATTTGTTTCGAGCGACTTCGCGACTTTAAAGGCTCTTCCCCCGGAATTTCGTTGCCTCGACATATTTTCTCGCGAATACCAATATCTCCCGTAACGTTCTCCGGGAAGACGGATTAGAGGGTGCTCCTCCCGCGACAGGGTAATAAGCTTGGCGATCGGACTGTATTACTAAACAGCTCTCTCTATCTCTCTCTCTAGGTTATTTATTTATTTATTTGAGCGGCTCTGCTGGCGTGGAGGCAGTAATTGGCGAGTAGGTCGAAGATGATGGTTGTACCGTGATCCTCGTGATCATGGAGACATCATTGATGCTGTACCTGACTGGTTTAAAATGTTGACGAGGCGATGACCGGTGCATTGGTTTTATTTAATTTAATAATTACTGATTTTAACACGGTGACTGCCGTGAGGGTCACCGATGACCGACGCATTGAATTTTATTTAAATACATAATTACTTGTTTTATTAAAGTTTCGAATAGAATTAATATTATAATGAAAATATAAGGTCCAGACTGTGCAATTCCATAGTTACATATTTTTTCTTTCGTGTTTTGTGTCTGAAATAGGATATTATAGCACGTCTGACCAGGTACGGGAGTTTTCACTGTGGCAGTCAACGTGTTAAGACAGTTCTGATTAGAATTTATGTTCTAATGAGAATCGATGGTCAAGGTTGAACACTTGCATAGTTACAGAATTTTTTTTCTCTGGAATTTATCTCTGAAGTGGGGTATTATGGTATGTCTGATCAAGTATGGGAGTTTTCACTCCGACAGACAGCGTGTTAATTTAATTTGTACAAGTGGTTGATTTATTGACTCGAGAATTGTTGAACAGAGAATGGCGATAATTTACTAAGTATTTTTGGACATTTCTGGAAGATTTCTTAAGTAACTAAGCACTTTAAAACATTTAACATAATGAGGAGTTATTGAAAAGAAAATTAAAAAAGAAATGGGAAGTTCAAAGGTTTAATGCAGATTATAGTATTTCAATCGGACATTTCGTGTGCATCAACCTATCACGATGATCATGCCCAAAATTTATCGCACACAGATGCACATAAAATGATCTCCGTTGCAATAAACAAATTAAACAAATCGTTAGAAGTTCACATCGTTTCTCGCTCCATCGCAGACGGAGATTGGCTTTGTTCGTGGAGGCAAGCAATAAATTTTCTCGATTACTCCAATCGAGTCAGGATGATTTTAAATATTTTACATCGAAGCTTCCGCTTCTCCGTGAATTTCCAGCGCGAGTGTACACGTCCTTCCGTATTTAAATTTAATTTTCCTCCCGAGAGTACATCGAAGGTACCACCTTTTCCGCGGGAGCCTTCGCCCTCCTTCCTTCGTTCCGTAGAATTTTACAAATTTCGTTTTCCTTTTTCGACGAACCTGTTCCAGCTTCGTTTTCCTAGCAGTTTTACAGGGTGCGATGCAAGTTTCACGACTTCCGTGTAATCAAATATTTCCCATATAAATGTTTTCTGAAAGTATTCGTTATCGTTCGATTCGCTATTTAATTGTCTATTTAACAGTCTGTGGATGTTGTGCATTTGTTTTATTTCAAGATGTCGAGCAAACTTGAAGAAATTCGTGCGTCTAGAATTTCCTTGCACATGCGAGAGAAACGTCCGGTTGACATAGTTCGTTTGCTCAATGTCGAAAAATCTGTGGTTTCGAAAGCTATTAAACGTTTCAAGGAGCAAGGCCTGTGTTAAACCTCACGAGTCTGTGGAGTCGTTAAAGAAAGATTAGGTGAAAGCGTGGAACGAAACAGATGAACATACGCATCGGTCAATCAATTACAAAAGCGTCTCAGAGCCTGTAATAAAGCAACTTGCGGTTTCATTGAAAACGACCTTGTTTAAATAAAATTTTATGCTTTGTCCAATCTTGTTATTGTTTTTAAATTTTGATTAATCCCTTGACATACACAGACATCTAGGATACGTCATTTGTTTATCATGTCATTGTAAAGCTTACATAACTGCGATATATTAAACAATATTTTTTTAATGCTTCGACTTTCATTCTATGTGTATGTCAAAGGGTTGATATAGACCTTCATCAATTTCAATGATACTAAATGAAAAATTGTATTCTTTGTTGCAGGTGAGTTGATGTCATCAGTATTACGTATATAGCGCCTCGTGCATGTAAGTAGAACCGAACATTTTTTTATACTACTTACCAGCAACTCCGGCACACTTTTGCAGTGAAGCTCATTGGTAACGAAAAGTTCTGTTTTGAAAGGAAAAATTCAAAAGTGCTTATTGTAATATAAATAAAACCTGTAATGTAAATAATTTGCACTGAAGATTACCGAAGTAACAGGTAGAGTACACATACAATGGAGTTATAAAACATATTATGAACGTCCCCATAGCGGAGCCAACGGAATGCAAAGGGTTAAAAAATATTTTTTGAACGAATCGGGTTTCATTTTATTTGTAAAATAAAAATAAAAATTTTGTTAGAAGACAGTTGCCTAAAAAAACTGCCAATCTTTCATCGAAGTCTTTACAGGAAGATCGAAATAAAGTTAACGCTCTTCGCTCTGACCGATATCACGAGCATCGGTGTTAAGAGAAAATGTAATTAATGAAAAGGTTCTTGGCGTTTGACGCTCATCTGTGATTGAGGTTTCCGTGAGCGAGCGGCCCGGTGTTTCATTATTGGAGTCTGTTAATGGAGGAACCGCTCGAAGGCTCGTCACAGGTAATTCGTACATATGTACAGGTGCATGTAGAGGAAGGAGCCGTGTCTGCACTTCAGCAAGTGCGCCACGGGCCAGGTCTGTTCACACTTTTCATTTGAAAAATTCAACCCCTTTCCTCGTGCCGGGGAACGTTCGCACGGGCTGCCCTGTGCAAAGTAATTTTTCAAGAACGCCGCGATAATAAGGTATATTTGAATATTTCGAAATCTTCCGGTAGGAAATTCTCCGGCAGCTGTCTCCTGATGAGCGCAGGATTTGTTCAGAGATTAACCCTTTTGGTACCTTACAAGCTTTCATGTACCGCCCAGAAATACCTTGGAAAATATGCATTTTTGAAGACGTTTATTAAAATTAACATATTTTTCTTAAAAATAACGATAACTCCACGCTTTTTTTGTATTTTATTGTAAAATGTACGTAGTTTTACATGGGGAAAAGAGAAAAATTATTTTCCATAAACTAAAGCTTGTGATCAATGGTGAAAAAAAATTTGAAGAAAATGAAAAGCCGAATGCTTTGGATGTATCTAAACATTGCATAAATAAATATTTCGGGATCCTTTGATTTATGAGAACTTATTACGGATGACGTGTAACTTTCTATACAAAATTACAGTTTATCCCAACAGTCAGTTATTTAACTAACAAACAAGCATTGAACTAAATACTTTTTGTTTTAAATAACGGATTACTCATCGTTCGAAGTATTTGCATAATTTGCACTGTAATCAATACAAACTAAATACCCATGCACTTATAAAATAAAAATTTTAAATATTCTATACTCGAAAAATAATATAGAACGTTTGTTGTTTAAAGAATTATGCAAAGGATGTACAACAGCAACTAGTTTTCTCTCAAGTGTTAATATAACTTAACACTGCAACTTCATTAACATACTCGCTAAAAAGTATTTTAAATTAATACAAGTGTTTCTCTTAAATCGTTCTGCGAAACGTTGTTGTCTCTCAGCGAGTTTACATAACAATTAATCGACTCAACCAGAATATTTCTGCGTGAATCGTTTGAAAGCGGCATGCAGTGGGTTGCTTTCGAGAATTTGATATGTGTGCCGAAAAACGAGCCAGTTAATGGCCCGGAAAAGACGGAACCACCAAGAATCTTGCTCGAGAAAACTGAAGAGCAAGGGGGAGACTCTAACAGAGCGAAAAGCAGCGTAGGGGAAGAGGGCGGGTGGGGAGGGTCTATACAGGGTGCTCCACGATATTGGAACAAGTCATACCTCCTTTCTGGTTGCAATTAGAAAAAAAATGTTACAGAAAAACAAGTAAATGGTTCAAAGACTACATTTTCAGAACCATATTTTTTTCACCATTGTATCGATGCACGTGCATTCTACAGTTCCACCATTTTTTTTAAATGGAAATGTACATTCTTTTTGCATAAATCAAATGCTCTATCATTCTACGTAAAAAAGTATTAGGGTAAACTGGTCGAAAAATGATTAATTCATGCGATATTTTAAATAAATCTCTTTATTAACCCTTAAAAGCTAGCATAAAAAAATCACGTTAACCTTATACGCAATCAGGGGTGAATTTTCACCCTTGATAGCCGTTAAGGTTAAAGAAGATGGCTAGACGCTTCTCCGTTGGACTCTAAACACTCCATACATCACTTTATCATTTTCATAACCGAATCGAAGTGATCTCTGGTTACTCTTGTGCAATAATATTTTTTTCCATGCAGCGTTTGAACTTCTTTAAAGAAGGTATTATTTAAAATATCTCACAACTAATCGTTTTCAACCACTGTAGGTGCCCTAATACTGTTTTACACAAAATGACGAGAATATTCGACATATACACGCAAAAATATACACGTTTCCATCTAAAAAACGTTGCACGGTTCTTCCTGAGGCATTCACCTTCTTCTGCTAATATTTTCATCTAATTGCAATCAGAAAGGAGATACAATGCAACCTCGATTATCCAAACTCGAGTGATCCAAAAATTGGTCATCCTGTGTCAGTAGCAAGCTAAAATTATCATTAACAATATGCACTTAATTTTGTACCATTTTATGTTTTACATTCTAAAACAAAATTATCATTTTTACGTGAAATATAGTTGCAGTGTGAGTCATTCTGTTATCGAGTAGAGCTCGGATAATCGAGGTCTACTGTATGACGTGTTCCAGTTGCATGAACCACCCTGTAGAGGAGAAGAAGGTCGGTAGAGGGGTTCCGAATGGATTCCTATCCAGCTAAGAATATTGCCGTGAATATTGCCAGGGCACACGAGCACGAACACGCGTTCACGCGTGCCGTCTCTAAATGTTTTTTAGGGGAGGCTCGAAATACTCCAGCTACGACCGTAAAACTACACGGTAAAACACTTACAAACTATTGGTCGGCGCGGTATTAAATGCGACTCACGTACGATATAACCGTCCCGTATACGAGCCCTAGTAAATAACTATTCGCGTTCACGTGTATTTTGATGCGAGCCAACTCGAAAACGCGGCAACGCGCGTTACGTCGCACCGTGTGACGTTTCGGCGGTCTAATGGAACAACATTGATTTTCGATAATATTTCAGACTTGTAAAATTATATTATGAATCAGTGGTAACGTATCCATTTTACCACGAACCGTAGGTATTGTTCTAAAAAATGCCCTGTTATTATTAACGTCTTCAGGGACGAGTTTTTTACAATATTTTCTAATTAGTGACTGTCAAGTAGAATAAAATATTATCAATGCTGCCATACGACAAGTTTTTTGCTTTTATTGTAGAGAGATTCTGTTGTGAACAGTTCTCCACCAGATTTTAATTTTTCTTTCACTGAGAATAATTTTGATTTTTGAAAAACTAAACGTACGGATATGTGTCAGTATCAATGAAGAGGTTAATTAATAGAGCCCAAAAATGCAGTTAACTGCGTTTGGTCCTATGGACGCGTTTCATGCGCCTCAGTTTTTTTAAAAAATGCGTTATATCGGTATCCTCTAGTGATATTTGTGTGTATGTATTATTATCTTTTGTTATTCAAGATATTTTTACAAGTTTCTCTTTTTCAATATCTATTTTATTAGCCCCTTAAACATTCATAACAGGCAATATGTAACTTAACTGCTGTTTTTCATTTGTAGCTAATGCAATATGGTAGTTATAATGTTATTAAGGAGGCAAAGTTATTCGGATAATAAAGTCTTCATTTTCTACATGTTAATTGTTATACGTTTCAAGGACAGTTATGCAACATTAGGTAACAAAAATGGAAACAATATAATGAAAATATTTTTCATTCGCAATAATTTTCATGTTTACTTTTTTGTTAAATAACGAAAATATATCAATGCAATGTGAGCTCTAAAAATAAGAATAAATTAAGAAGATAACCAATCAATACAATTAGAGCAGAAATTAGAACACAGAAAAACAAACAATTAAATTCTAATTTTGTATGAAGACATGCATCTTTTTTATCCATTGTTTATATGAGAAATATTTCAATTATTGGATCATGTCTTTATTGTATAATTTTGCGGGCTACAAAAAATGACTGTTAAAATTTCATTCTAAATTCGAAACGGATCGAATAAATAATAAGTGGTTTTAAATAAACTACACATATCGGTTGGTACATATTTTGGAAGTGTAAGTTTTGGCCAAATAAGAAAATCACATGACCACGGACCATTGTGTTTTTCCATGAACGCTGGATACGGTTACGTATTTTCCGATAACTTGCATCAGAATATCGTGATTGGCGCCATGTGGTCTGGCATCCCGTTGAATTTAATTGAATCGCTCCACTTTTTATCCTATACCGGTATTGTAATTAAATGCTAATTTGATAGAGAACGCGGTGTGCTACGTATCTCTTTCTCGAAGATTTGATTGCAATTACAACTTCATTATTCTTGCCGTGACGTTTAATGTGTTCGTACCATAAATACACATGCTAAAATATCTTTCGGTGGTACGATGATAACGGAGAGATCGTATTGTAGGATTTTGACTTTTAAACATTTTTTATTTACAAACAACAAATCTAACATATCTGCTCTTTACTGATTTTTACTGGTCTGTTTTCTTGCTTTGTTTTAATCCATCCTTTCTAATTCTGAATAATTAATTTTGTGATGCCTAAAAGTATAATATTTTGACTTATAAATTATTATACGGTTCTACACATTTCCTATAGTGTTTTTCACTGTTTTCGCCGACACTTAATCGATAGCGGAAATATGTTTCATCGTTCAGAAATGGAGTAATTACACAAAATATCGAGCAAAATATATAATAATGTTTCATTGTCTCTATAGAAAATCTAAAATTATTTCACAAAATTGTAAATGCGCCAAATTGCAGGAACTCCGAGCAACAAGAGCATTCTTCCAATTTATGGCAGCTGCTATTTTATTTCAGTTATTTTGTATTCACTACTTAACAGTTCCATTTTATAATCATCACACCATTCTTCAATTTCAAGCAGAACTTTTTATTTATTAACACAATTCCAAAACTTACAATCAAACATGTAAAATCAATCCCAAACAGATTAAATATTATAATGAATAACATGTCTCTCAGGCAGAAGCATTATACGAGTAATATTGTCTAACAGAAAAGTATGTATTTTTACATAGCTGAGACCCTGGACGTCTGTTCTCCTCGGGTCTATATGACCCGAAATGAAGATTACGTTTCCATAGGCACTATGTTTTTAAAATATTTCTTTTCAACATTCAACATACTGAAACAAATTTTGAAATAATTTATTCTTAAGAAATGTGAAATACTAAAGTAGTAAACTCAAAAATTAAATAGACTGAATATTAAAAAGAAATATTTAAACACAGTACCTATGGAAACATAGTATCCATAGTAATCTGGAGGGGAACAGAAGGGTTAACAGTGAAACAAAACCAGTCTACCAAAATTCAACTGATACTTTTGCAATAATAACTCACAATTTCAACATTAATTTCTGTCAGAGATATCCCAAATCGTTCGACAACAATTATACTACGAGAGCGTTCGAGGCACCCAGTTCTTTTCAAGACCGTAGCACAACAATTTACTTTTCACACAACGAAACGCATAATTCAACGCGGAACTTCCTTGATACTCACGGTGGCCGAGCACTTTTATGCCTGACTGTACACGTCGTGCATAAACACAGTTTCCCCATAAAGCAGCGAAACTGCTCGAAATTGTATCGCGTCGTGAATATCCGTGAATTTTACATACGCGACGTGGATGATTCACGATTCCAGGCGGCTCAGCAAATCACGCTGTATCTCCCTCTCTCTCTCTCTCTCTCCCTCTTTTCTCCATAATAAACGAGCCTCTCTCTCTCTCTTCCTCTGGCCATCCTGCTTCAACGAGGGTGCAGTCAGTGAATACACGCGTCGTGTACGGTGTATTATCTATAGGGCGGCCACTACAAACGGTGTGGGGTCGGAACAGAGACAGCTAATTATTTAGACACGCTTGGACGCCACCCCATCGATCACTCTTCCAGAGTCCCTCTCTCTTCCTTCCTCTATCTCTTTCACGCTAGCTTCCTTCTGCTCTTTCTACAGATGGCTACATACCCCTCCGATGCGAACGGGTTGAAGGCGCGCTAGCGCAGAACTTCGACCACCTTCCGCTCGGTTCTCCAACCGACTTGCGATCTGAATCGAAGGAAACAGAAAAACAGGCTGTTCCGTCGTCAACGTCGGTGTCGTGGTCTGAAGACTCTTCCGCGGGTCAAAAACCGGCCGCAAGGCGATTATCCGGTAGACCTTGGCCTGGTCAGTTGCTAGAGACGGTTCTAATCGTTTTATTAGTTCTGTGCACCGCGCGGAGGGATGTCTGCAAGGTTGGAGGAAGTTTGATTCCTGGACACTGGACGAGTCTGGGAATTTTTCAATTTTAGGAGTTTTCCAGGTGACTCAGGGATCGACAGTCTTTTCAACGCTGAATTCAGAACTGTCACCCCAAAGCTTGGTGTATCCCTCCGACTAATCATCAGTTAGTAACACAAGGGGCTAATATAGGCTATGTCCATACCAGAAGAACAAAACCAGTGCTCAAATCCTAGTTTCACTGATAATATCTAGACTGGACACTTCACAGACAAAATGTAGACTCTTCTCAACTAATAAGGAACATGCTATACCATTCAAAAAATATTTACAGGAAATATGATCTTTTGACTACTGTGGCGCCACCTGTAACTTGGCTCAAATTACTCTTACGTCATACTACTGCTCATAAAAATTCAAGTAATTTTTGTCTATACTATTTTTCTCTATTCGGTTCGAAAGATTCTCATCCCCCAATTTTGAAGGGAAGCTTCACCCCCTAAACATGAATATCCGCCGATAAAAAAATATATGTCAAATATTTTCGAATGCTTTACCTCTCTCTCTGCGAGAGAAATGATTCATCAGTGAATATTGCATATATTTTGCATATTCTTATATATTATAATTGCATAAACATCCGCAGTCTACTTATAAACACTGTTTCATTTTGATTGGACTACACGTGTCATCTTTCTAATATAGAAACTTGAAACTGGCACATTTCCTGGCACAGTGAAAAATTCCGTGCGTAGTCTGGCGCATGAAAATAAATTTTTATAAATACATAATGTTAAAAATAGAAACATTAAGTTATTTTAGGATATACATTTGTACTATAATTATTGCGCTCGTTTTAATTGAAATATAAATAATATTAGCGTCTATTTAGAATAATTGAGTTTGATGCGTAATACGTTGAATACCGCAGTAAAAACAGCCATATCCAGTCAGACATAACGCAATAATTAAAATAATAACGAAAAAGAAATATTCGGGTTAACAGTCGCGTTTTTATGTTCTTAAATTACTGTTACAATATGAAAATTGCTCTGAATTGTTTAATAATAAATAGTTATTTAATTAAATTAAATTTGAAGTGCCGGGTGAAGGCATTCAGAGTGTTAACACGTTGAACACCACAGTGAAAACGGTCACACCTGATCAGACACGATATAATTGACTACTTTTTATATAAATCCTAAGAAGAAAAAAGATTTGAGTACTCAGACATGTTCTTCTGTTCCTACATTATTATTTCAGTATGAAGTTTGCTCAGAATTTTACTGCAACCAATAATTATGAAATTAAATTACTTTTGAGGTGTTGGCTACCGGTGACCGCCACATATAAATCGTAAAGGAAAAAAATATTTGGGTTTTCAGTCGCGTTTTTATGTTCCTAAATTAATGTTACAATATGAAAATTCCTCTGAAATAATAATAATAAATAGTTATTTAATTAAATTGAATTTGAGGTGCCGGGTGAAGGCATTCAGCGTGTTAATAGAACATATTTTCTAATCCTCCAAAGTCCAGGGAGAAAAATGATCGTTCATTGTCTTGGATACAGTTAAATCGGGTGGAACGAATCGAAAAATCTTCGTTCGAATGTCAATTCAGGAAACATACTGGCCAATTTTTCTTCCACCCGCGATATAAATGTCGCGAAAGTTCTTCCCATTTCTGCTCAACCTATTAGAATACGGAATACCTTCCAAGCAGCCGGTGATAAATTTGGAGAGGCTTCGATGTATTTCAACTTGAAATATCGACTCCGCGGCTTTGATTGACGGAATTCCGCCGCTCCTCAGCGTTAAAACATATCCTGCCCCTTCACTTTAGGCTTCTTTCTTCTGCCATCAGTCTTATTGCGAGATGAACGTGGAAACGAGGCCCTCGAAACACATAGTTTGCCTGTGTGTGTTCGAGCGAGACGTTAGGTTGTATAAATTACTCGAAATACTTCAGTTTCTTCAAATAACTTTCATTTTACTAATTTTACCAATTTTTCAAATAATAGTTATTCGACCAAAAAATAATATTCCCCAATTTATTTCTATGATCACCAATTCAAAACCTGCTTTTCAACCATTTATCCTTCCCTACTTAATTATTCAGAATTAATATTCTCTCCCCGCGTATTTACACTCCGATTTCGATTAAGAGAACAGGACTGGCTCGCTTCAGCCGCGGAAACGTCCGTCGAAAATCATGATTCGCCTGGAAATTCATCTGGGCTTTAACCGGACTCCAAACTGAAATTCACTGAGGATTACATTGAGAGGAACCGTAACACCTCTTGTGCTAACGCTTCTTAACCATCCCCCGAACCGTAATTACGTCCATACTGAATCCTCAGGATGGAAGAACGTTTCGTTGCAGGCGATACGATCTATGTATCGTTGCAGTTTTTCCTGCGGATATCGATCTGTGCGGACGGATTATCGATGGGACGATCACTGGCTAGAATCGGTATAATAGGGCGAAGTTCGCGGCTTATACGTCGCGCGAGTCGTCGGATAATGTGCAAATCAGGCAACATAATGGCCCATTATGCAGGATCGATGCAATGGAAGGGCTGTTGTACGCCGTGCGAGCGACGCTTCACGGACGGTACACTCTGGTGCATATGCAGATGGCCGCGTGGGTGCGCCCGCGCCACACATATTCTCCGTGTACACACACGCTTACCAGCAGGCTTACCACACACGCGCATGTACCATATAATGTAGCACGGAGCCAGACGCTTAGACGGCCGTGTTCGTACCCGTAACCGAAGACTCGCGCCCCGTGAAATTAAAATCAACCACCTTTAACGGTGCAATCTCCATCTCCCCACCGCTACACCCTATCCTTTATCCGATGCCTCTTCTTCTTTTTCGTCTTTCCACGTAGCCCGGCATCGACTGCCACGGCCATTTAGACGGGAGACTGCAGTTTTAGGCGGGTTGTGGAGGACCGCGTGTCAACAGCAGTGTAAAAGCACCGAGGGTGGTTGTCTTTGCCCATTCAGACCTGAATTTTCTTTTAAGAGTAAAATAAATATTTGATCATATATTTTAACTCGGTAGACCGTTTAGATGATATTTTGTTTTAAAATAATGTTTATATGTCCCATAGTTTTGTAGATGTTAAATGTACACACGTGTGTACATTAGGACTGAAGTATGGCGTGACACCTAAGAGAGCACAAGTGAGGAAAGAAACGTACACAGCACTTTATAACATTTAATAATAATGTATTAACGCTTGAAACTGAAGAAGACATGTGGAAAATTGTACTGCTTTCGGGTTCCTATTATTAGCTGTCACTGCACAGTATGTAATCAATGTTAATCAATTCTGAATTCATTGGACCTGCTAAAAACGTTCAGAACATGAAAAAATTCAAATTTATAAGAATAATATGTTCACGAATGTGTAGAAGCGATTTGAAGTTCCGAAACATTCATCCTCGCCGAAATATCAGCGTGGAAACTTCATGTACACAAATGCGACCGCCAGGTCTGAAAGGGTTAGAGTAGAACGTTCATGGAGTAGCTCAACTTCTTCAGTCGTTTCTATGTAGCCCAGTATGGACTGTAATGGTGATTTAGACGAGGAGATACAGTTTTAGGTGTGTTTCGAACGAACCAACACAGAAACACTGAGGCGGTCACTCATCTTAGTGTGAACCGCGCTTAGAGGAGCCGAAATCTTGTTATGTGATCAAGCAGAGATTAGTGTGCGTGGTTAGTTGGGCATCTACAGATTTAGGTGTGTTCTCAGCCAACCAACACAGAAACACTGAAGCCGGTCACTCATCTTAGGGTGAACCGTGCCTGGAGTAGCTGAATCTTCTTGTGTGATCCAGCTGAAACTGGTCTGGTTGGTTAGTTGAGGATCTACAGTGTTAGGTAGGTTCCGAATCAACTAATACAGAAACACTGAAGGTGGTTACCTATTTTGTAGTGGAGCCTGCTCTTTCTTCTTTCTATGTAACCCAGCAGCGACTGCTGTGATCATTTAGCTGGTGCAGGTACAGCTTTAGGTGGGTTCTGCATCCCTATATGTCATCAGCAATGCAGAAGCTCTAAAGACGGTCATCCATCTTAGATCAGAACGTGCATGGAGTAGCTCAACTTCTTCTTCTTTCTATGTAGCCCAGTATTGACTGCTGCAGTCATTTAGGCGGGAGCCTACAATGTTAGGTGGGTTCTCAAGTACCATCTGTACTTCTGCACAAGCACTGAAGATAGTCGTCCATCTTAGCGCGAACCGTATCTTGAGTAGCATAACTTCTTCCTATGTGACCCACCATAGACTGCTATGATCATTTAGACGAGGACCTACAGTTTTAGGTGTGCTCCAGACGAACCAACACAGAAGTACTGAATCCTCTCACCCATTTTGATTATAGCTTCACTCAGAGTACATCAACTACAGAGTTCCAAAGCCGCTTCGAAGAATCAAAATTACAGAAAATGCATGGCTAACTTAACGTTCCAATTCCTATACACAAATCTCCCAAAGGAGACATCTATTACAGCTGAGTAGAAAAGAAAAAAAGATCCAATCTCTCAGCTTCCAAAACAGAACCACTAAATACTGACATTATCTGCTGTCCACCTGTAAATCAGTAAACCTCCCAGCAAAGAAAGCTAAACGCTTGACAGAGTTCAATAAAGTATACTTCGAATGAAGGTAGCGGAGGAGCCTAACGCTTGGGAGCATTAAAGCGGACTCAACGAAATTGTGAAGAAATAAAAACGACTGTGACAACACCGGTCAGATTGTCCAAGGAAAATGGCAGGACGCTTATCACGGAGCCCGGGGTGGCGGGTATAAGAATCCATCTGGCCTCGCGTCAGGGACACGATAACTCGAGCCCGCGCTGAAACGTCAAAGATTGTTTCGTTGGTGTCGTCGTACATAAGGTGTGCAGCGGGTGTTTCGCGTTCTAGGCGGTAGGTGCGATCAGCGTTAAAGTAACGACGTCTTAAGACGTATGTAAACGTCTCTTATCGAGTAAAGCAGGCGTCGTTGGACCCGCGCCCGCGGCAGTTTACCCGTTGGCTTACCGGCGAACTATCCTCCACGTTTTCCCGCTCCTTCCCTCTCAATTTCCTACCGACAGCTATTTATTTTGTGTGCGTTACGCTGTACACACACGCTGCTTATTGTACGTGAGACATCGGCCTTCCCGCGGATTACACGGACTCCACACGCGGCGGAAGAGTTCGCGAAAACGGCCACGATTACAGCCAGATTACGTAAACACGGTAAACCGAAATATCCTTCCCTGCGTCTGGCTCTCCAGGTTTCTTCCGATTTCCGTGTAACCCAGCATCGGCTGGGTCATTTAGCCGAGGACCTGCAGGGTCAGGTGGTTCTGGACCAGCATGTGTCAATAGAGTTACCAGCCGCGTAGTTAGGAGATGGCGATTCGCGGGGATTTTAGGAGGCAACGCTCTTTTTGTCCCTATTTTTGGATCGATTGGACAATTCGACCAACACAGTGAGAGAGAAGATACTTTGAAATGTAAGACAGTTAAAGTTTATTCGAAAATACAAGAGAAACAAAGTTAAACTGTTGAAGACAGAGAGTTGTGTTGCGTACCGAAGGTTAGGACTCTAGTGCTGGATCGTTGCCCATTTGGTGTTTAAAGGGACTTTCATATCTTCATTTGGGTGGAAATTTCGTGTTGGTGACCCAGACAGAAATCTTCAGATGCTTGGGAACGGTTCTTGAGATTTTGTCCAGATCTCATCCATTCCCGGTTACACGTGGAGACTGCGTGAGACTCAGCAGAACTGAAGTAGTCGAGCGTTGTAACCACCCTGGTGCCGATGTCTCCATTCAAGAATACATATTGCTACTTATGGGTTTGAGAAAGACCAAAAACTGCTACTCAAGGCTGTAGGCTGGTTTTTCTTTTCGGTTTACCAGACGTCGTCTCTGTTCTGCCTGTTTCTAACATGATGCAAAATGGATATTCGTCACGTGCTGTAGAAAAACGAATTTTATTTCTTCTACAAATGCCTGCTTTTTGGAAGAACGCATGCTTCTAGTCGTCGAGCCACTTCTGAAAAATGTTTCCAAATGCTCTTTTGTTAAAAATTCTGTTATACTTTCTTGATTCATCCTGAGTTCTACTATTTTTAAAATTCTTTCATAAAACATTCCAGAGCTTAGGTTTAGAGGAACTCTTTTTACGTTTTGGGCCCCCTTAGACTCTGTATGAATTTTGACTATGTATCGAGACGACGAAGTTCGTATTTCAGTTGTCCAAGAAATCATAATCCATTTTGCCCTACTTCTACTTACTGTTCGATCAAGGATTCAATGTCTTTTTGCTAGAAAGATCAATGCTAAGGCTGTGTGAGCGTAGGACGATAAATCTATCGTAGTTTCTCGCCAGAATATTTATCGTCGTTCCGAGCGAGTCGCAGGATTTTTGAATTATCTGACCCAGGAGGCTGGGCATTATAAATAATACACGCGATTGCAAAATTATCGATCTCCTTCGGTGACTGTTACAATCTATGGGCTTGCAAGTACAGTCTGCTCTTCTGAATGACCCCGTGAAAATGACTACAGCATCTGGCGATTTTAATTCGAAATTGACCAACCTGTCTAATTCTCCGCTGAATAATTATTATAGTTTAGATGATAACAATGTACAAAAATTTACGAGTGCAGTATGAAGGTACATGAGTAAGTCTCCAAAGTTTCATAAAGCTATGTTGCTTAGCATTGTTAAAAAAAATTCTCAAGATATACCTTCGAAGCAGACCCAGAAAGGGGAACACCCCTTTAACCCCTTGTGTTATAACTATTTCAATAGCTGTCTGTTAAATCGATTTGTGAGTACTAAAGGCGACTATAGTCACCCTCCGTGAGTAACCTATATGCACTATAGTCGTTCAAAGAAAGAAAATTGCACGATCACCTAATTCATCATTAGGTGTCATAGCTTTTTAAATTTCACTTTGTTCTTTGTACTGCACAAAATATTGTCCGTTTTTGGCTGGACGTTGTCATAACGAAAGGGTTAAAAAACCCTCTCAAAGTCAAAGATGCTACAGTAGTAAATTTGTAAGAATTCATATTGAAGTGAAACGCATATCCATAACACATAGACCATGATTTGCTTCACGAGTGTGACTCGTTATTATATATTTATTGATAACTCCAGCCTCAAGGCCAAGGAATGGTCTTGGTTTACAATAAATTGTATTAACCTTCGCTCATTCTTCCATTCTCTCGATACACTTATTTATTACGTATACTATATTTTTATTTATCCATAAACTTATAAACTTACTCCTACATAAACTTACTAGCATAACCTGTTTTGCCTGTACCTCCTTCTCGTTTCTAATATTATTTAATTTATTCTCTACCGCCCTCAACCATCTTGCTGTCTTCTCTTTTTCTCTTCCAGCGTGCAGTACCCTCTTTCTATTCCATCACACTCCTCTAGCAGATGTTTTAGTGTCCCTCTACCGTTACTACAGATTATACACATCCTCTCACTGTCTTTCATCCAATATTTATTATAATTCTCCAAGCTTCCACATCTTGCCCGTGCAATTAGCTTCTGACTATTTTTGCACTTGCCCTTAGTTAGGTACTCCGGTGATCTATAAATCCGTACATTCTTATCTACACTATTATACCTAGACCAGTGTTTCCCAACAGGGGGACACTTTTGAATATTTTGGGGGCAATTAAAATCTCCATTGCCTTTTATGCTAGCAGGCATTTTTTTCTAATTGGCATACCTATTTATATTATACTTTCTCAGAACTTGGTTGACCATTATGCTAGGGGGGGCATCAAAATCTTTGAGACGTTCAGGTGGGACATGGTCCAAAAAAGGTTTGAAAGCACTGACCTAGACCTTTGTATCCTGTTATGCTACATCTGTCTTTGGCTTTCATAATCTCTGTCTTTTAATATATAACTTACACTGACTCGTTATTATAAGACAAAGTGTTAGGTTTCTGCGCGTGTAAGCCGATTTGGTAGCAGCATCCCGATGGTTCAGAAACGCGAGCGAAAGCGGATCAGAGCCGGTCGGATCGAACATTCCTGACACATGAACTAACCACTTTCGCTGGTAGACGCAATTACGTAGTTCCGTTTATAACAACTGGTTGTCTGGCGGGTTTGCGGATCGAAGCCGTCGGGTCAGTTTATTTTAAATGTTCCTTCGCGAGTCCAGCGGGGACAGAGAGGCATTGTCCGCCGAAGGAAAGGCGTAGCTATCTCGCGTCTTCGCCAGCATGTCGGCACGGAAAACATACGGATAGGAGAATTTAGTAAACATTGTTTCGCAGCTGTTGCTAAAATTGAATCCGCTGCCCGACCCGGTTTACGTAGCCATGAGGCCGAGGAACGGTTTTCAGTTTTTGCACGCGCGAAAACAGGAAGACGCTGCGAACGGTTCGGAGAGCTCACGTGAGCGAGGATTATGGACTTATTTTCATGGAACGGTGATCGTTACTTAACAGTGACGTAAGACATGGTAAAACAGTTATTGATTCCACCAGTCCATGAGTATAATTTTAATTAATTAGGACAGACGGTGCTTGCCAGGAAAACAATTAAAGGAGTGTGCGAGTGGAATCGTTGTGAATGGGAATAATTGGATCTGGATATTAATAGTTGAACACTGTGTTATGGGAAGAGGGACGGTAAAGAAGTATTATTTATTTTATAGATTGTAATTAATTGTTTTTTTTATTGAGGCAATTTGAGTCTCCATGAAAAGATTATTTTGCAATACAACGTTCAATATATAATGTAAAGTACACATAACGCACGACGACTTGCAGATACATTATTTTCTTATATTGTTAGGTTACAGGTTTTCAGAAATGAATGCATGAGGTTACATGGATAGTAATTAATTATTTTGGTTGAAAGTTTTAAGTAATTTCAGACACATGTTCAGGCTTGAACATTGAGCATTATTCTAGCTCTTTATATATTATATTTTAAGCTAACCCTGACGTAAGTCCGTTCTCGGATGCTGAATATGGCTCATTGGGATACTATTAGGTTGAGTCATAAGTAACTTACAGTTTTTCCTCTTCAATTTATTGAATAATTCATTGAAGTAATAATTTCTGATACTTCTGCAGCGTGACTAAGTTTCAGGGCTGTTTACTTTCTGATGTGAAATTAAGATCAGTTGCATAGAGAAACTATTTAAATTTTTAGGAATAAAACATCTGGTATGCGTCGAAAGTTATTTATGACTCAATCGAATAGATATCGCTTGTTGTTATTATCTCTCGCAGGCAACTGTTAATAATTCACACATATTAGAAATATTACATGCAGTTCGGAAATGTATAATACAATTATAAAATGGCAAGAAAATTACAATTACTGAAATAACAGTAGTATGTTACTATTTATCGTCTTGGAAAATTCAGTGAAATTTTTCGAATATAACAAAATAATAATTAGAAGCACGTTCAGGGTACCCCACGAATCGAAAATGCAAAATTGTATTTCTCTGTATTTGTGAAGTCCATATGTACACACAAGCATGTGAAGAGATTTCTAAATATTCTGAAGGCCAGATAGGTTGCTTGAAGCATTAATTTTGTATTAAAACAACAATTTTTTCACTATTGAACCTAATAAGGTTTAACATTCATAGTGTGCAAAAATAACTTGTACACACAAATGCAGACAATACTTACCATAATTAATAAATCAACAGAATCAGAAAGTCATAAGGAAAATCTGCGACCTGGACGACCAATTTTCGAATCGAAACCAGTTTCAAAATTTGAATATATTACCGTAGATATTACACGTGGCTCTTGTTGTCAAAAATATTTCCAGCTATTAACATTTCGAAGTCATCGATTCATGACTCAGAGAACTTAATTCTCACTACAAACTTTCCTCGTCAGTCCCCAGTGGCCCCAGCAATTGACGCGAGTTCAAACTCAAATATATTCTCCATAGTCTATCAGTTTGAATAAACCAATCTACCACAGTTCAAGTACTATTTTTTGACTACGTGACTTATCACTTTAACGTGGCTCTAACTCATTAAGCTGTGTTAGAGATAATACAAACATTGTTGAACAATTGTACAGTGTTCCACGGTTGGCTGGAAGAGCATTCACGACTAACAGTTTTCAGCCAACCGGGGTAGGGCAAATTTGTCATCGTCTTCTCAAGCTACGTTCGTGAATATTGTGCTCGCAAAGGCGATGATAACTAGTCTACCCCGGTTAGCAGGAAGATTAGTTAGGGCTGAAAACTTCCAGACAACCGAGGTAAGGTAAATTTTTATCGCCTTCTCGAGTATAATATTTGCAAAACCTCCTATGCACGAACTGTTGAGCTCCAATTTTGAGAGGTGCTGGATATCTGCCATAGTACAGTGTTCCACGGTTGGCTGGAAGTTTTCAGTCCTAAACGCCCTTCCAGTCAACCGTGGAACACTGCACTATAGAAGATACCCAGCACCTTTCAGGATGGGCCTTCAACAATTCGTGTATAGAAGGTTTTTCGAGTCACGGAGTCGATCCAATAATCGTTGGAATTGTCACGAAGAAACTGTGACGTCCGGCCGTGAAAAAGTCGTGGCTCGAAAGCGTAAGGACTTCTGCTCGTTTGCCCTCGCTGCCTACCGTCGTGGTCGTCGCCTTTGTCGCAGTCGTGCTCGTCTTCTTCCTCTTTTTCGGTACACCGGTGAATTCTCCGTCTCAGGCGACGGTGCCTCCACAATTCACCGGCCGTACTGGCAGTACCATCGCGTTCCCGGCGTTCTCATAAATAACCTCAGAACGCGCATTATTTCACTTCAACCGCGTCGGTGAGTTTTGACTCGCGACAGTGAAATACGGCACGGCCAAGGAGGACTCTCAGGTGTTACCGCGATCGAATGACGAAATAGGTGTTTACGAGTGTAACGATCATTCTTCTGGAAACGTTCAGTATATGGACGCGAATAGATTGGCTGTCAGGGTTGTTCGTTCGTTGAACAAAATTTTGGTATCGTTAACCCGTTGCTTTACGATTTTATTAGACTTCGAATGCATTCTATAGATCGATTGTTATAATTATTCGGTTGTTAAAATATTTCTTATCACCAACCCTTTCCTTTATGATTTTATTAGTCTTCGAATGAGTTGTATAGATCGATGGTTACAATTATTTATTCGTTAAAAAATATTTCTTATCGTCAACCCCTCCTTTACGATTTTATTAGTCTTTGAATGCGCTGTATAGATCGATTGTTATAATTATTCGAGCGCTAGAAAAAAAATATTTCATATCGTGGACCCCTTGCTTTACGATTTTATTAGTCCTCAGGCGCGTTGTATATGTGGATAGATTGTTATAATTATTTATTCCTTGAAAAAAATATTTTTTATCATTAACCCTTTGTTTTTCGATTTTATTACTCTTCGAATGTACTGTATAAATCGACTGTCATGATTTTTCATTTGGCAAAAAAAGATATTCGTGGCATTAACCCTTTGCTTTACGATTTTATTAGTCTTCGAATGCATTGTACATGTAGATCAATTGTTATAATTATTCAGACGCTAAAAAAATATTTCTTATCATTAACCCTTTGCTTTACGATTTCATTAGTCTTCGAATGTACTGAATACATCGACTGTCATGATTTTTCATTTGCCCAAAAAAGATATTCGTGCCATTAACCCCTTGCTGTACGATTTTATTAGTCTTCGAATGCGCAATAGTTAACTGTTTTAATGTCATGGCGTTTCCACAGATGAACACCTGTATAATTCTCTGAAAGTCAGAGAAACCAAACAGGTTTTAAAAATTGACGATTAACACACGGAACGGGCAGTTCTGTTATAGCCAGAGCGGTGCATATGTAGATTAAAAGAAATGGAAATGTCTTCTGCAAATACATTGTACATTAAACAATGTTTGCAAATTAGTGATTGAAGGCAGAGAATTATTTGGGTAAATGCTTTTCACATTCTTGAATAATATATTGTTCTTATAGAGAAAAATTCCAGTCCAGTCGCTTAAGTGTTTTTAGAGACCTACTGTAGCAGAGATAAATAATATAGACCGTCCAAAGCTACAGAACAATTTCCTTGCCATATCATTTGATAAATTAAATTCACCTTTACTGTCATTTCGTTTCTCGAAGCTATTAATAAGATTGAACACAGTAACGAGAACATGAAAAATTAGAAATGTCCTAGTCGTGTATACTACAATTTATGATACACCTGACACTTCGTACCTGTACTATTCAGATGTTTAGAATACGTGAAGCATAACGTGTGATTCGTTGTTACAGAGAAGGGGTTTAAATCGTGGTTCGCAATAATGCTACAGAAATTTTAGATAAACATCTATTAAGTATTTCTTGATTTATCTCGCTTACGATTTATGAGCAGGTTCTTTAAAATCGGAAATAATGTGGTTGGTATAATTGTACCGTGTCGTATATGTCGTCGGCGAATGGCCAAATCATGTCAGCTGACGCAATTCACGAGACAATCTGAAAGATTAACAATCCCCGTTCTCACTGTTATATCACAGCTTTTGCTACCAGTTAATGTTGTTTACTTGCAATTGAATTTCTAGATTAGACGCGATTTAACAGTTCAGAATATTAGTTGTTACTCTGGCTTATATAATATAACAGATTCATTTCAGGAGAATTATGAAATTCAATTTTTTCTTTAATGGTTATTCACTAAAATTATCAAAGTAACTTTCATTCTTTTAATCAGCATGCTACAATTTTACTGCTATTATTTTATAGGAAATTCAATCACGGTTAGTACAGCCTTCATTCATGTAATACGGAAATTAATTAATATCGACATATTTGAGATAAAATATGATACTTACAGAACAGTTTTCCGAAGTTATGCCATCTATTTTTTAAAAATAGATGACTCATGGCGAGATGAAAATATCTTTTACTGCATTCGCATGAATCCTACTTAAAGCTTTGATTGCTTTTCCTCGACAACGCGTTCTCAGAATCGATTAGGATTCTTCGAAAACTATTCTCTCGATTTATTTCACGTTTCGAATAGTTATTCTGTATGATCATAAGCAGTTAGCTAGTGTTTTAGTCTTTGTTATTATGGTAAAAGAAACACCATTTTCGTAAAAATATTTAATATCTTTCTAATCTCACTAAAGTGTGTTGAGTCTCGATCTTAAGATGACTCTGCTTCTGTAATACTTACAATTGCTATCGAGTCACTATACTATCTCTAACACACGTCAACGTATTATAGCCACGTCTGAAAGTGTGAGTCACGTCCTCACAAAATATCACTATAAATTGACCTCCCCAAGGCTATCTCGAAAACTATTAAAGAAAGAAGTATACTTCAAATTGCAAAGTTGTAGTTGTTTTACGTACAATAATCTGACAAAGAAGATTTTCAAAAATAGTTAACAGTTTTCGAGATAGCCCTTGGGCTACCATTAATCAGGGGGTGATTTCACCCCTTAAACTTGAGTATCTGCAGCTAAAAAACACGTGTCTCTAATTGTTGGCTATTCTACAAATTTGTAAAACTTCATAAAAATCGGGAGGGGGCAGTCCAGTGCCCTTCCTTGTCAGTATTCCCGAGAAGTCGACGAGTCGTTGATTCCTGCTACACCGTGTGCCAACGCGTTCAAGGACTTTTACGTTCTGTCGCGATATCGTTCAGGAGCATCGTGTCTGCGATATTTCCCTGGCAGCGAACGATAGCCGAGAAAAATATGAAAGTTCGAGGGATAGGAGTTTGGAATTCAGTTATCTGCGAGGCGTTGTCCCGCGGGAGCCGACGCGCTCAGGGGCACTTGTTTCCTACACGTGAGCGCAGCTACGGAGTCGGACGTGATGTGTTTCGGGGACATCTAAATCAAAAGGAATATTTGCATCGATAAAACTTCCCCGGAATTTGGTTTTCTTTGATGTGGACTCTCCGGAGAGTTGGCTCTAGTTGATTTCGTCGCGAAACTTCGCCCGCACGGACGCACCACGAATATCTCGGCCACCGCGATATCTCACGTACCTGGACAGCCGTAAAATTCCTCTCGATGGAGTCTTCCATCGAGGATCGACGAGGTTCAGGGAAATTACCAGTCTCTCCGTGATTTCTGCCGTTAATGCTTTCCTGATCACGAATTACAGTCTCGGACCACTTCGATTCTGATATCTCTTTAACCAGTTAACTGCGGTCGACGTGTATACACGTCAATCCAAAGCTCTATTCCGGCGCGGTCGACGTGTATACGCGTCTTGTAAAATAAAAAATTACCATTGACTATAAAAACTCGAAATTTCAATAAGATGAAATAAAAATGTCATTTGGTGGTATGTTTCCTTTATATTACCAATAGAACTGCAATGTCTTTTATATGTATTTTATGAAAGAAAAATTGATTATTCTTTTTGGTATATTGGATATTCCCCGTACAATGTATTACTTTTTATAAACTGAGCTAATTATTTTCTCCAATGCATCTGGTATGCATAAATTACCACACTGAAATCAACTGAATTTCTTAAAATTATTTGTTTTCTTTAATTTTTCTTGTTTATAAATTTTATTATTTTTTGACAATTTTTAAGTTTTTAATAATGATAACCTTTTCAACAATGTATTGTTAATTTTGTATCGAAAAAAAATGTAATCCTTTCTCGTTTTGCGTTACTTTTTTCGTACAATTTATAATAGGAGCATTTGCCCTGCGGCCGACATATATACACGTCTTTGCTTGATTTTAATTCCGCATACCGCCAGGGATTTTTAAAACTAAACTCCACAGTTAACTGGTTAATAGTAAATCTAGAGTCACTTAAGACTGGAAGCTGAAATATTTTTGAAACTGTTAATTATATCGAGAAATGTTTCAGATAAAAGTTGAATAGTTTCGAGGGGGGGTTATTCGATGTAATTAGCATTTTTGTACATGACCTGTGCACGTTATAAGTTCTATATTTCTTCATGTGTAGTCAACATAATCATACATGAAACGACACAGATAAATTCGACTCTGTACAAGTACTACTCTGCAAATATCTTAATTAAAATATCTCCTAAACTAATGGTTTTTCAGTATAAATGGTTTATTACTTTTTTATAGAGAGTGACCAGCTGAATCGATTGATGGATTAAAATATATATGATTCTGTTTAAAAAAACAAAGTTGACCTGCAAATTTCCTCTACGCGTCCACTTACGAAATTGATAATTATATGGAATAATACTCCCCTCAAAACCATTCAACTTTTGTATCAAATATTTTTCGATATAATTAACAGTTTCGAAAATATTTCTGCTTCCAGTTTTAGGTGACTCACCATGTATTTCTACCGAACCGGTCTTTAAATAAAAGTTATATTTTCTGCAATTTAGTGCAGATAATAATGAATTTAGCACGAGCAATAATAAACAAAATAACTGTGTGATAAGAAGAAAATAAAATTCATTTTTTCCATTTTAATTATAAACAAGAACACAAAATGAAAAATAAATAATAGTCGTACGGTCACTTGACCGGCCATGGTAGCTTTAGTGTTAACGAGATACTTCTCAGTGCTGCAAATTTTAAACATTATTTGTCACGAAAGAGACAATTTTTTGGCTCCACTGAAAAAAAATCGCCTAATAAACGTCAAATGAGTTAAACGATGCAATTTCCATCGCGTTCCGAACGATTACAAGCGGTACATTGGTCAAAGTTATCGAAAATTTGGCACTGCGTTTGCGAGATGTCATAACCACGGAGGGAAATCGTTTTGAAAATTTGATAACTTAATTTCCTTTTGATAGTTAAATGCAATTTCGTTTATACTGTTTTAATATTGATATTTCAAAAATGTTATTTGACTTTAAATTGTTGGGTTCATTATTTTCCACCCAGTATATTCAGCGTGTATCGGTATAAAAATAAGTTTATTATCGGAATTTGTTGACATGGCCGTTTGGATAGCATTCATAAATTGTGTTGATTTATGAAGTAGAAAAAAGTATTTGAAAACTGGAATTTGAGGAGAAATTAGATAGCATGCCAAAGGGTAGTTATAGTTAAGGGAAAGATGTAGTATATCAACAGCTACGAGCAAACATAGCAACACGTCTTTGGTTGTAATCAATATTAGTTTAACTGGTAATTATGTTAATTATATTGAGTGTTTGTTACCTTCATGAGAGTAAACCGCGGTATTGATTAAATGCTATAACTCGTAAATAATCGACTGCCTGAATATATCATTTACACCATATGAAGGTGCATTGAACAAAGTATAATTCAGATTCAATTTACTTTTGATTGTAACAAATGATATGAATTTTTTGGAGTCGAAAAGTATCCAAAAAATTGCTGTAAATCGTGTAAAAAATGCTTTGTTTTTACTAGTATTGACGTAAGAGTCACTTATGTATCTTAAAGAATTTAAAAATTATGATTTCATGTAATTTTTCGCAAAATTAAAAACAAGAATCGATAAGAACCATATAGATTTATAAATGTGCAGAATTTGAAAAGTCGAATCTAAATAAAGAACCGTAATTCATCTAAATTACAGAGTTAACTCGCATTGGCCAGTGAACGTGTTAATTAAACAATTATTGAATGTAACAACATTCTCAGCGAATTTTACATTGCAAGATTAACATAAAAACGTATGCATACGATTTTCTTTCTCTGTGACTTACAATCTAAACAGCAATTTATGTCGCGTCTGATTAGGAACGGCTGTTTCCCCTGTGACAGCCAAAGTGTTGATTACTGACGAAAACGAGAAAAGAATCAGAATTCTCAGCGTCCAAGTATACGATCTGAAAGCGACAGTGATGTAAAGAAATAATAATAATAATCATTATTTATTGAACCTTAACAGTTATACATACACGGATTTCCAATAATATGTTTATAGATGTTCCATAGCTCCGCTTGCTATTCACGTTTAACACTAACATACATTTCTTTAAAGTATTCTCACAATAATTGTTATAATAACCTTAACATTTAGAGTACTGGAAAAAATACAATAATACAGGAAAACCGGCAACATAATGCGATATAAAGGAAGATTTTCCCCAATCCGCTCCAATAAAAGCATTAAATCAGTTCCAGTGGTTCATTCTACACTACAGTCATTTAACCGGAGTCGATCAAAGCCCGAAAGTTTTCTTTCAGCGCCGCTCACTTCGCTGGAACTTTCTCATCCTCTTTCGTCGGGGGCATCCGTCTGTCTGCCGGTATTTAAACAGCATACCGATTGTGTTTCCAATGGAAGATCAAGAGAATATAAACTACCTTCACCGGTATTTGAACAACGCGGTTCGACGAATCCCGGCGCGGGTCCGGCCGGCCGGTCGACCGGGCGGATGTGCGGCGATTTTGGATTACGTGTTCCGCGTGGGTTTAACCTGAAAAGTTTGCGACATCCCCGAGGAAAGACGGGGCTGGTTAATCCGTCCGGAAATGTATCTCACGGACGAAGCGGAAGTTAAAAAACACGGAAGCTCCGGTGTAATAACGTTGACCGGCCGGCTCGAGCGGATTAAGCCGGCGAAATGTAGTGGCCGTTGACAACGATACGTGACAACTAAAAACGGAAGTTTTGCAAGCGCCACGGCTCTCTTACGAGTTTAGCCGGCAGTTTATGGAGGCTGTTCCACCGGATGCGTTACAGGATGGTGTCTCTCTATCGAGCCCACGGAGAAGAGTCCTTGCTCACGAGGAATAACTAAAGGGTGGCAGGGCAGCCGACATCAGAGGGGAGCGGCTGTGTAGAGGGCAGAAGGTGTCGGTGTGCCAGGCTAACGACTTCCTGATGAGGCAATGTAAACCACAACTTCTTCGTAATGGACTCCCCTGTCCTCCGATATCGCCCTTAAAGTGGCTTTGCAAAGCTGCGCGGCCATCGTACGGTAGCTGAAACGTTGCACGAACCTTGTCACGGCTATCAGAGATATCGGTGCAATTTGTAGCTTCTTCTTGCGTTCCCTCCCTTCAGCCGCTCTTGCTCTTTCACTCCGTACCATCGCGATCCAACTCTCGACGAATTTCGTGTTTATCTTCGTTCAAGTTCCAGGAAGGTCGGAGGAAAAATTTCTTCGTGTATTTTTGCGCTTCGATTTGGGGATTCGCGTGCTGAGCTCGCCGGAGGTACTGGGCGTCCCTGAAGTCGCTGCGTGTTTCTATGAAATGGGGAGAATTTTTAAAAAAACGACTGAACGACATGATTACTGCATTATTTCTATGCGAAACATATATGTCTGTTATTGTTTGAAACTGTTTGTATAATGTTTATTCGAAATTACAGTGACTCACGGAATTGTTCTCATATTTCCGTAATTATTTTCCTTCCTTAATTCTAGTGCAACCAACTGCAAATTTTTCAAGTGCAGTTGAAACGTTGTTTGCTAAAGATATCCTCGCTTGAAAAAAACCTGTCTTAAAAGAGTGTTAAATAGAAGAATGTTGAAATAACATTATAATATGATCAACTGCGTGAGTCATTGTAGGGAAAGATTCTCGAGACGATTTCGTGGGCCCGGTTCTATAGATAATATGATTCATGCACTTGTGAATAAGTTTAAAAAAATTGAGCCTCTGTATAACAAGGTGAGAAAGCATCCAATCAGTATGAAAAATGTTTAACCCTTTGATTGCTATCAGCGACTATAAACATTCGATAAAGCGCCGTGTGCTGTCGACGCCCATAGGCGTTAGGTGCAATAGTTCCCTATAGTCCTTCTGCAGGTTGTAGCGTTCGTCTCATTTCAAAGTAGCCCGCTGTCAAAGGGTTAAATAGCAAACCAGAAATGCCAGTTAAGAAGGCTTCTCTAAAACTGAACATACTCAAGACAGTTGTTTATAGAATTTTACTTACGAATCACTTTCAATTACCGCGCCGTTTGCATAAACAAAGTTACCCAAATTGTGCAGTCATATGGGTGAAATCGAAAGTGAGAGCGTAATGGACCACAGGTTGTTCAGTAACAACGCGATTTTTCCCCGTTGCAGTTGTTTTTCTTTCCAAATTTATTATTGTATATAAATGGACCAGTGATTATACCACAGTTGGGAATTATTCAAATTGTTCCGAATAAATATTTATCTCATGTAATTATCCCAGTAAATTCTTTTTAGTCGAATATTTTATCCGGATAATAATTCTTCGTTATTCGTAACAAATTATTACCTCTATTTATACGAATTACGATTGCAAAATTATTCGAGAAATGTTACGAATAATTATTGATTGTTTTCGGTTTCACTTCTTCTGCTGGTGATATTGCATCTATGTTTACTTTTTGACTATGTCCTTCTATATCATAACAAAAAAAAAGAGAAAATAAATAAATTCTTACTCGTTGGTGACGAATAAAATTTTATTCGTTACTCGTATCCATTATCTGTTATCCGAATAAAATTTTCCCAACACTGGATCATACCATTAACCCTTCGACATACAAACAAAATGGAACTCGATGCGTTGAAAAAATATTATTTAATATATCTCAACCATCATCTAAGCTGTACAGTGCCATAATAATCAAGTGGCGCATCCCAAACGTTTTTACACGTCAAGGGGTTGACATTTTTTGTGAATTCACCCCATTTCATAGTAACATGCTACTTTCGGCACACCCTGTGTTTGTCGAGCATGACGAGAAGAGCCGAAAGAACGTTGCCCTGATAGGATGAGGATGATGGTTGCACCATGAAGTTTCATTTCGCATCGAGTAAGCTGATCGCGGAATCAATGCGCGGAAAGTTAGTTCCGCACACGGTGAAGTCAGTTTCGTTTCATTGGCAAGCAGAAACAAGATCTCGAGCACGTTTGAAGTTTCGGCACGTAAGAAACCACTCTTAATGCGCGGTATCCGCTTACCAAGTCGCCCGTTCAACTGAATATTTTACGACTTTATCTCGTTAAGTGTCTCACGAGCACCGGCGGACCTCGACTCGAAACCAAATTTTCGCTCCGTTTCGTTTTTTTAGAAGCGCATGTCGTTAATCGCGAAACTTTCGAGTGACTTTGGAATCATAAGACCGTGTCTTCCTTTCGTAGATTTCGGGGGTATTGAAACTGGTATGGCGGAAACTCTGACAGTCCAATGAACGGGGAGACAGGATCGCTAGAACGAGACAAAATTCGGATAATGAGGTGTTCACTTGTTTATGTTGAATATTCTAACATAAAGACATTATTTTTTCTTCATTTCAAAGCGTTCCACATTTTTCAATTGTTATACTGCACAACTGTTCCAGTGTATTTAGCTCGGTTTAATATCGCACCTTTGATCCTTTTTACCTGAAACTGGCAGTTCTGAAATTAAAAAAACATCGTTCACCGCGTGCTGGAATTTTCTAGGGTCGAAAATGCGTTAAAGTGAATATTTCATCGCTGCAATATGTGCGATGTAAATTGTTATGTTAGCGCAAGATTGTTGACTACAGCTCTTTTCTGTGATTGTCTGAATTTTTATTGAGAAATTCAAAACAATATATGTACGTCTCTGAAATTCCACGACTTACACAGTCAAATCTTGATTAGATAAAATCGAATAATATATTCATACTTATTTAAAACTTGTTTTATAAAATAGGGAACGACGTTTATGGGATGTGTTGATAATTTGCTGTACTGCGAAAGTAATTAATCGCCCACTTGCTGCAACAACGACACAGCTCAAAAGGAAGGATTTTAGGGAAAGCGTGTTTCAATGTTTCGAATCACTGCAATTTTATAAGAATATCTATCCTCGACAACCGTCTTCTCGTGGAGAGTTTTAGAAGATCAGTTGCATCGTTCTACCAGTATTAACTATAAACAAAAACAGTTATTCTATACCAATAACTTAAAAATAGCAAATTTTTAAATGTGTCATTGCAAATGAGCGATATGCATATTATAGGAAAAGTCGTGAAATCAAGTGACGAAAGCGATAACAGTGACTGCAAAATTGTTAATCAAAAATTAAAAAACGGTCGCGTGACCGGCCGAGGTAGCTTCGGTGTTAAAATGAATTATTTCAAAACAGCAGTAATTTATTCAAAATCGCTTTAAAAACTCTCAAAGCACTGAAACAAGGATACTAAAATTCACCTTCAGTCACATTTAAAAGTGACATTTCGAATGACTCGTCTCTTGAAAAACTATCCCGTTCTTCCGTACCCCAAGGCGTTACACGAGCCTCCAGAGAGATCGATAAATAGTGTAAATGATTTTTTCACCGGCAGCCTCGCGTCTGTCGTCGAAATTCGTAAAAAGTCCGTAGTCCGCGTGAAAGGATGGCCGAAATCTCGAGGAAGAAAGGAGAGGATTCGCGGACGGTAGCGTAGGCGTGGATATATCGTAGCATGAATTATGAAACAACGTGTTTAATGACGCGCCGGATCCAGCCCACTGTAAATTTTCCACGAGGGGTTGAAGTTTTAAACCCTCTCCATGGCCCGTACCATTGTCATTCCTCTCGTACGACTCTCATTCCTGCACCGTCTCGTCGTCCTCGGGAGCCCCTCATTGACTCTCCCCGCACGTTCTCCGCCTGCCGCTCCCGGGATACCAGGACACATTTTTCAGTTATTAGATACTCATTCCTAATTTTCTACGGTTCCCTCGTTTATTTTCCCATTTCCTCATTTTCTATTGTGCAGCTCGCCGAGAGAGGCGGACCAGAGCGAGGGAGAGAGAGGGGTCGATCCACCGCACGACCACCGAGCCGCATTTTTCCTCCTCAAAAAATATCCTTTCTCGTATCTTCTTCGTTCCGCCGTCGTTCCTACCCTCGCAGCTTGTTCTCGAATTTATTTAGCGGGCCACGGCGAACGTTCTCGAATAACAGAAGAACGCCTCCTCGTTCCGACGGTTTCCGTCCGCGCGGAACCACCGCTGAGGCTTCGCTCCGCTTTTGAACGAGCCCCGGTGATGATTGAAATCCCGATTCAAATCGCAAATGAGCCGCGGCGGGAGCGAGTCTTTATCCGTGCCAACCGGATTTTTATATTAAACGAACCGATTTAAAGAGTATTGAAGATTTAATTAATGGGATCAGTTGCGAGTGGGGCTCTCCGAAACAAAGCTATTCATCGGGGGATTCCGTTTTATCCCTGACGTATTAGCGGAGCTTCTGATCGCTCCGGTTACACGGTGGTTTATTGGTATATAAAATTTCCTATTCACCGAGGGGATTCATCGCAATACGTCCAGCGATATAGAGGCCGAGTAATCGCACAATGAAACGTCAAATAATCAGGCGGTCGAACCTTTTTACGTGCTGCCTCCCGTATTAAAGATTTTGCACGGCTTGTGTTGTGCTTGATGAATTCGTATCGATAAAAATGCCGCGAGTGCTCGTGTCTGTGCTCTGAGGCGAGACACCACTTTTGAGTATTGAAGCTTGAAGATTCAGTAATTCCGCGGCGGGAAATTGTGTGAACGCTGGAATACGAATGTGTGGGTTCATTAAATGAGAAATGGAGTCTACGTATTCAGGCATTGGTTAGGGAAGACCATAACGTTTCACTGTACTCTGTAAGGTATGAGATCATCTGGTAAAAATTACGTCTAACGCTACGCAAAAATTACGCTTAACACAAAAGTAAATTTTGACCGAAAAATTGTCGATTTTCTAACTGCTGTAACTTCGTGAAAAACAATTGTGCAACAGTCTACCTGGGCTCATTTTAAAGGGTGAAGCCTCTACTTTCACATCTCTAAACAGAATTTTTTCAAAGAGCCATTTATATTATAAAACGGAGTGGAAAACTGTAGTTGCTTTTTTTTTAAAATTGTACAAATTCAAACGACTCTACGGAGTTTAAAAAATTTTTTTCGAGATTCGTTTTAAAATGACTTTATAAAGGAAAGTCTCCCCGTTACAATGATCTCTAAAAAATTGATGTACGGTTTTTTGTCGTCGTTTTATCGCATTTCAAATGACAAGTGTAAAATTTAGTGATCCTTTAATTATGGGGAGTAGTATATTTCTTTCAGGTACCAGACAGTAATTGTTATAATAATCTTAACAGTTAAAATACTGTAAAACATACAATAATACACAAAAAATAGTAACATTTACACAAAATGAATGCAACTGAAACAAAGGTTTCCATGTATTATCACGTCTTGCATCTGCTCGCGTTCATTTGCTCGCACTGAACACGATTGTTGTGTCACAGAATTACGAGAGTCCAGATGGACCCTTGGAGCACAAGTTGGTGTGATTGAAAAAGAAACAGCTGAGTCTACTGTACCTGACATATTTCTAACAATAATCTAATAATAAAGTAGGTCTTCGAACTGTAACTAACTCGAAAACGTCAACCGAGTTCACTCATTGCATTCGCTGCATACGAGATGATCGGTGATTGGTTAGCAAATTTCTTCCTTTCCATTTGGTGGTTCAACGAGAATTGTAAAAAAATAAATGCCAAGAATGTCCTCCAGTGTTTTCGGGCAATCAATCGAAGTTCAGGGCACCTGGACCGCGTCTAAAGTCCCCTAAGTGTTGACGTATACAAAATGATCCGTGATTGATGTAACGCTGATTGTTTAGCAAATTTCTTCCTTTCCATTTGGTGGTACAACTAGAATTGTAAAAAACTAAATGCCAAGAATGTCCTCCAGTGTTTTCGGGTAATCAATCGAAGTTCAGGGCACCTGGACCGCGTCTAAAGTCCCCTAAGTGTTGATGGATACAAAATGATCGGAAATTGATATAACACTGATTGTTTAGCAAATTTCTTCCTTTCCAAATGGTGGTTCAACTAGAATTGTAAAAAACTAAATGCCAAGAATGTCCTCCAGTGTTTTCGGGCAATCAATCCAAGTTCAGGACACCTGGACCGCGTCTAACGTCCCCTAAGTGTTGATGGATACAAAATGATCCGTGATTGATGTAACGCTGATTGTTTAGCAAATTTCTTCCTTTCCATTTGGCGGTACAACTAGAATTGTAAAAAAATAAATGCCAAGAATGTCCTCCAGTGTTTTTGAGCAATCAATCCAAGTTGAGGGTACCTGGTTCTCCCCCTTTTTTTTAACGTTACAACCTGGAGTTACTATGTAACAGCATCGTCCATTAGCGAAGGGTAAAAGGAAGTACAGCAACGCGTAAGAGCATGCAAATCTCGAGCTTATTAAGCGGAATGACAGTAAAGTGTTCATCCGTAGGTGGGCAGTTTAGCCGTGACAGTTTCGACGACAGTCGAACACCCTTAAGCTCCACGAGGGAACGTATGATTAAGCGTGCATGTGTAGTTGATCGCAGGATGACGTACGCCTCTGGTTCCACGAGGATGCATACGTGATATTCAGAGCGTATGATGAGGCAGCTGCACGCCATGTCATTTCGTGGCCTCGTACTTAACGACAGGGCTGGCGTATCCTTAAACCGATGGCTCGCTCGTGAGGGTTTTCCAGGATGGCGCGGTGGTGGTGTCGCGGGATCATTTGATCCTCGCGCCGTCAGATTTTTCCTTTGGACGAGAGACGTTTGAAAAATGCGGCGTACGAACCGGCGGGATGGGGCCGAGACAGAAGCAAAACCTCTCCCGGCTGGAGGTTGTCATGCACCGAAACGGACAAGTACAAGGGAATGGAACCGGGAGGAGACTGTCGCAATATTTCGCAAGCTGTTTTCTAAGATTTTCCACGCGAAATGGCTTCTGCCGGAGTTTGACTGTAGGATCATCGAATTCAAGGAGATTTTACGAACGCTCAAATTGTCACTGCGGTTTGAACCTTCGTTCTTCACAGACTTCTGCGCCGGGTTCTCTCTGCCTGCTGCAGCGTTGACTCACGTGCAGTTGCTCATGTAATTATATATGTCGATTCACACTGAGACAGTAGTACTGATATTTATACTCATACTCATGTAATCAGTACTCATACTCATACTCATACTCACGTACTCAGTACTCACACTCATACTCATGCTTATGTAATAATGTACTCATATTCATACAAATACTCAAAATCTACACGTGCTCATACTAACCTGGTCACATTCATAGAATTATAGACACGTACTCACGCTCATATACTTATACTCATATTCATATTCATGTAATCGTATACTCGTACTCATGTTTATACCCATACTAACCATGTACTCGTACTCATATCCATACCTATACTCATAATCTACACGTGCTCATACTAAGCTGGTCGCACTCATAGAATCATATACACGTACTCATGCTCATATATGCACTTGTACTCTGATTCATACTTGTGCTCATCTACTCATACTCATATCTATACTCATATTCATCTACTAACAGTCATATTCATATTCATATTCATATACTTATGCTCATATTCAAACTCGTCTTCTCGTACTCATACTCATACTCATATACTTGTGCTCATATTCAAACTCATCTACTCGTACTCATGTTCATACTCATACCCCTACTCAAAACCATATTCTCAGACTTGTATTCATTTACTCATATTCAGACACTTAGGCACATACTCATACACTTGTATTCAGACACTTGTACTTAATCATAAGCTCATAAACTTATATTCAAACACTGGTACTTAAACATAAGCTCATAAACTCATGTTCAAACACTGGTACTTAAACATAAGCTCATAAACTCATATTCAAACACTGATACTTAAACATAAGCTCATAAACTTATGTTCAAACACTGGTACTTAAACATAAGCTCAAACACTCACATTGAAATACTCGTACTCATACTCATATTCATATCACTCTGGCACTCACTCTTGCTTCTTCTTGACGCTTATACTGCGGCACAAGGTAACAATCCACTAATCAACAGCCTGTTATACTCAGTAATCATATATGAGTTCAGTAAAATACATTCTTAGCATGTGAAATAGAACGCCAAAACTCTCAAGTCCAATCGAGCCAGCAGTTGAACTGCAACGAGTTAATTAGATGTTTTTCCTATTCCACAATGAGCTTTATGATGCAGGACCCTTATGAATCATTCCACCCATACGCGGTACCAATTGCACACGATAAATTTCAGTTCTCAACAATGCAGAATAATCGATCTAACGGTCGGAGGTGGGTCGTTCAGATGGTTTCTTCGAAACTTTTGCCCAATTTCTGTACCGCCAATTATCGTGAAGCTTTTAGCAGAAATATATCGAGCGATCGAGCCTCGATTCCATCGAGAGGGCGCCTTGAATGCCCTCGAATGCACTCGAGGCACCGCAAACGGTGGCGTCTTGAAAATTTGTGGTAATGAGCTGCGCGAAGCCGCTTTAATGGAATCACGTCGCGTTCTGTATGTTCCGAGTTCGCTGCCGAGAATCGCAGTCAAACTTTGCCGGGCTCGAGATGTTTTGCCGGGAACACTCGTCGATGCATCGACTTTGCTCTACGCTTCTCGAAATGTTTACTCGGTAAGCAGATTTTCTCTCCGCGATCAATGAATCGAGGTGGAGGAGGATACGAGTGGCGTTTTCATTTTGGAAAGAGTTTCAGCGCCGGCGAAGTGCTGGAAAGCCTTGCCACGAGCCTTTGTCAGGCTCGCATGGAATAGTTTATAGGAGAATGAACAATTTAGAAGCAGTTCTTCTTGTTCTTTCTGTGTAATCTGGTATCGATTGCAGGGGTCATTCAGTCGGGAGACGTACAGTTCTAGGTGTCTGTCGTCAGCAACGCAGAATAACTGAACACTGTTATCCATGTTAGCACTGATCATGCTCAGAGTAGTGTAACCACGACAGTCAGACGAGAACGTATTATTGCCTTACAATCAGTAGAACATATTAACAATTGAAGCCATGAAGTCCAAAACGAGTCCACCAAACCTTTCTTGTCTATCTTCTTTAACTCTTCATTCATCTTTTTGACTTTTCTCATGAATATTAACATTTTTGTGTTGTTTTGAATGTCATTGGACAGCTTTGATTTTAAATAAGCTGAAAACAGTTGTATCAATAATTTATGGAGTGTTAATAAGTAGACCAGTGCTGCTTTGAAATGCACTGCTTCAAATATCTTTTGTAAAAAGAACATTCTTGCGTGGACCGTGCAAACGTTATTAACATTCCATCTTATTTAACACGTTGACTGCTGTTGGGTCACCGGTGACCGACACATTGAATTTTATTCAACTACATAATCACTACCCTGATTAAAACTTCGAATAGACTTAATATTATAATAAAAACAGAAGGTCCAAACTGTGCAATTCAGTGCTTACACACTTATTTTTTTTACTGCTTTGCATAAAATGAGGTGTTATAGCATGTCTGGCGAGGTATGGGAGCTTTCACTGTTTCAGTCAGCGTGTTAATAAAAAATTAAAATTCTGTGGTATTATTAGCGCACGATGCACGGTTTAATCTTCGTAACGACGTTCGACACGATTCTATCAGCCGTAATTCGCGTGTAGCTGGCAGTTCATGCGAATGAAGAGCAGGGAGGCAGGGACGGGCGATATAACGTTGAAAAGAATCCAGAGAGAAGAGTTGCGTTACGTTTTTCCTACTAAATCTTTGCTACGCGAAAAAAAAAAACGGACGAAAGTGGAATACACGACCGTGGTCAGACATAAATTTCTGGGAAGCTAGAACTCGAAGCGTTCTACGCTGCGTATGTTCAACCTCCTTCTGGCGTCAGTCTGTCGGTGCATATAATTGCAATAGCTTTAATAGCATATACCTAATTAGGTTAATGGAGCGATACCGTGCGGTATGTTTGTTAAGTGTGACTCGTTGAATACGAGCTACAGCGTTGCTTTGCCTGAGGAATTTTTCAAACTACTGACACGTATTTCAATTAAGCGATGAAATTTTTCCTGTCACCAATGCCAGACCTGTGTTGTCTATAAGAAGATTGAGTGTTGGAGTAAATGATACCACTTGGAATGGATACATTGTGGCGTAGCGAGGAGAAAAATCGAACTGGTTGGACTGTGAATCGAATCCAGGTCGGACAATGTCAATTGGGAAGGAAATAAATGTTTTAGACACTGCTGTGTCAACTTCGTGTTGTCAGTCGTTTTTCGAGCTTCTTATTCTGCATAGATGATTGCTATGGACTGCGGGTATTTGTGCAAATGTACATTTTTAGACTTTATTATTTTTGTTTTGATGTAGGTGCATTGTGTATTAAGATGTCACCGAAATATAAGCGTTGTATATTTAAATAACATTTGTAGCTTCAGGAAAAGTTGTCGGACGATCTGAGACGTGAAAAGAAACTAATTCTACGGAATTATTAACTTCAAGCTAAGCATGGAATTTAGCAACATGGAGAAATAGCGAAAGCGCGTTACAGAGCTAGTATTATCTAATAAATTAGCATTTTTTCATGTGAAATCGTAGTGTATTACATTTTGAACATAATTGTTTTAGAAATTACTGAAAGGAAAATTATTCTGTTTGGAGCACAGAAAATGTAAAAGTAAAATGCTTAAATCCTATTGCACTGTCTCTGTACTAAAAACTATGTGGAGGAACCACATGCATCAATTAATGCAATTTCTGCTTTTTATTATGTCCGTAAATTGGAATTCTGTGGTCTTTTTCAGGTTTATCTTTTGTGACTTTTAACACTTTGACTGTCACATTCTACTGGTTCAAAATGACAAACTTTTTAAAATTCCAGCTCCACAGCTGGTTGTATAGAAAAATGTCAAAGGTCTAAGACGTACAAAATTTATTTTCCACAAAATGCAGGAAAGAGACTCACACCCTTTCTCAACTAAGATGTCCATATCTGTATAAATTAAATCTGTTACAATAAAATTGTGTTTATTAAAAGAAAAGCTGAAGTGAATTCAAATAATGAGATGACACGTGGTAATGAACAATTGAACATCTATGGCGCTAAATTAATGGAAATTAAGGGTATAGTCATATCGATAAATGTTGACAGCATATCTTAACAAAATCTACAGATATACCTAGGTGACAGAAAATCCTGGTCCTCCCAGTATTAAAAATTCTATACAAAAATACACCTGAGCTCCACCTCAATATTTTCCATGTTTCAATCACAGATAAATCAATTAATGTCCCACCAGTGATCACATATTTATTTGGCAGATCGGTAAGGGTTATTCGAAAACAAGAAATCGCCCCGATAAATTAATGCATAAGCGACAAATTAATGGAAATTAAGGGTATAATCATATCGATAAATATTAACAGCATATCTTAACAAAATCTACAGATATACCTAGGTGACAGAAAATCCTGGTCCTCCCAGTATTAAAAATTCTATACAAAAATACACCTGAGCTCCTCCTCAGTATTTTCCATGTTTCAAGCACAGATAAATCAATTAATGTCCCACCAGTGATCACATATTTATTTGGCAGATCGATAAGGGTTATTCGAAAACAAGAAATCGTCCCGATAAATTTTTGATCCTCCCTAATCGGATTTAACGATTTCGCAGATTCCTTTCCTCCCCTCCTATCGATCGGCTCCCGTTTTTATTTGGAATCACGTATTTTATCGAGACTTCGTTCGCGTATCAGCAAAGTGTTCACGTACAGGGCAGAATAGGTAGCTGTACGTCGGTTCTCCCGCGTCTTCCTCCTCGCTCCTCCTCTTCGCGTTTCCGCTCTCGACGCGCGGCCATCCTTGGCTCCTGAAATTAGAAAACTTTTTATGTACGCCAATTTTTAACCAGCGCGCCCTCTTCACCGGTAATTACTTTTTAAGCTTCTCTTTTGCATATTATCTTTGGCGTACCCCGGCCCGGACGACAGTGCGTAATTTCAAATTTGTATCGCCTCGGAATCACCACGCAATATCATCCCGCTGGTCATGCTCTTCCCGCTGCACCGATCTCTCCCCAAAAAATTCCCTCTCCTCTCCTCGTTTCCTCCCCCAACCGCACCCCCGGTCCGCCTAATTTTTCGTCCGCGCGCGTGTCCTGGAAGTTTTCGCCATCCGCAGGAAAAACGGCGGGATTACAGCGGGACAGGCATCGTGGCGGACAGTTTTTGCTCGGACCCAGAGGCCCGTTCGTTTCCCGTTCCTGATTACGTAATTATTCTTCGAGAGACAAACCTTTCGTTCGTACGGAGGAGCCGGCTTTTTGCCGCGATCCTTCCACGCTGTTTTCACCGGCGAGTGGAAATACATCCGCTAATTTGCATAGTAAATTTGTCCACGGCGGCGCAACGTTTCGAGGACTTCGGCCAGGACGTAAGGACGTCGTTTGCCGGCTCCTTGTGCCTTCTGTGCTCCGAATGAAACGTTCCTCGAAAGCCACCGTCTTTCTGCGGCAGAAACGGGAAAAAATACGGGGACAGGGTGAAGCTTAACAAAGAGCACGGAAGTCGCGACGTTCTTCAGGTAGCATCTTCTCTGGTCGGACTGGTTCATGTCGCGGCTCGAGCATGAGCATCCGTTTCCTATTGAACGGCAAGAACGTGAATCATGCTACCGTATTAACTCCATCGTTCTAGTTATCTCGAGAATTTCCCGGTTTGTTCGCCGGGTAAAAACGATAATCGAAGCGGTCGCTGTGGAAGCGATTCGAAACACCTTTTGCTCGCTTTGGAATTATCGCGGACGTCGAGGAGCCGCATCGAAACACGAACGGCAAACTGTTTGGTAGATGCATACTGATTCGTTTGAAGAACAACCGCTTCTGAGTCATTTTGCGTCGCTGACCTTCGGCAGGTTGTTACGAAACCTGAAGCAGCCGGTTACAGTATGCCGTTTCTGATTTTTTCGCGGCTGGTCGTTTGTAGTTTCACACAGAAATAATATTATCACCTTATTAATATTGTCACCTTATCGTCGGTGTTTTTCACCCTGTTTTTGTAATTAGTAAGTTGAGGTCCGTGGTGGAAATTGTCAAGACCGATTGTCACGCCATTTATTTATATGAATCATTTGGTAGAAATTATTTAATTAGATGTGATCAGTCATTTTGCGTCACTGACCTTCGGCAGGTTGTTACGAAACCGAAAGCAGTTCCATACAGTATGTCGTTTCTGATTTTCCCTTTCTGGTAGTTTGTAGTTTTACACAGAGACATGAAATTGTAATATTGACACCTTGTCGTTCCTGTTTTTCACCCTGTTAATCGGTAATTAATATATTGAGGTCCGTAATGAAAATTATCACGACACATTTACTTATATGAATCGTTCAATAGAAATTATTTAATCAGATACGATCAGAATCCTGTAAATATTCACTTCTGAGTCATTTTGCGTCACTGACCTTCGGCAGGTTGTTACGAAACCGAATGCAGCTGGTTACAGTGTGCTGTTTCCGATTTTTCCGTGGCTGGTCGTTTGTAGTTTCTACTCATCGTTTGTAGTCACTGTTAAATTATAATCTGTTATCAAATATAACAATAAATCATTTTTATGTTAATAGAAAGGAGAGCAGAGCAATAATATACAGTTCAGAGTATCTCTGGATTTGTTGCTCTTAGAATTTGGTTTATTCTAGTCAAATCGTTTCTGCAGGTCTGCTGGCTTAAATCTTTTCAGTCTTCTATACATTAGATCCTAGTCGTGTAGACTCGATGCTAACTCATTGGGATGAGTCCTGAGTCTTTTTTCGTAGTCAGTATCGCTGGATTTCTTCCTTAATTGTCGGTATCTCTAGGCCTCTGTGGATGACCGCGTTTCTGACGTGCCAGGGAGCATCAAGCAATAATCCGAGAGACAGAGACATGGAATTGTAATATTCTCACTTTATCGTTGCTGTTTTTCACCCTACTTTTGTAATTCATAATTTGAATTCCGCAGTGAAAATTGTCAAGTCATTATTACTTTATTATTATTAAATTATTACGCTATTCAGTTGTATGAATTGCTCAGTAGTATCTATTTAGTTAGTCGCAATAGTAAAAATTTAGTTAGTTCTAGTATCATCATAACAAGTGTTTCTAAGCTGATCTGAAGTACTGCCAAAATGTTACTTGATCTAAAATGAAAAATAGTTCATTGTAAAATTGTCGAGAGTTAATACACTATACGTGGGAGCATCTTTTGGCAGATACATGCGTAAAAAGAAACAAGGCAGTCGCAAATAAGATTTCATAAAGACAAGAACGTCCTCATGCGGATAAAAAAGCGCATATAATTTGTTTGCATTCATTCGATCTGTTTCAATTTATGTTCTTTGTTTGCAATCTCCTGTAATTGTCTTATTTTATTTGTGATAATGAAACTCTACGTACATATAACTTACATCTACGTCAGCTGTGAATGTAATGATGTTCCAATACGTTCGTGTCATGCTATTACCTTTGATCGATCGCACGTATGCGTCCATAGTACTCAGAGGGTTAATTAAACTCGTTCGAATTCAATCAATATCTAAAAATCAAAATATCGAGGCTGCTTCGAGTCTCATTTCAAATTATCTCCGTCAAAAATAATACACTTCATGCAATTGGCTAATGGCATTGTAGGAACTGTGACCGAATGATTTCAGTTTTGTTTCCATGCTCCTCGTCGCTGTTTTTCATTCAGACCTCTTGAATGCTGTCTCGTTCGGAGATCCCTGATCCTCTCCCGTTTCTCTTCGTCATCCCTTCTTTGAAATTAGAACGCGCGGTGACATTAATAACCCCGATTTCATCATGTGAATTTGAAACGGAAAGATATTCTCAGCGTTGACCGACTTCTGGACCGTGAACTTTCGGGGAAAATAGAAACGCGAACGCTGTGTACTCGCTACGAGTTGGGCAAGGCATAAAGAATGGCTGGTAGAGAACGTAATAGAGCGAAAAATTTCATCGGAAATAGCGAGGAGGGAACATGTACACCGACAAATAACCTGGATTCACTTAATGCAAATGTATTAATATTTTTACAGTTGCAAATATTTTGCAGACATTGACATTTTGACTACCATGTCATTTATATATAAGTGACACTTCGATTTAATTATTTATTTGATCATTTATAGTATTCATAAATATGTTTACTAAGCTTTAATAGTACCAGTAAAAAAATTCTGAATATTCTTAATATTGTTGATTAATACTTTGAGTGCCACGTCATCCATATTTGGGTGACATAAAAATTCAATCATTATTTATTTCATCGTGTACAGTATTAATAAATATATTAAATAAGGTTTAATAGCAGTAAGGGTAATAGTAAAGGTACAATTTATAGTTATATTAATTTTCTATAAAAATTTTGAAAGTTTGTAACTTTCAGCTAGTGCAGCGTGGCACTCAAAGTGTTATATAGATCTTAACTTGAGATTATATTCTCTGTGTATAGAAATTGAGAACGTTTGCCATTTTTAAACAATATAGCTTGCCAGTGGGTGTTAATTATCTGTAGCTATTTATAAAAATATCCTTATGTAACAAAACAGTTACAATACTACAATACTCGTCGTTTTTAAAGGGCGTAAATTTGTTTCAAACTGCCTCACACACCCTCACTTTACATGATCAAATTATATTAAATTCCTTAACTATATTCTGATTTATAAATACGATTTTTAATAAAATTATACCCGTAGAAAGTTTCATAAATAAATCGACCATTTCATCCGCGACAACCTAATATTTTCAACTTGTCATTATGCAATAAATACGATTAAAAATCGAGACAAATGATATGTAATGTGTTGTTATTTTTTGTTTCAGGTAAGTCTATCAAACAGCAGACGTAGATTAACACCAGAAGCATGAAACAGCATAGGCTCCAGCTCACACTAGTGCAGCAATGGAGACTATAGCGAGAACATACAGATTAGGCTTCCCAGAATCATTTTCCTGTCTACGGTACGTCTTTTCATTCTTCTATTTTAACAATGTTACAATAAATACATGACCGAAGGAGAAACTAAATAAGGCGGTACGATGTAATAAACATTGAAAAATCGTGTTTAGAAAACAGTAACTTTGCAATTGAAGGTAGAACCTTGAACGAGGGTTGAACAAAAACTAATGCCTCACTGGATAGGAGCATACAAGGTTCAGTCATTTTTTGGAGACTTCTATCGGGCAGAATTAATTCAGCAATCCATCAGTTCAGAACACTCGTCAGTAGACTGCGGGTGTTTATGCAAATATACATTTTTAAAGTTCTATATTCTTTATATTATTGTTGATACAGAAATGAAGCTCTGATAAAACTGTATTTTCTTCTGTGAATGTTCAAATAATGTACCTCTTATTTTTGCACGGATTTAAATGAGCGCTTCTCCTATATTTAGTCCTGTTAAACTGCATAAAAATCCGCAGTCTACTTATCAGAGTGTTTTTCCAAATCAGTTTAGCTCAGAGTACTCGAGAGTTAACTTCTCATAGTACATTGGTGAGCACCCTAGGCGACCCTCTGCTCAGAAGCGGTACAGGAGCAGGAGCCTTTCTCCACTCGCCTAACTCGCACTTGTTTCTTGCCTGCCAGACCAAGAACTAAGAGTGAATCAGGCGAGTGGTGGGAGAATCCTCCTCCTATACCGTTTCTGAGCAAAGGGTCGCCCAGGCTGCTCGTCAGTACATAGACACCAGAACCAGAAGTTAGGACACCTAGGATTCGAAAACGATCAAGTCACCTTCCACAGAAATAAAGTACAGTAGGACCTTGGTTATCCAAACTGTAAGCAGCAACAGGATGACTCACATTGCAACTATGTTGTATTACATAAAGGCAATAATTTTGGTTTAGAATATAGAATATGTAGTGGTTTAGAATTAAGTGTACAGTACCACTATTGATAACTTTAGCTTTTAACTGACATAGGATGATTAATTTCCGGGTATCTAGTGTTCGAATAATCGAGGTTCCACTGTACTTGCAACGTGTCAGTGCTGCCAGCCATTGATGAGTTCTAAAATCAGATGCTTTTCATTCAGCCCCCTTAACATCGCTGACTCCGCAGACCATAACGGTCTAACCTACGTGCGATGGTCCCTGAAGGGTTCACCGAAACTTCGGTCCGCGTAAACAGGCGTAAAGGGGGCGGCAGAAAAAGACGGGTGCAGGGTAAAAGTTGGTTAGAATCGACCGAGCCACTTACAAGGGCGGTTCCTGTAACGACATTACGCGAGGAGCGCGCGAAAAGTCGTTAACGACAGTTTAAGTCCGGCGTGGAATAATGGATCGTACTGCTGTTCTATTTAACGATATCCAGGTAATACCGACTGCCGCCACACTTGCTATACGGCCGCTGCTATAAATAAAAAAATCCAATTTTCTTCCACTTTGCTTCTTAAGAACCATCTGGTGTATAGTCTGCGAAACGAGAGTAATAGATTTCTTTGCTTCTGCTCCGCCGCGCGTATAAGGTGCCGGGTGAAATATAGAGTGAAAGTAAAACGAAATAAGTGCGCAAACAAGAGCAAACGGGGAACTCGATTGGTGGGAAGGACGTAAAATCAGATCGACGACGATGGGAGCCTGGTTTGAGGTCCAAGCGATGTATTCGTTGGGCGGGTTCGACTTTTCACGAGATATCTGGAGAAACGTTCGAGATGGTCAGGTCATCCCATAAGTAATGTCGTTTTTGAATTTGACTTCTTCCAACGCGTACAAAGTAACAACTGCAGGTATTTTTAATTGTCGCGATACTGGATATTAACCCATCAATTGCCAATTTTTTATTTCGAAAATTTTTATGTAATTCTGTAAATTTTAGTTGCGTTTCAACGGAATTAATAATCTTAAATACGCGAGACCCCTAATTGGGGCTCATGGAAAATCTTGAAAATTTATTTTCTCAAACACGAACCTACAAACAAAGACATTTTATCTACGTTTTCGATTTGTTTTTTCATGTAGAATGACTTCCTGCGTGATTGACGCTACTAAACAATTGAATTTATTTTTTTATTATTTCTTCAACTGCATATAAGAGTTATTAGCGACGGCGTGGAACTATTTACACATTAATAATCACCTGTCTAAAGTTTGAAATATTAGAAGCTGAAGAACTGCTTTTTTTATTTATCACTGAGATTCAATTGCGTTTAATTACAGTTTATTCCGCGAATTTATTTTTCCTCTATAATTCAGAATTAAGAATTACGTACAAAACATCATATTGGTATTTTAATTAACATTTTCTCACCATTTAAAAAGACAGACTAACCTTTGAATCGACAGACAAAATTTGTATACTTCATTAAAAAAATGGAAACTTCGAAAATGACTTTAATAACTCCAACAATGACCGATGACGATTTTCGGCGTACGCTCGGCGGCGCCCACACGCTCAATTAAAACCGTTTATGATTTTCAATTTGATAACAAGGAGAGGAAGCTGGCGGCAGTGCGGAAGAATGGATTTTAATGTCAAAACTTCGATAGTTCGCAATGAATGTTTGAAGCGACCCTCCGACAAAACGTGCACGCGTTTTCCTCGGCTTTGTCGATGAGTGTTTCACGCGCGATCGTTATCTCTGGCAAAGTGGTTACGTTTTGTTTTTTAATTTTTCCCAATTACAACCGTCGCGCGCTCTTCAATAGTGCTCGACAGTTTGTCGAGTTTTAACGATCCGACATGGAAAATTAACTTCGTTATTATTATTGGGAACTTCATCGCCCGCCACGCGCGCCTTATTTTCCAGTTCGAGCGCCGCGGACCCACGTTCCGCGTAAATTGTTTACAGTTCGAGCAATTATCCGCTCGATCATTCGAAATTATTCACCGTTTGATCTTTGCTCGAATGAGGAAAGAAAAAAGTATGTTGAGGGTTTCACACAGTACCATTTTCGGTACATGCATTAATTTTAATTTGATCACATAACTACCAACCCTTATGAAATTTTGAGTAACATTCACGTTGAACTGATAGTAGAAATAGAAAGTTTAATATCAAATACAGTAAAGCCTCCCGTATCCGAACTAATAGGGAGACAAATGTGGCCGGATAACAGAATTTTCGGATAATAGAACGATCACTTTTTTTTAAATATTATACTTCATTTATTCAAATAGAAATCAACAAAATTGACAGTTTGTTTCAATATTTAAGGATCTCATGTTTTTGTGGCTGCTAAACCGCATAAGTTTTCACGAAACGGCTGTTTGGATAACAGAACAGTCGGATAATAGAACGTTCGAATATTAGGATACTCGGATACCTGATCTACTGTAGATAAATATTTGTACAATCAACCGTGTGTATTAGTAAATAGTCATTTTCACCTGCCTGTCTAGTTACAGAATTTTCTACTGTGGCAAGGAGTGTGTTAACATGCATGCCACAGTGGAAACTGCCATATATAGTCAGACACAACATCATGACCTATTTTAAATATAAATTCTAGAGGAAAAGGATGTTTTACTCATTGAACGCATAGGTAACATCTTATACTATCGTTGATAGTCTGCGGATGTTTATGCAAATATACATTCTTAGAGATAAATATTTCTTCTGTTAATGCAGTTATAGAAACACCGTGTGTCCGGATAAATCTGAATTTAGTCACTTGTTTGACAGGTGACAGGTCCGTTCGTCGGCAGGCGGCGCGTTTCGACAGTGTGGTTCGTTAGAGCGTATAATTTTTCGTTTACAACTTCTGTAAGTCGCGAATTGGAAAACACAACAAATAGTTTTCAATAAGGAAGTTTCTTCGCAGGGGTACAGGTGCGCGGAACTTCTGCGGCAAGAGTTTAAGATACCAGGGGAATAAAACTTTTGCCGAGTTTTTAAAACAGTTCCGCGCTCTCCGACGCTTAAAGACCACATACCTCGAATTTTCTTTCCTCCCTTCCTCTTTATTTCCGGATTTTTTTTCCTCCTCCGCAGCCGCTTTCCATCAAAGCAAACGTTTACGCGAAACGGGATCAACGTGAATATTATAATCGACGGGGCGAAGGAAACAGTTGCGTTTTAAAGCCGGAGCTCCGCGTTGAGAAGTCTCTTGAGTAGACTGCGGATGTTTAAGCAATTTAATATGTCCAAATTTGTGAATGATGGACATTTAATAACCTCAGCAAAATAAAAATTACATATTTTAAATGTTTCAAGAAACAAATACAGTCTTGTTGAAGTTTCATTTATTCAATTGCATCAACGTAGGAAATATGGCAGTCTAAAAATATATATTTGCATAAACATCCGCAGTCTACTCATGAGATTTTCCTTTTATGACACAAAAATCTCAGCAAGTAAATGTAAATATAACAGCGTGTCCGAGTATTCAAGGTGCAACCAGGAAAAGGATGATTCTACGTGACAAAAGAAGTCGAAAATATAGAATAAAATTTTTTCATATGAGGCTCTAGTTTCGAGACAATTAAATTTAAAAGTTTACTGAGTAGGTCCGTACGTCCCGTGCGGGAAACCGACGAGTTCCTTTATTGAGCACGATGTTTAAACGCCCATAGGCGTTCTCCGCACGGAACGCAGTAATATTACGGGAGTGTGCTAGATTGTAGTCATACGTCGATTATTCGAATGTCGCTATGTGGAAACATCGATTAATCGAGTATCGGTTATCCGAAAGACCGATTATCGGAACACAGAATGAGTCGTGCATCTAAACTATGCAACAATGTTAAACATTTTGTATAAGTCCAGTCCATATACGTTTCATTCGAAACCCACCACAATGAATTCGAAGGAGAGAACTGAACGTGGGCATTAAAAATAGATATTTTCTTTGATCATCCTGTACGTTATCTACTGTATGCAGTTGTGTTTAATAAATATTTTAATATAAGTATGGTGGAATGTGGAAGATCCGGATGCTTCGTTCCGAATTTTATGACAAAAATTCTATTATCTTAACAAAGAGGTGTATCCTATAAATTTGTTAATTAGATGCAATTTTACAGGATAACATCATATTGCGTTTATCCACCACTGCTTACTCAGGTTACTTGTCAATTTTTTCTTTGTCAAAGAATTCGATAATGCTGACCAGTTCAAATCAACTTAAAATGAAGTGTCTCAAATAATAGAAATTCATTGGAGGTAAGGAATGGAGCAAGGACGTTTAACCGTATTACATTTCATTTTTCTACCGAGTGAACAGTCACATTAGAACATATTCAGTGATATTTGTTACGTGCACGGGACGCTGACGGTACCGTCGTGTGTTAACTGCGAAATCGAAGGGACAAAGGTGCGGCTATTTGTCCCTTCGAGGTCAATAGGAAGGAGAGCATTGGCGCGTTTCGATTCCGTCGTGATATTCCGATGCCGTCGCTGGGAATAAAATAATGACGAAATCGCGTTCAGCACTTTCTTCCTCCGCTGTGCGCGCGGGCAATATCTGGTCGACTGCTGATCTAACTTATGTTGCCTGAAAATTCCGTGGATAGTGCTTTCGCTGGTACCTACATTCCTATTATGTCTCCCACGTGATTTTCTCTTTGAGGGTGCACCGTAACGCGCGCGATTTTACCACTCCGGTTCGTTTCACCGTCGAACGTGAGATCGTGTTCCTGGCCGGGATAAAGGGGGATCGAAGGTTTCTCGGTAAGCAGCGTTTTTTAATTCGATTCGAAAACTTACTTCGCCCCGATAAAAGCTGGAAAATACAGCCACGCGCGCCTCCGTTATTTATTTCCGCGAAACTATTCGGCTCTCGATGAAGCTCTCGCTCCGAACGGAACTCTGATTAATTGCACCCTTCGATTAAATTGTAACTCCCCCGCGGAGGAACGTTTGCTATGGAATTTTTTGTTGCCAGAACGATGGATGTTTATAAAACAAATTTTTCCGCGCTGCTTGCTTCACGTTTTCAGTCGTGGCCGTTTTATTGCTTGGGGCTCTGAAGTATTTAAAAGAGGATTTTTCACGTGGTGGTAGAGGAATGGACGATCTCTGTCAGTGTGCTCTGTTAGCAGAAATAAGAGAAATTTTATGTGGATGTAGGTCAAAAAATAGTTTATTATTGAGTTATTATACAGAATGTTTGATGAGAAGAAAATTGATAGGTTTGTTTGGAATGTATTTATTATTTGAATTCGTAACACCATTTAACTTATTCTAATAGCAAGCTTTAACACGTGCACTGTCAGACTGTATAGGTTGAAAATGGTCATCTTTCTAAATTTCTATACAAAGAAAATATAATCTCAAGTTAAAATCCTTTTAATCAAGAATATTAGGAATATTCATAATTTTTTTGTTGGTACTATTAAACGTTAGTAAATAAATTTCTGAATACTAGAAATGATGAAATAAATAATAACTGAATTTAAGTGTCACCCATATATGAGTGACATGACGGTCAAAGTGTTTATGTTTAGTACAATTTCGTAAGAATATTCTGTTGGTATTTTTGGACAAATGATTCGCGGATGTAGTTTTTACTTTCGCGAATAAATGAAATGGAAATGTTCTCGTAAGAAGATATCAATAATAGAAGAACATTGAAACTTTGTCAGTGTCCCTTCTGTTGCTTAGTAATTTTAATACTGTTAAAACTTCAAAAATCATATTATGTACAAGAGTGTTATTTAATAACAGTGAAGAAGTCAATATTTCAAATGCAGTAAGTAAGCAATTTTTACTGAAATTATTTTACGTTGCTTTCATTATCAGTAGAAACGTACACGCACAGGGCGCAGCAGAATTTATGGTACAACTGAAAAAGGGGTGTTTTCTCGTGTAAAAATGAATCGAAATTATGTTATAAATTTTCTTTTAAAAATTAAGGAAAAAAGGAGGCATCGACTTTTTAATTTCATCAAGTACTCATGCTCTTACCTCAATTCTCCAATCAGGAATAGGTAGATTTAATATTTGTGCGTACTTGTATTTATAAACGTTAACTACAGTATCGTCTGTTTTTTATCTTTATTTTATTGGATAATGTACAATCTTGTGCCGGCTATAAACAGTTTAAATCTTGTTCAATTAAAAAGAAAAATTATGACAGCTCTTTATCAACTGAAAATCGAGTGTACTGTAATAAGAATTCGACAGTTCCACCAATTACTTAATTGGTACATTAAACAAGATAATATTTAAGAATTTCGTTAATTTGCTTAAAGCTGTTATATATATCGTATTTACAATAATCAATAAATACACGCGCAATAGATGAAATTCCAAAGTGAGTTTTCTCAAAAACGAGACCTTGCGTGACGAAAATTGATTCAACAATTTTAATTCATATTTTCTCTTCAGGATTGTGCGACAAATTTTGAAGCACCCTGTGCATGTCTGTAATCAATAAAATTGAAACGTTCCGATCGTGATGTCGCAATACTTTCCTTCATAATGATAGGCAAACATCCGGCGCCCGATTTATTATTTATTCGCATATTAATATCCGCAGCCGGCACTTCGTCTACTTTTATTAAACAATTTTAATATCTGTGTAAACACGCGCCGCGATATATCATCTGGTAATACTCTTATCGCGAACCGTGAAGTAGGGAGAATTGGATAGGAGCGGAACATTTTTCACTTCCCGAATGATATAATGTTTCTGGTACGAGGATCGTGTCTCTCCCGCCCCCTCTCCTCTCTTTCCCTCTCTTCCAGCGTCTTATGCACGGCTAGTTTTCGAATTTTTGAAATTACAACGTCCGACTCACATTCTGTTCTAAAATGAATGCGGTTTTCAATTTAATTCGATGAAAATTAGACTCCTTTCTAATCGTGTTTTCACCTCTGATTTCTAATTATTTTATCAGATAGTGCTCGAAAGGATAAGCTTACTTTTTCTTATTAAAGTTTTATGGTAAAAGTTTGCCGGCTATTTATAAAGAAAATAATTGAGCGCACCTGTTACTGATTAAAAGTGAATGACCAGGGACTTGTAGAATGAAAGCGGTCAAATAATCGATATAAAACGGATAATGTGGAGTGTTGCTAATACGTCGACTGCCATAGTGTGCAGGCTGAAAATGACGTAACTTTTTAGATTTCGGTACAAGTGGAAGTATTCTGGATTTATACTCTTTTTAATTGATAGTGTTAGTTACTGCTGGTTGTGTCATATCTTCTTAAATATTTTACTAACAATATTCGTGTTCTGATGAATAATAATTGAATTCCAGTGTCACCCATAGATGGCAGTCAAATTGTTAAGACGTTGAATACCGCAGTAAAAATAGCCTAATCCAATCAGACATTATATAATTTACTATTTTGAATATAAATCGTAAAGGAAAACAATATTCGGGTATTCAGTCGCGTTACTATGTTCCTGAATTAATGTTACAATATGAAAAGTGCTCAGAATTGTGTAATAATAAATAGTTACTTAATTAACTTGAATTTGAAGTGTCGGTCATGGGTGACCACGGCGGCATTCGTGTTAAGAGACTTGCAAAAATGCCCAACGTACTTTCGTCCGCCAGAGTGAGCATTTTATTAATGGTTATTCGTTGAAATAATTACTTCCACGTTTAATCTTTCCGTTCGTTTCGAATAAATTTCTATTCCACGGGTAGAATAAAAGTCTCCATAAAACAGGTGAACGAACTCGCATTCATATTGTTTTCTCTGTTAACGAGAAAGTCAAACGCCCGAGGACAATGATAAAAATAACGGGCGAAATAATTGCTTCGTGTTTCTTAAATAACAGCTTTTTTTTCACTTAACGCCGCCCGCGCTCTGTCACTTTATATTCCGTGCACAATGCGCGCCGCGGTAATAACAGATCATTGCTATAACAATGCTTGACAGTCGTTGCACTCGTGACATAGTAATTCTCGATGACGAGCACGAACCGACTATCGCACGATAATAAGTGCATCTGAAACGGATGAAAGATGAATGTTATCCGAATGACTCGAAGGTGCGCTCAATGAAGCAAGTATACTCGCAGCAATGAATGTTGTCAAATTGTAAATTATGCGATTCGATGCATCGACATACGCGTTACCCCATTTTGATATAACTGTATCGATGTATTGTATAGAATATTAATTACAAAATTTTTTGGAAATTTGTTAGATGATATTCATTTCACTATAGTGGGTGCAGAAAATATTGTCAAATTGTAAATTATGTGATTCGATGGATTGATATACGTGTTACTCGATTTTGAGATGACTATACCAGCATGTCGTAGAAAATATGTTCAGATTGGCAGAATTTTCAAGCAATTTTTCAGACCATAATCGTTTCACTGTGATCAGAAGAAAAAATATTATCAAAGCAACTGTAGCATGTTTTAAATATTTTTTATTAGTACGAATCGTAACGAATTTTACAACCACACTGAGGAATTGTCTTGCACCGCATATAAAATATAATATAGTATAATATAGTTCATGTATATAAGTAACAAAACTTCCTTTATTTTTTTTTATATTTTTTATTATTAGGGTAAATGTACCAGTAGTTGACATTACAAAACTCATTTCCTATTGTAATTATTATCACAATTTTATTTTTAGTAAGGAATTTTCTAAGCGGATGACTAGATTCATCAGCTGTTTTTAAATTAACTGAACTCATTAGTATTGACAAATAATTCTACAATAATATTTAATTAAAAAAAATTGAACCCTCCAAACTGCACCAGCAGTTGACACATCGATCTAAAAAACTAGTAGCTGACAGGAATGAACATATGCAAGTTTGCATTTAATAGTTACAAAAGAAGATATTTTTCTTCGACTTGACTAACCTCCTTAACAAATCTGTGAAGGAAAACAATCATCCAACAGCACGCAGAGTACAAACAAAAGCAACTGTTCTGGCATTTACACCCACCATGCATTGCAATGAAAGTACATACAGTAGAACCTCGATAATCCGAACACCGATCAGCCGGAAGTTAGTTATCCTATGTCAGTTACAAACTAGAAATATTATTAATGACTCTGTGCACTTATTTTGCACAACTCTGTACTTTATACTATAAAATAATCTTATCATTTTTATGTGAAATAGAATTCCAATGCGAGTCATACTGTTACGAATTATAGTTCGGATAATCGAAGTCCTACTGTAGTTATACATTTTCGGGCTAGAGCGAATAACCCTTCAAACAGCGCACTATTCAAAAACATTTTTTTAGTAAGAACCTTATTTTTCGTGATTGAAAATAACTGTCAACCACTGATACAGTCACCCTATTTCTTTTTTTATATTATGTTAAAAGTTTACGATCTTGCAGGGCCGCATGGGGCCCGCGAGCCGTGGGTTGGACACGCCCGTTATAATCGCATAAACATCCGCGGTCTAATGATGAGTATCGTTCTCGAAAGCGATCCACGGTATTTTTCGCAAGCTCCTGTCCTTTGTTCACCGACCGCCTCGTCTCGTTTTCGCTTCTGGCATTCGAAACGATCGAGATATCCTGCGGCTTTCGGTCATGTCAACCTTCCGAGGGCGCCCCATTGTCCTGCACCTTTCAGCCTTGGAAATGAAGTAATGGAAGCGCGCCTTCAACTCCCTTTCCATCGCAGCACGACGCTCGTTTTAATCTTTTTCCCTTCTCGCTTCCTCTCCTCCCTTTCTTCTTTCGCCTCCCTTTTTCTTTTCCTCCGCAATTACATTGGTTTGAGCAACCGCATTAGAACCGCCATTACTTCAGCTTCATAACTTCGTATCACGTGATACCGCGAGCCCTACGGGGCACTCGTGTTTCAGGATGTACCCTACCGACAAAAATTGGACGCAGTCCTTTTGTCTTATTTGTCTTTATTAACCTCCTCAAGGATACTGACTCGTACGTGTACGTTTAGGTTGTTTCTCTAACCCTTTGCACTCGAAGTCTTTTTCTCGTGATACGCATAAGCTACAAATACAAGTGTAAGGAATCTTAGCAGGAAGATTTATTTTATTTTCAGTATAGTTGTTTCTGTAGCTGAATACTTGTATAAAATGTGCATTGTAGAATACTTGAAATTGAACATAATTTTTAGGTGTTTATTTAAAATAGAAATTTGAAACGTGAATATTATGGCAACTGAGGGATGCCACACGAGTGCAAAGGGCTAATTCAATGGTTATAGATGAAAATATAACATCTAACGGCCATGTGTGCGTGTATTAGTTGTCTTAAGGGTCTTTAAATTTTGTTAGTTCTTTATTCCTTATTTTGTAAATATCAATTTATATTGAGTAAATATACCTTTGAGGAGCTTCAACAAATTTGTCTCTGAAGAGGTTAAAGCGTTTAACGTCGCATCGACTGCATACAGGTGGTTATTAACGATGATATTATTGAATGAATATACTATGGGGAATTAGATTTTGTTATAGAGCACTGATTGCGAGTCTCTTAACCCTCATCCGTCCCTTGTGTCATTTTTCTCACAAGAAATCGACAAACGTAAAAAAAAGCAATATGCTTTATACATCGTTGTATTTTTGTGAACGATCTAAACAATCTGAGAAATCTTATGCCTGAAGGTACAGAAATCTAAATTTTATATTTCCAGTAAAAAAATTTTCTAATTTATCTATCTATCTTTTTAGTATATTGATTTTTTACTATTGTGTCAATTTGACACCAAGGGACAGACTAAGTTGGTAAAATGAGAACATATTTGACGTTTGATTTAATAAATTCCACAAATATCAGATCTTAGCAGAGTTCCAATGCTATTTTCAATATAATTAGTAAACAAAAATTGTTTAAATTGGTTCCTATAAACCAACTGTCTTTTGAAGTACATTTCAAATAAAACACGTAAAATAATAGGGAGTTATTGAGAAGAAAATTAAAAAAAAGTTAGGAGTTCAAAGGGTTAAATATTCGTCAGCAAATACTGTGAGAACAATTAACCCTCTACAGCCCGGTGTGACTTTGAAGTCACGTACCAACATATCGATATCGGTAATCAAAAAGATTCTTTGTAGCGATTATCAACTCCAACTTGAGATATCAAAACAAAAATTCATAAATTCATTGTTAATTTCTATTTAGAGGTTCAAACTTGTTGGTTTCACGTTATATAAATTTTCCTGTAGCCACGAAAAAAATTTGGGCTATACAGGGTTAACAGGCGCCTTGCTCATGGCGGAGCAATTTTCACAGGACGAGTTAACTCGTCTTCCCTAGTCAACGGGTTAAACGAATCTTTATAAAATATTGGGATACATTAAATCGCGCGAACATCGACAGATATTGCTTTTCTCCTTCGAAACGATCCATCAGCGATCACGTTTTTCGCTCATGCTCCTCGCCCCCCGTTCCCGTGCTGTCATTGGCTGCTCTCGCCGCAACAATCGCATTAGAACCGTCTTTCCGGCGGCGTCATAAGTTTGTATCGCGCGCCGCTCGCTCGACCATTTTCTCGTCGGGCTTTCCCTCTCCCTCCGGTCGGGGCTCTTTTTGGTCCATCCGGTAACATGTTTACCCGGCGGAGGCTTAGAAATACAATAAAATTGTTCCTCACGACTTCTTGATCTCCCGAGGAAGAGCCGGACGGAGGGGGGTGGCGTGCGGGCGGCGGAGGTAAAAGGCTTTCGGAGATTTCGAGTGGTAATTTATTTCCGGCCGTGAGGACCGTCTGGAGTGTGTGGCGAAGCACGACAAAAGAAAACTATCTTCTCGAGTCTCGTCGATGCGTCGTTTTCGCTCTTTTTCCTTCTCCTTTCCCTTTGCCGGCAGACAGACCCCCCCTCCCAGCCCCGTTTTCCCGCTGCTTTCCGATCTCCTTCCTCGTTTTCGTCTCCGCGCCGCCTTTCCAGGGAACGTCCGCCCGTGTTCGCCTCGGACTTTGTCACCGCAAATTAGGATGAAAAATCAGCGAGCGGACGATGCACGCGGGCGAGACGGCCCGTTAGAAGTCCCTGGCTACGCTTTGAACTTTCTCGGATGAAGTTTATTTCCGTTTGTATTGGGCTATCGTTCCACGGATTGTTCAGGATCTCGTTTGTTCGCCAGCCGGAGTTCGCGCATTGTGCGCGGGGGAAGTTTTACCGACGGTGTCTTCGGGGTTTCGCGAAATACGGGCTAAGGTTCGTAAGTTGCCGGGTCCCCCGGTGGAGCAGCCGATGATGCGTTCGAGTAGATCTCCGCATTGTCATGTTCATTAATTATTAGCATAGAGAACGCACGCCGACCGGCAGGCAATTTATTGAGACAATGAACTAATTACTTTCTGCCGTACAATGACAATAGCAATACCCATCCGTTGTATATTAAGCGACATATCTAGTCCATTGTACCGGAGCATAATGGATATTATGTCACGCGACAGAAATGCCTGTGCATCGTTTGTCGAGCCGCCGTTTCAACGGTTTTCCTCGCGAGCGCGGATCTCATTGCCACGGACAAACATTGCTAAATTCTTCAATAGCCTTTTCCGCCGCTCATTGTACTCTCTTTCACTTTCCCACGTACCTTAATTATTCTATTATTTTGATCGTGCACGGCGTATAGTTTCTCGTCGATTCCAGATCAACCCTCAACCGGTATGGTGGATTCGTGTCACGGAAGTGACATGGTGCGGGTCAAACTGACCCGAATCTTTATCCCTTTGACTGTCACAGCAAAGTAGAGAAAACTTAAAATATTTGTTACCGTATATTTGCAACGTGCTGACTATAATTTAATTTATTACAGTATATGGGAAAATCCCTTTTTGTACAAAGACTGAAAGTGTAGAGAAGGTAGTATACATAATACATGAAAGAGACTGTTACAGCGTAGACTAACAATTCGTTTTAGACGCACTACAGTAATAGTTAACGCTAAATTAACTCAGTTTGGGTGTTCATAAACTGACCTAGCGATCTGTAAACACTGTTTTTGAAAGTAAATAGTAGAACGAAATAGTTGGGCACGTCCAAAGGGATGTATAGGAGCATTGAAGTTCAACAAGTGAAGAAGGCTTGGATTGTTAGAGTAGTTATTAATGATTTTAAACAGAAAAAGCACATCATTGACCAATCTTCTATTCTCCAGAGTATGAATATTAAATCTGCGCATAATATGGCCATATCTGTGGGCTAAACGAGGTATGAGGTGGCCAGATTTATAAGCCAACAATCTTAGAAATTTCTGTTGGACTTTTTCTAATAGGTATTTATGCTTAGAAGTGTGTGGAGACCAGATTACCGACGCATCCTCAAGGCGCGGTAAGATCAAAGAGATAATAAAATTGAAATGAAAAATGTATGTGTAGCAGCGATCTGGCCCCCAGCATAGCAATTGAGGGTTAATCTATCTTTGGACGTCGTGTTAGGTCTGTTTGGAAAGTTTAGTCTTTTCAAGTAGCCTTTAACTTGAGATCCTTGAGGATTCCACAGTCCAGGCTGCTCTGATGTTAGTTACTAGGTAAAGTTTACATCGGGGAAACTGCGAGGAACATGAGCACGCGTCTCAAAGAACATGAGAGGTGCCCAAGAGTAGACTATATCCAGTCAGCTGTACCCATTAATTGACTACAAGACACAGAATGCTGTTTGGCCAAACAAAGGTCATAGCAAGAGCCAAAGGCTGTTTCCCAAGAAAGTGCAGGAGAACCCTTGACAGCCCAAAGCATCCTAACATCAACAGGGACACTGCATTTATGAGCAGATGATACTCAACGCCAGCTGGAGCACTCTGATCTCACCTTTTAATCGATTAACTGATCGATTAAAACTGGAGGTTGGTTGTCAGTGAACTGGTTCACTCAAATAGAGAAACTCCACACGTTCGTCATTATCATCGCCTCCTCAGATCCCTGGTAAAGCTAGTTGCAATGCTAGCGAAACTTCGGAACATAACTCCGCAAGGATGTGGCTTACACCTGGAAACACACGCAGTTACATGTAGCAGCTATCATTGCAGCCTTTAACCTGTTAACTGGGGAAGACGAGTTAATTTGTTCTGAGAAAATTGCTCCATCGCAAGCAAGATGCCTGTTGATTGCTCTCACAGTATTAGTTGGCGAACAGTCAAACCTGCTAATCGAAGAAGATGATTTGGCACGTCTCTGCGATGGACAACACAAATATTAGGTCAAAAACAATATTTTGATCCTGAAAGCCTAGAATACCTATAATATCATCACAATATAATATTCTTACCCGTTACAGTAATAAACGAATCGATTAATAATTTTCTTTTGTATGATAAATCATGAGGAAAGGTGCAGCGTATAGTCCGACGTTACAGGATTTATGATAATAGTAGAAGACAGCTGTTGGCCACTGTAACTTTCTCTAACAGTTCTAACTAGACCCATGACTGTATGAGACCATTATTTCCATTCACATATACATAAATAACTCTTAGCGTAATTATTTCTCATCGAATTTACAAATGCATCAAAGGATTTGCGCGAAAATAAAGAAATTTCTCGACTGTAAGAAATAGAATATTGAAAATCGCTACGTCCAACACCTTGATAATATAAAATATATGCGCGCCATGATAATATAAAATAAAGAGCTGCCTGACTCAACTCGTTCTTGAGTCGAATTTGCAAATGCATCCAAAGATTTGCACAAAAATAATCAAGAAATTTCTCGATTGTCAGTAATAAAATTGTGAAAATCACTGCGTCCAATATCTTGAAGAGTTTGCTCCGGACAGCATGGTTATTGTCCTTAGTTTGGCCATATGTACGGCGAAACGGAGCACTTTCTTCAGTTTTCATTGAACCGGCAGGGCCAGGACAAGTACAGTGACCGCGTCGTAAAGCGCCCCTGATCGTAAACCTGCAGCCGGAAGTCTAATTTTTCTTCCAAGAAGGGGCTTGTCGTCCAAGCGAGCGTGTCTGCTCGACAAATGCGCTCACCTCTCGAAAGATCTTCTGGGGAATTTTAACATCGGTACGATATCCTTGGACGGAGCAGTCTGACGATCATCTTCCGTAACGCCGAGGCCACGTACACCGCTCTTCTTCGGCCCTCTCTGTTTCTCTCCTCTCATGGACACGACCATAAAGAGCGGTACACGCGGATACGAGTGCCAGAATTGACTCTGTAACGAGCACAGTAATAACAAACGGGCAACGACGTAAGTCAAACGAATGGCTCTTTTACGAGTTTTCGAGGGTAAGATAGGGTGGCGCGGAGCACGAGAAGGAGAAGGGTACAAGGAAAATGTGCTCGGAACGGTGGAGAAGGGAATAAGAAGAGACGGTCACGTATTTCTCTTTCGTCGGCCGAATATGTGAGGGTTGAACCATTAAAAAGATATTCCGCACGAATTTCTGGTGCATTAAGAAAACGGAATTCGATGGGTGCCGCCACAAAGGCGGCACGGTTCCAGAATTCCTGCGAGCACGAGGAATTGATGCATTAGCGTTCTCCTGCTGGTATTTTATTTATATGATTTTCTTCCATTCGCCTTGGGGATGATTTAAAATGGACCGAGTGCGCTTGTTCTTAGTCCTTGTTCTTAATATTATTTAACACTTTGACGGCCACGTCACCCATATATGGGTGACACTTCGATTCAACCATTATTTATTCAATAATTTCTAATATTCATAAATTCATTTACTAAAGTTTAATGGTACCAATACAAAAATTATGAGTATTCCTAATATTCTTGATTAAAAAGATTTTTACTTGCAATTATGTTTCCTTTGTGTAGAAATTTAGAAAGGTTGTCATTTTGAAGCAATAGAGCGTGGCAGTCAAACTGTTAATGAATTAACACGACGTATCAATTATAAGGGTGAGTCTAGTAACTGGGTCGGACTGTAACTCTGTTCCTATTGAAGGTTGAAAAAAATTGTAGAGGAGAATTTTGCAGTGTTTAACAAGCTCTGTCATCGTGTAGTGCGATATTTTACAGAAGTGCATCGGTGCAGTTGCACAGTGCACTCTGTATACGACAAATTTCTAGAGAGAATTCCTGCGAGCACGAGGAATTGATGCATTAGGCGATTCTCCTGATGGTATTTTATTTATATAATTTTCTTCCATATTATTTAACGAATTAACACGTTGAACGAGGTGGCGGTCATCGATGACCAACATCTCAAATTTAGTTTAATATAATAATTATTGATTGTCGCAAAATTTTGAGCAAACTTAACCCGGACACAATAATGTAGGAACAGGAGAACACCACTGAGTACTCAAATCTATTTTTTCTTTACGATTTGTATAGAAAATTGTAAATTATATCGTGTCTGATTAGGCATGGTCGTTTTCACTGTGACGTTCAACGTGTTAACGCTACATATCAATTATACAGATGAGTTTAGTAACTGGGTTGGACTATAATTCTGTTCCTGTTGAAGATAGAGGAAGATTTTGCGTTGTTTATCAAGCTCTATCATCGTTTAGTGCGATTTTTTACAGAAGTGCATCGCTGCAGTTGCAAAGTGCAATTGCACTTGTTTTTTAAACGGAACCCTGCGATTCTTTTGCATGAATTTATTCCTCCTATTATTCTACGTATTCATCTTCAGGTATATGATTGTGTTATAAAATTGTTTAAGTTGGTTTCTATCAACCAACTGTCTCTTGGAGTATATTTCAAATAAAACACTTAAAATAATCGGGAGTTATTGAAAAGAAAATTAAAAAAAAGTTAGGAGTTCAAAGGGTTAATAAATAGCCATTTCCACGTGTCTGTTTAGTTACGGAATTTTCTACTGTCTCAGGAAACGCGTTAAAATTGTACCAAAAGTTGTTGGAGACGTTTGAGATTTATTAAACATAGAATTTGAGCAGAGTTTTTGAACCTTTCAGTATTTACAATTCCCTTGCTTGTTTTATACAATTTTGGTAGGTAAGAAGTCTCTTCAGTATCAGGAAGTACCCATCCCAGGGTGGTAGACATTGGTCTCGTCGATTATGAGCTCAGGGTACATCGATTTCTATCTAGAGCACCTAAGATCTCGCATTTAAATTAATCACGCAATATCCAATACCTCAAACATAGCAAACACCTATGTCCCTATCATAAACTCAGTACGATCGACAGCGTTCCTTTCTCCACGCCTTTGATCACTACAGCTAGCTATGTGCGATCCCTTCGTACGTGGCCCCTGGTTGTCGAATTTGCATCCGCGGTGGTGTACCGCCGGAAACGTGCTCCGTATTTTGCAGCCTGTAAATTTTACGAGACGAAAACCGTCGACTTTCGTGGCTGAAAATAAGGAAACACAGCGGTGCCTTGAGACGTACCGGCGTAGAACAAGATTTAACTCGGGCTTATCCGACAAATATCTCCGCGACGTCGGCGTATGCAAAGCGTGGAGAGAAAATAACGGGTAGGGCGTATCGGCGGCGAGTTAACCCCGTGGAGTATAGGCAGAAGGTGGAGTCACGTAAGGGCGTTATTAAAAACGTGCTAGTAGGGTGGTAGTTTTCGAGGGCAATATGCGGTTGTTTGCTTCTGCGAGCCAACCAGCCTCTTCGTTCCACGTGGAGCAGACTCCCATACCGTCAAAGGAAGGATATTCCACCGGGTGGGGTGCATACAGGGGCCAAGGGGTAGGAGGAACAGTAACACCGGTTCCTCCTTCCCTGTCCACGGTCTTCCTTCTGCCTCTCGAGGAGCCGGTTCGGTCACCCTCTCCCTCTAATTCAACCCTCGACCGCCAACCCCCCAATCTCCAGCCGCCACTCAGTTATTACTGGTTGGTCTCCTGGGAAGACGTTATTATCCGTGCGGCTCCTTCGCGATGAGTTTCTCCTGGAAGCTGATTGACGGCGCGGAAAACTGCACCGGAGAACGTCTTCCGTATTGACTTCCCCTTTCCCGCGACAGTGTTATCTTATTACCCTAACGGAATAGCTTTCCTTTCTTTCACGAAATTCGCGGTACGCGCAGCAAGATTCGAGTTGTCCTGTTTGTACACCGCGTGGCAAATAAATAGCGGGGCTGCTTCTCCTCTGTGCACTTTGTGAATTGCATTTGAGAGGAGGGGAGGGTAACCTGTTAACCGGGTTACTTCTCGACCCAAAATGAGTTAGTAATAATAAACGAATAAATGTAATAAGGATTGAATTTGTGTTTAATAAATAAGTTAGTAGGTTCCTTATAGTTCATAGGTTTGAATAGAAGGAAATGAGATATATCGGAAGACATAGTCCGCTGTACTGAAAATAAAAATTAATTAACTCTTTTCATACAAGTATCATTATTAAAGACCTGAGTTCACTCGTCATGCACAGTTCAGAGGCATTTTTAAATAACAAATTGACAGGGCAAGATGGCTGCTAGTCCGTTTCTGTATTTTCACAGGTTTTGGTATTATAACAGTTCAAATGATATATTATTTTATTTAATATGTTAGAAGTTAGAATTAAATTTTGATAAATATTTGTTCTAAACAGATAATTCAGTTTTTTTCCACATACTATAGTCTGCTGCAAAACTGTTCTGTATACGGATTAATGACGTCGAAAGTTGATAGGGCGTGTCGTATAAGTTCTAACAATAAGTATACGTTATCAATTTTACACGACAGTCAATAATTGTTTTAAAACATGTTCTAAGCAGCATTAACAATGTCTTATGGAATACAGTTCGAAAAAAAAAGGAATGGTTATTGACAATAACATTTAGCGTTTTGTATACATTTTGAATGTTTTTATTATACAGTAAAAAAATGTTAAGTACAGAAAACACCATACGTATGCATAGAGGAAATATGGAAAGAGGTTCAGTGTTAGACGTTGCTATTAAAACTAATCTTCAGTGCATTTCACATTACATTAGGCTGGTGTAAAGGATCCATCGATTTTCTTTCAAACTGAATTTTAAATAATATTATCAATTCTCAATTCTCGAAGCCATATTGCATGATTTAACTCTATGAAATATACTCCCTTTTGTTATTAACACTTTGAGTGCCACGCTCCATTACCTGAAAATGGCATCTTCCTCAGTTTTCATACAAAATGAATGTAATCTTGAATTCTATCTATTTTTAATTAATGATATCAGTAACATTCATTTCGCGAGTTTTCGAAAATCGACGCGAAAACCTCGGAAAAATGACGTACACCTGCAACCGGCCTGTTCGATAAATATCTACAATAGCACAGCGGCATTCTACGCTTGACATTTGTTATCGAATGACAAGCTTCTCCCCGTCGAAACATTTATCTTTCGATGTAGCGCTACGGTGGAGGAGTTAATTTGCACCAGCGCATCAAACATCTACCATTATCATGTTCAAATGATCGCCCTTACTGTCCCTTTTTTTTTATAAATGTTCACTGCGTCGATTATTTCTAAACGATGGACAATTTGTACGTCGACGAATGTTTACAAGTTGTTTTGAACGACACAAATAATTCTGCAGCACGTTATTCGTTTTCGTAAAATGTATAGTACAGACATGATTGAAACGCAAAAATACACAGGGTGGATTGTAAAATACTCAAGAAATTGTTTTTGTATAAATCTTCGTTTCTGAGAAAATCTACTTAGAATTGGAAAATTAAATACAAGTTACAACTTGTTAGTTAATACGTCTGATCATTAATCTACTGTTTCTACTTGTAGTACGTGTGTATTCAAATTAACACGTTGAATGCCGTGGGGGTTACCAGCGCCACTGACTTCAATTAATTTAATAACTATTATGTCTTATGAAGTTCTAGACAGCATTGGCAGTGAGATAATAATATAATATACAAATAATCCAATCGAATAGTTAAGAACGTGTTTGTACCAGAATTTGTATTAAAAACAGTAAATTGGGTGGTGTCTGACTGGGTACGGCAGATTTCACTGCGGTATTCAACGTGTTAATGGTAGTAGCTGTTTGCAATCAATATCGATTAATATTTGGTGTAATCAAAGGTGTTGAAAAATGATAAAATTGATTATTTAGCTTCCTTAATTAAAAAAATAAATAACTAATGTGTAATATTTTGTTTTATTTACACGATATCACTGTCGATGATTGTCAACGTCAGTAGCACTGATGAGTAATAAGCAGACAGTATAAAAAAGTTACGTTGAATAGATTAAATAAATTTTCTTACAAATTAAATTGCATAGGAAAATCTCTTATTCTATATTTACCATTAATTCTCACACGAAAAGTTATTTTCTTTTTCACCCTTTGTAACCAAGTAGACCCTGTTGTGCATCGTCAAGTAATTACCAAGAATATTTACAGAACTCATAAAATATGTAATATTATAATTAATATTACATTATTATTATTATCTTATTTTTTCATCAATTAAAATATTTTGTAAAGGTTTCAAATATTAAATTTTATAATTAAAGGGTAAGGGGAAAGAACAGGGTATGTCCATTTTTATTCTGCAGTGTTGAACTTGAAACAAAAATTAAAATACTGTAATACAGTTATATTTTCGCACGTTTTTTTCTGTCGCCTAATTAGAGTATAACTTCATGTCATGAATAATACAGTTACATTCACAGGACCTTGTTTCTTTACTGATCCACGGAAGTATTAAAAATTGATTTTCCAATGAAGCTGTTTTGTGACATACCTTGTTTTTTCCCTTACCCTTCATTTTTTAAACAAAATACAGTTTTATCAAAGTTTCATTTCTATAACACCAACGTCATGGAAATATTAAAGTTTAAAAACGTATATTTGCACAAACATCCGCAGTATACTAATCATTGACCTTATCGTCTTCCTAAGAGTCGCTAGAAATATTATAGCTACAAATATGAACGGATTTTTGCATTTAACCGAAAAAAAGGGTATTTCATATAATTTTTCGGATTTCTGGGTCGAAAGTGTTATCAAATTTGATGTTTCCCGCAACGTAACAAAAGATGAAATTTCTCGTTGGAATTGAAACGTTGAAAAGGATATCAGCCGTCTGTTTTCGGAAATGGAGTGGTCCGATTGCCAAAAGCACGAGAAACGGCAGCCGCGTATAAACGATCGAATTGCGACGAATTTTCAACCGAGCATTACCATGGCGCCGTACAAATGAAATTGGACCGGCAAAGAAAATAGCAAGCATTGTTACGAAATAGCTTGCTCGGTTACAATTTTCCCGTAGCAAACAATTTTATCATAAAACAACAAGCGTTTGCGCGACCGATGTGCCTGCCTTTCGAAACGCCAAGCGAACGGACGTGAAATGCGTTGATATATTTTATTGCCTGATAGCATCTGCGCATTTGCAAACAATGGCGGTAAGATAATGAAAATTTGCGGAATACACGTAATCTGTGTGACACAACAATTTTCTTGCCTTGCGCGAGTTTTATGTATGCTACACACGATTTGAATCATTCATTTTAATCACTCGATTACTGTTACTCCTGCTCGCTGTAGTTTATTGCATCAGTTCCATTATCTCGTGGTATTATAATTCCTTATCTTATTAAATACACGTTAAATAAATATGAATATATTATTTGATTTTATGTAAAAGATTTTACAGTGCGTATGAGGGAATGTGGAATATTTACTGGGTTTCGAATTTCTCGATGAAAATCGAATTATCATTCCAAAGACGAGTAGCCAACAATTGTTTTAATTGGATATAATTTCAGTAGAAATGTATCATAATAAAATTTCGTATTTTCAACTCTTGTTGCACTTCTGTTGGCAGTTTGTTAATTAACAAAAAGTTCAATGATACTGATTGGTTGAAATCGATTCGAATTGGTTTGCATCGATAGAAGTTTATTGAAAATAAAATCACAGAACTGTTTAAGCAGTTAAACAAGGATACTGATGTTAATAAAATCACTCTAAACGCTATGTCTTCAAGAATGTTTAGAATATCTGTATAGGTCCCCTTGGAAATTAATTTTGTAACTTAAAACTATTTTTTAAAACAATATATAAGTTTTCTATATGGTCTAAATTTTACAGTAGGAGAATCTCTTAAATTTTGGCAGCTAGTCGCATATGATGACCACAACTATGACGATTAGACTGCGAATGTTCATGCAATTTAATATATCCAAACTGGCGCACGATGGACATTTAATAACTTAGCAAAATAAAAATTGCACATTTTGTATATTTCTAGAAGTTTCATTCATTTAATTGCATTAACATAGAAAATATAGAATTCTAAAACTGTATATTTGCATAAACATCCGCAGTCTAATGATGAAATTCGGTTACAACTTACAATAAGCAGTTTAGAAAACAGGAGAATTATTTCTGATTTGCTTTCTCTACAAAAAGTATTTCCAAACGAGGTTAAGGGTAGTCCTCTACTACATAAATTCAGTTGGAAAGCTCCTTTGAGAAGAGTCGAAAAGCTTCCTCTATTCAAACCGCGATCCCATTTATCTTCTAAACTGGGGCAATCAGAACCTATTACCGGGCTGTCCTATCTTGCTAATTTGTATAACGATAAGGTTGACATTTTTGCGACTCACTGCCATAACTCTGAGCTAAACAACGCCATACAATCTGAAGTCTTAACTCTCACTCATAATTAAATACATATTGTTACGGTCAAGGACGAGTCATCAAGCAGGAATGCATAAACACTGATATGGACCATTATAAAAACTCATTAACAGCAATAACAGTCCAGCCTCAGCACGTGTCACATCAATCTTCTGATTATATTATTGTCTCGTTAAATATTATGATCGCAGGTTTCAAATAAAATATTTTTTAAAAAAGCCAACGTGCTGGAAGTGGGTCGTAACAATATATTAACTCTTCGTACTCTAAACAATTAGGCTATACGTTGGCAGTCAACTCCAAGAAGTTCTTTCTGAGATTTATCAGTTACAGAAAATGACCACGAAAAAATCTTGCCAATTTTATAGATTATACGACTTTTTTCCAAACTTTACAGTTAATATACCACGATTTAGGATAAAAATAACACATGCCGTAGGAGTAGAACGCCTCCAAGTGCCTGGGCAGTACAGCTGGCCTTAGGAGTGCAAAGGGTTAATAAACAAATAAATATGATACCTCACCGTCACAACAAGACCCCCACAATCTGTGCAGCAACCTAATAGACCAGCCATGAATCAACAACGAAACCAGCAAACTTCAATTCGACGATTTACCATGAAATTGTGTATTACAACCGAGTCATCTGACAACATCAGCAGACAATCGAAAACCCCGAGCGCACATGTCACAGCACGATCGATCGATTGGAATATCAATATCGAATCGAAACAGTGTGTACGAACGAGAAAAAGACAACGAGCGAGAATAGAGCATTAGGGGGCGGTGCAGGTGGAGGAATGCGAGGGTGAAGGGAGTGACTATCAACAGATGGCGTTTTAATCGTGACACTCTGCGTCCTGGCAGCGGAAAAAAGAGGAGAGGCAAAGCGGGTGGGACGGTAGGCAGAGCGGATAGATGGAGAAACATCGAACGGAGGGAGGCGGTCGGGGGTGGTCCGCGGCGAGGGGGTGGAAAAGAGAGAGGAGAGAAGTGAGAAAAAGAGGAGAGAGCCGGCGGGACGTTGGAGCGCAGCCGGATAGTAAATGATTGTCGATTAAAGTGTCCCCCGTCCAGGAGCGGGCAGGGCCAACGGCTCGATTGACAAATGGTTTGCGAAATCTGCATTCGCTGCGAAGTATTCGCTTGCCAATTCGGCTGGAAGTCGCGCGCGTACACGTACCCGGCCATTTGTTCGTTGTCCGTTCTACCGTGAACCGACGGAAGAAATAAAAATGCACGGTCTTTCTGACCCGTGGGGGGGTTCGTTTGTCTGCCTCGATCCTGATCTCCGTCGATTCTTGTCGACCGCGATCGATCGACAGCCGACGTACACTGCTGTGCAAAAATCTTAGACCACCTGGTTATGAAAGACGACTCTGTTTCACCTGGACAGCTTCACCGTTTGAAAGTACGGTAGAACCTCCATTATCAGAACATCTGACATGTGAAAATTGATCATCCTATGTCCGTTACAAGCTGAAGTAATCATTAGTGATACTGTGTACCTGATTCCACAGTGGTCGATTTTTTACAATTTAAAATAAAATCATTGTTATGCGAAACATAGTTACAGTATGGGTCATCCTGTTACCAATTGTAGTTCGGATGACACGTTGACTGCCACAGCATAGAGGCTGAAAATTATACCCTTCTAGACTTTGGTACAGCATGAGAGTAGTCTCGAACTATGCACATTTTTTATCAGTGATGTTGGCAATTCTTTATAGCTTTCTTCAGAGCTGTTCAGATATTTTTACTGGCACTATTTTTAGTCAGGAATTTAAGTGTCACCCACATATGGTTGACATGCCAGTGGAAGTGATAGTCGAGGTCCTCCTGTATCCGAACAGATGTTTGCGGATGTCACGGGTACATCTTTCAAATTACATCTTTTCTATTGGTTTATTACGTTACTTTACAAATATTATGCTGTTATTGGACAACATAAGCGATATTGATAAGATAACGTTGCTATAACGAAAGTTAACCCTCTGACTGCGGGCTAATTGGAAAAGAGGCGAACACCACATGCTGCCAAGCTGCAGTAGTATACAATGAGCCATTGCACCAAACGCCCATGGGCGTCGACAGTACTCCCTCAGTGGCTTTGTTAAGCACTGATAGCAGTCAAAAGAAGAACAGCAGGAAAATAGGTGGTCAAACTTTGTTAGCGTATCCTACTCCTCCTAAGGATGGAGGAAGGCATATAAATCTAGGTCCCGCTCTGCTTCCTTTTCGAGTCATAAACACCCTTTGTTTATGGTGGAGTCTTGTAGAAATGCTTAAAGCTTACTTAAAGAAATTGCTGAAAATGATTCCCCCCTGCAACAATATACTATCCGCATCGACGTGTACCCAACAGGACATCGTCTCTGAGGTAGGGTCTCCCGATAGAGATGCTGAGCTCTCCTGGCATTCTCGTTAGCTCGTCCATACGTGAAATGAATATCCGCCCATTCGTTATTAGAATAAACCATCCTGATAACACTGTCTAAGCTACGAAACGTTTAAAAAATGACTAATTCACTACGACACGTTGTCTTCAATGTCAGGATGAATTACTCCAGTGCATTGTTGACTTCTAACAGAAAGAATGTTGTCTGTGCTGGTAATTCTACGCGGGTCAATTATTCGTATCACGAAATATTCAAATTTCGATGCAAACATAAAGGGTTCATATCTCGAAAAGAAAACGTTTCCGGATCTGTGTGTATGTAACCCTTTTCATCCTCGCGAGGAGTAGTCGCTATCAACATTTGGAGACCTATTTTCCTGTCACCCTGTATGTTCTTTTCAATTTTTCAATAAAATTTGGACTATCACAGCAGAGACCCTGTAGCCAACACTTTTGTAAATTAGACGTTTGAGTAACTGAAAACTTGTATGTATCAGCTACTTCCTAATCTGGTGATTAAACAATTTTTGAATTGACAAACAATATAATGGTGCTAATTGGTTGAGGTCTTCCTGCAATGAATTGTCTTAAAACAATAGAAATTTGTCGAAGATGGAATCAAAGAACTGTTGAAGTACTTGAACAAGGACACTAATATTAATATTCAGCATCTTGATGTTTAAAAATAACTGCAGTTATTACTTTGTGTAAGCCAGTGATGACCACCGGAGCTGCGGCCTTCCCCCACTCTAGGTCCATCCCCCTCGTTTCAGTTCCCCCCAGTTGGTTCCTCGTTTCCCCTCGGTGCATCGTTGCCCCTGATCACAGTCTGTTATGAGGGAAATGGACTTAGAATGTGTTAACCCATTTTTGCCCACTGTACTCACTTGAGTACACCCACATTTTCGCCTGCTAGCTCTATCTATTGGTCGGTAGAAAATTTTCTCGTATATAGTCATTACGTTGAATGCTTATTGAACGTTCCCACGAGAGATGACATCAGAATCTGCATTGGTATTATAGTGGTACACCTGGGACTCTTTTTACACGGTATATTTCGAGCGATCAAAGTGATTTTTTTCCAGTAATAAGAAAACGTATTCGTTGTAATATAATAGAGAGTGACGATAATAAAATGTCGATTTTTGAAACAAATATTTTTTTTTATTTTCTGCAGTTATGCAGTAGGAGAATCGATTCTAATTATAGACACGGCTCGAGCCGAGGTTCGGTTTGTTAACAAACGTAGAGAAGGACAGCGAGTGAAAGAGATAGAGGTCCTAGGAGACACAAAAGAATGCGAAAACTTCGCATCGGTGGGACAATACTAATGCAAACATAAAACTTTTTTAATTTTTATATTTTTTAAATTAAACTTTTACTGACGTATTTATGAGGTTTTTCTGGTTAACATAAGACCAAACACGATGTAATTTGATGCATATTTGGTCTATAATTTAAACCTACAACGTGACACACGTAATCAATATCAATAAGTAAATATAGTTCAAATTATACCGTGTTTGGTCTTATTTTAACCAGAAAAACCTCAGGAATACGTTAGTAAAAATTTAATTTAAAAAAGATCAAGATTAAAAAAGTTTTATGTTTGCATTAGTATTGTCTCACCGACATTCGAGGTAAGATCAGGTTACACTACTTGTCCGGCGAACTTCTGGGTGTGTCAAGGGGAATCCCTCTCCTCGTGGTGGGGATGACTAGCGGGCAGTTACGCTGTAGATCCATGCGGGCAGTTATCCAACTTTTACTGTACCTTTTCTTTCATGAGTTTATTGAATAAAATGTTATCGAGTGCAGTTCTATATTTTAAATTACTTTTTCTACTGTTTGCTTTGGTTTAACACAAGTTTTATACTTTGTTGCAAATCAGTTGTTTCACGACTTTTTTACACGCTACGCATACATCGTGTAAAAAAGTCCCAGGTGTATGTACTTTATGTTACATATGCAGCTTTTCAATAATAAATGCTCTAAAGCAACTTGGTCAAAAATGGGTTAAGTCGGTGGTCTAAGACTTTTGCACGGCTCTGTATCGCGGTTCCTCGATTACGAATTTGAAACGAAGCCGCAGTGGGGGGGTACGGACTGTTGCGAAATAATTCGTGAAATTTGCTCACCGTTCGAACGTAATTTTTCGCTGCGTTCTGACACGGTATTTTATCGCGCCGCGAAATTGTCGTTGTCGTGAATTCGCCGGCTGACACGTCGCGTTGCTTTTTTCCAGCTCGATATAAAGTGCGTCGGCGGTCGAGCGGTGAAAATTATCGCGACAAAATGGTTTTTTGTTCCGCGGCTGCGTGCTGCCCGCGTTGTCGCGCGTGTGTTCCATTTGCGTGTCCTCGTCGACGGAGAATTTGAGAAACGGCATACGCGACCGTTCTGTCTCCAGTGACACAATGATCGGTCGTGTTCGAAATTCGGGAGAAACGAAAGAATCCTGTTATTCGTGCCACTTTTCGTTACGCGAATTTTCTGTTACCGAGGGTCGAGCGGGACCCGTGGAAACCTGCCTGTTTGTTTCTTTACTATAACAGTATTTGCGTTTTGTGATTTATGTGTACAGGGTGTCCCACGCGACTGGGCCAAGCTGTAGAGTTAACCTTGACTGCCATGTCACCCATGTATGGGTGACACCTGGACTGAGTCATTATTTGTTTGATCATATATAACATAACAAGTATATCTAATAAAATCTAACAGAATCAGTGAAAAATTATGAAAGTTATTAATATTAGGTAACCAAGAAAGTCCGTGGTGTTTTCATCAGTAGAGTAAAATATTTTCAATATTTTATTCAGAAAAGTCGGCTTCTATTACCGTTTCCTAACGATCTAATAACTTCTCTATTCCGCTTTTATAAAAGTTGGCTTTTCACACAAGAACGAAACATTTCAATGCCGATAAACGGCACGAACTTTCTTGGTTACCTGATATTACTGATGAAAGCGTGTAAAATTTCAAGTCATATTCAGTGTGTATAAAAATTTAGAAAGTTTGCTATTTTCAACTAATGAAGCGTGGCAGTCACAGTGTTAAAACGAAAGAAGGGGGGCAAATTTTAAATGGGTTCGTTTCTTCTGAACAATGTTCAAGCATGCACAGGTCTAAATACAATGTTGAAATTGAAATATCTTCTATACTAACAAATTTTCGACCTTAATACTTTTTTATAGAGAATAAAAGACGCATCAGTTCGTGTATAAAAAATATGTAGTTCCATTTAAGACAATAAAGACCAATTTAAGATCTTGGAATTTGTGAAATGCCTCCACTTTCGAAGCAGACACATGCACCATGTAATATACAATTCGAAACCATTTAATTTTGACTAATGGAATTTTTTTTCTATCTTCTTCTGTTTTAACGCCATAGGTTGGCCCAATTGCGTGGGTCACACCCTGTATATAGATTGACTCACTAACAACTGCTATCTCAAATGACTTCTGACTCATCGATGTTAGAAAAAAAATTTTCAAATAAAGTACGCTACATTTCGAGAGCCTTATATAATAAGAAAGTGTAATCTTTTATGCAGGTCGTATTTTGGAAAATTCCAAGGTGATCTTGTAGTTTTTAAATTGCATTCTGCATTATGCATTGCAGGGTCGAGAGCACTCGGCAAACCGAATAAAAAATGTCTGACAAACATGTTTCGAAAAATCAATATTAACCGAGCTGTAAATAATTCAGTGTTGAAAGAATTACACAGCTGGAAAATTGTGGATAACTGGAATAATATTGATTTTTCGACCTATGTTTATTCAACATTTCTAGTCTCCTTTTGGAAGATAGTCCGAATTGTCTACTCTTTTTCTGTCACTGATAACCATAATCATTAATGCGACATTATGCGCTTAAATAAAAAACATCATGTCAATATTGTACCCAACAAGCCATATATTTTCTAAAAATGAAAAAGTATTTCTTTTATCCAGTACCTAATTGGAAATCCATTTGCCATAACCTGGACGTTTGAATTGAGTCGAGGCATTCATGGCTGGCAGTTCGTTGTTACCATAACACCGTTTTTGTAACTGAATATCCTTGGAGCATTGAAAACGTGCTCGAAGTATTTTCTCAGTATCATCTCGCTGCGAAGTATTCGAGGCACGTTCGTATCGCGCGAAGTATTCGAGCCATTCGAACGAGTTGAACTCCGGTGATTTTTTCCTTTCAATCAGCCGCGGTCATTTGGCCGTGCTGCCAAGAGTTCAATTGATTGATGTCGAGGACCGAAACCTTTCACACGAAAATTTCGTTGCATAAAGGAGCGAGCGACGAACTGGCAACTCGTAAAATACTCCGCGAGAATGCTGTGCAGTGTAGCAAATATTTTAACATTTTGACAGCCGCAGATACCTTGCGAAAACTGGCGGCCGATTGCCACTGTTGCAAGGCTTCAATTATGTGCCTAAATATTTTATGCTATTCCGCGTATGTCGATTATTTTACAATTTTAATCGTGCGTGTGCTTGAATATTTGGTTTTTATTATTGATAGGCGTGCTCTTTTATTTATTTCAGATGTGTGAGATTTGAATGAATGAAATCATGTACAGCCCCGTCCATAAGTATCAGGACGCTTATCAAATTTGAAATAAATCTGAAGGTCGTGAAATTATTGGAGTATTCCGAATGGAAATAGTTGAGCGCCACGTGTACCACTGGAGACCCACGTATCAATTTTAATCTCGTCAAAAATTAACTGATTACCCGAACAAAATTTTGAGTTTCATCTATGTTACAATGATGGCACAAAATAAGAAGTATATTATCGAATAAATAAATATTAATATATCCAACGATATATGTTAACAGAAAATATTTTCGCGGGTCTGACTAGTCGCGGGATTTTCTACTGTGCTGCTCAACGTGTTAATTAGATATTCAATCTTCTTTTTACTAGACTAGCCCTCTCGTTTCTTCATTGCACTCCACTAGTGAATTTTTCAATAGTTTCTGGTAACATTTTCTTTCATTGCAGCTGCAACTGGTTCCACAAGTCAGATTTCGATCATTTGTCGATTCATTATATTTTTCAAACCAGTTCATTCTACATTTACTCGATTGAGTTCAAATCCTACAGTCTGAAGGGTTAGTGCATGAATTTTACTTTATTATTCCCTTGTTACTGTTCTATATTACTTTTGCAGACTTTTACAGTAAGGGAGATAAAGTATCGTGTTTCTCAAACAGAGATGATAAGTGTCCTAAAACTTATGGATAACACTGTACATATGACAGTGCCCAAAATATTAATACAAATTTGATATTAACCCTTTGACTGCGGACTATTTGGATATGAGGCGAACGCTCCGTGCGGCCCATCTGCGGTACTATATTGTAAGCCATTGCATCGAACGCCTATGGGCGTCGGCAGCACACGGTGAGCGTCTTTGACAAATGTCTATAAGCGTCGATCGCAATCAAAGTGTTAATATACATACAAACACGTAGTGTTCGCTTTATTGCCTTATAATGAATTCCACTACACCAAAAAAATGTATTAGCCTAACGGAAGACTGTATTTACGTTCCTTTCGTAATTTATTGCAAATTGAGTAACTGTCGATAATATCAGAAATTGATACGCAGCTCGATCACATTATTAAGGTGACGAGTGTAAATTATATTCGAAAATTATTACGTAGCTAGCAGCAAGCTACAAGTATCACACTGTAATTAGCGACTCACAAAGAAACCGATACGAGCAATTTATCTTCTAGCCCGCGAGTGCATCAAGGAGAAAGCTCCATTCAGATTGATACTTTCTTGCGGCTTCGAAAAGAATCGTAAGACTCGTCCGACACGTACACGAAAATTTCCATCCGTAATGGGATCATAATATTGGTGAAAGTTCAACATTTTGCTACTTCTGCACCGTGCAATTTCGAACGTTCACCTTTCTGACTCATTGCACGCCGGAGAAAACTAGAAAGCCTCTATTCCCGATCGAACTCCGATACGTGTTACACGGAAAACATTGTCCTGGACGTTTGTGTGCAGATCGAATATAATAAAACTGTAACTGGAGTTTTCCGACACGGCGTTATGAATATTTGGGCTGCAGAAAAATCGTGACGCAATCGCTTTTAGGTGACGATCGTGTGGAAGTATAAAACTGCAAAAAGTACACCACGGTTTTTGCCGGATAGATGTGTTCGATGTTTCAGCACGAATCTCTCTGGTTAATATTCGGCGTTCACAGCGGTAAACCGAGATTTAAATCAGGAATAGGGAGATGGTTTCATAGAGGAATCATCGGTCGGATAGACCGGCCATTCTGTGATCCAGATTTCCAATCAGAAGTATTAAAGCTTATTCGCTATGTTATTCCGTTTAGTTCGATTCCCTCTCACGATATTCATTACCAAATATTTCATGCTGAAACAAAACTCACGTACCAGCGGTTTCTGCGTCGATCAAATGCTTCTGTGTCGTATCTGTTTTTATTGTCCTGCTTTTACCGTACTTTTTAACTCTTGTTTTAGTTATTGAGGTTTATTGTACTGATTGAAAATTCGTACCGTATTCTGCATCTATAAATTAGCAGTGAAGTTTGATTTAACAGGAGTACTAAAATTATTTGCTTTTTCTTTCCAACATAGTCGCTGTTAGTTATAGCGTTATATTAAACGCGACAGGTCTGTAATTAATATTGAGAAGAGAGACATGGTGATAAGTAGACTGCGTATGTTTATGCAAATATACATTTTTAGACTTCTATATTTCTTATATTAATGGTGTTAAATGAACGAAACTTCAATAAGACTGCATTTGCTTGTTGAAATGTTCACAATATGTGATCTTCATTTTGCTAATTTATTAATTATTATTAATTTCAATAATATCAAATTGCCTTTTTATTAAATAGTCTGCCAAATTTTCTTATCAGTTTGGGGGAGGGTTCTGCTTTCTCGGCCTGTTTCAAGGGTTTTCTTTGGGAATTTTTTGTGAAAAAACTAAACAACATATATTTATGAAACTTTGCAGATGTATTGACATATACTTGTATTATGTTCATGAATTTTTATACATTTTTGTCGTCTAAACTATAGTAATTATTCACGAGGGAATGGACAGGTTTATAAGTTCTTCTCAGATGGCTTGCACAATTGACGCTGAAGTCATCTAAAATAAAAAACTCTTAATTGGTATGAATGTAACAAGCACCTAAACTACAGAAACCGGACAGAAAGTGATTTTTGACAATATGGCTTGAATTTGAAGAATGAATATAAATTTTATACTAACATTTTGATCTTCAAACCATTCTAAATATCATAATTATTAATATATTTACTTTTATATATCTAAACTACAATTTAGCTGATAACGATATACAAAAATTCATGAATGTAGCACAAACGTACATGAATAAACCTTCAGAGTTTCATAAAGATATGTTATTTAGCTTTCCAAGAAAAAATTCCCAAAATAGACCGAGAAAGAACACCCCGTTAATAGAATCTAATTATTCTGACAATGTTTATAAATACATTACACATCCGTATATATCTTCCACTTTTATTAAAATTCACAGCCACATAAACGAGTATTCTGAAATCGAAATTCGATCACCTTACTCATCATTCTATTCATCAACCAATTACAGTAGAATCTCGATAATCCTAACTGTAATTGGTAACAAGATGACTCACATTGCAGCCATGTTTCGCATAAAAATGATAATGTTGGTTCAGAACATAAAAGTACACGGTGGAATAAAATTAAGTAACACAGTGTCATTGGTGACAATTTTAATTTATAATTAACCTGGTAGAGGAATTTTTAGATGGCCGGTGTACGGTTAATCGAAGTTCCACTGTAATCGTGTCGATGCAATTTCCTTGGTACGGAGGCTGGCGAACGGAAGTGGGAACAGTGCGTAGCATAAATCTGCTCATGGCGACGAGAAATCGGAATCGTATCAGCCGCTGGTTTATTGGTTTTGTAAATCCGCGCGTAACTCAGAATCAAGTGGCAGTTTGCTTGACGGGGTAGCAATAAACAAAAACGGCGAAAAGAAAACGAAGGCACACCTTGCAGCGGACCGCCCTACGGCCGTCGGGGTGATAAATCCACCGGGTCGTACTACTCGGCGTTCGCTGCTTTCAAGTTTTTAACTTCCGCAACTTTCTTATTTATGTGCGACACGTACAGGAATAGATTTTGCCCGTTAAAGTTCTTGCGTCTTTGAAATAAACGAAAACTCGACGGATCGATCGGGGGCGGGTTCGAAGCGACGATACCTTCGTTTTTTCGGCTGAAAACTTCTCGGCTAGCCGCGCGAAAACAAAACGAGCGTTCTCGGTTAATTTCGGAATTCTTACCCTTGTCGATGAGGTGTCAACCCTTTGAGCCCAGAAAATTTCGGCAGAAGCGTGTGCACCGGGTGCTGAAATTGCCCGCGGCGCTCCAACGTGTTAAACTGAGCATTTAATCGTAATAATGTGTATGATGGCGATTGTTCGGTTGTTTTACTGCTCCAAAATGGCAAAGTGTGCAACGAAATGTACAGGGTGAGTCACGTAAGATTGGAAGCTGAAATATTTTCGAAACTGTTAATTATATCGAAAAATGTTTCAGACGAAAGTTGAATGGTTTCGAGGGGGGCATTATTCGATATAAGTAGTATCTTTTTACGACCGTAGTTAATTGTCTATTAATAAGGAATGTTACGAAGTTGACACACGCCGATTTTGATGAAATTTTGATATGATGTGGCTCTCGAAAAAATATTCGACACGTTGTAAGGATAATTTTTATAAAGACGAAATTGGGTCTGGAATGCGTTCAATGTTTATCGAGAATTTATCAATTCAGTGAATTATCGGGAGAATTTGCAGAGGCGGTATCGAGGCTTCATAAAATCACTGACACGAAACCATAATTCGCTTCATTCCGCACGCGCGTAATGTATTTCGGCGATGTTAAGCGTTCATCAGTGATTTCCGACTCAAAATTGCCGACGAAGTTTTAATCATAATAAATACCGAAACTTTCAACGTAATTCATTAACTCATGCTCAATTAAAATATCCGTACCTACCACATACGTTACGCGAATATTCGAGTTTCGAAAATTAGTGTTCAAGGAACAAACATCAGGCGGTTTTTATTTTAAACAATAGTATGAGCTTCTGTATTGCGTTAAAACGTACACCATGTAAGTACTGGCTATGTAAAGACTGAACACTTCGTTATTTTCACGTGAGTGAGTCAGTTGTTAAGTTATTTCAATATTGAGAATCTGTAAAATATTTTATTAAATATATGCGTAATATTATGCAATTATTAGAGTAGGGTTACAGAGTACAATAAACAGTTGCGCCAAAATTGTGGCTCGTAGCACACGGTGCTCGATTTTCGGAAATAGCACACGGTTAAAATTAAGAAACTTTGAACAAATGTTAAGCAGAATACAGTTACAGACAGAAGATGGCAGGATCTTTTTAGTTATTTTAACACGTTTAAGCACTTCAAATTCAATTTAATCAAATAACTATTTATTATTACACAATTCAGAGGAATTTTCATATTGTAACATCAATTTAGGAACCTAAAAACAGAATATTTTTTCCTTTACGGTTTCTATGAAAAAGAGTAAATTCTGATACGTCTGACTACATATGGCTGTTTTCACTTCGACGTTTAACCTGTTAATTTTCCATCAATCTTCTCATTGTTTCTTATGAATATTGTTTACACACACATTTGTATGTTGTTTTAAATATCATTGGCTAGATCTGACTGAACAGAAAAGTCGTACCAATGACTAATATAGTCTCAAAAACTGAACAACTCTGTTCAGAAATGCATGACTCCAATTTGCTTCTCTGCACGAGTCTGACTCGTGGATTCGCACATCGCCAGGTGCCAGGCGCATGGTCCGTTGTTTCAGTCGAATGTAAATAACCGAGGATTCGCCTAAATTCACAACAGAATCTGTTCGACCTATCTTCATGCTAGGAATCAGTCCCTGTGCATTGAATCACGATCCCTCCGCATCCTGTATATCAGAATTCCATTCTCAGCCAGATATTTCATACATACTCACCATAAAATCGACTTTCTTTGTTTCAGGTAAGTGAACAACCCCGGATGGAGTGGCATCATGGCCGAGGTATTCTTATTTATGCGATGCGCCCGGAACGGTATGACGTCGACGACAAAATATCACCGAATAGCTCTCTGTACGGCGGTTCGTAGTTCAGGTTTGACAGATACGAATGCCCGACGTCGTGTCTTTGCGCCGCGTTTCCACGCGACGCGTCGCGGCGACGTCGTGTTGCTCGTATTACTCGTTTATAGCTAACACACAACCCGAAATTCTCGTCCGTGTGCTCGAGCACGCGTGTGCATGCCTTCGAAAGCCGCTCACGTACGCGGGCAATATATCTATGTAGCCAGACGCGTTTTGTCGCATCGCGTTGAGAGACAAAATTCTCGCCGCGCAATTAAACGCGCGTTACCTGGTTAAAATTATTTCGGGGATTCTGCCGATGCCGCGCGCACGTAATCACGTGCGAATTGTCACGCGACTGCTCGTGACAACGCGCGATGCGTGTAACGCTGGACAGCGTAACGCAGAAGGGAAATCTCGATGCCTGCCGACTTCATCCTTTGACGGTCCAGTCGTTGGATTTATGGAAAATTGCTTGGCCCTGGTAGTGCAATGTTTTCTCCGCTTATGGGAGATTTGGAATATGAATTGAGCAAAGTGTTCTGGTGGTGTATTTTTGGAAACGCGGATCCACCGTTAGTCCGGGACATCAGCTGATTTTTATGTAATTTTGATGTAATGTATAACTGGGAAAAATGTTCGATATGTGTTTTTTTATTTGGGAAATATTCATGTTGAAGGTGTGAAAATAAACCTCAACGTTGGGGTTGGAAAAATATTTTATTGAATGTCTCGGAAACTTTTAGGTGCTGACAAAAAATTCTATATGTCTTTTCAAATTAAAAATTCCACTGTGTAAACAGATTTTCGAAAATTTCTTTTCTTCGTTAAACTTATTTTTGCGAATTTTTAGTTTGGAAAGTTTGAACTATTCTCATCAAAATTTGAATGCACGATCTATAGTTTTAGGCACAACATATGTATAGATTAGAATTTTTAGTTTCACCACCATAGTAGTTATTATTACGTTGCGAATTTTACTTACGTTTCGCTCGTGCCAACCCTATTTGGGTGTACGATTAATTCGATTCAAATTTCTATGATGTTTTGACAATGAAATTATGTACATCACACATTGTGAATGGTCCCTTGACTGGTGAAAATAAATTTTTATTTATTATCTACGCGTAATAGTTTTCGAGATACTCGATAAAATAACTTTTTCAACCCCAATTTTGTAGGCTGATTTCACCCCTTCTGCATGGCTGTTAGCCGATAACAAAAAACACGTATCGAATATTTTTTCGAGTTCTATATTATATCAAAATTGCATAAAAATCGACGTGTGTCAATTGGGTGTGACGTTCCTTGTCAGTATCACGAAAACGTCGAGTATTTAGCCCATTCCAAAAATTTACAGTCTGAAAAAATGTATATTATTAATTAAAACGACCTGTGTGATGCAATAATACATAACTACAGCACAGCCCAAAGAAATATAATATTCTTGACGATTGCCACGAATTATTTTTATCGTGTAGTATGCGTTCGTTTAATTATTTCACCGTTCAACACGTTCCCTGGCGCATACGTCAGCGGCTGTACACGCACCAATTTTAATTTAATCAAACAACTATCCAGCCTCGTGAAATTTTTAGTAACATTCACGTTACAACAATAAATACGGTTAACGCCCAGGCTCGTTTCATCAAAGGATGATCAACTTACAGGATGCGTATGTGCGTTTTCTGTTAATGACCGCCTAGTTATCGAGAACGGGGATATGTTAACGCTAATGTTCGAGCGTCGTTAAATTTAACATTCCCTAGTTATTGTTAACATTAACTGAATGGAGCCGTTAAAGTACGAATAAGGCATTACTTTCACTCCAACCTAACACAACCATGTATTCTCTCTTTTTGATAGTAAAAGTGTTTTTTATAATAATAAATAAGGTCTGACTTGTTGATAGCAAATTATATCACTAAAATATATAACACAATATAAAAGGTGTGTACTCCGTAGGTAATTTTTGTGTTTCAAATGAAACTCAAACTTTATCTAACAATTTTTAGTGAAGGTGTACATTGACTAGTTAGTTGGAACGTTATCCAGTTAAAGCATTGAATGCATTTTAATTTTTCAACTCTAACGGGAAGGTCCAGTTAATGTTGACAATAACTAGCGAATGCTAGCATTAACGATATAATTCGCACATTAGCGTTAACAGATAAAAAATAACCTTTCAGAATATTTTCAATTTTCCGTGCGTCAAACCTTAAAAATAATTTCAATCGTCTGTCTGACAACCCTTCCAAATATTTTCAATCGTCTGTGTGATAACGCTTAAAAATATTTTCAATTGTCTGTGTGACAACCCTTCCAAATATTTTCAATTGTCTGTGTGATAACACTTAAAAATAGTTTCTATTGTCTGTGTGACAACCCGTAAAAATATTTTCAATTGTCTGTGTGATAATCCATAAAAATATTTTCAATTGTCTGTGTGACAACCCTTCCAAATATTTTCAATTGTCTGTGTGATAACACTTAAAAATAGTTTCTATTGTCTGTGTGATAACCCGTAAAAATATTTTCAATTGTCTGTGTGATAATCCATAAAAATATTTTCAATTGTCTGTGAAAACTCTTAAAAAATTTTTTCAACTGTCTGTGTGATAACCTGTAAAAATATTTTCTATTGTCTGTGTGACACCCTTAAAAATATTTTCAATTGTCTGTGTGACACCCTTAAAAATATTTTCAATTGTCTGTCTGACAATCCTTAAAAATTTTTTCAACTGTCTGTGACACCCTTAAAAATATTTTCAATCATCTGTATGACAACCCGTAAAAATATTTTCAATTATCCGTGTGTATTCTGAAGTCGAAATCGATTTAGTACATACAATTTTCGAGATAGTTTGTCTACGTTAAAGGTATATGCGAATCATTTATGCGAAGAGATTAATCCTTACGCTACACGTACAGGGTTGGTATGGAGCAAAAAGGAGAGTGGGAGATCGAGAAGGAGACAGGAGGCGAGAGAACTCTCGTCGAGAAGATCTACTATCGCTGCTGAATTATTGAACAGTGCACTCTGCCTTACCTCGTTCGCATATTCCAACATCTATACCGACTCAATTCAGCCGGTATTATTGTCTCGGAGCAGACTAGTGGGCCGAGGAACGATTCTGCGTGCGATTTGTCTCGCAGATCCGCTGTAAATTATTTCACGATTCTTTCGGATGAATTTCACGCGCGGAATTTGCGTAATGAAATTCCAACACGCCTCGGCGCGGCTTAATATTTTATCAACGGTACATCCGATCTCGTATGCTCCTTAAGCTTCCGAGATTCCCTCGATCCCTGACAATGCACCAGCCCTTCTCGATCCCTGATGTATGAAGACGTAAATAAGTGCAAACAGAAGGTCGGTGTTTCGATAGAACGTTGTCCGTTTTCTGCTCAGGAAAAATATATTGGTGCTAACCTGACTGCGACAGATGGAAGAGACCCGCTGGACTTCGAGGTAGATACTTTTTGGTTCATAACTCTCGACCAGTGGGAATATCTGTCTCGATAATTATGGTTAACAATCGTTTCTTTACTCCTTTGCATTCTTAACACTTTGATGGCTGCTGTCACGTACGCGTCATTTTGTTAATTTGAACGAAATACTTGTGAAATAAATATATAAACATATCTTTCACTGATGGCAAATAAATATTCAGGTGCTAATACAGTGGACACTGTGGAATATTTAATACAAAGAGAATTGTGTCAAATGTTTTGTTACTTACAGATTTTAGCAAAAATAGTGAAAAATAATTAGTATTTGCAAAATTGTTGCGGCCGTCAAAGTGTTAAATATTTGTCAAAGGCAACATTTACTTGAGACTTCTTTCTACTGATTGGAAGGTACATTTCTGTTGCATTTTAGAAGTTCTGAATATAAAATGGATTGTGTCTCAGGTACTTCAGACTAACAACTTTTCACTTGCTATAATATTGACTGTACACTGTATACGTAATTATACAATTATCAAAGGAGGCAATTTGATAATTCTTCGCTTTGAAAGAAACTCTCGGTAGCTACCTGGCGCCTAGCTGATTGATCCAGGATCTTTTACTTCGAAGCAGCTCTTAGAGTAGAATAGATAAACCCTATCGGAACTTCAATGTTAACCTTTAACTGGTGACGCAGGGCCAATATGACCCTTTTAATTTTGTTGTAGTTGCTCCTACGTCACTATACTTTGTACTGACTTGTCATTGAAAGTGTCCTCAAGTTAGTACACTATAAACGACCTGAGGGATCGCACGTGTTTATTGTTTCATGGTTTTCGATTTATCCGAATTCAAAGTTTCTGTAGAGTCATCAAATCTGCTATCTATGCCACAAATTATTTGTAATTTGACTATAGGGTCTGATTGACCCAATACCACCTGTTACATATAAAAAACAGCACGTCACCAGTTAAGAGTTAGACATCTTTCGAACTATTGACCATCTACCCCCCAAACTACATGTAGGCAGATTCGTAACAACATGGTCTATCAACTCATTAAGATCTGAGACGACCACTCAGGCAATCTTCCTTCTGATACACAATTGTAAATGACACACCTGATATCTTTATACGAAATTGAATCCCTGTAACTCCATTGCATCTCCATGCAAATACACACCTGTTCTTTATCACTGTGTCCTAAAAATTGAAAGCTGCGGAACACCCTCGATACAAAAGAATGAATGACACAGTTCCTCAGATTCCAGACCACCCTCCAATAAACGCTTGCAAGTTCAGTTGCCCTGTGGACGAAGGAGGAAGCCATCGATCTCATCCTATCGAGTAACAATGCAACCACGACTAGTAGGCTGTAAGATAGTTTCGAGGGCACGGGTGCCGGAAAGCCTCAGGATTCAGCGGTGTCGTTACTTTACGCCCTGCACGATATACATGTTGGAGTTCGAGAGAGGGTGGGACCGAACAGAGAGGTAATTCAGGTTACACGCTCGGGTGTAATGGGTGGTTTGACCGGGTTGCCGGGTTCCTGGTAGCTGGCAGCAGGAGCACGTTGGCGGTCGGAGGTAGGAAAAAGTGGTCGAGAGGAAAAGGGCGGAGAGAGTGAAGGCGAGAGGATGGCGAAGGTGGAGACGTAGGAAGAAAGGGGGATGAATGTATGGGCTTCGGTTCGGGTGGCGGCGGGATTCCTACGGGCCCGTAGGAACTTGCTGCTTGCTCATAAAACGCAAACGGGCAGCAAGTTTAAGTTTAGACAGCCCTCTCCATGCCGCTGCCCTCCTACCTCTCCCTTGTCAGCCCTCTCACCCATTCTCCGGAGCGTGTCGGTGAGCGGTCCTAGTCACCCGGTGTAACCAACCACGCTCGACAATAATGAAATCCATAAATCCGTAAGAGAGTACGGAACACTGTGTGCCGCGTCTAGGGATCCTCTTGCGTTCCTTCTCCTCCTTGCTCATGCTACTCTCCATCTCTCGGGGTTTCTTTCGCTGTTTGCATCTCACTCGTTGGCCTTCTTGCCCCGTTACCGTCCCTTTTTGGAAGAGACGCTGTTCCCTTTTCTTTTTCTTTCCTCTTTCTCCGCGTTGCTCGACGGTTTTGCCTTTAGCCGAAATCTTATTGCGGCGGAAGCGTCTTTCGCATGCCTCCAGACAGGATTACGTATGTATGCGCTCACGGTGTCGCAGCGGCGAGGACGTCGGTGTCTATAGGCCACGATGGATACCCCATGAGAGCAGGACGCAGGTAGAATGAAATATCGATTGTCAGGTGGTTTCGCGGCTCGGTTCTCCGGCGACGTCGAACGTGCCCCTCTGATTGATTCCGTCAGCCGGCTGGGGCGCTAAGGAATCTGGAGAAGAGAGAATTGTGTCGAGAAGAGTATTGTTATGCTAACTGAGTCTCGATGACTTTTCATCGATCGAACTAACCGATACGGAACACTTGGGAATCGCGAATTTTTCCATTCCGGGGCTTTCGTTTCGTATCGCTGACTCCCTTCCCGTCCCTTTCTCCGAACGCGGTCCGATACCACGAATAAAGGAATCGTTTCGTTTTAGAGTCGCCGTTTTTCCAGTTTCTCGTTATTAGCTACCTTCGTATCATGTCCCCGTGATACGGGTCTGCCATGTATTTTCTCTTACGAAAACACGATCGAATTTCCTAAAATTTCACCGTGAAAAATGGTAGAGGAAGGGGGTAAGATGGGGGAGCCAAGGAAAGGCATAAATTGTTTTTTAAATTTGACCTTTTGAGTAAGTCTTTATGAATCACAATGCTATTATCATTTAACAACCTAGTATTTGGTACATACTTTGGATGATATTAAGTAAGACTTCTGAATTATTATGCTTTAAAAATAAATGAGAAAGGACTGTCTTGCCCCTACCGTGGGGTAAGACGGGGTACTGAACACGGTTTGCCTAAGCATTGTCACAATCGATACAAATATGTATTTCTGCGGAATTATTTTCATCACTCCTGCACAGGAATTATGAGACCAACATCCACAGCCGTTTCTTCATATAGTTTAGATATTCCAGAAGTTCCCCTTCTTCTTTCTAGGAAAATACAGTCTTGATTAGCCTAAAGGTAAACCGATAGTCACTTCCCTCTATGTCTTAATTTCTTAACATAATGTTACAATGTTGTCTGTGGAATAGAATATTCTGGAGCAGCTTTCTTGTACCCCATTTTCATGTTCAAAACTTTATTCACAGCTTCTTTCATAACTTCTATCGACCATTCTCATCTTCTGATTCGTTTCTTGTAAGTTTTGACCATTTTACATATTCCAGCCATAAGTAGTGAGATTTATTTGAATTATCTCTCGTTCACACTCCGTCTTTCCCTACTGACTAACTACCCTATTTCTTGCATCCCCTCCTTGTTCTCTAAAACTCTCTACGTATGCAATATATTCTTATACATGTTGTTAACATTTTGAGTACCACGCTGCACTAGCTGAAGATGACAAACATTCTAAACTTTTATACAAAATTAGAAAATGACAAATATTCTAAACTTTTATACAAAATTAGAAGATGACAAACATTCTAAACTTTTATACAAAATTAGAAAATGACAAACATTCTAAACTTTTATACAAAATTAGAAAATGACGAACATTCTAAACTTTTATACAAAATCAGAAAATGACAAACATTCTAAACTTTTATACAAAATTAGAAGATGACAAACATTCTAAACTTTTATACAAAATTAGAAGATGACAAACATTCTAAACTTTTATTCAAAATTAATAAAAATTGTACCTCTTTTAATCAATAATATCAATAACTTTCATAATTTTTTTGCTGGTACTGTTAAACCTTACTAAATATTGTATATTAATATTATACATGATCAAATAAATAATGATTGAATTTTTGTGCGACCCAAATATGGGTGACGCAGCACTCACAGTGTTAAGCATACAAAAAAATGCACAATAAAAAATATATTTTTAGAATCCTCTAATCACAAAACAAATTTTTGTCCAGGTCCCACTGATTTATCTGTGTCTTACAAAAATATGTATTCGCATAAATATCCGTTGTCTACTTATAACTAAATGGTTTTCCATTGACTAGTGCCTTTCGAGTAGCGTGTAGGTACTATACCCCGCAATGCCCCCCTATCCCTATGCGATCGAAAAGGCTGATAAGTTCTTTCTTTTGTTACAATTGTCGTTGAGAGTGTCTCAGGAGGGAACGATGGTAAATTCAGCGCACTGTTTCACGATATTTTACGGCGGGACAGACTCTCGCCGATTTCCACCAGCAAACTTCCGGGAAAGTTAAGTTTCCCGCGTCCTTCAATTTCGGTTTTCACATAATTTATCCCGACCGCCGCTCCGGCAACTTCCGCGACCGAAGTTTTCCCCCGGCAGAAATTAGTAGGTGTCCCGGCTCTCTTCGCAGCCGTCTGTTGACGTTCTCCCCCACGAAAGACAACGTTTTAGAGGCGTTCTGCATCCGTGTCACGAAGCGACGACGAACAGCAAAGAAAGTGGTAAACTCGTCGATCTTCCCTCTTTCCTGATTAACGTTCCACTCCCGGCCAACAATTATATCCACCGACTTCTCCGCCCGCGCCTACCGACAGCTATTTGGAAATCTATGAGGGATGTTTCCATAGTTCTGTTAATTGTCCTCTAAATTCTTTATTTTGCTCATTTTCGTTTATGTTACGTTGTAGTTTTTTAGTATAATCCTCATTTAATTGTGTACAGGGTGTGCCACATAGAGTGTTACAAGGCGTTTTGTCCGAAACCACAGCAGATATCGATTTCATTTTTTCTTTTTACATTAAATGGGGCATAGGGGCTGATCATTTGGTTTGCAACAAATTATTGTAGGGTAACTACTATGGGGTCAAAGAGGAACCTACTCCCTTTTCTCAAATAGAATGGCATATTAATTTTTTATTATTCGGATACCTCTTATCGAACTGAACAACATTTACTTAAAGTATTTCTTTTTATACTGTATAGTTCTTTAGTTATAGTACTACTACTTGTCCACTCTTTTATCCACTGGTCTACAGCAGTGTTTGGTCGTTAAATCGATCAACCCAACAATAAACAGAACTTTTAGATTCCTCAGAGTTGTGAAATACTTCATGTACAGGGTGTCCCACCAACTTTGTCCACCTGGAATATCATAGTTATTTCAAATAAAAGATGAAGATGTTACTTATAAAAGTTGTAGGATATGAAGAAATACATAATATAGTATGAATAGTTTCTTTACAGATGGAGGCATAGAGATCTAGAGGTCAGTTTTTTTTTAAATGGAGCATCCAATGTTCTGGGTTGGATTTCGATAGAACAGCGAATTCTGAGTATGAAACTACCGAGGTACATTTATCCTAAGACTTACCATTCATGAGATATTTGACTTTGTTCATCCTATTACTCTCATTATGACACATGTTCGCATAGCTTCATATAGCTTTACTGCGCTGGTTCTGAATTCCCAGAACTTTGGAAACATCCCTCGTACATAGACCTTGGGGAAGGGTTACAAACTTTTCTGGACTCTTTCGAAATTTCTGTGAACTCTCAAGTTGTTGAGTATTTCTGCTTCTCCTAGTCTGGACTTAATTTTATTTCTTGACTTAACACATTCAGCGGATGATGTCTGCAGACCCCATACCGGGTGAACCCTCCGAATGGCTGATGTCTTAAGACATGTCCCTCATTAGCGACGCTCAACCATTTCTCGGTTTAGGTGTATTAGATTCGGTTTGGTAGATTTGTATACGTGAATCCTACTGAAGTATTAATATTGTTTTGCGCGATGAGAAAATGTTCAGGTCTTCCGGGGTAACTTCGAAAAATGTCCGGGGCTGAATGTGTTAACGAAAAGAATCCTCCGGCAGAAAAGCTACAGGAAGGAAGATTATATTGAGCCAGAAGAAGGTCTATCGAATTGCAGAAAATGCGGGAATGCAATAAAGCGTGGTATTTCAGGCTTCTGGATAATACATGAAGTTTGAATTGCTGAAGCTCACAGTTGTGATGCATTCTTGGAGGAGAATAACCCATACAATAGGCAGCCAATCGATGGAATTTGTCCTATACTTGATCAATTACTGCACAATGGGGAGATTCTAGTACATATATTTTATTAACTGGAGAAGACGATGTTAGTATGTAACATTTAGGATTTGAAAATGTCTTTGCTATCAGCCAGACGACTTACCTAATTTTTATTAATATTTAACGACAAATTGCTACTAATTAAAGAATGACAGGTAACCCTTTACAGGACAGCAGTATAATAATGTACCTCTTCATTTAAAAAAGTATAGCTACCATACTTATTGTTATTAATAATATTTCACCACTAGGTTCGTGTCTACCACCCCATTTGACGCATTATAATAATTCTACAGTGCATAAAAATTCCAAGAACAAGTCAATCATTTTTGTCTTTACTTTCTGCCCTACGAGGGGTTAACAGGTTACAGACTATGGAGGTCGAAGTTAGTATTGCTACAGTCGCTTCCGATAAACGAGAAATGAAATAAAATGCTGACCCCTGGATCAACCGATGGCAACGAAACGCCGTGAAGACTATCATGCAATAATATATCCTTTTTTCAAAAATACCATGCAAATCTGGCTGCGTCACGATGAAAATAGACAAGTCATTTCCACGCAGCAGAAAAGCCACGATCGAAATTATTTAATCTGTATTCACACTCTGAAGCACCCAGGCTTTTCGACGAGATTGACTGGGGACAGGAAAAAAGATTTGAAGGAACATTCCGGCGGAAAGAGGATACACGTTCGTCGCCGCGTTTCAAGTTATTCGCGTTCGAACCGAATATACGCCATTTCCTGTATTCTTCTCGCGTGTATACGTGTACATTTCACTCTGGTGCACGTATAGATGTAGGCAGGGACGAATGGAAGGAGGAAAGCCGGAGAATAGAATGTATATTTGGGAACAAATACAATTTGAATGAATTAGCAGTAAACTGGAAATGGGCAATCCAGGGTTACCTGACCCGAGGGTTGCCGCTTTCCCTTCGCCCGTCTCACCCTCTTGCTCACTTTCACTCGCCTTTGACTCACCGTCTCCGTCTTCCTCCTCCCAACGTATTCAGATGGCAAACCAGCCTTCTCTCCCTCACACGCACCGCAATGTCGCTCTCCTTCGTTTTCCCTCCTTCTCCCCTGTTTTCCACCGCCCCTTCTTAGCGACAACCTCCCCCCGACAGATCTAAACGATATTTTCGGAGGCAAATTCCGCCACAACAGAGGAAAACATTGTACTTCGAGTGGTTTTCTCTGCCGGTTACTTTTCTCCTTGCCGCGACAGCTTCGTCCCTTTGTCCTTCGAACAGCTTCTCGAGCACTTCGCAAACAGAGCTCGACCTTTCCGAAATATCCCCGATAGTCGACCGTCCGCCTCACGCACAGCCTTCACCCCTCGCTTCCTGCGGAATAGCACCCGCTCGGCCTTAGAGGGTTGTTCTCCTGCATTGCGTGTATATTGATCAGGTTTAGAAGTATAAGCCTGTTGGCGCGCACCCCCCCATCCCTCCCTCCCTTCCGCTTCGTTTCGTCGATAAAAAGCGTCGATACGGCGACGCCGTCCTGCGATGGAGAACGGGGGTAAAAAGCGCAACGGAACACCGGGGTATGATGTAATGACCTTCGTGGAAATTAATTATCTCTTTACGACGCTGCACCCCGTTTCTCGACTTCGCCTTTTATTATCCGGTTACCCTTTTAACCTCTCCGGGGATACCGACACGTGTGTGTACGTTTAGTTTGCTTCTCTGCTTCTAATGTGACGTCTAACGGCCATGTATGTGTATATTAGTTTTCTTATAGATCTTTAAAGTTTGTTCATTCTTTATTTCTTGTTTTGTAAATATGAATTTATTGTGTGAGTAAATATTACTTTGAGGAGCTTCAGTAAGTTTTCCCCTGAAGAGGTTGACTTGTCCTCTCGTCACTATGGTTACCTAACCTCAGTGTTCACGGGCCTGTCACCTTGGAATCCGATGACTTTCGGCATGTTTAATTTTGTACATTTTGGGAGCCCTTTCATTCTCGAGATTGCACGAAATGTACCTCTGATAGGATTTTTTGAAACTCGGGAAATTGGTGTCGCTGAGGGCGTTGAACCGAGCGAAATTCTGCACACGGAACACCCCTTTTTTCATGCAAAGACACGCGATACATTTGTCAGGAAAAATTGTACGAATACTTCAGAGTGCGAATGATAAACCTTTAAAGTTTCATTTCAATCGCTCCGGTGGTTATTTTGAAAGAAATTCCTGAAACACTGTCGACGAATTCGCGCGAACGAGGCAGCCGGGGGCGAAATTTGGTATAATGGCGGCGCAATAATACGGTGTCGTTGAATCATTATAAACTGTTGATTTCCATAAAACGGTCTTCCAGCGTTTTGCATCGAAACGATGCTGACGAAACAGCGGAGAGAACAGGGGAACGTTTCCACGGAAAAATGTTCATTTTCGCGGAACGCAATACGTTTCCCGTTAATCTGCCGGCGAGGAGCGCGCGCGCGCACGGACGTCTTCGCATTATTCTCAGGGAAGATTCGTAATGCTTACTCCCATGAATAATGCACCGGTCCCCGTGCTAAAATCCCACCGCCACATACTTTCAGTTAATCTGACAGTTCGAAGTAGTTTTCAAATAGTTCTGGCGGACGTAAGTCAAGTTGAACTCAATCTCCGCATTATCCACTTCCGGGCTTATCATCGCCTCGCCCAAGAGACTTTCCGTGTACGGAATCGATGCGTGACGTAGCAGAGTCCGTCGAATTAACCCCCTGCTATGCAAAAACGAGTCTCACTCGTGATTCATATTGCGGTCTGTTGTGAAAGTGACGAGTAAACTGCGAATTTTTATGTAACTGTGTGTACACCCTCGTCCATAAGTCATGGGACACTTACTAATTTCGGCTTTGCATTTAAGGTAGAAGTATTAAACAACTGCAATATTAAATCAAACAATTATTTACTGATTCTTTATACTAAATACAACATTTAAATGTTGAAATGTATTGAAAATGATGTATATGAAATTTTAAATTTTCTCATTAGTATACTCTCCCCGTTTCGCGATGATATCTCGAACTAACTTTGGCAGTCTTATGGTTATTTTTTTTAATGCCTCACTCTGGATTTTTGTCCAGAATCGCTGCAAATGAGACCACAGATCGGAAAGTCGAGAATAAAGTCGCCTAAATTTAATGCATTGAAAAGTTGGTAATAAACCGTACAATTATTCCAGAGATTTTTGTATTAATTATAACAAAATACCAGCATATCATTAGAAATATGTTGTGTAAACATAAATGTCTTCAAAGGAACCGCTCATACAGAAATATGTAACCAAATCTGTATCGTAATTCAGATTTATTAAAGATGGTATGGTGTCCCATGACTTCTGGACGTTTATTTACTGAACATTTATTTACTCTGGAAAAAACACTGCAAAAAAATATCTGTGTTCTTTGTAAACTTCTCCAGTAAGTTAAAATTTATTGCTTGTCCTAAACGATTAATCTCTCCAGTTAATCAGACTAAATTCATTTTTTTTCCATTTTGGCAGATGATGGTAACTCTCCCCAATAATAGCAGACTGTACTCATTGTCAGCGATAAACATTTAAAAAATATATGAATTTTAACACTTTGACGGCCGCAGATTCAGTTGCCGCTATTCATTTTTCCAAACATTTATAGTTACAGGACTTCCTCCATTAATCTTTTCGTATCGATTACTTTACAATCTGTATTTCATGATTATTCGGTAATTTATTTTTTTATCAATGATAGGTTCATTCATTTATTTCTTTTCCATGTGGGTTCTTCGAATGAACGAAGTCACGTGTGCGTGACAGCGGCCATCAAAGTGTTAAAAACGTATTACAGCACCTTTGACATTCGGAGGATGATCCAAAGCAAATTATACAGGTTGATAAATATCCTTCTTGTATTTCGCCCTTGGAGCATCTGAGCAATAAACTTCAGTGCGGACAGCTATTGAAAAAACCGTAAGGCAAAGGTTTAATAACCGAGAGAAGTCGCGCCGGAAAAACGCGAGAAAAATGCGATCGTCGAGACCGGAACCCCGGTTCCTGCGACCTCCCGTGAATTTCACCTGCATTCGATAAATTACAACAATTATTCGCCCTCCGAACGCCGCGAACAGGGCAAAAAAGCGAACGATCGAACGTTTACGCCTTTCCGCCGCCGGTTACCAGGCCAGAGAACACTTTCATCGGGTGAATGCAGCAGGAACAATGCGTTTCATTACCGTCAATTAGTATCGATAGGTGCCGGGCTGCGCGTACTCAGAGCGTGAATAGTAATTGCAGAATTTTTACAGGCGATACTTCGAGGTAAATTAAATAAAAATTGCTCGAGTTAGGAAAATGTACACCGCCGTGCACGAGTTTTAGGACACCTGCCATTTCTGTTAAAGAAACACGGTACTTTATCTGTATCATTGCAGACATTTGCAAAAAATATGTAAAACAGTTGCAAGACAGTGGTAAAATAAAAATTGTGAACTGGTCCTCCAAGATTTCCAACTTGAACTCAGTCGAGGAAATTTGGAATGAATTGAATCGAAAAATATGATGAACCAGCTCAAAATCGAGAAATGAGAAAGTTATTGAGAGACTCACTGCTGGAATGCCAAAGTTGGTGAAAACTCTAGCGAAAACTCCAAAAATGGAGCGAGGGGTGGTGTCAGTATCATGATATGATTTTTCATTAATTCACATGGTGAAATTTGTGATACAGTATTGAATATATGTGTATGTATAAATAGATTAATGTCTCTTGGAATTCTCCAATGATTGCATAACCTTATTCAGATTTATGTCAAATTTGATAAGTGTCCTAATATTTATGGACACCCTCGTATATCGATGTCTTCTGCTGAACGAATCTAGAATTTTCCAAAAATTTCTGGCTCAGTTCCAGTTGCGAACATTGTTTATAATGCGTCTCTTTGATACTGTTATTTCGTCGCATGCAGTGAGTTATGAAATCTTCATTTGAAAGTCTCTTTTTTTTAACTGGAAAGTTTCTTACTTGTGTATTTTTTGCGTTTTATGATTACTGTGTTCCTAAGTTTATGTAAATTGAAAAAAGCGGTACAAGAAAAACAGAACATTTTAAACACAAACCAGAGTACCTTGCGCTCTTATAAAAATCGTGATAAAACGATGTAAAAATTCCAAATATCTGGTGAAATTGGACTTTTGCCAATGCCACTATATTAAAATGGAATCTTATGTTTTTCTTCGCCATAATTTTTCGTATGGCAAAAGAATTAATAATATCTAGCGAAATAATAATTTGTCTACCATGCTCTTATAAAAATCGTAATAAAACGATGTAAAAATTCCAAAATATCTGGTGAAATTGGGCTTCTGTTCAATGTCACTATATTAAAATGGAATCGTATGTTTTTCTTCGCCATAATTTTTCGTATGGCAAAAGAATTAATAATATCTAGCGAAATCATAATTTTTCTACCATGCTCTTATAAAAATCGTAATAAAACGATGTACAAATTCCAAATATCTGGTGAAATTGGACTTCTGTTCAATGCCACTATATTAAAATGGAATCGTATGTTTTTTTTCGCCATAATTTTTCGTATGGCAAAAGGATTAATAATATCTAGCGAAATAATAATTTTTCAACCATGCTCTTATAAAAATCCTAATAAAACGATGTAAAAATTCCAAATACCTGGTGAAATTGGACTTTTATTCAGTGCCACTATATTAAAATGGAATCGTATGTTTTCTTTCGCCATAATTTTTCGTATGGCAAAAGAATTAATAATATCTAGCGAAATAATAATTTTTCAACCATGCTCTTATAAAAATCCTAATAAAACGATGTAAAAATTCCAAATACCTGGTGAAATTGGACTTTTATTCAGTGCCACTATATTAAAATGGAATCGTATGTTTTCTTTCGCCATAATTTTTCGTATGGCAAAAGAATTAATATCTAGCGAAATAATAATTTTTCTACCATTCTCTTATAAAAATCCTAATAAAACGATGTAAAAATTCCAAATACCTGGTGAAATTGGACTTTTATTCAGTTCCACTATATTAAAATGGAATCGTATGTTTTCTTTCGCCCTGATTTTCGCATATGGTAGACAAATAAATAATATCTGGCGAAATATTAATTTTTCTACCACACAAAAAATTTACGGGAAGGAAACATACGATTCCATTTTAATATACTGATATATGTATAGCATCTTTTTCTATTTCCGCCGAAACGGAAGCCGCAGCCGGTGCCAGTTGCGTGACTCACCCCGTGTATTTCCATCTGCCGCGTCGGAATTCCTAGAAATCGCAGAATGCAGTGAAAGCAACGGCAATTGACTCCTCTCGAGAGGTTCATAAAGCGTTAACGATCGTGTATCTGACGATAATTACGCGTCGCCGGTGAAACGTCATAAATTTTCCGTGAAATTTGCCATTTGCGCCTGACCTTATCTCACCGTGCCGTCGTATGTTCGTTTTCTACCCCCGTTGCCTGCTCGTTCAGCCCCATCTTCTCATCCCCCGTTCCGCGGTCTCCGCGTGCACACACACACATATACACACACATGCGTGCGCGTGCACGCATGACGCACCGATGTTTAAACCACGCGGTAAGCCTCGAGGGTAATTAGACTGCTCCGTGAATGGGACAGTACGGAAAATTGAGGTATCGAACAATACGATGATCACGCCCGGACTTGTCAGTATGTCTGTCCGTTCGCTCGTTCATCCGTCTGTTTCTCCGCTACCGGTTCCTCTGTTGCCATCTGCGGGGCTCGCATCGTTCTCGTTCCAACCCCGAAGACAGCCGGCAGCTCGGTCGTCGAAACGTCACGCGTGTGTCTGCATTTTCGGGGAATCGATACGGTGCACAGCCACGGTTCGAGGATTTTGCGAATGAGCTTTACGTTCCGTCGCTATCCGGACCGCGATCGATTTTCCCGTTTCCGCCGTGCTCGAGGAACGTGTGAATACCCGGAAAGAAATTGAAGCTGAGAATTTCGAGACTGGTCCACCAACCTACGTTATTGAGAACAACAGTTCTTTTTTATTTATCTTCCTTAATTTTATATTTGTTTTGGGGGATATTGTTTTATTTGTACTTTTTCGTGTCGCTCTGAATGCTGTTTGATAGATATGAGTTAGCTGGGAAAAGTCACACCAAAAATTCATGTAGCGTCCAAAAGAGGATTTGCGCTCTTCGGGAATTCATGGCTTCAATTTGTGTTCTGAACCCCTTGATGTACTATTTAATTCAGACTGCAGAACTATATTTCACAATAAAATACACTATAAATACTGTTTCTATCTGCGTATCGCAGCAAACACGAAAATCTGTTTGAATGGGTCATAAATAACTTTCGATACATAAAAGATATTATTCTTCCTAAAAAAACCAAATGATTCACCTGGATTGTTGATTAGAATTCATGCTAGAAGGTAGTCGTCCCTGAAATTCACAAAGAGAGACCCTCAAGTGTAGGACGAGTTGATCGATGAGCTTTAGAACACTGCCAGATATTGAAATAACAAAGCTACTGATATATCGTTTTGAGAGCAGACGGTTTATAGTTTACCAGATATTTAATGTTAAATGTATTTATGACGCAACCCAATAGATTTCAATTTCTGCTGCGATACGTGGCAGCAGTATTTTTACTGTATTTTATTGTTCTATAGTCTGAATTAAATAGTACGTCAAGGACTTCGACCTAGAGGCCTCAAACATTATAACGAGTGCAGCTCATCATTGTACACTTTACTTAGCATTAGATTACTATAACCATTCAGAATCATCACTCGATTCCAAGGTGTTAAAACAGATTTGTTTCAAACATGTCCGAAGGTATAAAGCGACCTTCTAAACATGACTTCCGGTATTTCCTCGAAAGACGGAGAATCTCTGAAAGCTCTGTTTCCTACCGTATCGCTCGACGGTCCTTTTTATCAGTGTCACGAACGTGATCGCAGGAGTTCGAAAGAAGCGAAAGGAACGTCGGCGTGCTCGATGGAGAAAGAGTAATGCGTACAAGCATTATACGAAAGAAAATCTGTGCAGGTCGAACCGGCGATATCGTTTCATCCATTAAGGCTGTATGGAAGCGCTCACTCACGTATAGCCCCGGGACAATATTGTATTTTCTTGCAATCTCGTATACCCCATGCGGGTAATCACGACGACTCCGCCGTTTCTCTTTCTCTCTCCCAGGAGGAGTGGCCGTTAAAGCAGCGGAGAAGTTGGCGATCATGGGGTTCGATCAAAACGGCGACCAAGATATACGGGTGGGAAGTTGCGGTTTGCCTTCTACCCAGAATACAATTTCCTCTTTATCGGTACAACGCTGTCAACTCGAACGCTTTCGGCCTGTAGGTGTCTAACGTTGCCGGCTCGCTCGACTACCCAAAACGCTGGAACTTTCATTCGCATCCATCTTTCCCGATCTTGCTCCTCCGCTGGAATCTCGTTTCTGGGCGACAAGATCTGTGGAGCAATTTGCTCGCTACGATATGCTGATCCACTGCAAATAAAGCAGAACGGTGTCTGTAGTCGGGCGATAACCGGGGCAAGAACAAACTGGAAACAGGGAAACTCTCGATTCCTATTAACGTGGGATCGAGGACACTCGCAATCCTCTTAAACTCGACGCATTACAAATTCCCAGCTCTGTGTTGCTACATGATGCCCCCTTTGCCAGCCGATACTCCGAATTCGCGTAAGTGTCTCGAGCCTCGTTCAGCATACCGCGATTCACGCGTTTCCGGTTAACGGAGTCGCTCTCGTAGGAAGAAGCACTCCTCATGCGGAATGCATCCAGCATATATCTCGTTCACTGTAATGCAGAGAAGAAGGAGTAACCCGACTGCGTGTTTCAGTGCACGCACCTGGGATTCCTGCGTGCGCGATACACAGAACATGAGAGGATTAGGTCAGTTGGAACGGTACACAGGCAATAAAGAAGCACGAAAAATTGCTATTCTTTAAATGTTCACACCGTCTAAATTTGTATTCAGCTGTAGAATACAGAAGAAGCTTCGGTATCCGAATTGGTAAGGAGACATAGCTGTTTGGGTAAAAGGAAAGTTTACTTCTTTGGACAACTATTTATTGTTTAATTTCTTTTTTAAGTCTTAGAGCGTTCAGTACCTTCTGAGCGCTTCTACACAGTACTTTCTAATTTCTCAAATGCATAACCCCATGTATTGGATTCTTCCAGAATCTCCTAACACTTGCAATAGCCAAGTTTGCTCCCTACTTAGTAGCGCTGATTGAAACACACGAAATAAAGAAGTACGAAAAGTTGCTATTCTTTAAATGTTCACACCGTCTGAATTTGTATTCAGCTTTAGAATAGAGTGAAATCTTCAGTATCAGAATTCGTAGGAAGGCATAGCTGTTTGGGTAAAAAAAAATGTAGATCGTTGGACAACTATTTATTGTTTAATTTCTTCTTTAAGCCTTACAGCCTTCTACACAGTGCATTCTAATTTCTCCAAATACACAACTCCGTGTGTTGGATTCTTCCAAAATCTCCTGACACTTGCAGTAGCCAAGTTTGCTCCCTATTTAGTAGCACTGATTGGTACAAATATTATTCAGAACTGGTGCATAAGGCAGCAGTTCTTCCTGTACCATCCGATTCACCAGATATTGCACGCTCCGATGTCATTTCCTCCAATCTTTGAGCGGCAGTTTTGAAAACAAACAACTGGGTACCGGTCCGCCGCAGAAGCCACTCGAATAAAAGGAAACTGTCCAGTTCAGCAGGTCTGTTAACTCGACCATCTCCGCTCACAACGCGGTTCGATCGTTGGACATGTAAACGTCGTTCATAGCAGTTTAAGGGTTAAACAGTTTCTCCGGTTCGTCGAGCAGCAAACACACAGGGGTTTATTGCATCGAGTTCACGGATCTCCAGGTCCGTTCCCATCGGAGTTTCTGAGAAGTCCGCGTTTACTCGGCTGCATTCATCGGCCTCGTGTACATATTCCGGCGATCACAGGCGAATAGGCGTACACGTAACCGAGGTAGCTGTGTCATCAGACGCGTGCCGCAGCGATGCATCACGGAATGACGGGAATCGTGGCGAAGCGGTTCAGCCGCTCACAAATCACAGCGTACACCTCCAGTCATACCGACCGTCCCTCCTGCATGTACACTGCTGTTCATAAGTATCAGGGCATTTATCAAATCTGAATTAAAAGTATCGATCGTCTTGTCTTTCAACAGACTGGCCCTATTAACCCGATTTGGCTAAATATAGTGCTGCCCTGATCGGTGCACCGGCGCTAGGACCGAGAAGTTACAGGAAACCGGGGCAGGGGAAGTTGTCACCACCTTCTCGAGCAGAATATTTATGAACTTGAGTAGGGATACTCTAAAGGGGTGCAAGTATTGGGGCATTCAGCAAATTTGAATTAAAAGTATCAATCGTCTTGTCTTTCAACAAACTGGCCCAACTAACTCGATCTGACCAAGTACAGTGCTTCCCTGATCGGTGTACCGGTGCTAGGACAAAGAGGTTACAGTCAACCGGGATAGGGGAAATTGTCATCACCTCGAGCAGAATATTTATGAACTTTAGTAGGGATACTCTGAGGCAATGCAAGTATTAGGGCATTTATCAAGTTTGGGTTAAAAGTACCAGTCGTCTTGTCTTTCAACTGTCTGAGCAAATGCAGCGCTCCCCTGATCAGTGTACTGGTGCTAGGACTGAAAAGTTACAGTTAACCGGGGTAGGGGAAATTGTCACCACCTTCTCGAGCAGAATATTTATAAATTTGAGTAGGGATACTCTGAGGGGAAGGGTGGTAGAGCACTCGTCGATAGAGTCATAGTGTAACGAAAATAAAAAATGTTCTGTTTTTTGGAATACATTGATGAACATGTTATAAATGAATTGGTGAGGTTTTTCCAATGAACATTGGTTCAAACACGATCTTCTTCTGTTCATTTGTTATTAAAATTTTGTGTAAGGTGGAGTAGCTGGTCAGAGTGTCTCTGGTGACATCGTGTTTGTACTCATTTCAATCGGAAAAACTTCATCTGTCAATTAACAATATTCTCACGATCAAAAAATTGTTGAAGTAATCGAACAAGGGCATGAAAACTCCTATTCAGTATCTCGACAATTAAAAATAACTGCAATTCGTTCACGTTTGATGAAGAGATATTTAAAAACGGCGTTACTTATGGGATGACCTGATAATCCGGTCAACACCGATGCACGCGATAAAGGCAGCCTCTCACGTCCCCTGCCTTCTCTTTGTTTCGTTCCACTTTCGCGAACACGTTCCCCAGGCCCCATCCACGCTGAAATTCTCACCTTTCTGTTGAACTGCTTCTTCATTACCGACCCGTTCCGCCAAAATAACGCGGGTCGAGTGGTTTTCTTATTATTTTGCACTCTCCCGCGGCGGGTGTTCTCTGCGCCCGGCTGTACAGCGTGTGTTAGAGAGTAATAACGACAAGTCATTAGAAATCCGTATTTCTAGGCTGTGCTGTTGAATCGTTGCTTGGGCGATGGAAAAAGAAGGTTAATGAATTGTTGAACGATGCAGATATAGGTTATGGGTCTACCAGTGCACGGTGGGACAGAGATGAGCCATTACAGTGGTGTTCCGTGGCAATAAAAGACGGTAGGGCGCATGGAAAGCTGAAGAATGGGAGTATGACTCATGCTTGCTACGCTCTATAACAATTTATTGAACTGTGATAGCTGTACAGGATGAGTCACTAGGGACTGTCTATAATAACTTCTGACTCGTTGATGTTGGAAAAGAAATTGCTTAATCAAATATGTTTTGTTTGAAGACCTTCATATTTTCGGTATTATTCGAGTTGTAAAGAATTTCGTGTTGCAGAAATGATAGGGGGCATTGTTTATAACTCAGACGATAATAAGTTTTCGACTTATGTTTATCAGACGTTTTTTATCCAGTCTGTTGAGTACTCTTTATCTCGTAAGCCATGAATACTTTTTTTAATACACTCTATATTTACGTGATCATTATACTACATGATTATTAATATTATACAGGACGCTGGAAAAATTATTCAGAACCTATAGAACAAATATAGTACTCAACAAACGAAATCAAAAATATTTTATACGCCTGAGTTGAAAAATCAATATTATGAGTCGATAAAAACTATTCTCTGGACCTTTTTTTTAACATGGAATTGTTTAAAACTGGGGTGATATTTATTTTTCGACTCATGTATATTATCTACCTTTTTTCAGTTTATTGAGTACTATCTATACTACGATTCATAGTACATTGTGCAAATTATCACCGAGAAGCCTTCGCAAATGTAAACTGTATACAAAATTAATTTTTTTATATCATATGCAGCTTTCTAAACATAAAACATTTCATTCGACAGTTCTTTTCAAACACCAACGAATTAAAAATTATTTGTACAGCTGAATGTACTTAATACCTTTTCTTATGACAAGAAAATGTTAAGTAGCAGAAACCAGGGCACATGAGGATACAAAAATAGTAATGCAGGGGCTTATGGCATTCGTTGTTTTATTAATGCAATGCATACACAGCGGTGGTTGGAAGAAAGACACAGGATTTGAGAAACACGTTGCACACACGCTGCACCGGAAAGCAATCCTGTTAGCGTAATATAGGATTTTCTGTTCCCGTAACACGGATGACTTACTTGTCCTCCTTTCATTTACTTCATTTGTTTATTTACTTTGTCTTAAAACAGATCCTCGGTTGTATCACTTCCAGCTATCGACCGGCGGATTTCTTTAACACGTTCAATGCCGTGGGAGTCACGGGTATTCAACTTTAATTTAATTAAATAATTATTGATTGGCACGAAATTATGAGCAAACTTCATACTGAAACAATCATGTAGGAACATAAGAACATGATGGAGTACTCAAATCTTTTTTTCCTTTACGATTTATGTAAAAAATAGTAAATTATATCGTGTCTGACTAGGTATGGCTGTTTTCACTGTGACATTCAATGTGTTAACCTGTTAACTGTGTTATGACGAGTATACTCGACATGCGAAAAAAATAATTACCATTTGCTAATTCAATAAAAATTTTAGTGAAAACAAAAACGTATTCGTAAATTTCAGATATTTTGGAATATTTGAATTAAATTTTACAGCAGCTGCATGTGCTCTGTGTTTGACGAGTATACTCGTCATCTCTTCATTTTTGTAACACAACGTAGGTACGCACTTTTACAATAGGGCTACACAGTTAACAGGTTAAAATATGGGACTTTAGCTGCTACAAATTAACACGTTGACTGGTACAATGAAACCAGTCATAGCTGATCAGACAGAATATAAATTTCTTTTTTCTACATAAATCGTAGAGGAATAAAATGTTCAAGTATTCTGTATTTAGATACTCTATACTGTTAGCATAATTCATAATATAACAACTACGTTGTGTTACTAGATAAACAAAATCACATCTGCATTGACCAGAACGTAGAATTTTTAATACATGAAAAATTCCGTAACAATAGAGTGTAAAGTCGATAATAACAAAAAGCTATTTCGTTGCACATTTGTAATTAACGTATTCCGTAGGAAACAATATCGTTCACAATTGCAGCACCTGCACCGAAATATTCAAAGCCGTAAAATGACTTGTCAATCTTTTCAATCGAATCAACGAACATTTCATAATTAATTCCCCGGAAATTTTCGAAGTGTGTCACTTGAAAGCACCGATACAATCAGCTACACCTTTAATTTTAAACATCTAGATGCTAATTTTGTGACTGCTATTCCTTCGAATCAAATATTCAACCCAAATTCCTATTTAAAAAACTGAATTGTTTCAGAGAAGCGGTTGAAATAATGAAACCAGGCCGATCAGTGTGAAATTAAACATGACGAAGCTTGAAATATTATTCTAACTGAATTCAAACCGCAATGAGATTAACGCTGTGCAGCTTCTTGCGCGATTCCGGATAATTTCTATTTTTGGATTACTCGTCAGTCGGAGAACAATTTAGCTGGTGTTCCAGCGTGTTTTCAAATTGGCCAGCCTTCGAGCTAAATTTATGCGAGAAGGTAGACGCGGCACATCGGGCTAACGCATTCGGTTATCGCGCCTCAAGTCGAATTATATTTTACTCATTCTCATCGGAGCAGCACACGTACACTCCCGTCCATAAGTCATGGGACACCTTACCATTATTTAACCCTATGCACTCCGAACATTTTTTGATACTACCTAGCAGCAACTCCGACACACTTTTCCAGTGAAGTTCTTTGGAAAAGGAAAATTTTGTTTCGAAAGAAAAAAATGATAAATGCTTATGAATTTATTTATATTTATTTCTATGGTAAATCTCCTTTATTATAATGTAAATAAATCTTGAATTTTACGTTGAAAGAAACACTAAATAATAATTTGCATTCAAGATTACCGAAGTGACAGGTTAAGTGCAGATACACACTGTGCATGTTCTTCTAACACAGCCAATTGTCGATTTTCGAACTGCTGTAACGTCGTGAAAAAAAATCGTGCAGCAGTCTACCTAGGCTTATTTTAAAGGGTGGAACCTCTACTTTCACATGCCTGAACTGGATTTTTTCAAAAGTCCTTTTATACTATAAAATGGAGTGTGACACCGAAGTTGCTTTTTTTTTAAAAAATTTACAAATTCAGACTCTAGGGAGTTTAACAAATTTTGTTCGAGATTCGTTATAAAATGACTGTATAAAGGAAAGTTTCCCCTTTACAGCGACCTCTAAAAAATTGATGCACGATTTTTTATCGTCGAAGAAATCACCGCAGGACAGCCGAAGTTAGTTCGACCTGACATCATGAAACAGGGAGCAATCATACAATGATGAAAAAATTGAAACCTTTACATATATAATTTTCAGTATATTTGAACATTTAAAAATTGTATTCAGTATAAACAACCAGTAAATAATCGTTCGATTTAATATTACAGGTGTTTGATATTTTTAATTTAAATGTAAAGCTGTAATCAGAAAGTGTCCCATGACTTATGGACGGGGGTGTATATACACGCAGTCGATGAAGTCTCTCTCTGTGTGTGTGTGTACGGGATAAACTTACTTCTTCCTTTTGTTTGCTTCTTTCCCGTGGCTTTCGTGATTTCTCGAGCGAACACGGACGAGCGTGCTCGGACTGTAGAGTCACCTGGCGATACAAGATCGTTTTTCGCGCGATGCCGCGCCCTGACTTTCAATGTTTCCTCCGTTCCTCTTCCTATCTGTGAACTCAGCAAGAAAAATACTGGCTGACGTGACCGGCTCACCATGGAAGCGTGAATTACTCTCTCGACGATGAGAATTATATCTGTCGAATAAACGTACGTACAATGGTACCGCGACCGCTGACGCTCGAAAGAAATCTCACGTTTTAATTGGGAAGTTTTGTCAAATTTTTCTTCATCCGATTTAACCCCTATAACGGTACAGAGGTCTGCGTTGATGTTTTAGGGTGGGTACTGCATCCATAGTTGTAATTATATTCTTCTTAAACCGGAAATACGTTTCCATCAGCTGCTCTTGTCCATCTATGGATGGAGGACCTGGTGATTCCTTGAATTATCTTACAGCACCTTCCTGTTCACCTTTGATCTTCTTTTTATCAATCTCTGTTCATGTACATACGTGGTGAATAAGTATTTCTTGTACATTGTGAAGTCAAAATGAATTAAAAATTTTTTTTAAGTTAAGTCTGGTATGAAAATTCTTTTTAGTGTAGAGTCGTAGAGGTTCGAGGAAAATACAGTGCTGCGCAGGAGTCTTGCACAGATGTCACTGGTTTTATAGAAATAATAGAAGCTATTATGTAGCATTGGTATTATTGTTTCAATTTAATTAAATGATTATTAATTCTTTTAAAATTCTGTTAAATATTAACACTGTAACGGTGATATAAAGTGTAAGTAATAGATTTTATTTTAAAAATGGTACACTGTGATGTGTCTGACGAGATATAGCAGTTGTCATTGGTTCTAGTAATATTACCTAAATCAGTGATGGTCACGGGAGCTGCGACGTCCCGCCACTCTAACTTCATTCCCCTCGTTTGTACAGCTATTTTACACTGCTATATTAAAAATTCAAAGAAGAACATACGTAGATATACAAATTAATTTCCAACTGTCCAAAGTGGTAAATAAAACAATTTCTTTAAGAATCGATGGGTTTTGTATGTTTCAAGGCAAACAACTCTATGCTGACTTAACACGTTGACTGCCACAGTGGAAACAGCCACTCAGACAAAACACAAATTACTGTTTTTATTATAAATCACAGAGGAATAAAACGTTTAAGTATTCAATTTTGTACACGCCTCTCTCTGCTAGTGTTGCAATGTAAGGTTCGCTCAGAATATTACCAGAGTCAACAATTATTTAATTAAATAGAATGCGTCGGTCATTGGTGACCCCCACGGCAGTCAACGTGTCAATAAAATTTCTCCTCAATTTGTACAAAACCCGAACTACCATACTCCGGGTTGAAAAACGGCAGGTTCGAAAAATCACACGAATTTCCTCAGCGTTCAAGCGAGAAGCTCCACTGTTTCTCTGATGAAACCGTGCAGGCGTTTTCCAACAGGCACAAGGTTGCTGTCGGAACTTTTCTTGTCACGCGGAGCAATTACGCCGTTCTTAATTAAAACTGCGTACAGCGTTGTTGTTCGATCGCGAGACACGCGAGAGAGCTCGACGTCGTTTCTGTATATACACCCGGCTCTCGGTTTCTTCGTTCGTTCGGCTCGAAAAGCAACGTGGGAGCGTAGGTGGTCTTGGACAGCGTCTGGTTCTCTCGATTTCTGCCGGCGATAATGGGCCGTTGACTCCGCTCCACGTGCACGGGAGCAGAAAGGGCACCGAAGCTGGCCGGGTGAGAATTCGGCGCCTAATTTGGGAAGGTTCCTCCGAGGGCCCCGCTCTGTCGAAGGGACGGCTGTTGCCTTACCGATACAACCAGATAAGACGAATCGTGACCGCTGCATCATTCCCACGACCCTCTTAAAAATCGTGCAGTCATTATCGGTAGACAGACGAACCCTTTGTACCTGAAGAGTGGCCGTTTTTCAGCTCCTCCACGGAATCGTGTCGTACAAGGTGTCTCGTGATTAACACGTCGACTGCCGCGCTTTATTAGCTCAAAATGATAAACTGTCTAAATTTTTATACAATATGAATGTAACTTGATATTCTACACGCTTTCATCAATAATACAGTAGGACGTTGATTATCCGAACTGTAATTAATAATCAGGTGACTCACATTCTAACTATATTTCGCAGAGGAATTTTAATTTTATGTTGCAATGTAAATGCATAGTCGTGTAGAAAATTAAATGCACAGTGTCATTAATGATAATTTTAACTTGTAGTTGATATAAGATGACCGGTTTTAGGATGATCGGAGTTCGGATAATTGAGGTTCTACCGTATTAGTAATTTTCATTAGTTTTCACTGATTCTGTCGGATTTTCATAAATATATTCATTATGTTATACATCAGCAAATAAATAATGTCTAAGTGTCACCCACGTATGGCTGACGTGGCAGTCAAAGTATCAACAGGCAGCAGACCGTGAAACAGTCGGTGTACCACCGACACTGGGTCAACTGTGACCCGGGGTAATATTACCGTTATCCTTATTTCGAAAGAAAATCTTAAGTTGCATTTTTCATTGATGCCGTATCGATAATTGCATTTCTCAATTTTTTCTCAGATAATCAATGTTAAAATAATTTTCGACAATTATTTGTTTTAGAAAATATGAGCCTACATATAATGATACACGATAAGATAAATACTCGACGATATTTGCTCTCAATTTGCACATTGAATACATAAAATATATTTTTCAATTTTTCCACGAATATTATAGATATTTTGCAAACAATCACTACATTTTGAGCTGTATTCATTATCGTTTCTGATACAAATGTAACATTTATAAGACTCTGCAATTACTATCTAACGTTTACAAGATTCTAGAATTACTAACTAACGTTTACAATATTCTACAATTACTATTATCACGAACTGGTATTTTTGTAAAAAACTGTGATAGTAGAAGAATCCGTGTCGACTGTGCAACCACTGATATAAAACTAGTACAATGAAGCAGAATAAATTTTTGATGAGGAGTCAAGTGAGTAAACACATTTAAGCTATGGGTCATTCGTGACCCACCGTCTGCTTGTAGAGGGTTAAACGAACAAACTGTATCAGCCTGTTCTATAGGTAGAAATGAGTACAGAGGGTACATCCCTTCTTTCACGACTTTTCTAACGATTTCGAGCGACAAAGTTGAAGACCCTGTTCAAGCCCTATCATCCCCTGATAAATGGAGAGCGTCTATCAACCGTTATAATTCACTCTTAACGATCCTCTGAAAGTCAAATGCGCTGCAGCGCAAACCTTGAGCATTTCGAGCTACTACCAAAACCATAGACTTTCACTAAAGTCAGCGAAAGAAACGAATAATCAACAAGTTGAAAAATAAGGAACGTTCGAACAGTAGAGTTTCCACGAAATTTCAAGTTACTCCCTCAAAGTTTGGACGAAGAGAATGCAGACAGAGCTTAAAGCTGTAATTGCAGAGTGACTGAAGGAACTCATCGGTGAGAATAAATTCGATTCAGGCGCGCCGGTCGATTAGAACAAATCGAACAATGAAAGAGATAAGACTTTTTTCGTGAGTTTCATTAACTAGTGAAATCTTGAGCCACGGTTTCGAAAATATGAACGAAGGAGAGGGTGTGTATCTTCGAGATTCTCTGACAGACTGAATTTCCACGGTTCCCGAGCGGAATAGTTCGCCAGCGACGACGAATGGCCGCGTTTAATTGCTCCGCTTTTAAGATAGAAATATCGATTTCCCTGTAACGCTGCGCCAAACAAACGGTTCGTTAACGGCTACGTACCCGGTTACTCGTTTGTTTTTCATTCTTACCAGTTCGTTCCTCCCTTATTTGATTAGGCTCCGATTAGCAGCGCAATTTTGCGCAAATACTTCTTTAGGGCCGCGCTGAAAACGCTAATTAAGCGGAAGTGGCTGCCGAGTTATCGCCCTAACAACGAGACTCAATTGTTTACAATCGTCCAGCATTCCGTTGTTCGCCATGACGATAATTTCGGCGATGTTTATAGTACAGGTTAGTCAGTTTCAGGAAATGTAGGGTACTTTTTGTGTGATCCTGCGATGTCAGGGCCCTGTCTGGTTTGAACTTATACATTCGTTTTTGAGATTGGAATTTTCTGCATTCGTACAGTACATGGTTTATCGACGTTATACAATATCTTGTTTACTCTATTCTTTTCTTTTTGTCTCTTAGCAACCTTCATGTTCTCTCCACACTGCTGGAGACTGCTTCATACTTTGCATATTCATTCTCCTAATCAGACTCGCCATTAGCTGTGTCCACTCTTACACATTTTAGTATTGTTTCGAATGTCGTAGGACAGACCCAAGTGAGCTGGAAACAGTCACACCAACAACACACACAGTGTCAAAAAGTATACTTCCATTGCTTTTAAATTCATGGCTTCGATTACTTATTATTTGCGAATTCCCCATTCCGTGTGGCTACATCGTTATTCCCGATATTATCGATAGTCGTATTTAACACCGTCCTCGGCATTATTCGACACATTCTCATAAATTCGGCGCGCAGTTCTGAAATTATCTTGTCGCTGTGAAACAAAATCCATTTTCCTGGAACGCATGAATGGTCACTCATTGTCAACCAAAGTGGCTAGCATTCTACCACAAAGAACAGAAGCCTTGGTAAAATTGAACAGCATTCTGTCTTTTGTCGTGGAATGTTCTTTGTCGTCTGCCCCTTTAGCCACGGTGAGAAATTAAAAAGTCACTCATGAACGTAGAAATAAAATCTGCGTTCAACGGTCGCTTCAAAATGCAGTGCACGAAGGGCAAATGGTCCCTGTCGATGCTAAAAACCGTAATTATGATTCACGTGCAATTAAAATCGAGAATGTTTCGACAGATCGTTCGTGATGATCCATGAACGTGTTGGATTCCGCGCCTTGGACTCGAGTACAACACTTTTAAAATCGAAAAAGAGGTTTATTCTGGTATATGTTGTGGCGTTGTAAACGAATTTGAGTGAATTCGCTAATTCCTAGGCGCATATGCAACCCCTGGCAAAAAGTTTTCGACCAAACGCAATAATACGGGCCTAACTAAAAACGTTACAGTCTTTGAGATACAAAATACTGTTGCATATATTTAAGACACACGGTAAAGTAAGATTTGTCTGATATAAAGTAAATAATTAAATAAATAATACAAATTTTCGTTTACTATCAAAGACAAGAGAGTCAAAAAACAATTTTATAGCATCAATGCCACAACGAATAAAGCAATTATGCGCGTACGTGGAAACATTATAAAATATTAGGTAAAATATTGTTTATCTCTGTGTAAATTTATGTTAACAAATTCGATCGATTACTTTTTTCCAGAACTGCTGCCGACCAAACACTTTTTTCCATGTAACATTTTGTTTTCCCATCCTGTTCTCTTTGGTGATAAACGAAAATTTGTATTTCTTTTATTATTTACTTCGTATAAGGCTAATCTTACTTTATCTTGTGTTTTAAGTAAAGTGAATAGTATTTTGTACCTCGAAGACCTCAGTGTTTTCGCTTACTTCCGTATTATTGCGTTTGATCGACAACTTTTTGCCAGGGGTAGTACAATGTTTCAGGGAAAGGGAAAGGGATGATCACGCTTGGCGAACGCGGTCCTTGATGACTGATTGCAAGGGTAGCGTTCGTTTGGAGACGGTGTTCGGTTTTGGAAAGTTTCGCGTAAACAAGTTGACTCAGTGCAGACGATGAGTCGTGCATAGTCATAGATAAAGGTGGTTGGTCGTCCAACAAACGATCTCTTCATCGAATCACTGGATCGCAATTTAGCTATACCGCCGGCCGGACGGAAAGATGTCCGTCCAGTTTGTAAACGTCAGCCCCTCGGGCGCCGTTAATAAACTATTGTGTTTCGGCGAAGAAGGAGAGAACAAACCGGTGGTGAAGGGTACAAATGGTCCGCGAACGAGCGAATTGAATCCAAGCAACAGATTAAAAATGTAAAATGAATTTTTCCCGAGAATTAGCAGCCGGCGGAGGCTGAATTTGCTATCCGGATTAAATGGGCACCCTCGTTTAATTCAAAATCTTGGCCAGCGTCTGATTAAATTGTCAGTCATTCACTCCGCTTGATTATTTACTCTTCTTAACTGAGATTAGTCGCTCTCTTATTACTATCCACTTTACCACCTCCTTCTGCCCCCCCTTTCCCTCCGTTTCCCGCCCGTGCTCACACTGCCGGCGTTTTCTTCGGCCTGCAGGCCGCGAATCGCACGATCTCGCAGCTTTCGAACGGAACTTTCGCGGATAACATCGGGTTAAGCACGAGCGGACCACTGACCTTAACATTTTCAACGCGACGTTATTCGACACCTTAAACACCACGCTGCAGTGGCTGGATATAATCAAGTTCCTAAATTGTTACAGAAAACTAATCCTACCTCAGAGTAGTTTATGCAATTTAATATATACAGGTTCTTGCATGAGGGACATTCAATAATTGATGAAAATAAAAAGTACGTGGAGTGTCACGAAATTGTTCAAGTATTTTCAAATAATTCCAGTACACCCAGCCGACTGCAAATTTTTTGACCGATTTTGAAATGTTATTTGTTAGGGACACCGTATCCTTGCTTCAGATATCAATGTCCTCACAAGGTGTAAAATAGAAGAATGTTTAAATAACGTGTTTATGTGAACAATTTCGTGAGTCACTGTATTTGAAACGTTTCAAGGAACAGATGCAGTCTTGTTGGAGTTTCATTCATTTCACTGCATTAATACAGGAAGTATAGAAGTCTAAAAATGTGTATCTGTAATACTTATGAGTAGACTGCGGATCTTTATGCAATTTAACAGATTTAAATACATGAGGGATGCACATTCTACACAGTAAGTAAAATAGAAAATAAATTTTCTAACATTCAAAGCGTAAAATATAATTTTGTCACCGTTTCATTTCGGTAGCTATATTAAAATAAATAATATTTAAGTCTTAAGATGTATATTTGCATAAACATCCGCAGTCTACTTATGAGTATTATACGGTACATCTAAACAAGCAAAACTATTACTCTCGAATGTCAGCGTGAATAGAAACTCGCCAAAAATGAGCTCTGCAGGGAACCCGTTAACCCCTTGCTATACGATTTTTTCTACGACTATCTGGCATTAAAGTTTATCATTCAAGTGCAATAAGAGGAGATGCAGGAAGAATATCAGTGGACACGTACAATTTTAGTTAGATAATTTTCTGAAAGTCAACACTGCTGTAATATCAAATTTTTATTAATTCACATTCAAATGAAACTCATATTTAGCGCGTACAGATTATAATCTGCAACACGAGTGTCACTCGTTATTGTAAGGCAAGGGGTTAACGAATCCTTCGTTTTCTCATAAATTTGATGCGTTTGCTATGATCGCCAAGCGTTCTCGATAGCTGTTCGAACATTCTTGCCCCTGCGTTCGTCCACTCCCCTGTTTTCCCGCGCTCTAACGACGCAAAATTGCTCGCCACGACGGCAAAGTTAATATTTAGCGTATTAGGGTCGGCTGGCGGCGAGAAAAAAAATAAAACGCTACGCTCGACCGACTTTCGTATCGTTGCTCGATCTCTCGACCCTCCTCCGGAACCTATAAAACTGAACTGCCGCCACCCGGAGTTCGGGTGGCGAGTTTTCGCGACACGCGATCCATGAAACGTACCGTGAGATCCGTGCACCATGATACTCCGTCGTCCACATCTCCTATTTGCACGACTTTCGATCTCTGCTTCCATTTGGAGGCCGAAACATAGGACTCCTGTACATGGACCAGCAGCCATTTAGGTATCTCATGCAGGCGGTAGCCGTTTAGAGGCCTGCGTTCGGGGAGAATAGATCGGTAGAGGATAGCATCTCGACCCAAATAGGTGGAAGTAATCCTTGAAGATTTAGAGCGTATCACACCATTGAGAACGTCTTTAATTTCTCCACACCAATAGCAATTGTGCCATGAGCTCGTGAAATGGTACAGCAACGGATGAGAAACCCTTGGTCCCGGAACATGGCTAGACGAGGAGCTAAATGAGCTAGGTTCTTACAAGTAATCGTGAATGGTAATTGGTTACATTCACCTGCAGTTAGTATCCAAAAGGTTTATAAAGTTCGATCACTTTTGTGTATTCAGAGAGATTCAAGGGAGGCACCAAACCAAAACAGTCTGCTACACACACATTTTGTTTAATATATCTTTCATTTGCAGCAACAACGACACAATTCAAAAAGAACGATTTTAGGGAAAGTGAGTTTGAATGTTTCACTTGTGGTGCGTTTTAGAAGCTCAGTTATATAGTCCAAACAGTAGAAACTACAAACAAAAACAGTTACTTCTATAATAGTAACTAAAAAATGACGAATTTTGGGTTGTGTCGTTACAGCGAATGAGCGATGTATAACAATCAGCTCTCCCAATCTCAATTTGAAGTACTCACACAAATGTTGAATTCCACAAAGTACTAAACTTTGTACCAAGGTCAGCAAAGGGTATTTATTTAACAATACACAGGAGACTATCCTCTGATAGTACAGATACTATCTTTTTATACGCTGAAGATAGTGAAAGGGAGGTTGAAATTCTGCTGACTCGTGCTCACCTTCGAAGGGGTACCCTCAAGTGGTAGATTTAGACTCTACTAATTAGGCTTGAGTTAGAATTTACTTTCTGCCGATCCGCAGCCACCTAATCAACACGTGCACTGCAAGAAGCAAGCTATTATTGATACAGTGTATCCAAGACAATGTAAATTTAGTATCTGTGATGCACGTAGAGTCTTCTATAATTTATTTCAAACAGTATATCTAGGGAACAGATAGCCTAGCGAGTTCTACTCCCGGTCCACTCCATCCAATTTCCTTCTCCCTTAAACTTCATACCTGGGATTCACCTTCGTGCTCTCACGTTCACTATTCACTTTTGCGAGCTATAAATTTGAATCGGGAAATCTCTAAGAAAATTTCTACACATGAATAATCTTTGAATCGAAGAAGATAAACGTTTACCCAGATATCGATATCATCGACGAGTCTAATTGCCGTCCCATTGCCCCGGTTTTAATTCCTCTTTCATTCATACATATTCACTTCTCTATTCAGGCGACATCAATATTCCATACGCGCATTCTGCAGGCTTTTTCAAAGAATTCCGCCGTTCCTGCTGAATTATACAAGCGGTTTTACATTCACCGTGCTATTACCGGACTGACGCAACGCTAAAGATAGAATCTCGTCCGCTGGGTTCGATCGGTGCCGCGGCGATCGCGTCAAAGTAATTTTTATGCGGATGAGTCAGGTTCTTGAGCGGAACGCACGCGGAAACGGGTCCGCGGGAGCGGTGATGAATACGCGCGCAGATTTAATGCGCAATAACGAATTCTCTGTCGGCCGGAGGCAGGAAGAATCGGTTGACAAATTCTGCGTCGGTTGCCCTATGAAATCGAAGAGCTACCCCCGGCTGTTGTAAATCCGCGTTTGATGTCACTCCGCGTCAGTTCACATGATTAATGTCCCGTGGACCCGTGGAGGGACGGCGACGACGACGCCGACGTCTCCCGTCCAGAGGCCCGTCCGTGCACAGCCACCTCTCCGTGTTTCGTGCGTTTCCCCTTCGCGAATTTTAATCACCTCCGAGCGGACACGCAAAAGAGGCGAAAAGGACGACGCCGGATCCCGCGTCGACTGATGCGCCGTTTTATTTCGTTAACATTTCAATCGATCATCCTACACCCTTGGGATCCAGCTCTCTCCGCTCGATTCATTCTTCCTCTCGTGCTCCTCTGCCCGCCTCATCCAATCGCCGCAACTCTCGCTCGCCTGCAATCGCCGGATCAACCATCGCGCCCGTGACGCAAGCAGGGCGAATTTTCTGCGAGTTTCTGGAAAGATCTGCCCCAGTTCCAGCGCAGGATGTCCCAGGAAGTTTGAGTCATATTTTGTCGAATTGTACACGGCAGGGGGAAGCTACAGAGTGTTCTGTAGCGGGTGGTAGAACCGAGAAGGGGTGCTTCTAACTAGAAAAAGCTACATCGAAAATTTTGCCATACGATGCTTTGTTTTCGAGAGAAATGTCTCTGGAAATTTAGTAGGTGTACACTGGCGTGCAAAAGTTTCTGGACAGTGCATTTTGTACCCTTACTTTTGTTTATGGTAAATAAACTGTGTTTAACCCTCTAAGGCCTAAATTTTTTTTGTTTCGAACTGGGACAATGTACGTCGAAAATTTTGCCATACGATTCTTTGTTTTCGAGAGGAATGTCTCTGGAAATTTAGTAGGTGTACAGTGGCGTGTAAAAGTTTCTGGACAGTGCATTTTGTACCCTTACTTTTGTTTATGATAACTAAACTGTGTTTTAACCCTCTATAGCCTAAATTTTTTTCGTGGCTATAAAAAGTTTATATAACGCGAAACCAACAAATATCAACCTCTAAATACAAATTAACAATGAATTTATGAATTTTCTTTTTATATCTCTGGTTAGAGTTGATAATCGCTGCAAAGAATCTTTTTGGTTACCAAGGAGACGTTATAAAACAAGATGTATACTCCACATTGCGGCAAAAAATTGAGTTAGACCAACAAGATATCGATATATTGGTACGTGACTTCAAAGTCACACCGGGCAATAGATGGTTAACCTGACGTTATGTTGAAAAATAGGTCAAACAGAAGATAAAGATGGAATGCATGATCCTTCTTTTCATTTTTTTAAATGTGTACGTGAATCTGAATTTATTATGAATTGTTTAAAGTACAATTAGAAATATGAAGTGTTCTGAAACTTTTGCACTCCACTGTAATTAGAGTTGATTACGTCTGGACAAGGTTTCTTTCTTTCTTATTGCAGACTGAAAATGTAATATCGAAAGTGCAGAGTAAGATAAGGGGTATATTTTCGAAGGACTCTGTTTTTATCTTAAAAATTGCTGGAAATGTTGATCATTTTATTCCATGTACAACTATTCTCTTTGTTTCTAACCTGTCCTCTTCTAGTTTCTCAAAGGCAGAACTAATTTTTTATGTTGAGATTTTGCTTACAGAATCGAAGACAATGAATCCATAACCTAGCTCATATATAATGATTGTTCTTCATGCTTTCAGTACTGCATTCAGATCTGCATCGCAATTGTTAGCAGCTATTGTTTTCGTGACGTTAATGCGTTTAGTACAATCAGCTTGAGAGGTTTCCTGAAGTAGTATACTATCACGCGTCGTTTAACGACAGGTATACGTTCTTAGAAATGCGTCGTTAGACGATTTCGTCATTATGTGAACGTCACAGAGTGTGCTTACGTAAATCTAGATGGTGTAGCCTACTGCACACCTAGGCCGTATGGTGTACCCCATAGTTTCTAGGCTACAAACCTGTGCAGCATGTTAGTGTACTGAATACTGTATGCAATGATCACACAATGTTATGTGTATGTCTAAATAGACCTAAACACAGAAAGGGTACAGTAAAAGTGTATTATAATCTTCTGGGAGCAGTGTCCTACAGGTGGTATAGCCTACTACACACCTAGGCTATATGGTACAGCTTACTCCATGCCTAGGCTACATGGTATAGCCTACTACACACATAAGCTATATAGTATAGTCTACTACACACTTAGGTTATATGGTACAGCCTAATACGCACCTAGACTAGACGGTATAGCCTATTGCTCCTAGGCTATAGACCTGTACAACATGTCACTATATGGAATATTGAATACTGTACGCAACTACAATACAATGATATTTGTACATATAAACAGAGAAAAGATACAGTAAAATGTATTATAATCTTCTGGGAGCACCGTCGTACAGATGGTATAGCCTACTACATACCTAGGCTACATGGTATAGCCTATTGCTCCTAGGCCATATGGTGTAGTCTATTGCTCCTAGGCCACAGATCTGTACAACATGTTACTATGTTGAATATTGAATACTGTAGGAAACTATAACATAGTGATATTTGTATATATAAGTACAGAAAAGGGAAAGTAAAAATATATTATAATCTTCTGGGAGCACCGTCGTACAGATGGTATAGCCTACTACATACCTAGGCTACATGGTATAGTTTATTGCTCCTAGGCTACATGGTATAGCCTGTTGCTCCTCGGTCACAGACCTGTACAGCATGTTTCCATCTATCTAGAAAAATTAATTTCTATGTGCCTTGAAGAAAATTCACTGTCTACCATACCAAAACTTGCTGTTGACCACTTTTTTGCCCGATGTCGAAATCTCAGCAGACCCCAAACTCAAAAATAGCCATAGCACATATCATAGACGATGCCCTTCGCAGCCTTTAACAGTCAGTAATTATTTATAGTCCTTGCTGGTTCTGTCGGACCTTCATAAACATTTCCGTAACAGTATTCATGTTCAGATAAATAACAACTGAATTTAAATGCCACCCATAAACGCGTGACATGGCGGTCGAAGCGTTGAACGTGCCAGTCGGTCTTTCTGAGTCTGCCAACCGGTCAGATCAATGATACCCTCTAGAACGACGGAATCGGAGTAAAGGAACACTCGATCTGGCCAAGGAAAAACGTAAATCATCGATAAATGTCAGGGGTGAAAGAATACGGTTGGTGCGTCGTTGTTGGTTTGCTCTGGTCGCACGCAAATGTCTCGTGATTGCCAACACGCGTCGCAGAGCGGGAGGAAGTTTGCAATCTACAGAATTCTCTGTGTCCTCGTTACAAATGAAATAAGTGACGAACGCCGCGTACATGCTCGACCTTTAGCAAACGTAAGTAGTCCTTACTCAAATGATCCGTGAAACGAAGCACGGAAAGAGAACGTTAGCGTTACTGGACCGAATGTTTAAACACTCAGCGGAGTCCATCCATCACGGGAATTGTACTCCGTGTTACATAACGATCTAATTTTGCATAGCTCGGCGAGAATAATAAAAAGTTCTGTACATTAGCAGTTAATTCGCTCCAGTATGTAGAACTTCCTTTCGGAGGAACGGGGGTAAATTTTAAACGCGAGATCGTTAACGTACGCTTACTCGAGAGCTTTTAATATTCGGACAGCTGGTTTCTATCTCAGCAAACTGTTAAAAAACATCCAACTGTCACTGTATTATAGTACATTATTTATTGCATTTCGTAGGAACATAAATATTTTTCTAATTGTACCATTTCATTTTTCAAGGGGGTTCGAAGATAATGAAAAGAGAAAATACACACAATCTACATCATTTTATTTAAAAGAAACATAATTCTTAGTAATTTGTTGAATAACCTGTCGGTTATTACATTTTTTTGTAACTTCGTATGAACCGAACGTCATGTTCAGAGAGTCTCTAAACTCCCTCAGTAAAGATTAACAGACTGCGGATGTTTATGCAATCTAATATATCCAAATTGGCGAATGACGGACATTTAATAACTTAGCAAAATAAAAATTATGTAGCCTGAACATTTCAAGGAGGAAATTCATTCTTGCTAAAGCTTCATTTATTAAACTGCATTAACATAGCAAATATGGAAGTCGAAAAGTATATATTTGCTTAAACATCCGCAGTCTAATGATTAGGGTTGATTAGACACTTTTGCTCCACTTCGTAAGTAATGTACGCTCCCCAAGTTTGGCCTCGTTTATTTCGAAACACTGTATAATATAAAATTCGAAGTCCAGCAGTTACTGCTGCAATTCAGGTGTTTTTCTCGTAAACGTCACACGAACGGGCCGTGATTATTCGAATGTTCGGTATCGAACGTCACGTTTCGAAAATATCCTCCTCGCAGTCTATGGAGTGGCTTGTCAGCGTTCCAAAATCCGCTGCGAAATACCCGCGTCAATTATAGAGGATGCGGTTAGCACACAGCCCGCTGAGATTTCCTTTAGAAATTGTGCAATGAATTTATAAGGCTGGATTGCAATTCTGTAATATGATTTGACAATGTCAGCTCGCGCAGTGTGACTAATCCTAAATGGAAACGAAGCGACAAACAAAATTGCAGCGCATTTCTGTAAAAATAAAATATTCGTCAAACAACATTTTTAAGTGTATTCTAATGAAAGGTTTCAGTTAATATGAGTTTTAAAACCATTTATTTTCAAATACAATAATTATTATTGGTTACAGCATGAATTCTCATGGAGGCTTAGAAATTGATGTAAGAAATGCAACGTACAGTCAGTCCCATAAGTGTTCGTACCCTCACTGTCTATAAAAGAAATTTGTTCAAACTGAGCGATGCGTCTGAGGTTTCCCAATAAATCTTTTACTATAAATTTACACAAGTATAAAGTTTATTCCGTTCAAATTTTAGCAAAATCTAGCAATTAATAACGAAAATATTTCGTTTATAGAATTATAAATTTCTTTTATACACAGTAAGGGTACGAATACTTATGGGACTGACTGTATGTGATTTTATCAATGATCTCATGTAGTATAAACAGGTTTGTCTACTCAGAACACTTGGCAATATTTATTGTAGTATTTACAACTTTTATTACGAAGACAAGACTAAAAGTGACTGAAGTTCAACACGTTGACTGCCATGGTGGTCACCAGATACAGAATATCCTTCTTTTGGCAGCGTAACTATTTGAGAACACATTTGAGTACTTAATTTAGTTGTTTGTGTACTCATCGTGCTCTCATAAGTGTTCAAACAAAAATGATTTCGATAAAACGACAGAATTATCCTGTGCTCTTACCTGAAGTTCTCTGGCATTGGATCATGATTTTAAATGTTTATATTAGTCTAAAGAAGACTAAAGCAATTCAGTCATCGTGAAATGAAAGAAGAAATCCTTAGAAACCGTCCGCAGGCAACAGAATATAATGAAACGTAGACACACCGCATAAACATTTAATTATGTAAAGGATTTAAATAATTAAATTATTCAGTACAATAATACTGGAGCACATTGAGTATTCGTAATAGAATTTCACAGTAAACATCGTTTAACAATAATAATTCATATTATATAACATTGATTCATTAAAAATGGCAGGTGTCCACATACTTTTGAGTGGTAGTGTACATGCGTTTTATAGATTACGAATAGACTTTTCTTTTAAAAACAGCAGAAAACTCCGACATTACTTATTGGTCAACCCAATACATCTTCTCGATGTTCATCTTCCAATCAAAATAAACACTGAAAAAATATAACCAAATATCATGAACTTCTTTTTTAAATTATGCATTAAAATCTCAGCCTTCAGACTATACATGCGTTTTATAGATTACGAATAGACTTTTCTTTTAAAAACAGCAGAAAAATCCGACATTACTTATTGGTCAACCCAATACATCTTCTCGATGTTCATCTTCCAATCAAAATAAACACTAAAAAAATATAACCAAATATCCTGAACTTCTTTTTTTAAATTATGCATTAAAATCTCAGCCTTCAGACTATACATGCGTTTTATAGATTACGAATAGACTTTTCTTTTAAAAACAGCAGAAAAATCCGACATTACTTATTGGCCAGCCCAGTACTTCCCCGAGCGACTGTGTGTGATTATAAATCGTTAATTTGATCCGCGTAATTATATGGTATTTCCCGTGGACGCGACGGAGGACAGGTCCTCCGGATGGCTCGCGGGGATGGCGGATGCTGGTGCGAGAAAGTCAAATGGACTGTCATAGAGCGGAATGGGAAGCTGCGGGAAAGAGAGAAACAGATTGTGGAAAGCCGTGAGAGTGGAAGCAGCGAGGCAGTCGTGGAAGCGAGAGGGCAGCGTTATCGAGAGTACCCGGTATTGGCAGACCGTTTCCCAGCAAATAATTGGAAATGCAAACGGAACGAGCCTCCCTGTGATAGTTCGATAATTGAGTCTCTTATCAGTGTTTGAATGCCTTCTCTCTTGCCCTTTCTTCCCATCTCTCTCCCCTCGGTGTCTCCCTTCTATCCGCCGTTCCTCGGTGTACACGTCTTTGCTACTCTCCCGCTTCCTCGGCCGCCTGCGCCAGCGATTTCCTGATTTTACATTCGTTCACCTGGCAGCTGATCGAGATGCTGAGGACGCCATCCTGGGCGCTGGGATGCGAGGATCCCATCGATGTAAATTGCACACGGATGCTTCGATGGTTCGAGAGTGCATCCGCACACGTGCTGCTTAGCAGCTGCGGGGGAATATTACCTGCGTACTCGTGGACATCGTTCATATTTTCCGCATGGACAGAGATTCTCTCACGGCTTCACAGCGGGGAACGCGTGTATGTCTGATACCAGCGTTAATTAACATGGACGACCTAATTATCCTTCATTCGGATACTGCTTTTGCCAGTGAGGCGAGAAGATGGTTGTTACCCTTTGACTGCGGCACGGTTTCAATGAAAATCACCAGCTGTGTGCGGATTAATCCTTAAAAGCTAGCATAAGAAAAATTACTTTAACTTTAAACACTGGCAGGTGTAAAATTTCATACATGGTAGCCTTTAAGAGTTAGTAATGGCTGACCGACAACACTGGTCCTTTGATTTATTTATTATTTACTTGTGTGCTCTGGGTTATTATTTATTTTTATTCTCTTGAAGTTATCTATCATATATTATTTATTTTTATCGACGCAACGATAGAAGTTTAACCTCTCAGCGGTGCCGCTTTTTAAAAGTGTGTATCTACCTTGTCAAACAGAGTATGTGCAGCTGCTGTAAAATTGAATTAAATTATAAGGAAACAGCACTTATTTTTTTTTGACAAATCAATCATTTTATTGTTTGAATTTATTTATATTTAAATAACGAATGGTAGTTACTTTTCTCACAGGTCGAGTATACTCGTTATTCACAGCTAAGAGGTTAATAAATCGTCTTCATTAAATTTAAGCTGTACCGATGAACTCGCCACACGCATCAATCCGCATTTGTTTATAACCAAGACGTAAACAGTAAACTTTATCACATGGAATCGTTCGAAAAATCAAGAATCAAGGGGTTAACATCGATTCCGCAGTCGATAATTCGCGGCTGCGTTTCCGTGTGCACGAATTCCTGCGGCACTTTCATCCGCGCGATGATCGCGCTGCCCACGCGAACCTTCTCGACGCGGAACGGCATAAATTGCGACAATTAAATAATTCTCGAGGAACTGGGAGCCGGGGGGAATGGACGAACTTCGTGGAATCCTCATGGCGAATACCGAGCAGTTTTGCTAGGTGAACGACAAGCGATTTAGGCCGGTTCCCCGCGACTCGTTAACTTGCATTTTCGCGGGCTGTTACCTGAGGCGTGTCCCGGGCAACGGATTCGTCAGCCGGGGCCACGGAGTTTCAGTTTTGCGGTATTTGCGTGAAATGCGTGAACACAGCCAGCCGTGTGACTCGCGTTTGTTCCATCGCGCGTGTACAGGCGTCTGCACGCGCATAAATACGCGAGCGGAGTGGAAAACGGCGGTATATCAGCGCGCTCGGGCGCTGCTCTACTTGCGGGACTCTATCTACAGGGTGTCCATGCCAAGTTAGGTCCCAGCGTACCAGAGAAACAAGCAGAATTGTTTACGTGAAAGTCGTATGCTGCAGAGGACCGAATTTATTGACAGAGACGAGCTTTTGTTACATTATTGTTATTTGCATTATCTTTTACATTATTGTTTACATACTTTCAGCAACAGCGTTGATAGATCGCTAGATCAGTTTATGAACACTCCAACTGTGTTAAAATTTAGCGTTTCACTGTTACTGTAGTATGTCTGAAATGAATTTTTAGTCTATGCTGTAACACTTTCAATCATTGTACAAAAAGGAATTTTCCCGCACACTGTAATAATTAAATTAATAATTATTATTTTAACGCCTTGCCTTACGATTTAGTTTGAGAGTTCGCGTGCCTCCGTCAGCGACAAAATCATTTACGCGCTGGAAAAAATAATTATCTGGTCGTACTATATTGACTTTGGTTAGTGATATACGTATCACTAGTTCGAATCGTTATCAACATTAGCCCGTTGATTCTTTTTTTTGTTTTTCATATTTTCTCCGGAAACGGTATTACGAGTTTCACATGATGCTATAAGGCAAGGGGTTAGGAGATGCGAAGGTGAAGTTCAAGTTTCTTAAATGTAACTATGTATTTTTGTTTAGATTATTTGAAAGAGCGTTTCAAAACGAATTCACTGACCTTTAATGTATACACCCGATTTTTAGTTTTCGAGATATTGTGCTTACTAATTTACTGACTCACAGCAGAATTAGAATCTGCCCGAATATGTAGTATTATTGTAAAAGGAGGCAGCGGATGCGTTGTTTATGAATTTATAATACATCGATCGCTATTAACACGTTCTCCGCCATGGTGGTCACTGGTGACCGCCTCAAATTCTATTTAACTACATAACTATTGTATTGTACTATATTCTAACCAAATTTGACACTGTGACACTAATAGAGGTGCTCGTGCACACTACGGAATGAACATTTTATTCCTCTACGATTTATACAGAAAAGAGAAATTCATATTGTGTCTGACCAGGTACGAGTGATTTCACTGACCACTTAACGTGTTATAACTCGCGGCAGCAAAGGTCTCATATGTTAACACGTTGAGTGCCATAATGAATCAGACACGATGCAATTTACTATTTTTTATATAAATCGTAAAGGAAAAAAAGATTTGAGTACCCAGTCGCGGTCTCCCGCTCCTACATTATTGTTTCAGTATGAAGTTCCCTCAGAATTTTGTGACAGTAATTATTTAAATTAAATTTAAAGAGCCGGTCACCGGTGACTCTCACGCCATCCAACATGTTAACCCTCTATAACGCCATGTGACTCGAAAGTTGCATATCTATATTTTATAAGTTTCATTTCCTTTATTTATCGCTGTGTACAATTGTATTCTACAACCATGCTGTCACCGCGGAGTCTATTCGTTTATTATTATATTTTTTTATGTTTATATACCGCGATACAAATTTTACCATTTATCTTTGTCATTCACCTGGTGTATCACTTTCGTCACACGTAAGAAAATTCCGGTTATAGAGGGTTAATTAACTACGCAATCTCGAATACCTTAAAAACACCAAACAGCTGCATCTATATCATAAACAAACTGCAATCGATCGTTTCTCGTATTTGGAACTCGGCAGACACGTTAGGAAATAACGGACCGTAGCAACTTAGCGCGGACACCCTGTATTGTGTTGATGTCCTTCGCGCACGTGTGTATATTCCACGTGTATGCGTGTGTGTGTGTGTGTGTGTGTGTGTGTGTGTGTGTGCTTGGGTATACGTAATGCCGGCCGCACGTTTCGTTGTGGCGCCATAAACACCAGTGTGACGCCAATTACGCAAAGGGTCGACCGCGATGTTTTGTCGCGCGAGAACCGAAATTATCCACTGCTCTTTCGCCCCTCGCCCTTCGCCCTACGCTTCCGCTCCCAATTGCATCGAAATTTCGAATAATTTCAGCTACTGTTGCTCTCGCGCCACTCCAAGCCCCTCAACGGATTATTAACATAGTTTCTCTAATGCCCTCTCTGGCGAAAAAACGACCCCGCGAACTGTTGCTTCCGAATTTATGTCCACGGATCTTAATCTGACGGTAACGATCTACGAAATGCGCCGGCATGTTTCTTTCCTGTCGACAGCTTGTCCTGCACGCGTATTTTTGTCGATTGCATTGGTGTAGCTTGCAGGCTGAGCTAATGCCGCATGAGTATTCAGGGGGGAGTTCGTCTGAACAGAACGTGTTTCTGCGTTGAAATTGTTTCAACCCTTTCACTGTTGAAATTGTCATGGTCGACCGGTACGTCTGCGGTGAATTCGGTTCACTTTTTCAACGACAAATTTTGTTAGATATTCTGCAATTAGAATTTTAAGTCTGACATGAGTTTGGGTGACTCGAAATTTAAGGTACCACGAAGAACACCCTTTTACAAATTTTATTGTTTATAATGTTTCGTGGTTGATTGCTGCGTTTTATATTGGTTAATTTGTTTGATTTAGGTGAATGTGATTATAAATTTTCACACTTCAGCGAATAACCTTTCAAATAACGACCTATTAAAAAACATTTCTTTAGTAGAAAGCTTATTCTTCGTGCCTGGAAATAAAAGTGTCAACCGTTGTCACATTGTCAACTACTGCTACGTTTACGGTGTTAATTATTATTTCAGAATGACACATGAGACGAAGCTACTTTCTGAAAAACGTTATGTTTGGTAACACGTTGAGTGTCACAGGGAAAACAGTCATTCATAGTCAGACTCGACACAGACTGCTATTTTTAACAGGTTGAGTACCACGGTGAAAACTAAATACCTAATCAGACACGGCATAATTTACTATTTTTTATATAAATCGTAAAGAAAAAAAAAGATTTAAGTATCCAATCGTGTTCTTCTGTTCTTATATTATTGTTTCAGTATGAACTTTCCTCAGAATTTTGAGACAATCAATAATTATTTAATTAACACGTGTTAATATAAGTCATAAAGGAAATGAACATGTAGCTAGTTAATGATGCACATCTGTTCCTACATCAGTGTTGTTATGTTATGTTTACGCAGAATACTGTCAAAATTATTGGTCAGATTATTAACACGTTGAATGCTGTGAGGGTCACTGGTAACCGGCGCCTCAAATGTTATTCAATTAAATAATTAGTAATTCTGCTACAATTTTGACCATCGTCATTGTTATAATAATAATATAAAGTAAGTACTAGGAGGATTGGCAGCTTGTAGACGGATAGGTGACAAGATGTTGAACGAGATGAGCGAATCGGACCAAGAAAGCGTGAAAAAGATATATCGAAAGGGAAAAGGGAAAAGGAACAAGAGTAGGGACAATAATAAAAGGAAAAAACTTGAGTAAAATGAAGCTCGTGGTAAGAAACCGGAAAAATAGGTTACGTTTGATCGTTTTCAAATTATATAAAAGAAAATTGTGAGAAGTAAAAAGTAGGAAAAATAAGAACAGATTGAGAATAAGTAGGTACTATACGTTTAAATAGTCAAATATTTTTTCCTTCGCGATTTATACTTAAAAGAGTAGATTATATCATATCTGACTAGGTATGGCAGTTACCACTGTGGTATTCAACGTATTAAATAATACCTGGTTAACCCTTAAAAGCTACCATAAAAAAAATCACGTTAACCATTTAATATAAACATACTTTCCGAACTGAAAAGTGTTTTATTTATATCTTATAGTACATCTGTAAAGATTTATCATAACCCTATTAGCCACTGCAGATTGAAACAAAGCAACCCAGCGTCACACAAAATCGCATGACTTACATGTTCATTTCTTTGCAGACTTATCTGTTAGGTGAAAGGCAGATTTTAATCGTTCACGTGTCTGTAATCTGAAAAATGTTCATTGACGTATGGCTCTCAAAACAAAATCCGTCAGGGGTTGAGCTGCGTCTCAGTAATCTGTAAAACGTCAAGAAAAACCGTATTTCTGCCGTTTCCGCATTTGAAACCGAAAAGAACATCAACTTTCGAGACTCGGGTCACGGCAGCGGGTAACCCCTCGAATGGCAGGCGCGGGGGATCGTTTCACGTCTGGCTGGCGGTGGAAAACTGAAAGATCGGAGGAGCTGCCGGCTGTCTCGGAAATGAATTTTATATCGGTCAGTCGTTAAGTCGGTAAACGAGGGGGGCGGGTTCGCCTTATTACGGAACAATGTCGAGCACGGTCAGTTAATTCCGAAACGCGGAGCCTAAGCGAGGCTGCACCGTTCCCCGGGAGCGGAATGCGCGGCGAGCTTAATCAAATTCAAGATTAAACTTCGGAGTTTCGTAAGTAGTTCCGCGCCAATATTTGTCGGGGAGCGGTTTTAATTTCCATAAGTACCGTAATCTCCGAGTTCCCCCTTCTTTTCGGCCCTGCTTCGAATCCGAGCTTCGATCCGTGCACAGCGCCGCGCGCGCTCAGGAAAATATCATCGATAACACGTGCACGTATACCGGGTGGCGGTAGTTCGCACAGAGACGAAGCGGACGCGTTCCTATCGCGATATTAAAGTTTTCCAGCGGCCAGAAAATGCCACAGACTCGGATGATTTGCCCTTTAACGAGCTACGGAGACCGTTCCCCGTTATTTCGCAGGATCCTTCCTTCGGACAGGGCGGGAGGAAGGGAAAAAAAAAGATTCCATGCATCTCGACTTGATTAAATTTCCTTCGTGATAGGGCGCATCTGCTTTCCAGATGAAGCCGCCTTCATAAAGATTCGAGGGACTTCAGGCGGCGTGCCCTCTAATACTTTTTCGATAGTCCGATCCGAATCTTGTTTCTGCAACAGCTCGGGAGAGCACAGGCGGAGCGAGCAGGTTGCTCGCAGACGACAAGCGGGATCAGTTACAGACCGTAATGTTTTACGATGCGTTTGCAAATGGCCGCACAACTCATGCTACATCTGATTAAATTCCTTGCGCTATAAGCTGCACCTGGCGCCCGATTAAAGATCTCCGTAAAAAATGAAATCTCGCGTGGAGCAGCGAAGAAATTGCCGTCATTTATGCGAGATAGGGAATTTATACGCCCGTGCGATTATCGGGTTGGCGCATATGAAATCTTTTTGTTTCTTCCTATTTTATCTAATCGAAACAGTTATCCTCGGCTTGTACAGATGTTTCTCCACGGCTGAGTAAAACATTTATGACTTTATGACAGAAATTAGTGTCTCTTAACTATATGAGCGTTTTTAAAGCACCACTTACAGCTCCTTTACTTGTCAACCGTTTAATTTTCAAGCGGTTATCAAGACTTCCGATTAAATGAAAGAGGGGCGGGGAAAGATATGGTGAGCATGATGGATGGGATGACTTTATATTGTAGCTCATGCAGTTTTCGCAAAGTCATTCATTCAACGTGTGCAATGTTTCTAATTTTGTCATACAGTGTTTGCAACTCAGCACAGTATCATTCAGCTGTTGTTGGTTTTCCAGATTTTAAGAAGCTATGATAAATAATTCCTTTTAGTATCCACCATATGTTAGGCATAAGTTTCCTCGAATGAGGAGCTGATTTTAGAGCCAATTGTGGTAGGAATATCTTCGACCAAGGTCATATGAAAGCTGTAGTATTTAGGTCGTTAAAGTCGTCTTCACAAAACGAAAAACGATATAGACATGAAAATATGGAGTTCCATTTAAAAGAGGCATTGTTTTCTGTTTCCAATAATAACAAAAATATTCAGGTGTCCTGTTTTTATTACTCACCCTGTATACAGTTGTAGTACCTGTGACCAGCAGTTTCACATGCATAAAACCAATAGACACGTACGTGATATTTAAAAGAGACATTTTTCTTCTGTTTCCGATAATAACAAAAATATTCAGGTGTCCTGTTTTTATTACTCACCCTGTATACAGTTGTACTACCTGTAAACAGCAATTTCACACCCACAAACCCTACAGATACAGTGACTGACGAAATTGATGACATGAACATGTGATTTGAACATTCTCCTATTTTACACCTTTTGAGGAAATTGATACCTGAAGCAAGGATGAAAAATTTGCAGTTGGTTGGGTGCACTGGAAGAAGAGTAATTAAGAAAATATTTTAACAATTTCATGAGTCACTGCACTGTGCTACTTAAAAGAGGCATTTTTTCGTATTTCCAATAATATAAAAAATAGTCATGTGTCCTGTTTTTATTACTCACCCTGTATACAGTTGTACTACCTGTGAACAGCAATTTCATATCCACAAACCCTACAGATACAGTGACTGACGAAATTGATGACATGAACATGTCATTTGAACATTCTCCTATTTTACACCTTTTGAGGAAATTGATACCTGAAGCAAGGATGAAAAATTTGCAGTTGGTAGGGTGCACTGGAATTAAAAAAGAAGAGTAATTATAAAAATATTTTAACAATTTCGTAAGTCACTGCACTGTACTACTTAAAAGAGGCATTTTTTCGTATTTCCAATAATATAAAAAATATTAATGTGTCCTGTTTTTATTACTCACCCTGTATACAGTTGTACTACCTGTAACCATCAGTTCCATATGCGCAAACCCAATGCATACGCACGTGAGTTCGTTCTGTTCCTTTTTCGTCGTTGGTAGGGCAGTAAAGGGACGATCTCGAAGAATGTTCCGCGATACGTTTCATGGAAAGCGGTGAGAGGTGGCCGTAGCAGAAACGGCGATAATTAAACAGTCCCCTGGCCGTTATAATACGCGCAATTGGCTTGAGAAACGTGCGTGCAAAATTACGTGCAGTTCGTGGTTGTCGTATCGCTGGGCTGCGAGGTACAAAGGGAGAATTAACGAAATTTCATTTACTCGAATTCGCGCGATAGAAGGCGCCGGCGTCGAGTCGATGAAGCCAGGGCGCAGGAAGCAACTTCTATTTGCCGTTCAAGGCAGTTATTACAGCGTTATTTCACCCCCGGCCAACAACGCAGTATTAAATTCTCATATTGTCATGCTCCACGACCCCATGGAACTGTAGTTACTAACGGCCTGCGCAGTCATTCCCGCGCGGATACTGTAATTTTTATCGATGAACCAACACGTAAGGTTCAACGTGAGCTGAAACGGTTATTTCGACGCGTTAAGACGTTCAAAGCGTGTTTCTTGGATTTTTCAGACATGTCGCGGGGTAAGATTAGGCTGAGCTTGCAACTGAAAGCATTTTTGCATAACAGAACCTCTGGTATCCGAACTAATAGACGCAGTTTTTCTGTTAACACTTTTATAGCCGCAAATATCTAGCGAATAGCATTTTTACAAGTCTCTAGGTGATTGCTAAGATATTCTACGTTATCCTTTTTGTGTCAATTATTTTATCATTTCAGTTTTATAAGTAGTCAGTTGTTTAATTTTTATCAGTGATAGATACATTCAGTTATTTGTTCTGAACACGTGTTATTCAAATGAATTAAATCACAGCGTTAAGAAGAAATTCGGGTAACCAAATGTTCATTTTGTTGGTCTTGATAAGCCTGTTTCATTCGTGTTTAATACGTTGGCTGCCATAGTGGAAACAGCAGTTCTTAATCAGACACGACATAAATTGCTGTTTTGATTGTAAATCAAATCTTCTCTTCCTATGCTTATCTTACAATGTAAAAGTTGCTCAGAATATTGTCAAAATCAATAATAAAATTTGGTCTCGTCGATCAGTTCGTTTTGTTCATGTTTAAAGTAGATTGTACTGTATACAATACAGAAATTAAATGGAAGGGTTATAAAATATACCGTGAGCATAAGCACAATTACGAGTCGATAATAATTACAAGCATCTAATTGTAAGCGACGTCTTTCCCTTTTTATTCGAAGCATGTCTGTTATTTTTTCCTATAAATTTTCAACAAGAAACTATTAAAACTTATTGTTTTGTATTAGTCTGAAATATATTATTAAGTAGTCGACTACATTTGCGATCTCCATTTCGCAATACTCTTTCTATATAAATATTAATTTATTTTCAAATTGTTATATACCGTTACGAAGTGAATTACTTAGTGTTGGTTGAAAATAGATTTTCGATTATCATTTATCTTTCGAACTTGCAATTTAGCAAAAAATTTAATTCATACTTGATGGTGGCCTAATATTTCTATGACTGACCGTATATTATTATATTATTCGCATAATGGAATATTCAGGTATTAGGGATTCTATTGTCTTTTAAGGGAAAGAGAAAGGAGAGGAAGAAAACGGTGTAATACTCGAGATTATGAATAAATTTTCTATGTTATTTCAAGTATGATTTCGAATATGATATGCTACGATATTTCGAAGGAATGTATGGTATTACTTTAAGCATATTGCCTAGAGGAGACAGGATTGTGTAGACACCGCACGCATGCACACACACACACACCACAAGCTGTATTAAATTCAACGAGGGAGAGTAAGCTTCTTATTGCTTCACTGAAAAAAATTCGTTAAAAGTAGAAGCAATTTATGCTTATGCACTTTTTGCATTAAATTCCCCTGTGAGACACTGCAGAATTTTTCAAACCAGAAGTATTCTACGTATTATTGTTTCCTGAAGGTTGTTCGTATACGAAACTGCAGTAGCACGTCATCGTCTAAGAAACAAGATACAAATTCCTTGTATTTTTAAAAGCGAAAATTTCAAGGAAATATAATTCGAATACTATTCAAGTATTCGAGTACATTTGAATACTCGAGTATATTCGACTAGTTACGCATTCTAATACTTGAGTATGTTCGACTATTTACGTATCTGAATACTTGAGTACATTTTCCAACTTAAGTATTCAAATACTTGGTTGATTATGCTTTGATTATACTTGGCTACGTAAGTATTTAAACACTTGAGTATATTCGACTACTTAAGTATTCGAACGCTTACGTATATTCGACTACTTAAGCATTCGAATACTTATGTATATTCCACTATTTAAGTATTCAAATACTTGAGTCTATTTGACTACTGAAGTATTCGATCACTAGACTATAGTCTACCATCTAAGTATTCGAATATTTGAGGATACTCGACTACTTAAGTATTCGAACACTTGAGTTTATTCGACTACTTAAGTGTTCGAACAGTTGAGTACATTCGACTACTTAAGTATTCAAATACTTGAATGCATTCAACCACTTAAGTATTCGAATATTTTGTACACCCATCAAGCATCTGGATATTCCTAGTATTCGAATAGTATGACATAGACTATAAAGTTCATTTTCATTTCAAATATCATACAACACTTCTATTTCCTGTAGAAAAACCAATGAGTTTACATTCTTCGGTTGCAAACAGCTTTTACTTACAGTCGCTATGTCTCCAATTACACAAAAGACTCTCACAACAGAAGAGGCTGTAGCTAAACCATTTAAAAACCATTTAATTTCCATTTCAATAAAATGCATTCGTATTATTCTCAATCACCGATTAACACGTTCCCATTTAAATAACAATATTCGAAATTTATGTCAGCAGTTTGTTCGCAGCATTAATACCTATAAAATATTCAAATTGTCCCAGCTGTAATTACGACACGTTACAAGACCTCTCTCAATCGCTTCCTGAATGCGCTTACGATTGTGTTTAATGATTAATTATGCACGACTGTTTTTGCTTCGCTTTCAATCGCTTCACGAATAACCGGCGAAAACGAAGTAGCCGTTTAAAGGGTGATCGCGACACGAAAAGGACTCGTTTACGCGAGACTCCCGCCACTTTCCGCAAACGCGATTAATCATATTTCCTTCTCTGTCGTCTGTTCGCAAATTACTCGAAACTGTGATTTATCGTGCGCCGGTGAAGCTTACGCTAAATAACAAGGATATCGGTGCCGGCAACATGCGATTTTCTTGTAACACCTTGATATTCTTAAAGTCTCGAAGTTTCCTGAAACTTTCGCAAAATTGTGTTTGTCTACGTTGCGTGTGTGTGTGTGCGACGACGGAGTAAGTTGGAACGATGTTCGCAACCGTTGTTTGGTCGAGCTATTCCGTGGTCAGGTTTCTCCTACGTGCGAAATCGATGCAGAAACTCGCTGGAGAAGAGTAAGCCAGGGAAACAGGGGCGGAACGGGGTGCGGAGTTCGTTTGAATTAATTGCATCGCAACGAAAACCTTTGTAAATGTATGCGTGGCACGCATGCCACTGTTCATGATCAACAATTTGGCCAATTGCTCGTGGTCGTGCGATTTCAGCTCTACCTACCGTGTAGGATAATGTAACGATGACAAGTTGATGGTGCGCTTCCATTCGAACTACCGTTGTTTGCCTTGCGGAATTATATGGGATGCGGCATAATTTGCGGTACTCGTGTAAAAACGAGACGAAATTATGAAATACATTTTTTTCAGACGAGACATCGTTCATTTTGAAAGTTTATCGAGGATGTACTACAGTTCTCTGATCACTGAAAAATTTCTTTATTATTCTTGAGTGTGGTGTTATCTGTTTTTCATCTGTTATAGCGTCACATAAAGTCATTAGTTTGTACCGTGAATAGTTCAGGCGTTGTTCATTTAAAAGGTAAAATTGTTCTAGCGTTTGATCAATGCAAAGTGGACTCGAAGATTTCGTGAATTCTGAATTCATTATTTCGTGTACATAGTATTCAAATACGAGGTACTCTATGCAATTTCGAAGTCGTTATTCATTTCCACCCCCTTCGCGGCTGTACCATAAATTTTGAGGTACCCTGTGCAATACAGAGAATTTTAAAAAATTGAATTGTTGTAAGCGAGACACTGACTTGATAATAAACTTTTAAATGGCACTTGGTACCGTTTTATACAGGATGTCTGAAAAAGATTTCCTTAAGAGAGATGGTAGGGCAGGTAAATCTTCCATCAGTATATGTTGAAAACGCATATGTAATCAATTAAATGCTATTAACTCTGTACAGTCTTTTTTTTTTATAAAACTTGAAATTCTTTGCTACGACATAGTCAGTGTCGTCATCATTTGTTGTATTCCATCGAATTGACAGTGTCCCTCAATAAAACATTAGCAAGTACCGAGGCTTAACATACTGACTGCTATGATGTATTAGCCGGAAGTTACACTTTTTAGAATTTAATAAATAAATTATTACATTTCAAATTATATCGTTTTTTAATGGATGATATTAGTAATTCTCATAATTTTTTCAACTGGGTCTATTAAACTTTATCAAAGACATTTACTGATACAGTGAGATCTCCATTAACTGAACTAAAATCACTAGCAGGGTGATTTGCATTGTAATGTTTCGCCTAAAAATGATACTTTCACTTCAGAATGTAAAATAATAATTGCAACTTGCAACTGATGTACAATGATCAATTTTTGATTGACCAAAGTTTGCAATACTTGAGATTCTACTGTACTATTAGTATTTAATTAGTATTTATATAAATAGTGTTTGAATTCACGTGTCATTCATATATAAATGTCAACCACTGAGCGTAACAGTAGAAAGTCCCGCAACTAGTCAGACACGTAAAAATACCTTATCATTAATATGTTTAACTAAATACATAAATATTTTTTTATTTGATAATGTGCTTCTTATTTTGTACTATCATTGTAACATAAATGTAACTTAAAATTTCGTTGGGTTAATCAATAATTTAACGAAATTAAAATTGGTATGTGGGTCACTGGCGGTACACGTTACTTCAACGCGTTAAACAAGGAACCTGTTTCAAAATAGTAAACTGTATTTACCAAACATCGTGAGCTTGTGCATCGAGTCAGACTCGACGTGGAACCGCAAGCGATTAACGTTGTTTTGCTTGAAATCTGCACCGAAAACGTGTCGACGTCGCTCTGAATTCGATTGCAGGTTCGACCGATCTAATCACGCATCTCTGATTAAGAGGCTCGGCTTATCGATCGCGGTGGATTCATCGAGCAAGTGAAACCACTTAGGACCGCGACATCGATATTCCGCGGCCGAGAATTCGCCTGACGGCGTACGGTGTCCCCTGGAATGTGTTTAATTGAAATTACTCTTGTCACTCCATTGATATGCGCTGCTACGTTAGTCTAAACACTCCCTGTGCACGATCTAAATGACCCCGTTTATCAATAAAACAGAAGACTATCGTAAAACATCAGGTGCTTCAGAAAATTCATGCGCTTTTCGAAGATCAGAAACGAATACGTTTTTTCTGCAAACTGTTTTGTATTTTTAATCAGATAAATAGTTAGAGTGGGATGCAATAACTTTTTCCTAGAACGATGGAAGCTTCTGAATACTATTTTGATAAAAATTATTATCTTTCCATTCGAAACACTGTGTGTTGGCTTTACATCATGATCGTTCTGAGCGTTTTTATCAGCCAAATAATTTTGCAATGATAAGAATAAATGGTAATCCGTTTGAGATAAGTCAGGCGAATATGGTGGATGAATTAAAGTTTCCCAAGCAAGTTCAGGAATTTTTCGCAGCGTCTGTTTTGCAGTATGCGGTCTCGTGTTATCTTGAAACAACAGAACACCCTTGCGATTTGCTAATTCGGGTTGTTTCATCAAAACTTTTTCCTGCACGCTTTCGAGTTGGGCTGAATATAAGTTTACTGTAATGGCTTGGCCCCTTTGTAACAGTTCAAAATGAACAATTCCTCCAGTTGTCTACCAAACGCACGGTGCAACTCTTCCTGATGCAG